>JAVJGJ010000037.1:99153482-99173000 GCA_035590215.1 Microhierax caerulescens
CCTGGGGACCCCGTACCCCTGGCCTGGGCCCCTGGGCCCGGCCTGCCCAGCCCCCCGCAGAGCCCCCTGCCCCCAGCACATCAACACTGCCCCAGCTGGGGCCACCAATGTCTCACGGAGGGTGCTTCAGGGTGCTCACAGGAGGGCCCCAGCACTGAGCCATGTGGGAACACCACTTGTGACTGGCACCAACTGGATTTAACCCTGTTTAACTGTTTGGGTCCAGCCATCTAGCCAATGCTTCATCCAGTGAAGAGTATACCCATCCAAGCCATGAGCACCCAGTTTCTCCAAGAGAATGCTCTGGGAAACTGTGTCGAAGGCTTTACTGAAGTCCAGGTAAAGAAGATCTACAGTCTTTCCTTCATCCACTAAGCGGGTCACTGTCGTAGAAGGCAATCAGGTTAATCAGGCAGGACCTGCCTTTCATAAATCCATGCTGAATCCTCTGATTGTCCTGCATGTGCTTCGTGGTGATGCTCAGGATGAGCTACTCCAGAACCTTCCCCGGCACCCAGGTCAGACTGATAGGCTTGTAGTTCCCCAGATCCTCCTCCTGCCCTTCTTGCAGATGGGCTTCACATTCCTGATCCTCCCGTCAGCCGGGACCTCCCCAGTGAGCCAGGCTGCTGAGAAATGATGGAGCGCAGCTGGGCGAGCACCCACCAGCTCCCTCAGTCCCCTCGGGTGGATCCCACCCGGCTCAACAGGCTGGTGTGTGTCTCAGTGGTGCAGCAGGTCTCTGGCCATTGCGCCTTGGGTTATGGGGGCTTCACTCTGCTCCTGTCCATGTCTTCCAGCTCGGGGGGCTGGGTACCCCAAAAACAACTGGTCTTACTACTAAGGACTGAGGCAAAAAAGGCAGGATGTACCTCAGCCCTTTCCTCAGCCCTTTCCTCAGCCCTTTCCTCAGCCCTTTCCTCAGCCCTTTCCTCAGCCCTTTCCTCAGCCTTTTCCTCAGCCTTTTCCTCAGCCTTTTCCTCAGCCTTTTCCTCAGCCTATGTCACTATGCTTCCCCCTGCATCCAATAAAGGATGGATGTTCTCTGAAACTTGACTTTCTCTGAAAGTCATATGGCACAAATCCTTACTGGGTTTTGGTGCCTCTGCTGTTGTGTCTGTGGTTTTGTGGTTTAATTTTTTTTACACCTCTGTAATGTGACTGTTTGGAGAATTTCTCTCCTTCCACTGGCAACATCTTTGTCTCTTCACGTCTTACGTGCAATACAGTTTAAAAGCAGAATGTTTTCATGTGATCAGGGGATCGTGATTGTGCCTCTCATTTCCTAGGGGCCTGCTCTGAGACCTGTGGGCATGATCCATGTGTGCTACCGACCCTGACTCGGATGATGTGACAAATGTAAGTATTTTGAAGAAACTCGGCCCTGCAAGCCTCTGTTTGTGCACTTGGAGTTAACAGACGCTTTAATATCCCTGTGTCATGCCCCCCCCTTCTGTAATGTGCATACAATGATATCATTCACTTCATCGCACAAAGATGATGTGAAAATGAATCACTTAATGTTTGTAATGCATTCAGATGTTGTGATGAGCACTGTAGGAAAACCCACAAGCAAATGAATAATTCATTGTTCAAATCGGGCTCTGAATAGCAGCACACAGTAAACAAGACATGGGACTTCACACTGAATAGTAAGAGTAAGGACAAATAATTAATGATCACTGGTTCAATTATTATTTCATTCAGAGTATTGAAAGGGAATGGGATCCTGTGGAAGAAGCCTTGTCCTGTCCTAAGGGATTGTATGTTAGTATATGATTGCAAAGGATAACAAAGATAAAATAGTTTCTTTTTCTTTTCTTTTTTTCTTTCTGCCATTGACCTTTAATATTAGTTATGATGTATGTTTTGGAACAAATATAAAGAGATTTAGGTTTTTTAAACTGTCTAATTTTAAGTCTATAGGTCTTTCCTTACAATGAGGTGATAGTATTTGGGAATCCTAATCTCTTCCTGAATTGTATTTTCATTGTTTCCTGCCACCCAGTGAATCTTTTCAGTTGTTGGTGCTCCAGCATCAGATGAAGGGTATAACACCCTCTCTGATCACTGTATAACAGTCTCTGGATATAGTTTTTTAGTTTGGATTTTATGTCTTGATACAAAATGATTGTAAGAGAAGCTAATGGAAGAGGAGAGTTAAACTTTCCCCTGTGTACCAGCTGCAAGATAAGAGTTGGGTTTGATGGAATCGCAGGTACTGGAATAGCTTGTTCCTGTGTTCAACCTTGTGACCTTCCTTCAGTTGATAGCTCTGAATGTTTACATTTTGAGGGTAAAAAAGAAAACCGAGGGAGATGTTTGAAGCTCCACTACACAAAAATATCTCAATAATTCAGGCTGACTGATAGCTCCTCTAGTAACCAAAGTCACCTACCATTTTTTATAGTCCTAGGGCATAAGCCATCCATAACATATAATCAATTCTACTCTGCAGATGGAACTGATGTTTTTTTCCCAGGCATCCCCTCCCTACTTCCCTAAGCTGAATCTTTAAAAATCAATTCATGTAATTTGATCAATTTAAAATACTGAATACACTGAGGTAATTATACTGAACTTCTTGCATTTCACTGCTTCCAGGGACAAAACAGCTATTGACAGTGCAGCATTAAAGATAAAGCAGTATTTCCATGAAAACAGTTGTGATTTACATTTGACATTTTTTAAACCTTTTACCTGTTTTTGAAGTAGCTTTTGCAGAATGGTGATTTATAGTTAAAACGAGGTTTTCATCTTTTTCTCTTGAACTGAACAGCCTTCAGTCTGTTTATCAGTCCCTAAGGATGAATTTTGTATTATAAAACCACCTAAGTGCTGTGCTGTTAGTTTAATTTAGCAAAAGGTGTGTGTTAGCTCAGCTTTCTGTTTATTTCCAGTAAAAATCTTGTTCCAGGTTTGGAATATACATGTTTAACAAGATGTGGTTAGTCATTATGGTGGTGACGAGTCCAAAATGTGATTTCAGTGGTCACCGACATCCATTGGGTGCTTCCATAAAGCTGTTCATTAAGAGATCATGACCAGTATCAAGGCACTTAGGGAGGCCTCTGTAATTGGCAGAAAGTCCCTTGGTGTAGAAGAATGAAGCTGGGTTAATTAGCATTGATAACATACAGCTGTGGTTGGCTTCAGGGGCAGCGGGTTGGTCGATGTAGATAAGGTGCAGCTGTGGCTGGTTCTGGTAAGGGGTTGAGAGCCTGGGGAGAGGGAGCAGCTGAGGAAGAAGCAGAAGGAGATGAGAGAGGAAGAAGCAGGAGAAGCGAGCGCATGCCCTGAGTGAGGAGGTGAGATGAGGAGCAGGCAGCAGAGGGACCGGCATGAAGAGTGTGCCGGTATGAGATGGTAAAAGACCTTGTTGCAGCCGGCTCGTTTGGAGAGAGCTGTGACACCTTAGGGTCTAGTTTTTCAGGAATACTGAAGTCTAACCATGCTGTAATACCTTTGGGCCATGTGTAACAGTCACCTTTGGGGCAGACTGAGAATCTTAGCTTTTTCTTGAGACTACTACCCCTTATGAGTGTACCAGATTCCCAGTGAAGTTTATAAATGTATCCTATTTATTTCTGTTTTAAGGTGTCCCTTCTATTTAGATAAGTATTGATGTAAGCTGCATGCATGTTTAAAACAATCTGGAACGACCACGCACTCAGTTGTTGATGTGCTTTAAGAGTGTTGGGTATTTGTGTGAAATTTGTGAACTGGGAATCACCATTGTACAAGACCTCACAAAACTTAGAAGAGCAGGTTGTTTTTCTTCTTTTATAGCTCCTGTCCCCCTGCTTTTCCCTTCTTTGGCTTCACAAATTAAGTGCAAGACCACTGAACACAAACATGTCCAAGAGACAGCCGCAGCCCATGATGGTACACTAGCACTGCTAAGTATGATAAATAGCAGTTGTGGCACACCCATGTTTAAAAACAAAACCAAATCACGTTTGAAGAGCAATCTTGTATTTGATGCTCTTGGAACAATTTAACAAAATGCTGGTACTTCAGAATATAAGGGCAAATTTTGATGAAAATCCCTGCAGAATAGCCGAGTGATTGGAAGCAAATACAGGATCCGATATAAAAGGATAAATCTGCATTTTAGGGTTGTAGAGAAATAGGAACCATAAGTACATTAGCAAGCTGACAAATGTAATGAGAGGAGGAGACTTTTTTTTCCTAGATTCCAAAGCAGGCGAAGAAAAGTAAACATATTTTGTGTGTTTTTTACTTTTGAGTATGTAATCCTTATTATTCTATAGCAAATAGAAAACTTGCAAATGATGAACTCATCTTTTGCAAAGATGGGGTAAATTATTGTGCCTGGAGGCTGATATATCCAGGGCATCGTAAGTGCAGTGTCACTGGCCTTCTACAAGAGAAGAGTTTTGGATGTTAAGTGCTATTTGCTTCTGTCTCTGTCAGCATTTTCTTAGGGTCCTGCATAATTTTTAATCTGACTTCATAGTGAATCTAATACTTCATCCATCTCACAGCAAAAGGTGGAGCCAAAAGTTTGGGGGTATTTGAAACAACTTATGACGAGGTTTGAAGCTCGGAGGCAGAAGGCAGTGAATTTTAGGCACCTGAAGCAGTGCGTGCACCTCTGTCTTCTGATGCCAGTCAGGGTCTGACTTAGTTCTTTGCACTTTTTTACCCAGGGATCTCAAAGCATGTTATAACTAATGAATTAATCTTGGCTGCAACGTTAAAGATGTATGTAAGCTACTATGTGCTTATTTTAGGCCTTCATGAACGGAAACATAAATCAACTTGTCTTGCGCTGCACACAGAAGTAGTGGCAGGAGCAGAAACTGAAGGTCTCCTTTCTCCTTGTGCTTGGCTGACCCACGAGTGTGAGAAAGCTCATTCAGGCACTCAGAGTTATGCATGCTGTCAAAAGTACTTCTGCACTCCTTTAGCCTACATCCGAAAGAAAACAAGACTTTTTTTTTTTTTTTTCTTCCTTCCCCTCCCCCCTGCCTCATCTCTTCCCCCCAGTAACCTTTCCTTGTCTTAGCTAATTACAGGAGGGATGGGCAGGGCTGGAGGTGGAAGCACTAAAAATGTTATGAGATAAGGGACAGACTGGAGAAGGAAGATCAGTTAGTCCTTTCTGAGGGATGTGGTGCCTATCATGTCTCTACTTTGGCCTGAGAGCTTGGCTGAACATCTTGAACCATGACTCAGGATTTACCGTAGGAGGGGCTGCCTCTGTGCCCAGCCAGCAGTTAGGTGGTGGGGAGGGATGCGGGGCGACATTTTTGAAATGGTGTCACTGGGAGAAGGGTTGCTGGGAATATGAATTGGCCATATATTAGAATGAAACTTAGGTTTTATTATTGGCACTGCTTACAGAAAAACTTGGAGCTATTCTTTCTGTCTGTAATAATTTTAGCATACTTGGGAAAGTATTGTTAGAATTTTCAATAGCTTGGCAATTAAAAAAAACCCTATTTTATTTCCAGCTACAGTTGATAAAAGCAGAAACTTATATAAAATATCAGAGTCCAAGTCTTTTCAAGGGAGTGTTTCTTTAAATAAATAACAGCATCTCAGACTCCAAAAGTGGGGTGGTTTTATTTTTTTAAATCTTCTAAGTGTCCTTTGCAGTTACGTCTTTCATCTCATGGGAACTGCCTGCTCCTTCTTTTAATCTGAAAACACCATAAAGTCAGTGGGAAACAAACAAACAAACAAATATATCTGCAACCTCCAAAATAAAAGCTCAGTGTAATGTGATTGAGATGGGCTCATGCCTTATGCTGGTACTTCTACATTTTGTATAAAGAAAGATGGAGTCTTAGAAGAAAGTAATTTTTTGGGTTGGACATTTTAACTGCATTTGTATATAGATGTAGAAATCTTGTCCTTTCCACCAAGACTCACACATGAAACGTGTGAGGAACTTGTGGGGTGATCCCTGATTTTGCCTTCCATGGGAATAGAATATTGTAGCTCTTTGGTGTAGAGGGAAACAGAAGCGTGTATCAGAAATATCTCCCCTGTCCATTTGGAAAAGGAAAATTGAGACTGTCCTCCTTCCACCCCCCAGGAAAATCCACTCACTTGATGGTCCTTAGTCTGAGTGAGCTCTCAAGGTCATCACAGTAATTTTTTGAAGCCTGTGGCCTTAGTATTCTTATGGATTATAGCATCAGGCCCAGTATCTCCTAGTCCACAATTTTTGTTTGGCTTCCTGTAATTTACATCCCGTTGTCCACTAGTATTTTCTGCGTTCCTTTAAAATAAATCAAATAACACTTCCTATGTTGGCTCTGGACTTAATAAAAATCAGACATGCAGCATTTGGGACTCTTAAAATAACACGTTTTAATACAAAGATGTGAGATATCTTTTGAAATCTGTGGTGGATGTTTGTTTCCTGCTGGGCTTAATTTAGGAATCTAGTGCTAGCATTAAACCAAGGGGAAAAATGTTTGCTCTTTCATCTGTGTGCCATATCCCATCCAAAATCACAAACAGCTCCTTTAAATTTCTGATCTTTGTCCCCTGCTGGATGTGCATAATACACATGCCTGTCTGACATGTGAGACAGCCAGAGCCCTTAAAAAAAAAAAAAAAAAAAAAAAAAAAAAAAAAAAAAAAAAAAAAAAAAGAAAAATTGCTAAGCCCTGGTTAAGTTTCTTGTCTTAGCCCTCATAACCATCTGCAGTTTAGGAAAATGACAAGTGTCTGAATTGTTTTGATTTAATAAAGATGCAGCTTTTCCTCTTTCTGAAGAAACTTCTTTCTTACCAGGTCAAAACTCGATTTTATTGGTAAAACAAGACACAGGTAAACTGCTTGGGGAATAATTACCTTCCTCATAGCAAGAGACCATGTCCCTCGTTTTCGTACTACCTCTGAATAGAGAAAAAAGTATCTTCCGACATACGTCACCTTAAAATTACAACATTACGAAGGTCAAACCCAACTGTGACTCTCAGTGTTTAACACCTGGCCACGTAGCTCTCATAAACCCCAGTGCATAACGCACAGAAGGACTTCTGGTTTTGTGCAAGCTTGTATGAAACGACATGGTTTCAGATGTTCAACTGCCTGGATCACATCAAACAGCTGGGATGGGAGTTTAAAGAAAGTTTCCACTCATTGTTTCATAAAAGTCCATCTTTGTTTGAAAAAATCATCTTGGGCCCATTGTGCTATAATAGAGATTACACATGAAAAGCATCTTTTAAAAGAATGTTATTAAATTGTAAAATGTAACTCTGAAAAGTTTGACGCTAGAATCAAACTTGGTCCTGTAATCTCAGTTGGTACGTTGTATGTAGGCATTATGATACAGATTTTAATTATGTGCTTGCATCTTTTTTCTCTGTAGTTTCTCTGCCTCATTTACATAAACATCCCTTCTCACCTCTCCCTCCCCTCAAACAGAAAGCGCTCTTTAAACTGGCAAGCTATTTGATGTTTTGTTTTCTCTTTATGAAGTATATGAGCAAGTTGCACTAACTGTATGCTGTTCCAGCCCTGATATGAGGGCAAAATAATTAATTTTCTCCTGCAATTCTCTGTGGTACTTCAGTTGAGAAGTAGAGAGACCCTGTAAAACATAACAGTGTTTTTTTTTAGTTGCAATGGTAAGACAAGCCCTGTCAGTGTAAACTTGGAGAATTTGTGTTGAAATTTATTTTTGCAAGGTGTGTCTTCACAATTTTTATTTTCTAGCAGGTAGAGAGATCTGGGAAAAATCTGAGGGGAAAATAAAATAAAAAAAGCAGGCACGTTCCCAACAAACAGACGTTGACATGCTGCCAGTTCCTGATCCAAAGCAAGTGTGTTCTAAAGCTTCCCAAAGAAAAGGCCACCAGGATTTTACAGTGTGTATTCTTCAATTCATTTGTTTGTGAAAAGTAAAGTTTATGTTTATAGGAAAGGAAAATTTCGGCCCAAACAGTTTAATTTTGCTGGAAACTGGGTCTTTGTAACTAAAAATATCTGGCCTGCTTGGTAATGGGGGAAGCTGTTTAGATAAAAGTATTGGGTTTGTACAAGGCTGAGAAAGTGTATTAGAATGTTGATTTTCTTTAAAATGGCACGTTGTTAGCCTGTTTAAAATGTTCTGTGTGTAGCGGACAGTGTTCAGCTGTGCTGTCCTGGTAAGAGTAGGCTGGCCAGGAACATCAGTTATGGCAGCGTGGGGCAGAAGGAATGGGGCTGTGCTGGGCAAGCTGGTTTGGGTCGTACTGGTCCTGAGCTCTCCGTCCTGGTGGATGGATTTTCTGGTATGCCTTGGGTCTGACCTGCCTTCTGTATGTGCGCCTTTGTATAATCACACATTTTTACTCAGAAACAAACTAGAAATTATTCTGAAGCAGTGTGAGAGTTCATTGTTAAAATGAGATTGTTTACTCAGCGTTCTTCAAAGCTCACCTGGTCAATAGGGATTTCAGGGTTTTTCAGAGCACTTTTCAAAGACCCTAAACTTTGGCTAACGCTTAAGATCAAAAGAAGAAATGAAGGACTATTTCTGTGGAGAAGAGACTTTGCTTTCTTGCTCTTTCTCTGTCTTCCAAAGCCTTGGTATCAACCTTAAGCAAAGCGATGAAGCTTGAAAGGAGCAGACGTAGCTCAGCCTCTGTTAGAAGGGACTGCTCCCAAGCGTCTCCCCACCTGGCACTCTTAATTAAAAAGTTGGTTTAACTGTAGTGTACTTCAAAAAGTCCACTCACCTAGCCTCCTTTCTTTTTCCCCTGTACTGGGCGCACATCATTACGTGACTGAGAGGTGAGAGTACGTCTCACCTGCAAGAGGGAGAGTAGTGTTTTTGCGATCTCTTTGGCAAATTAAAAGAAAATAATGAAGTGGAGAGAGTTTAGTTCTAAGCACCGCAAAGATACAGGAGAAGAAACTCAGTGATGATCTCAGTGATGTGATGCTGTATCTGCCAAACCATTTTGCTGATCTCGTTTCGGTACATTATGCTCATGGTTTATGTCAAGTTGTGATTTTGCACGATGGCACTAAATCTCAGGTAGGCAACACTTCACTCATTCGGCAGTTGAGATGGAAAGGGCATCGTCAATGGGCCATTCAAGAGCCAGCTCTCTCGCTTATTGTAGCAGTGAGCTGTCACAAGGCTAAAGTGTCCTGATGATGAGTTGTCATTAGTATATTACCTCTGATAGGGTCTGTGTTTGATCAGTTATATCATCACCGATACGGTAATACCTGAAAATGGTGCCGAAGTGGTACACAACACAATTCTAAACATGCAAATGAACTGTTTATTTACAATAAAGGCAAACCAATTTATCATAAAACAACCTGAACCCCCGTAGTTGCTATTATTGTCTTTTTGACATATTTGTTCAATAAAAGCTGTCCTTTTGATTGTTTTTATAGGAAGATAAGCCAGAAGAAAAAATTCTAGGCTGGGGGTAAAACTTTCAGAAATGACAAATTTGATTAAAAACTTGTAGGGCCAATGTTTTATAAAGAGTTGCGTCATTGAAGGCTGCTTCGCTGACTTCCAGTGAGATGTGTTTCTGAACTTGGGTCTGAAGGAGAGTCTTAAAAGCTAAAATATTTTGGGAATTTTGAAAGCGCTACCTTCGATCTTTATATGCTCTAATGGGTCCAAATTTCAGGCGATGAGAACTGAGGAATGTAGTCCTGGCTGTGTGCGTTCCTACTTTTAATGTAGTTGGACGCTAGGAAACACTACTCTGAAGTGTGGGGAAAGGGCAAGGCTAGTATTAAATACACAAAATCGATACAGGCATCCTCGCATATAAAATGGTCTTAGCGTTACTTTTATCTTGCGAATTTTCACTGTATGTCATGTGAATTATATATAAAATTTTCATGTAATTTAACTTCAGTGTCACGTGTAGTTGAAAATGTGTGTATCTGCACGGCTGTAGTAGTTATTTTTACTGTAGTATTTCCTATACTTAGAATTGGAAATAGGGAGGCAATTTTAGCTGCTGTAAATGTAAAATTTTTAGTTTTTAATGAGCGTTGTCTAGATTTTTGTTCATAACTGACATTTTTGGTTTTATTGTGTGTCTTCTTAACTTAAAAAATCCCAACGCACCATGAATTCTTAGCTTCGGTTTTTCAAATGGTTGTGTTTTTGTCCTAATAAGTTTCTTCTCTTGTGCGCTAGTAGTTGTTATGACATATATTCTCTGTTCCATTATTGCTTATTGCTTTGATGTGTCTTATAAAAGTCCAAAGAGAGACGAGAATGTACTTGACTGATACAGTGATGCATACAGCCAAATATGACCAAAATGAAACTGGCAGTGATTATGCTTCGGTCGTTTACTGTGGTATTTATGTAACATAATAGCATTTCAGTTTCTCCTCATCACCGATATCCTTAAAATTGTTGTTGTAGACAGTGGGCCAGCAAGCAGGAGACGTGACAAAGCTATTTATGTAATCTGTATAGCTGGGATCGTCTGGATTAGGCCTCTACAACTGCTGCTCTGGGTTAGGTGTTTGGCTTCCAGCCCCGTACCTTCGTTAAATGTACAAGTACGGCTTATGTTCATCTTTTGCCTATGATGAAATACTCCAAGTTTTACGGTTCACGTAGGTCTCCGATAGTCATGGCTGGCTAGGCCTAGGTTGGTGTTCACTTGCCACCCAGATTGATAGAAATAAGGGAAGGGGCCCACGGTTAAGTATCGCCACTTGGGTGACAGGGTGAAATAAATAATCCCAAATCGTATTATGCCGAGGTTACTGACTGAGCCCCACAGGAACAACACACGATTTGAGAGATATTTTATATTTTACTTATGAATGCGTGTAAATGTGCATAACTTATAAATCACTTTTCAGCTGGATAAAATCCCATAGAATCAAAGAAAATCACTGGTAATTTATCTCAATTGGTAACTTTATTTCTTTCCCACCCACCCCAAATAAAAAGAGTGTGCACCTCAGGTTGTTGAGGATGGATATGTGACTTCTACTCTGGCACGGTGAAGGAGAAAAGGGTGGGAATCAGAAACTCTGCCTCTCTGGGGTGATTGAGTGCGATCTTCTTAACTACCCCTTAACTTCATTCAGCTGCTCCCATTGTTTTCTACATTAATGTGCTCTTATATTGCCCTTCAAGCAGCAGAAAAATATGTTCAACAAAACAGTAAGTTTTTCATTAATAACAGTTTGTATCCTTTTGCCTTTGGGATCTTTTTGTCCATTAAAAATGTCCCGATTTTTATTTTTAAAATCTTTATCACTAAATATAATTTTCATGAAAATTTTGGAGAAATCCAAATTCAAGGCCAAATTTGTGATATTCTGTGCTAAAAATTCCAGACGCTTTGGGTAGAATGTGCTACTAGAAGTAGCAGTGCCTGTGCTGTGTTTGTGACATTGGAGAACAAATAAGAGTCGGCGTGAGGTGTGCAGAATTGCTGTCAGCAAAAAAAATTGGTAGCTTTTTGGGTAACTTTTAGTTCTGTGCGTTGTTTGCCTGCCTGGTGCTTCTTAAGCATTTGCTTTGAAAATACAGAGGTTACATACTGAATATTTTACAGATTTCTGCTTAAATATGTTTAAATGAATGTTTGGTTTTCATTACCTTATGTTTACTTTGTCTCGATTTCCAAAGCATCATTCATTCTTTGTGTTCTTTTTGCCTTGTCAATGGAAAAACAGATTAAAAAAAAGAGAAAAGGTTGATTGCCACAAAAGAACAAATAAAAAAACTAATGAAGAAGTTGATTGAGGCATTTTTGGGCTGACCTGTGTAAGTAGTATTTTAAAAGTAGTACCATATAAATATCAAGTGAGTGCATCCGGCTGCAACATGTTTTTCAGTGGTTCTGAGAACGACTTAAGGTTCATTGTCATTAAACAGTTTCCTTAAATGGGGATGTGGTTTGGAATGGTGGTTTATAAATATGCAGATGTACTTAAGTCCAATAACTGTCAAGCATTTGCATGTTAATGAAGTGTTACTGCACTAAGCAGTGGATAGCCAGCCGGAACATGGAGATAGGATTTATCCTGAGGATCTCAAGGAAACTGCCATGCAATGTAAAGAGAAGGTACTGCTCCTATTGACTGGCAGGGATGTTGGTTGCTATTGACACTTATTTTCTTGTATTCTACCAGATGCACAGTAAAACTAAGTTCCTGGTCTCTCCAACCCTTCTGTTTTTTTCACCAAAATTGATTTATTTTGAGGGCAGAAATGAATACCCTTCTTCCTCAGATAGACAGCAGAACTCATGAGGGAATAATTACAAGTCTAATTCAGCTCTTTTAATGACATCAGCTGAACGATTCTTGGATTCAAAGTCCCGAATGGGTTCCTAAGCTTTTTAACTCTAAGCTTCTAGGCTGAAATAGTATGACTTTTAAATTTTGTTTTCATTGGAAGATCAAAGAAATTACTGCAGTATTAATTAACTGTGTGTATTTCTGCTTGCGTAGCCTGCTGAAAGAAATTTGTGTATTTAATAGCATCCATTTGCTGGGTGAGATAAGGAAGGGAAAGAAGGCTGGTATGTAGGGCCTATAGAATGAATTGTCTGCAGGGCTGACAAAGGCTTCTAGAAGTTGGTCATCCATGTATGTATTCTCTAGAAGATTCTTCTGTCAGATCTAATCTGATAATCCTGACATGAGCCTTCCTGATGGGCTGGATTCCAGATGGATTACTTGGTGTCACTATTTGTTTTATCTCACGTGGATTTGGAGCACGTGTTTATTTTGTTCAATATTTATAAAGATACGCAGTTTGGGAATGTGGAGGGAATGGCATGTTTCAATGTTGTTTTCTTTTTGGTAACGTAATAGCATCCGTAGCTTCCCTTTGTGTAACGGTGCAATGAAGGGGTGCCGGCGCCCTGTTGGTACGACTAAAAGCTCGCTCCTGCGGTCAGGGCAGGCCAGCCATCCCTTCTACCTGTTCTTCGCTATCAAACAGAAAATATGTAAAGGCTAAATACAGCAGGCATCCAGAGCCAACGTAGTTCCTGCCTTATTCCTTTCTCTGTATTGAGACTGCAAGTTTTGAATGGTCTGCTCTTTATTTGTCCAGCAGAAGCATGGATGCCATCCTTGAAAAACTGTCTGGGAGAGGAAATGGATGCTGAATGTAAGAAGCAAGTGGATATCATGTGGTCTGAGTGGAATGTACCGATCTTTCACTTCAGACACGTGCATGTGAGGAAAAGCCGTGGGAGTCTGTAGCGCAGAAGACTTAAATGCACCGCTCTGGCACTGCTCCTCCAGGCTGAAGCTACAGCAGAGGGGTTCGTGACAACAAAAGCTGTAGTTGCAGAACATGAAGATACACTTCATTTAGCAAGCACAGGTTCTCATAGCAATACAGCTGTGCCAGCATGGGTTTTGGTGGTGCTGGTAACATGGGTGTGCTGGTTTTCCAGGAACCTGGGGCTGTAAGGAAGGCTGCCATGCCATGTCTCTGCCATGTGCATAGTTGGAGTCAAACTGGTGTTAACAACGCACCATTACTTGCTCAGTTATTTCACACCTCTGCCTGGATTAGCAATTAAAGTTTCAAAGTATTTCTATAGCTTAAGGTACCGCCTACACCTGATTGTAACACAGGTGCTTTTCAAGGGGTGCCCTGGCAGAAGGGAGCCAAGTGGATGCTACAAGAAGGGTTAACCAGTGCAACAACAAGGTCTGGGCTTGGCAGCCTGCTGCTTGCTTTGGAAATTGAAGGCAAAGGAGAATGGCATGTTATATCAGGGGGTCACTAGTCCATCTTTCTGCCCAAAGCAGGGACAGCTATGGGACCAGGCCAATTTGCTCAGGGCTTTATCCAGCTGGGTCTCAAAAACCTGCAGTGATGGAGACGGCACTGCACCATATCTCTAGACCCATGTTACACCGCTCATCTACCCTCATGGGGAAACAATTTCTCCATACAGCTGGTCTGTAAACACCTCCTTTCAGCTTATGCTTGTTGTCTTTTACAGGCTACTGCTGTGAAAAGCCTGACTCATAAGAATTTTGTAGGCACAGGGAGTTGCTGTTCCAGCCCTGAAGCACTCTCCTCTCCAGGATAAACAAGCCTTGGTTCCTCAGCCTCTCTTCACAGGGCATGTACTCCAGCCCCTGACCATCTTGGTGTCCGTCTGCTGACCTGCTCCTGTTAATCAGTGTCTGTCTTGCACTGGGGGGCCCAAAGCTGGGCACAGTATGTGACCTAGTACAGAATCATTCAGGTTGCAAAAGACCTTTAAGATTGTCCAGTCCAACTGTTAACCCAGGACTGCCAAGTCCTTCTACTAGTAAGTAGAAGGAGGATAATTGCTACCTTTGAGCTTCTGGCTGTGCTCCTGCTCATGCAGCCGGGAGCTGTGGGTGTCTGCTGCCAGAGCACGCTGCTGGCTCATACTCAGCTCACTGACCACCAGGATCCTCAGGCTGCTCCCCAGCCACTTTGTCCCCATGCTGTACCACTGCAAGGGCTCCCTCTGAGCCCAGTCATCCACCCAGTGGTTTGCTGATCAGGATATGCATCCATTCAAACCATAACGTCCCAACTTGGATGCAAGCATATCGTTGGAGACAGTGTTGAAAGCCTTGCTAAAATTGAGGTAACTCACATCCACTGCTCTGCCTTTGTCCTCAGATCCACTCATTTCATCACAGAGAGCAGTCAGCTTGGTCAGACATGATTTTTTTTTTTTCATCCTTGCTCAGCCCATGCTTGACTGTTCCAAAGCCAGCTTCTCCATGGGCTCAGAGATGTGCTTCAAGAGGACCCCCTTTGTGTGCTTCCTACAAAGCCACGTGAGACTGACCAGCTGGCAATGCCCTGGGTTACCCTCTTGGCTGGTTCTGGAGGTGGGTGCAACGCTCACCTTTTCCCAGGTGTGAGACAGTTGTGCTGCTCCCTGTGACTTTTCAAAGCAAGATGCTTATTGTGTGCAGAGGGCTGAGGAGTGCTTTAACACACAGCATGTGAGGGAGTGCGCCTGTGGAGTGCTACTGCAGGAGATGCTAGTGTACTGTGACAGCACCCATGGGTGCAGCCCACGTCCTTACAGCAACTGAGTTGCTGCTGTGCCACAATGATGACTGCTTCTGTTACACTGAGGTGGAGCAGAACTGAACGGCTTGTTTGCATGCTGTCACAAAATGCCCTTGGCTTCCTCTTGGTTTCCTTTTCCTTGCTGTGCTGTAGGGGAGGGGACTCCTGTGCTGGTCACACACCAAGATGGTACCTGGTCTGATTTGCTCAGAAATAGTGCAGAGGAGTTGTGCAAAGCAGCACAAAGAGAGAGCGCCCTGATGTTTTGCTGAGGAGAAATGTTAAAATTAAAAGCATGCCCCCTTCTCCTAGTTCTTTTTTACTGTAAAGGTGTTGTTTGTTAATTAAAAACAGTTGTAGGTCTCTGCCTTCTTGTTGAAGGCAGCGTACCCGTACGCTGGCTCTGGGTCAGGAGCCGGGCTCCAGGAGGAGCAGGCTGTGCTCGC
Source organism: Microhierax caerulescens (assembly GCA_035590215.1). Classification (NCBI taxonomy): domain Eukaryota; kingdom Metazoa; phylum Chordata; class Aves; order Falconiformes; family Falconidae; genus Microhierax; species Microhierax caerulescens. Next base: position 99,168,942 of record JAVJGJ010000037.1, read on the forward strand.
CCGCTGCCTGCCAGCGGCCTCTCTGGTCCCGTTTCTGCAGGAACAAGTGTTGGATCAGCGAATGGGATGTATGTGAGAATAATAACAGGCAAATATTGATTTACTGGATACCCGAGCTACTTCTGCGGTTGCAAGCTGTCTGCCTTCAGGTGCATGCCTTACGTTGCACCCAATGCATAGCTCTCCTGCGCTGCCGCCCTATGCTTATTGCATGCAGAGGGCTGAGGAGCGCTTTAACACACGGCACGTGAGGGAGCGCACCCGTGGAGTGCTACTGCAGGAGATGCTGGTCCACCAGAGCTCCCTCCAACCTGTTCCTTGCGCTACTGCTTGCCTAGCGCCTTGACTCTGTTGCGTTCCTTAGTTTTGCAGTCTCAGGACAAGGACCGCTGTTGTGTGCGGCATCTTCCAGAGGGGTGGAGAAAGCAGAAGGCAGCTAGAGAACCGGGGAGGCGATTACTTTGTAATAGTAACTGATCCCTTTCATTCTCCCTCCATGAAGAGGTAGATTTTTTTTTTTTTTTTTGAAGGATTAGTGTTGTGCAAAATGTTGAATTCATCCTGTCTCTGTTTGGGCACAAAGCAGGAGGAAAGCTTACTCTGACAAGAAAATTGTGTGCTGATTTTAGATGTTAGACTGAAAATGTGCTGATCACGGATCATTTTCTAGTTTAACTCCAGGCCTACAATTAGAGTGGCAGTGGTGCTTAAAAATCCTGACCTTACTGTCCCACAAATGTAGATTTAACTTTTATTACTATCTAGATAACACCAGAATTGTTGGGTCTGTCTTACTATATCAGATGCTGAGCAGCATCCGGATTCTTTTCCATTGACCTCTTACTAGATGAACTTTTTTTTTTTTTAAACCTACCCAGCTTTTTGTTTTATACATCCTTAGACACTTTCCATTTTGTGGTTTAATTACATTATGAATAGAAAGGAATTTAACTTTCCAGGAACAAGGGTTAAAGCAGAGTTTGCACCTGAGGAAGGGAAGTTAATGTTGTGCCTGTCAAGCAGCAACAGGATGAAAATCCCAGTGCCTACCAGTGATGTATTCTGTTGCCCTCACCATCCCATTAGGAAGCCTTCCCAGGGCTCAGTGAGCTCCTGAGAGCTATGTCTGTTTGTGTAATTGTTCTTTCTGACCTTCCTTTCCTTTTTTTTTTAAAGGTTGTTTTTTTTTATTTATTTGCATCTTATTAATTGTTCTCTGCATCCTAAGGCTGTTAAATACAGCTTGTCACACTGAGATTATATGCCAGAAAAGCTTTTGGCTTCTTCAGTTTGGCCAGCTTCAAACTGCCCCCCTTGTTCAAACCTGCAGTCTGGTGTGGGAAAGCCTCGATGAGGTGTCCTCTCCTTGTGAGCACACGGCAGGAACAAGGGGCATGGGGACCTTTCGGCTGTTTCCACGAGCTGGGGAAGAGTTGTTTCTGCACTCTGGGATCCCTCTGTGCATTGGTACCTTCTTGCACTGCCCTCCAGCTTCTGCAGCGCTGTTTGATTGCAGCGTGCTGCTGAAATTGCTCTTGTCTGGCAGAACTTGTTGTTTGTGGTATTTTATTTTTTTTTTTTAAGGTTCCTGGGTGCTACTGAAACAGATGTCAGACACTTGCTGTACTTAAAATGTCTGTGCAAATGTCAAAGTTCTTGTCTCTTGGAGGAGTTCTTCAGTTTAAAAAAGTAAATGTGTTTCCCAGTGTAAAATTTTCTAGAAAATTAGGTCTTGACTTATCTCTACATTTACCAACTCAAATAATTTTCAGAGCAGTAGTAATGGCCAGAAGTCAATTTCTGTAGTCAGAGCGTTGTTGCCATTGCAAGCAGAGGATGGCTTTGGTTTAAGTTGTGTAGCTTGAAAAATCCTCTTGCCTTGACTCTTCTTGTTGTCGTTTATAATCGTGCCCCCATACCAAATGGCGATGGCTTCAGTTGTCTGCTTTACTTAAAGACCTGCTGTGTATCAAAACAAAAGGAATCTTTTTTCCCCTCAGCATGCTGATACTTCCTGACAATATTGTGACCAGGACATAAACTCATTAAAGGCCCCGAATTAGTTCTTAACCAATGTTTATTCAATAGCTCCATACAAATTATGTTTACACAATAGCATAATGCAAAACTGTGCTATTTTCATTTCAACAAATTTGTATACGCTGTGCAGACCACAGGATTTGTGGGAGGAGGAGGATGCCTTAGAGAAGAATCCAGCGTAAACTGGCCATTGGTGATTGAGCTGGAACAGAAACCTCTGGGTTATATTGACTTGGTTTTGGGTTGTTTTTTTTTGTTTGTTTGTTTGTTTGTTTGTTTGTTTTTTTCTCCAGGAGGTGTGGGCTGCTGAACGTTTTTTAAGGAATGCTTTTCTCAGTGGCACACTTGCCTAGAGGTGGCCTTCTCCACCTTACTCTTGCTAGCCATCCCTTCGGGCTGAGTGTTCGGGTGCGTTAGGCAAAGTGAGCAAACACCTCCACATCCCACAAGCACAGCGTGCCACACCGGATCGGCCACAGCCAGCAAACAAGCTCGAGGCAGCCCTGATTTGTAAAAAGCCTCCAAGGTGGGACTGGGCTCCTCAGGAGACAAGTTACCTCTTTCTTACCTACTGAGAGGGTGAGATACCCCGAGGGCTGCTGTCCTGTATCAATTGAATGTGCTGGTGTCCTGACGCCCTTTGCCAACTCCAGACATACTTGGTACTTGGGGCATGTCTCCATACTGTTTTGCTTATCCTGAACCTTCCGGAAACCGTATGTCTGTGACTCATGGGGCATCAAGCCCAGGCTAATCAGCTATGTTGACAGGCAGGGTCTATTTTATCAGGCTTAATGCCACCTTCATGTGGTCATGCTGTTTCCAGAATACTTTGTGTGGATATGCCCATAATCAGAGGAGCTTAAAGTGACTCTGAATTTGTCTCTGTCCAGTTCAGACTGTGTGACCTTTAAAGAGTCTGCAAAGCAGTATCTCCTTTTCCCTCTGTGCCCCAAAGGCCAGTTCAGGACAAGGAGGTTTTGAAGGGACACAAGACAAGTAATGCCAAAGTAAGCACCAGGAAGGAAAGAGGAGAGGAAGAAACAGAAATAGCAATGGAAATCTGTCAAGTACAGAGAGGGCCCTTTTTGACACACTCTATTTCTTACAACACTTAGCATACGCTTAGGTACAACGGTAAAAGGAGCCTTACTGACCCCATGAGATGTTTGCATTTTTAGTACACTCCTGCTGGGAAGATTATTTTCCATGTTTGAGCTATGGCAAACTGGAATTGTTTTGTAGGAACCATATTATTTAACAAAAGTGTTTTTTAAACTCTGAAACATTTTACTGCTTGTTCTCACCTAGTTCATGTATTTAAAAAAAAAAAAAAAAAAAAAAAAAGCAAAGCAAAAGGCACCGGGAGTGTGGTGCAGGTGTGCTCCCAGGGTTGCCTGGATGACTCGTCCTCCCCGTTTGGCTAGCTACGTTCTGAGAGCATATTGAACACGTGCTCTGGTGCTGTTCAAAGGCCCCGTGAGAGGCAGGAGCTGATTGAGAGCTCTCAGTTATGCTGAAGTGGGTGGCCAAAGTGCTGGAATTGAACAGCTGCTGTAAACCTGCTGAACTTTGTTGTTTATAAATTATTTTGCGTGCCATCTGGAAGGAGAACGGTGCCACAGTTTGCAAAAGCTGTAGCTGAGGTTCATGTTGAGCAGTAAGTGTGAAATATTACTAAGTGATTATCAGATTTTAAAGGTTTCTCTGAGTGGCTAAAGGCAGATTCTTAGGTTAGAGAGGTTTTAAATGAGGTGTGTTGCCAGTGTTTCTTTCCTTGCAATGTGTTCATCTAAGTTACATTTGTGTCTCCCATTAAGTCCTTAACAATACCCAAACACCATGGAATTTTCACAGAATCCTGGAATGGTTTGGGTTGAATGGGACCTTCAAGACCATGTAGCTCCCACCCCCCTGCCCTGGGCAGGGACACCTTCCACCAGCCCAGGTAGCTCCCAGCCCCATCCAGCCTGGCCTGGGACACTGCCAGGGATGGGGCACCCACAGCTGCTCTGGGCA
>JAVJGJ010000037.1:99173131-99186768 GCA_035590215.1 Microhierax caerulescens
CAGCTTTCTTGTACCAGTACTTTGGGTCCTGGCAGGTGCTGTAAGGTCTCCCCGGAGCCTTCTCTTCCCCAGGCTGAAGAGCCCCAACTCTCTCAGCCTGTCCCCACAGGAGGGGTGTGATGGCCTGGGACAATAGGAGATGCTGTGATTGAGCCTGGACAAAGCATCCATTAGACATGAGCTTCATGGGCAGGGGGTGACACTGTTGTCCCTGATGAAGCATTCCTCAGAAAACCTTCCCTATGTGCAGGGGTGATGTCACATGTGACCGTCCACAGATTAGATATGTTTCGGATGGCATAAAGCTTCTTAATACGTGAGTGCATTTCCCAGACTTTGCGGAGGCAGCCCAGTGGCTCCTGTTGGGACAAAGGTGCAAGAGCCGTGCAGCATGACCAGGCTGTGACCTTCTGGGTGCCTCTTGCTTGCTTGGCTTGCTCTTGCTCTGGCTTTTCCCTTGGTAAGCGGAATGGTGTCCACAGGTGAACAGGGCTGGGCTGGGTGAGGAGGTCATTTGGGAGAAACTTGTAGAACTGTCTCGTCCACTTTATGTGGAGAGAGACATTAATTAATTAACTCCCGCTTTAAGAAATGATTGATTTGCCTTTGTGTTTTTTCCAGGCATACTGTTTGTTTATTTTGCTTCTCTCTAATCCATCCTCCAAAGTGGTAGAAGATGGCCGTAATTTTGCTGTCCCCAACGATGGCATCACCCAGATCTACAAGACTGGGAATCTGAACTTTCAAACTCTTTCTGAGTACAAGGAGGATTTTTGCCTCTTTTTCTTAACAATTTCCTATTTAAAAGGCACAGAGTGAATGTGCTGTGATGGTGACTCGTACCTTTACCCCGTGAGCAAGCGGGAATGTAACTGAAATGGCTCAACATGCAGGAGTTTGAATGGGTACTGGTTGGGCATTTAATGGGAAATGTCACAGGAGAGGGAATGTAACCCACAGACCTTTTCTATTTCTGTGTTTTGTGCTTGGACCTGCTGGTGTGCTGATGTACACCTTCGTAGTTCGATGCATTGCAGCTCAAGCTCTTTCTGGAAAGCTGACAGTGAAGGTAGGGGAAAAGGAAAGGCTCATAGTTATAAGTCGGGTATAAAGCATGAATTGACAAATGGATCAGCTATTAATAACAAAAATAATGCAATAAACTGTTGCATAGTTGTAGGAGTGCCTTTCTTCTCTGTTGAGCTAGGTGGAAAGCTTATATGCTTGTTGATGTGAAGCAGGTGGCTATCAGTGGCAAACAGCAATAAAGGCGGCTTTCTGGTCAATTGTTTTATAATGCTGAACAGGCAGTTCTCCGATACGACTCCACCTCGGTTGTTGACATTATGTACAAGGAATTAAATATAGCTTGCCTTGCCTTTTGCTGGCCACTTAAAATGTGGTCTCAAAATACGATGCGGTTGCTTGGGTTAATGGTCTTTGTACTCTGACTGCGTGACAGTTTCAGTATGTTCTTATTACAGCTTCAACATACTAACAGCCTATGAGAGGCTTGCCTAAGTATTATAGCTGCTTTTCAGACTTGAGCTTGTACTTTCTTCTGAAAGCTCAAATTTGTGCTCAGGGTTTCCTGTTCTGCATGAAGTGCTAAGGAGAAGATGGGAACCTTAAACTCAGAACTATTGAAACCAATGAAACCTGGGTTTCCAAGAGCAGGTGCTGGTTGACACGTTCGTTCTGGCTGCTGCTTTCCCCCCCGGCACTTGAGGACCTACAAAATAGGGTGTATGTGTGTGCTTTCTAGCCTCCCTGGCTGCCTCGTTTCCCCCATGTGGGTGTAATTCTCAAGTGTCTAATGCTGTGGAGCTCATTCTGCAGCCGCCTGCTCCATTAGGGCACTAAATGGGTCTCCTTTGCATGCACCCAGCTGCATGTTTTCACAAAATCTGTAGGAACATACTAGCTTTGAGACTCTTAGTCCCCCATCAAATATGTCTGAATTTAGTCAACACGTACAAAAATTGCTGGGAACACGGACAGACAGACTACCTGTGTACACGTGTGCACACAGGTAATGAACCCATAGGCTTTGCATGTGTAGGAACATCTCTACCAAGAACTGTATGTGCTATTTTTTCTCTGTACACCTAATGAAATTCCACCAGGTCTGAAAATTAAATCCTACTTTAAGAAACGATTGATTTACCTTTGAGGTTTTTTTCCAGGCATGTTATTTGTTTATTTATTTTGCTTCTCTCTAATCCATCCTCATAAGTGGTATAAGAAAAATGCTGACATACTCTTACCTATTCCGTCTCCAGTGGGTGCCACTCTGAAAGTACCTAATGATTTTAATGAATTTTGTGGCTGAATGTTGGACACTGAAGCTGATTTGAAAGCATTTACCAGTGAAAAAAAGATAGACCTTTATTGATAGCTAGTCAAAAGTGAAGACTTAGCTGTAATTATTTACAAATCAATTAATGGACCTTTCCTCTAACACCCTATCAGTCAAAGACTGGCTAAGAGCAGAGGAGAGCATTGATAAGAATACACCATGAAACAAAATCAATTGTCTTTTGTTATTCCGACAGAAGTGAGCTGTACACGTGGATTAACCCAGAATGCAATAGGAAAATGTCCACAGGCTGGAAGATAACCCAATTTTGTAAAATCAAGGTTGTCATAAGAATCTTTCATAATTGATGGCGAGATTAGAACTTATCTAGCATCCCGGTGGTAAGAATCAAAACAGCCTCTGGTGCAGCGCTGCAGCTCTTTAAAGCTAGATTAGTTTCATCAGCCCTGGAATCTGTTCTTAATGCCAGCTAATTTAAAGAAACTACATATGTAGCATGCATTTTGAGGTCATACTGTTATAATTGAGGCTGTGTGTTTGTGATTGTAGCTGGCAGTTACGTTGATAGCCATTATGCAGTTCTTGTGGTGCAAGTGTGTTTCTGATGCCATGGGAAAGCTGTCGGTATCTTTTCTCTTGTCTTTTTGAAAGAGGTCTTTTTAATTAACATGTTCTTGTGTACAGACTCTATGGTTCATATTTGTTTGTCTGAATGTGGAGTTGTGATGACATTCAGATCCTAATCCTGACTATAATAGACTCTGCAAAGGCACAGTGCACGTATATTCTCTGCACAGTAGAAACAAATTTCAACATTGACTCAAAATGGCCTTTGGTAAAAGCCTGAAATGTTTCTTTAGTTATCGCTAGAACCCTAAGATACTATTGGGGCAATTTATTTAAATGGCAAAATTTAAGACTACTAGTTTTAGCAAATATTAGTTCTTGGTGTGATTGCACGATGTGAAATTCTCAAGAAATTTTCATAATCGTACCTAGGGTTTTTTTTCTTTGCACTCAAATCAGTAACAGCAATGCTCTGATTTCTGCTTCCAGCTGGGCAGTACATATTTTACAGCCTTACGATTAGCATAACTTCATTCCACTTGAGCATTCCTCATCAGCGTGTGCTGGCATCCCAACCCGGCCCTTCCTCCAGCTGCTTTCGGGAAACCCCAGTGAAGGAGCCCACTGGGCACATGGCCCCTCTTCTCTCCATCCCCGCTATGTGCTTTGCTGATCCTGGAGCTGTAAGGTACTTCGCTGCATTTCTGCAGGTTATTTTGTAAATCATCCAAGGAGCACAGTGGTTGCTCTGCTTGTCTCTTCCATTAATTTTTCAGGCTAAGATAGCTCTGAAGATCATATCTCCTCTGAAATTTCGTGCAATAACTCTTCCTCACAGTACAAATAAGCACTGCTGTGTACCTGAGAATTATTTAAATGAGCAGCAGGCTAAACCTAAAAGCAAAAGTTTTAATAAAATTATTAATTAGAAATATTAAACAAAAATATTTATTAATTGAAAATATTTCTTAAAAATAGGATTACCAGTACTGTTTTGTGGCTGAGACCAAGGGTCAGCACAATAGCCTTTCAGTAATGTGCAGCCATGCAAAAGACTTGGTTTCTGTTCCCAGGCTTGGTCTGAACAAAACTGGTGGTTTGCTTAACCTCCACAGGGAGAAAGCTCTGCATTGCTCACTGATTTTGAGGGTGGCTAGATGGATGGAAGTATGTGCCCTTCTGTCAGATATTTGGGTCCTGACATGGCACGATTCTTGTGAGAGCAAGTTTCTAGGGATTTTCAAATAGCTAGAAGTACGCAATGAATGTTAGAAAGAAAGATAATGGAGTTCTAGCTTTTAAAACATTTTAACATTGCAAACCCACGAGAAGGTAAAAGTTTAAGTAGAGAGTCTGACAACTCTGTGCTGAACATACAGGGTTCCCAAAGAAGCCTTCTGTGCTCCAGGTGCTCTGTTTGTACCTACAGAGATGCCTGAATTTTCAAGGTACTGAACAGAAAAGAATTTTTAGTGCAAAAATAAGCATTTAAAAAGAACAAAAGTTAGGCGAGCTGTGGTTGCCCTGGTAACCATAACTCTGATATTAATTAGTATGTCAGTTAGTTTTAGCTGTTGACCTCTTAATGTTTCCCTCTATTTGCAGTAATAATTTTTAAAGTCTATGTTTGTTATTTCTACTTTATTTCATATTTATTTATCCTTGGTAGATTTGTCCCCACCTTCACTTAGTTCTTAAAAGACAATTTTTTCCTCTTCGTTTCTCCACACACTCCTCTCTCCTCAGGTGGGGAGAGTGAAAGGGGCAGGCAAAGAACTGTAGAACTGAAGTCAACATCCCAGCATCTTCCCGGGAATAAATTCTTTCTAGGAAAATCATTGTCCTGTCTGTAAGAAACAGAACTCTTCATTTAAACTTATACTTCTCATATATCGAAGTGACACAGTGATGTGACAGTGATGTAGACAAGTAGTAACATGAGAAAAAATAAACAAACTTGTTTTCAGTGCATTTGACACAAACTATTTTTTTTAAATATCAAAAGCACTTTTTAATGTATGTTTTCTGACATATGTCATAACCTTGGCTTTGGGTCAGGAGCACGCTGACGTTAGCTGGGATTGTGAGATGCTTTCTGTTCTTTCCTCTTCTGATTTGGCTCGTGGTCATGGACTGACATTCCCTTTTTAAATCTTTTTGCAACATGTTTTCTAGGCAAGAGCCAATTTTCTTCTGGGAAAACCTGACTTTGGGTGAAAACAAGGTGAGTAGAGGAAAAGGAGGTGAATGTACAGAGTTAGCTTCAAATCACTGCCTGTCGCCACCTTGAACAATTTTTTTTTTCACTTACCTTTGGGAGAAGAACATTTGGAAATAGTACAGCAGCAGTAATCAGCAATGACTATCTTGTAGAGTAGATTTTTCCTTGAAGGTACACATGTTCCTGGTGATTTACTTCTTGCAGCTTAAAAACACATTATTCTTCAAATATTTAATCCTCCTTTGTCTGTTGCTCCATAAACCAACTATTTTTCAGAGACAGAAAGTTTTTTTCCATGCAGAACCATAGAACGCCACAGGCTGGGAGGGACCTTGAAAGATCATTTGGTCCAAACTTTTGTGGAAAAGGGAGCTTAGATGAGATTATTTAACACCCTGTCCACTTGTGTCTTGATAACCTCCAGCAACAGAGACTCTGCCATGTCCCTGGTGAGGTTGTGCCTGTGAATGATGGCTCTTACTGTAAAAAAAAATAATAAAAAAATCTTACAGCTAGAAGCAACACACTGTTTGATAGCTGACGTTGAACTTGTGTTTTGAGAAGAGGGGATTACATATGCTTTGTGTGTGTGAGAGAGAGATGGAGGAATTTCCGTGCAAGTAGACAGATGCATTTGAGCAAAGTTTTGTTAAGGAGGTTTTATTCTTTTTTTTGGGTGGAAAAATATCTGAAGATCAATTCTAAATCTAGCTTTGTTGCTTCAGAAATAGTTGGACTGAGATAATTTTGCCTTGGCTTCACTCTTTGTGAAGTTAATCCTTAAGCTTTCAGCCCAAAGCGTTACATAGTTAGTCGGACATCAAAAGCATGCGAGTATATGGGACAGGTTTAGATCTACCTCAGATCTGTATCCTTCTGATGGATCAAGCTAAGCGTTCTAATAATATCACAGCACATCATGACAACATGAAACCCAGCTGACCAGATGGTTCTCTGTGGCTCCAAGAAGTACAGTTGTCATCTGCAAGAGCACAGGCTTTTATTTTTATTATTTTTTTTTTTAATCATTATTTCCCCAGGCATTTCCTCAAAATCACTGAGAAAGTATGAAACTTCCAAACCAACTCTAAAAAGCTTCTCTGCAAACAACCATATTACACCGTATTCAAGCACCTAATTAAAAATTTCATTACCCAAATTTGGAGGTGAAGTGAACATTTTTGCATTCCAGTATATTTTTGATGCGGAGGGTACTGGGAACCCAGACACCATGGCTATTGTTCAGCTTACTTTGCAGCAGGCCACCCTCTGACAGGTTTGTAGTTCTGCTTTTTGAGATCTGTACTTGCTCAAATCCCTTCGTTTGTCACAACCATTAAGCATTTTCAGAAATAAGGGTATTTCACATGGAACGCCCTGGAGATCCAGCATCTTGCTTTAAGGGTCCAAGGAAGAAATATTGCTGGCAGCAGATCAGGAAATTGAAATATAAACTTGCATCTTAAATTGCGTACAAGTGCAAACTGGTATGAGGTGATGTAACGCCTTACCTTTTCTAGTAAATGAAGTAAGGAGGAAAAAATTAACTATTACAGAGCTTAAAAAAAAAGTGACACACATGATGAATAATAGCTAGATTTTTATGAAATCTCTTTGAAATTTTATTACATTTAACATCTCAGTAGTCACTTAAAAGCATAGTTTAGCATGAGGATGGTTTTTTACACAAAGGAAACCAACTTTTTATTTCTCTCCAAGAAATTTCCTTAATTGTGTGTGTATTCTATGCAGCAGTGTTGCTATTAGTGATAGAGAAATTGTTTTGCTTTATCTGAATCCCATCTGGCCAATGTTAGGTCTAAATCTTAACTCCATCATGACTGCTCAGCTCTGCTCAGCAGAGACGCTAACACAGGCATGGGAGATGGGAACAGAGTGCAAGTTTCTGAGAAAATAAGAAAAATACCATGGGAGGAAGAAAAAAACCCAGAGTAGAAAGTGAAGAGAAAGTAGAAAGTAAACATGGATTATGGAAAAGATGCATGAAGGAACAAAAGAAAGGGCAAAAATTAAATTAAAAAGTTATGGTAAAATAAAGTAGGCTGCACTGCCTCTGTCATTTGGACTATAAATATATATACACATGGACTATATATATATATTTGGACTTATACATGGACTAACAGGCGATCTTATGAACTTGGATATTTCTTAAAGTTGAATAAAATGAAGAAATGTAGAATAGATACTAATCTTTGTGTTCAGGAATGTGTTACAAGCTTAAAACAGAGTGTAAGGATTCCAGATCCACAAACTTGCCGAGGTGCATATAAATGGCACTTCACAGAGTTTGTATAGCAATCCCAGTTATCAATATTAGAGGTTTGTTTATCGTTGGCTTAAACTTTTGGGAGCATCCTCATCAACAAGGGCAGCACGCTCGTACTGTCGCTCGGCATAGCCTTGCAGGAGGGTAGGGATGCTGGCAGACCTCTGTGTGGTTGGTGTGGTATTTGTTACGTAGGATTACTGTGGCTTGCTGCACTGTCAAAATACAAGAAGGCAAACGTGACAAAGTTTCCCTAGAGCTGCACAATGTGTTTTCGCCCCACGAAGAGGAAGAGGGGGAAGGAATGTTCAAACGCCAGAAGGAACCAGTCCAGCCCTGGTACCACGTAACTGTGGCTGTGGGTATACGAACAAATTACTGTGGGGCGAGTTCATTGTAAATTCATAGCGCTGGTTCGTGACTCCATACCTGCTTCTGAGCGATGGCTAATGTAAAGCTGCGTGAGGCCGTTCCCGTGCACCAGAAGTGAGTATCTGGGCAACTCCCTGGAGTACCTGCTGCCCTGTGGATTCACAGGCTCCTCTACCTTGTGCCCGAGCCCTTACTGTGGCAGGTAGCGTGGTGAACCCCGTACCCTAACGCGTTGCATGAATCGAATGAGCAGATGTGTTTGAAATGATGTTTATCCTGAGAAAGACTTAGCTCTGTCATCAGCATGCTGTTTTATTTGATTCCAATCGGGAATCAACACTGAATTTCAAATGCAAAATAGACAAAAGGCTGGTTGTTGTGTACTGGGCTGTCAAAACTGGTTAAGCTGGCCTCGGCCTAGCTCTTATTTTGTGCCCAGAAGTAACTTTGTAGACGTAAATTAAAGCATGCAAATACCTGCTTGATCTGAGGCTGCAGGAGGCAATTAGGCACCTTCTCTGGAAAAACTTTATCTGTAACTATTTCCTTGAGGAGAGGAATAAAAGGAGAAGAGGGGTTTAGAGAGTAAGCAGTTAATGTTTTATATTATACTGTGACGTTGCGCCAGTGCAAGCAGTTTTATGATCAGTCCCTGCATTCAGAAAGATGACTGGTGTTGGTAGGTGGGCCTGCACAAGGGGTACTTCATCCCTGGACAAGCAGATGGTGTTACCTCATGACTTTCAGGTTTTTTTTGTCCTTTCTGACAGTTTGCCTAGGGATTCCTAGGGAAGAATAAAGATATCACCGGTAGTGTGATCTAGTTACCTAAAGCGAATGAAAAGGTCTTAAATGCAATCATTGTAAGTTTTTGACAAATGTCATTATTTAAATATAAAGGCATGAAGGAGTAAGTTTTCAAAGTGTTGCCTGGAGGATTTGGTGTATTTCTTTCTTTGTAGTGAGAGGGCTAGTACATTTTAGACTTTGTCCTGTGTTTGAAAGAGCTCAGTAGATGAGATCTGAGGGCCCGTGAGTTTAGAAAACTTTGCTTTAGGAGGTCCAGACTGAACCTTAAAAGCTGCGTACAGCCCTCAAACCTGGCCTGCATATCCACTTTCCTTGTCATTTCAAGGTGAGGAGAACAGTGTTTGCTCGCAGGCGTTTCATTAATGTTGAAGGGAAATCAGGAGAACAATCAGCTCTCATGATGGTTTGAATTTCTTTTTGCAGCAATTCATGTAAATAGGTGTGCACATGCAAGCTAGACATAGCTGTAGGGCTGCTGTTAAATTGCCGGTGTATATGCCAGTTGCATTAAAATTGGACAGCTCTGGCTTATTGCGCAGCACTTTTAGTTGTGGGAGTAACATTTAGAAGCGCCACTTACTCTTTCTGGAAGTGAGGGCGAGATGCCAAGTGGATGGAGTGTGGGGTTGGATCTGGGGTGGGGGGAGTTATCCTCTTTATTTCTTATGAACTGTTTTCACCTTAGGTTTGCTCTTAAATTATTATGCAAACAACTAGGCAATGCCTTGTAGCCCAGCTGGGTTAGCCGCTCTCTTTGAAGCAGGTGTGCCGTGCAAGTCTGCCTGCACTTTCAGACGTCAGCGAGCTCCCGTGGCGTGCCTTTGACCTCTTAGGAGCCATGTTTGCTGCTGCCTCTTTGCATTCTGTTTAATTACAGAGCTACTGTAATGCAGGTCCTCTTTATTCGCCAAGACAGAAATAGAAAATAAGCTGAGCACCGTTTGCCTGCAGATGGAGGACCACAATAAAGCAGGGTATTTGTCCACCCAGCACCCCAAGTGCAAGAGCAGCTTGCAAAGCCCTACAGGGATCGAGGGCTTCCCAGGTGAATGCTCTTGGCCGTTAAGGAATCTCTGGTGAGTGGCCATGGCTGATGAGATAAATTTCAAGTTTATTTGATCACTGTTAGCTACGAATGACTGACCCCAGACATCCTGTATAATGTGGTTACCCAGCTATGAGCCTGGCTGAGCTGCCCACATACCTACTGTGCTTACTGGTGCCCAGTGCAATGAGCTGTGTTGATTCTGCTGCGTTTTTGGCTGGTGGTGGAAGAAGTGACGAGTTCAGCTGGAAATATGGTTTCTGATGGCAAGAATGCTTTGTTTATGGTGACAATTGGGGGTGCTGGGGCATCTGAGGAACCGATAGCATGGGAGCAACAGCTTTCTCTCAAGGTTACTGGGACAGCTGAGCTGCTGGGAATCCCAGTGCCAGAGTTAGAGGCCAGTGGTTACTGGGGCATGAGGAAACCTTAGCTGAACGTCTCTTCTGCCGGCAGACCCACAGGGTGCTGGTGGCATGATGTATGCAAGCCCAAGGTGTAGGTAGGTGTCCGCGGTATATGTACAGCACGGAGAAACTGCTCTCGGAATGAGGTGCTGAAAAACCCCTCTTGCCTGCACAAAATGAATGTTTTTTTAAGAAGCGGTCAGGGTCATTTGTCCCTGTTTACCATGATGATCTTCACAGTGGAAGTGTAAAATTCACAGCATTTTAAGAAGGGAAGACTCTTGTGCCCCACTCCCCTCCTGCTTGTATTTAAGCATTTAAGCTACTCTTTAAGGTAGTGTGTGCGTAATTACATAGGCCAGTAATAAGCACCTAAGACCTAAGCTGGGGGTAGGAAACGGATCTGATGCAGCAGGCTTTGGGGGAAGTGGGGAGTCAGGGAGGGCAGAGGGAGCTCTTTCATGATGGCTGGGAGCAGTGCTGCTGCTGGGGGGGCGGCAGAGGGGGTGAAAAGGGCTGAGGAAGCAGGGACTCCTTTCCAGGTGTTAGCAGGGAAGGGAAGATCAGCATGGGAGGCAGGACTGAGAACTGCAGTGGTCAGGAGGAAGAAGGAATCCTGTGCATCTTGGAGGGAGGAAAGAGGTGAAACAGGGGGGTGCAAAGAAGCGGTGGGATAGGGTTCCCCGCCCAAAGGCGGGCATGAAGGCAAGTGGACGCTTTCTGGGCATGCCTGGGAGCCCTAGTGAAGAGCTGCATCATGCTCTAAAACAACCGGCAGAATCTCAACAAAATGTAAAACCTTGTAAATAAATACCTTGGGCTCAGTATGTTATTTAGTGGCAGTACTGACCTGACAGGCTGTTGCAGCTCAGTGCTTTTAGCCATCACAGGGATGTAGCCTGCTTTTGAAAATGGTGGCCGAGCAGTTCACGCCAAGCCTTTGCCTTCTCCTAATGCTTTCAGGGCTGTTTTTGCTTGCGGCAGCCATCGGTGCCCCGGGCTGTAGCTTCGAGCGATGCAGAAGTCCAGCTTCATTTGTTTGCATGGGATGGGTTGGCCACTTGTTCCCAGGAAAGTCGGGGAGCAGGATGGCTCCCTGTGGAAGCCTGGCAGATGTTTCTGCTGGGAAGTAGACGGGGTGAAGCTTGTGTATGCAGTCAGTAGGCTTGGCTTTTGTGCCAGTGAAACCTACCGGGGAGGCCTTTGGCTGTTCTTTCAAGGTGTGGAGAGTAGGATGTTAAGAAAATGTGAATTAAAAAGGTCCTTTAACAGGGCTTTCAAATGCATAAGGTCTTTGCAATTATCTGCTGAAAATCTGTGTTGCAGAGAACGAGGGTAAAAGAGGTGTTGAAATCCCTGGGAGTAAACAAATAAAAACTGTCTAGGCTATGTAGTCCCCTGTGTAAATCAGAGACTGTTTATTGCGAGGTTATATCCTCAAAGCAGCTGTTCACAATAGCTTGTCCTACCAGTTCTACAAGATTTTCTGAAAGAAAATCAAGATAGGAAGCTTGCTGTTTGCTTGCCAATGTTTGTTTCACACAAGAGTCCTGCATCTTTGCACCCAGTGCTGGGAGTCCTTTGGCTGGGAGAAGGAGCTCTCTTTCTCTCTCTTGATCAGGAATAAATACAGCCAAAGTCTGAAATAAGCGAGCAGGGGGTGGGGGCAGAAATCTTTCTTTCCGTTTTTATTTTCCTTTCAGGAGCTGGGAGTTGGGAGGAAGGGAGAAATGCTAGAAATCGAGAGATGTTCAGAGTGTGTGTTAGAGCACGTGTTTAGCGATAATGGTTCTTATACACCCATGCGTCTCTCTCCTTTCATTACCAGCTCTCCATGAAATGTGGAGATTAGCACTAGTCATGCGGAAGTGTTTAAAAATTCAAGCAGTGACAATAGGAAGTGTCAGACAGTAATGGAATAAGTACTGCAAAATTACAAAGACAGCAGCTATTCATTAATAAATTAGAACCTTCTAGGGTTTTTTAAAAACTCAAGGCGTCTAACTTGGAAATGATATTCTTCTGGATGCAACTTTGTAATTTCCCTTTTACCCCATTTGGGAAGGAAAAGAAAATAAATCCCTTTTCAATCATAGATGAAATCATGTGTTAATACTCCCCACTGCACATTCAGAAGTAAATTTAGTGTGAGGAATTAGAGCCACCGCCACCTCCAAGGGGCAGGTGGGGAGCTGCGACGTATAACCCTGGACACGGAGCTACAACGATGGGGCAAGAAAGGGGGTTGTAGAGCAAGCCCGGGCACACAGTGCCCTTCTCATGCTCTCTGCTTACTGAAAACACCAGTGTTGTGTACAGGATAGCCAAAACATGATGTAAGAAAGGTCTAGCTAAAGCATGTGTCATGCTCGGGTAGTTTTGGCGGTGTTACCGGGAGGTTCGGGGTCGTGTTCCCTTGATGCACAGCCCAGCTCTGCACCCTGGCGTGGGGGGGCTCTGCATGGGATTCCCTGGCACAGGGCTGTGACTCCGTGTTTGGCAGGGGACAACCCCACCTCCCCCTCCTTTCCAGGCCACCGCACTGGGAACGCCACCCAGATCTCTGCGCTCATGTTTTCCATTTAAAAGCATTCAGGGCGGCTGAAGCGAAGAAGGGCCACCCAGTGCTTTGGGCGAGCAGCTGCAGTAGTGGGTCTCATATTGGCCAGAGCAGAGCATGTTCTCACTTAGCTGCATGAAATATGGGTGGCCACGGGTCCCTCGGGAAAGCATGCTTTCTCACTATCTGGAGGTGGCAACTATTGTCTGCCTTTCCAGTTTTCTGCTCGAAATAGTTTTCTTCTGCTTCCTGTGCCTGTGGAGTTGTGTGCGTTCAATGGTCTTGAAAAATATCACGTGGGAGAAAACCTTTTGAATCTGCTGCTCTGGTACAGGGGGACCAGCTTAATGAGAAATGCTTCTCTTTAAAAAGTTTTTATTAAATAAAATCCCTTGTTCCTTTCTCCATCCCCTGCCCCTATTGCTCCCTCCTCTTTCCCAGCTGAGGACTACAGGCGACTTCTGAATGTAATATATTTTTCTGATCAGCCCTCTGAAGGCTAAGTCCCCTGATCTTCTGGACAAAAATGCCATTTCTTATTAATTTATTATGAACCAAGCTTATTAACCTGCCTTTCCTTTTGTGTAAACTGTAATTAAAACGTACAAAGATTTTGACTTGCAGCGAGCCCTTCTGGGTCTGTGGTTAGGTCTGCCTAAGCAGCACATCCAAGAGATGTGGAAACATTGGGGTTTATCTTTTTAAAGGAAGACTTAGGTAATTTCATCAGAGGGTAGTGGGAGCCTCTGGGTGAGGAGCCCAGGAATGCCTTTTCCTTTGGGCAGGATATGTGCAGCCCCAGCAGGTACTAGTGTAGACCTGTGGCTGGAAATGCAAAGAATGGGCTCAGATCACAGTCAGCTCTAGCAGAGCCGACGCATTCCTGGTCTCCAAATAGCTGTTTTATTAGGTGGTATTTTAAATTCCCTTCTCTCTCTCTTTTTTTTTTTTTTTTTTTGGGGGGGGGGATATTTATGAAGAAGGTAAATGGGAGTGACATCATTTTTGACCCTACTTGAAACGTATAGAGCAAATTTAAAATCGT
>JAVJGJ010000037.1:99197286-99209477 GCA_035590215.1 Microhierax caerulescens
CAACACGCACCACTTCCCTACACTTACTTTCTTGATGTATAATATCCACTTATTGTAATACCTGATCGATAAATCATTAATCAGGAAAATGTCTTTGTTTCGGGGGTTAACAGCAGTATCGGAACTATTCTTTCACTGATTGTGAGTTATTTATGAAGGGAACCACTGTGTGGCTTGTAGGCTCGATCTAAACCCCTTACTAGGAGATCTAAACTTGGCTTTTGTACGTTGAATTGCCATAGCTCACTGCTCCATCTTCTACAGTGTCTGATCTTCTGTTCCCACCGATACAGTGCAAAGCTCCAGCTGACTGCGGTGAGTGTGGCTCCAAACAATTTTTAAATGCATTTTTTTGTAAGTCATTAATTGATAAAGCACGCTATGAGCGTGGACTGTTTCATTCTTACTTTGTTCTGTTAAAGAAAAAGTAGAAATAAGTTTTCTGGTGTGTGTGACACCTTGCATGTATGTTTTCAACTTTTGTTTCCAGTCTGAATTGGGCTGGAGTGGTATTTTGGTATTAATGTATTATTTGGACCTGAAACTTAAAACCAGATAGCCAAAACGAACACACTCCCTGTGCAGGGGCCACCTAGAAGTAGCTGGAATTCAAGCAGAGCTTGCAAGGTGGGCAAAGCACTGGGATGGGTCAAGGCACTGGGATGTCACCTGTCCCCGTGGGGCTGGCACCAGGGACCTCTGGGACTAGGGATGGTGGCCTGTGGCAGCCCAGATGGTAAGGCAGGAGTCTGAAGCCAGGGGTCTGTCTCCAGTTTCCACTCTCGGATTCACTGGATCTGTACAGGGGTAAGTCTCTGAGGCTTCACAGGTTATCGAGTTTTGGATACATTGGGGAAATTTGGGGTTTAGTTGGTGTAACGCTTGAACGCCCCAGAGATGCAGGTTCTGGAAGCAGTGAAATCCCAAGAGCAGGGGAAAAATCTGCTACAAGACCAGCCCCCAAAACCCACATCCATAACAGCCCACCAGAAATTCACGTGAAAGTTCAGAGGGAGCCCTGCCTTCCTTTGCTTGCCTGAAATTTCTGTGTATTTCAGATAAAGCATTTTGGGTTCAATGATGGAAGCCTCTTTAGCTGAAAGCATTCACAGCAAAATAAATGTCCAGCCCTTCCCAGACACAGAGGTGAGCCTGAGCTGGGAGGCTGCATCAGAAAATGGGCAAACTTCGGAAAAGTTGGGACCACATGCGAACTTTGCCACTGATCAAATATAAGTAATCCTGCTCAGACCCTCAGAGCCGAGTTGAAGCAGAGCTTTGGAAAAGATTGGACTTGGATCACAGTTTTATGGCTATCTCTAAAATATTTTACTGCTGGTTTATGACACCAGAGTGTAAATTATGGGGCTGTAAAGACTTGCGGTGTGAAGGTTTTATCCTTTACTTACGTACAAAATGTAAATTGTACCCTTTTGTTTTCAGGAAAAAAAAAAATTATATATCAATTAAGTAGTACTGCCTAGCAATCCATGTGTATTATTAAGAAGTACACCTTACTGAATATGTTTTTGACGTGTGGGTTCTTTATTTTTATTAGCTGGTAGGGTGTAATTAATTTCAGTCCATTGATTTAATTCAAAAAAAAAAAAAGGGGGGGAGTAAGTGTGTGTTGTCTGTATGTAAATACTACTAGAGTGTAAGTAGTGTGTGTCACACTACAAGAGTCAGAGAGGAAATACCTTTTATTAGATGAACTAATGGAGAAAAATATTTGTGGAAGCACAAGCCCTTTCTAAGGTCTGAAACAAACCTTATATAGTTTGTGTGTAAATATAATGAATGGGCTTATACTACGTATGCACACGGACATACACGTGCCTACGCAAACACAATTATATAGATGCCACAACAACTACAATATTGACTCATTTGTATTAAAATTGTGTGGCCATGTTCTCCATTTTTAGAATAGGAATGGTAACAAGTGAAAAAGTTTAATCTCCTATTACATTTTTAAAGCAAACGTAAAACTAATTCAAGAAATGTGTTCTGTTTCGGAGTCAAGGGGATTAAAGATAAATTCCCTTTGGCTGTGACTTCATCAGGATTCAGCAGTACTTTACCCTGGCTTTTATCTCTTGGGTTTTGCCTCCAGTGCTCCTTCAGATTTTGCTCCATCCCATGTTGAGATGATTCACCGTCATTTCCTTCCACTATCTCATGCTGAGTGACCACGGGCAGAAAAATTGTTTTTGTCTGCTCCTTTTAGTTTCCAGTAGACTCACTGAGATATTTTTTTTCACAAGTTATGAAACAGTTATTTTATACCTGTGAACTCCATGTTATTCACCTGCCCCCAGCCTTGGAATCAGTGTCCTTTGCAGGCTCCTGCAAAAAAGCTGTTTCGTGCTGGCTGGGATGAAATGGAGGTGTTGTATGTAAGTGTGGCTTTCCTGTTCTTCAAAACTGGAGAGACTGGGGTGGGGCATAAGTGGCTATAGCAGTGTGAAATACAGGTTTCTAGTGTATTTTGTTATTATTACTAAGTTATTTTTATTCTATTATTATTATTATTATTTTTGAACTAAATTATTATCGTTCAGATTTCTTATAGGGAGTGCCTTTATTCTGCTAGGAGATACAAACAGATCACTCTTTACGGGCTGCCAAGGCAAACATTGCTGCATAGTCCCTGCTCTCAGCAGCATCCTCGGTGTCCTGGTGCCGGGGTACCTGCGATGGGCTGCACTGAACCAGCTTTGTGGTCCCTCTGTGCCGTAAATACACTGTGTAATGGTGTAGCTACCACTTGGCATTTCCAGGTTGGTTAATTAGGAGTGGGTTTGATTTAACACCTGGAAAGTTTATTGTGATTTTGATGATTTTGTGCTTTTTAGGTGGATGAAAGTGGCTCAGATAAATACAAACGGTGCTTTTATATTGATTTATTAGTGCCTATAATCAGCAGAAGTTTCTCGTGATTGTTGAGAAATGGATGTTTTTCCTGTGGGGCATTACAAGTGTGTGGTAAACAGCACAAGGGCTGTAACTGACAGGCAGCAGCTGATAAAATTCCTTATTTTGCTGCTGTGCCTAACAAGAAAGGGAGGAGATGCTTTTGGTTATTTTGAAGATATATAAACCTATAATAGGTCTAATAGTACCTCTGAATAAACAGAGGGATGTTGAAATGATGTTAGGTATGGAGGTGTACATTTTCCAAGTGGAAGAAAGATGTGCCTGCAGCCTAACTGCATGCCCTTTGGCCGAAATAAACAGTTTTGGGAAGAATTTAGCTGAATGGTTATTTTTGGTCTGGCAAAGGGGAAACTGGCTGAGTGACTGTCATTACTCTGATGCTGATTACTGGAATTGGCCAGCTTAAGGGCAATTTGCTAACTTTGTTTAAAAACAAAACTGGTCTTTCTGGGTCCAACTGTGATTTAGAAAGGGAGGAGCTCTAAACCGCTTCTCTCCCCCGCCCCCCTTTCTTTTTTAAAATAAAAGTAAATTATTTTAAAATAAGTTTCCTAGCCGACAACATTATATGAACCCCACATGCTGTGGGATTTAGGTAATTAACAGGATGATTTAGACGTTAAGTCCTTATATTCATTCCCACTCCTGAGAGTTTTCCTTAAGGAATAAAACTTTTCTGCACTTGGTCAGAAAGAAAACAAACCCTGTTCTCCTTTTTTTTTTTTCCTTTTTTTTTTTTTTTTTTTTTCCCTTTCTTTTTTCTTTGACTGGAAAGCAAGACAACTAACAAACCCGACGTTAAGCTCTGGCACACCATAACTCGGGATATGAGCGGTGTGACTCCAGCAGGCGTTCGCAGCGCTCCTCCCTGTGAGCTCTTGGCTGATGCGTTGGCCGATCGCTTCTTCCCTTTCCTCTCCCCTGCTCCATGCGGAGACATGTGCCAGCAGGGGCTGGAGGGTGGTTCAGAGTATTCCCTTCTCGTTTTTTCCTTTGGGAGCGGGACAGAAGGTGCCGGGAGCGCTGCTGTATTGGTTTGCATCGCTGCAAGAAGGCTGACCAAGGGCACAGCCGGAGCTCTGCCCCTGAGCAGTAGAAAGCTGTGATTTCGCAGTCCCGCTGCTGGCCTGATGTAACTGGTTTCCTTTTCCTACATGGGGGGGGAAGGTCACATAAGCTGCAGCGACTCTTGCTGCAGGAGGAATTAAGAGTACTTGGAACGTGCAAAGTTCCCGAGGTGCACGTAAAGCAATCAGTTGACGATGGATTGGTTTCACACACTTTCCTCTTTTGTTGCTCCTTATAAAAAACAAAAGCAAACAAAATATATCCTTCCATTTGTGCAGGAAATAGAGCGAGTTAGTGGCACTTGGTGCTTGTCCATGCTGCAGTTCCATCTAAATGCCCATGTGCCCATGTACTTTCTTGCTTACTGCTTCCTTGGTGGTGGCCCTGTCAATTTGATTTAAACATGCCTCTGACATAATCTTTAATATTTCAAAATCTATTGTCTGACTTTCCCCCAACCCCTTTGGTCATTCTTTCTCAATACCCAGCAACTTCTTCATTCGTTCCCTTGGTTTTGCTCCTTGAATTGGGAAGTCTCTTAGCTGGCTCTTGCATACCTGGTCCCCAGCTGAATCAAGCGGTACCAAGCTGCCTTGGTTCATAGGATCTCTGTAGCTTTCTTTTAAAAGTTGCTTGAGTTCATTTGTTTCAAGCTTCTCTGCTGTTCTGATCCAATTTCACAGCTGCTTTTTTTACTGTCTTCAGTTTGGGGGTGATCCCAAAACAGAGCAAGTTTATTAAATACCTGGCAGCATTTTCCCTTTTACTGGCACCGCTTTAGGCAGCTGGCTGCACGGCTGCGTTACTTGCTGCATTTTAAAGACAAATCCAGCCTGATAGGAGGATCGGAGGGGCTGCCTGCACTACGTTGCATTTCACCGCGTTCCTGACTCACATTTTGCTACACCAGATGCTGCCAACATCCTCACCTTTCAGGCACTTGCCCTAGTCCTGTGCTTCTCCTCCCTTTCCTCTAGCTGATGTCTCGCCGCTGTTTAAATCCACATCCAGCCATGTTTTTATTACACACGGAGAGGAAAACTGCCCAATGATTCCTTTTCATTCTCCACCTTCCTTTTGTTTCGCCTTAAATATGTTCAAGGGGGAAACGGGAGGAGTGATGGAAAAGGAAGGGTTCGGTCTAGACTTCCAAAGCAATTTCCTTTTCCCTATGGAGCACAGCTCATTTCCTTCCAAAGCAGCGTGGCCGGGAAGTTGCACATTGCTTCTGACTTTCCTGAAATTTGTTGAGTCAAAGCACGGCTACTAGGAGTGGTCCAGAGGACTGTAAACACAAGCGTGTGAGTGTTCTTCTCTCTCTCGCTGCCAAACAGAAGAGTAAACGGAGATTAATGTGGAAAGGAGAGGGCGGTCTAGATAAGCAGCCACAGGGTGGAAATGTTGAAAGAAAATAGACAAATATCCATAGACACACCTGCATTTGGGTGTTTCTGCATCGTGGGGCCTCAACAGGGCTGATTTTTGCCTTAAATGTCTCAGGGACTGAAAACTGAGTGCTGTGGGGGTTGGTGATTTGCCTGAGGGTTAATTGCAAGGTTTTGCCTTGTGTGTGTGTGTGTGTGTGTGTGTGTGGAAGGTGACAGTTTATGGTTGTAACATTAACTCTTCATTTAACCAAAGACAGGAGAGTGTTTTTTTCTTTAAATGCATTTACATTTGCTGGTTTTGAATCGTATCCCATTTAGAACTGTTGCATCTGCTTTTACCAGGTTTGTGTTTGCTTCAAATCAAATTAATAAATTGCTTTCAGTCAAATTAAAACCAGACCAAAAGAGCAGCATAGTCATGACTGAGCAACTTGCCTCCTGTCAGTTCAAGGCACTCTCTGCTGAAGTTTTTCAGGTGAATTAAACTCAGTTTGGCAAGGAAGTGCTTCCAAAGAAAAAAAAGAGTGATGAGATCATGATCTGTCAACACCATGGAGCTTCTAATTTAGTTGGTGCCTTTATGTGTTTGTTTACTTAAGAGATGAGATGATTTCTGTGCTGAGTGTGTGAAGACACGAACAGGAAGATGAGCTGGAATCTGACTATGTGCTTGATTTACAATAATTATTTCATCCATTCAGTTTGGCTTTTGTCTAGCAAGACAAATTACATGGTGTTTATTGTCCTGCTACCAGTATTTGCAGATTCATGTCTGAATAACTGCTATTTATTTCTGAGTCTGAAAAAGCTCATAACTGGTTTCCTGTGTTATTTGTTAGAAAACGCACAATGAAACTTTAGAGGAGTGCTTCCAGCCTACTAGGTATTGCAGTTAAGCAGGAACTTGAGTTGGTTGATCTTTTTGTAGTAGGGGAATTGATGGGGAGACTGCCTTTGTATTTAATTTAAGTTCAGCCAACTCTATAGGGCAGAGGAGCTTTAAAAGATCTCCTGCTTCCCAGACCCTTTGGCTTGAATTCCCGACTACAGAAACCCCTTCTGCTGTTAGCCACAAGGCAAAACACCACAGTGTTGGCTCCTCTTAAGCTTGATGACATTTTTTTTTGTGTGTGAAGGAAAACATCTGGCTGAGGAAGAGATTGCGTATGGGTAGGCACTGGCCGGGAGCAATTACTACATCCACTTGACCACCCTGTGCTGGGCAGTGCCAGCTGTCGGGGCTCAAAACTTGGGACTTGCCATCTGGGATAAGAAAGAGATGTTACAATATGTAATGTCATGTAAAGACCCTGTTCTGGGGCTCCTGCTGCAAATCACAGACCTTTTTGGTGAGGGCACGGGATGCAGCTGGCCAGGCTGGTGCGCTGGGAGGTGCAACATGTCCATTTGCGGAGCCACCTCTGGAGTGAATAGATGAGTAGCTGGTAGCCGAAGGTGCCCGAGTTGCTTACAGCCTTACCCTCCATCCATCTGTGTGGGACTCGGTGGAGTGAGTTTTTGACAGCTGTGGCTGGCAGGGAAATCTCGTCTCTGTTAAAGGGAGTTCTGGCAGTGCCAGGCATTCAAGATGAAACGGAGGTGGAGGAAAAAAAGATGGCTGTGACATTTCTACCGATATCATCTGCCACTGAGTGGGTGCTGCTTCTTCCTGAAGTGTCTAACTATGTAGTTTGAAATATTTTTTTGCCTGTTTGCTATCTACAGTAGGTGTTAAGACTGCATTTAGTAGCTCAGGGAAGGGTGAGAGGTAAGGTGCTGCTTTCTGAGAGGGAGAATGGATGCAGAGAAAATGCAAATGGTTTAGAAAATGCCACTTTTGTACCTGTGATCGTGGCATTACTGGGGGCTTTTAATACCCAAAGCAATGTCAATGCACTCTGACCAACAGGAGGAACTGCAATAGTGTGTAACACGTTTACCATGCCAGGAAAAGACAGGCCAGTATCCCATGTTTGCAAGTAATTTTTATCTTTTTTTTTTCCAAATATGCACTGCAACAGTACATGGGGGGCAGGGGGAGATGACCTTTCTTGGACAAGTTGGAGTTGTGAATGTTTTTGTACATGTAGTTGCTCAGCCTTGCAGGAAGCAGGGGCAGTTCCAGGGAAAACACCAGTTGTGTTCCAGGATTTGAAGCAGTGCTATTCTAAATGAGGCAGATCGAAATACATAGAGGCACAGGTGGAAATTAAAATAAGGAAAAAAAGTAAGGTATCTGATTTTCTTGCTTACCATCTGGTAGGACTGCAGAGCCTGAGCTGTGTCCTAGGGTCTGTCAGTGGCATGTTGTACAGCCTTATGAAAGTAGCTCATCTTGAACATTCCTGAGGCCTTTTATTTGGGAAATAGGGATAGTAAGCAAAGGTGCCTTGAGTCCTAGGGATAAAAAGGTGCTATATAAGCAAAATAGAGTTTTATCCCTGTTAATAATAATACGATTATCGATTTATTCTTACCATAATTTTTGCATCAGATGTAACCACTCTTTTTCTGTGAACAGTGTAAGATGCATAAAGTTGCAAAAGTATTATAATTTCTCTGAAGGTCTTGCTTAGTGGTAACCTGTAAAAGCTTTGAGTGCTTTGCTTTGTCCTGGTCTGTAACATAGCCAGTAGCAGTAACGTCTTTTCAGATCAACATATTTCAGCTGAATTATTTAGAACTTTCCCAGTAAATGACAAATAGAGCACACTTGAAAAGGAAGCCAGCATTTCCTTTCTGTTTTTGAAGTTGCCTCGTATTTTGGAAAACAAGATGGAAGAGGCTAGATCTTGTATAGCATCCTCATCTAAAGAACAGTGTGTCTTACTCTTAACTGACAGTGGTAGAAGAAAATAGATGAGAAAAGTTACATTTCTTATTCTTACCATTGCATCTCAATTGCTGTTGCTGTAGCTGACTGTTACTCAGAAGGTGCACAAGGATTTGTGGTCATCTCTTTGCATCAAGAGTGGCAATGCTCAGGTCTTATCTCTAAGAGTAGTCGTGCCTGTCCCATCAAATGTCTCCTTTTCAGTTTCACTGGCTCAAATAAAGTGCATTTGCACAGAAAAAACTTAAGCATGCTCTTAGCAGCCTCTAGATTTGGAAAAAAAACTGTTTAGTGAACAACCCTTGATTGCAATCTCTAGTCTCAGAACTGGTTGCTGCACTCACCTACCTTCTTTCAGCACTGTAGCTGAGCTCAAAGGGGCCAGACACAGGCAGATGACTCTGAACCTGAGTGGAACTGGAAATGTGTATGTAAACATTATCTTTGGCTAGCATTTTTTTTTTTCTCCTTTGGTACAGATGTGATGAATAACCACCGTCACTAAACGGGTTGGAAGCAGGTGGCATAACATGTTATACACCATGGACAGAAAGTGTTTTCAATGTGAAAGAAGTCTTGGAGTTTCCTAATTGCTTGTAGGAGGAACACTTTCTTCCTGAAACTTCAGGAGGTGGATGAAGACGTAAGGGCTGCATATCCCTTGATTCTTGCTAACTTTACTGAAATACTTAACAGGTGCTACAGAAATAAGTATTGCATATAAGTGATGCACCAGAGAAGCAGAATGCTTCTCAGAAAGCAGGTTTTTAAGATGTGGCACTGTCCATTTTGTGCCACCCTGGTAGCCCCGTTAAAGCAGCTCAGAGCAGATCCCTCCATCACGAATGCATAAAATGGGTTGAGGATGACGGACGATAAAGGTGCATCTCCCTCTCACATTGCTAAGTTCTTTTTCTTTTTCTTACCCACTGTCCTTTTCTTGTTCTTTTTCCTACCTACTGCCTTCTGATGTAAATCAGAAACATTACTGGATATGCATCTGGGAAATTAGAATGTTTGTTTTACTTCTTTTCAAAGTATTTTCATGGGTTTAGGTGAGTGTTTGACTTGCATTCATTGGCCCTTGCACAAGAGGCTGTGAAAGTTATTTCCTTTCTCCTTAATTAGAGCACACAGAGTATCAGGTTTCGGAGCAGTAAATTTCCTCTCAGGAGATAGGTTAGAGTTTGTGGAAGAAGTGGTTGTTTCTGTAGGCTTGAGAAGTTGGTCCTTCGGTACTTTCCAGATACTTTATTAAGGCAAACTTGTACTTTTCATACAGGCAGAAGTGCAATCTTTCTTTTCTCCACCCACCCTCCCTTTTTCCTTTTTTCTTTTGGAGTTAAATAGACAAATGGAGAGTTAGAAATTTCTGAGGGATTTTTTTTAGGAGGGTGCTAATAGGAGTGTGGTGGCAAACATGGTGAAGGCAACAGGCCAGCTGAGTTTGTGTGTAACTTGCTTTGAGTCAGCAGAGCCTCACCAGAGCTAAAGCCAGCCCTCTGCTTTTACGGGCTATTTTCATGCATGACTTATTTGCGGTGCTAGTGAGAGAGGGAAGAAAAAGAAAAAGGGAGAGACGTTCCTCTCTCTTTGATCATGTCCTCGTTTTTAAGGTCATGTGTTTTTATATCTGCTGGTTTGTCTGTGTGGGTGGGCAGGTATGAGTCTCCGTCCGTCTCCTCCTTGTGCAATGTCAGGGGGAAGTTCAGGTCGGCGCGCTGCTGGAGCCAGCCCACATCCTTCACCCACACACCCCCGAGAAGCAGTTGCACACATCAAATAAACCCTCAGCTCTTTGCACCGTTGGAGCAGGTGTGTGAGCTCACAGTGACATCAGGTGACTGTCGTGATGCCACAGGTCAGCCACCGGCACCTCATATGTGTTCTGAGTACAACAGGTCTACCTCCCAAAATAAATTACAGTCTTTGATGCGAAACACACAGCTCCAGCACTCAGACCACCGATAGCCATCCTTTCCTCCCACAGGTACTCTGGGGTAGAGCAGAGGGGAAGAAGAGTGACGGAGATGATTCTGCAGAAAATTGCAGATCTCTGTGCGAAACCCCCTGCCTAGCACTGTGCTCTTAAAATTGTCAGCCAGTCACAGGCGTTGCAGAGGGAGAAGGGGAAGACGGAGGCTGCATCCAGCCAGAAGGAAAGCTGGCGAGATCAGCCGTGACCCAAGGACTGGGGAGTTCTTCTGGAGCACAGACAGATGCTGTGCTGTTGGGTAAAGGTCTTGCAAAATCCTTTTAACGTTGGGGGTTTTGGAAACACCAATATTGCACCTTGTTTTCTTTCCTTGAAAGACAAACCCAGAGCACACCCACTCTCACCCTACCCAACCCTCTTTATTTGGGTGGCTGTGGTTTGTCGTAGACCAGCACCTAGCTGGTAAATAAATTTTATTATTTATATTTATTATTTATATTAAGTAAATAAATTAACTGTATGAAGTGGATATACTCTGTGATTCCCCAAGCGGAGCTGCTGGCTTTTTCCAAGTCCTATGTACTTGGACCACCTCTGCTGTGGAGTGTGGGGCCAGCTCTGTCCCTCTGTGCCCCGGGAAGCGTGGACGGACATCGCTGGCTTAATTAGCCCCTGGAAATTTAGTAGCATGCCTCTGGGTTGTATGAAGAAATATGAGAGAGGAATTTGGTGTCAGCTTCTGGCACTTCAAATAGGGTATCTGTGTACAGAGCCTTGATTTTGCTAAATTAACATAGAACAAGTTGGGACTCGTGCCAGAGGGCAGAGGAGGGGATCCAAGGAGCACTGGGGCAGTAGGTGCCTCCAGTTCTCAGCATGCTCTCAGAGAGCTGATGGAGCGATGCCTCCACCGTTTGGGGCTGGGGTTTCAAAAGTTTAGTATCATCTCCAGAAATGGAGTTTAGGGTATCTAATATCAATCGATCTGTAGCACTCCACCCTCGGAGCCCTGGGGACAGCGTGCATGGGTACCAGCCTTCCTTGGACCTTGCAGTCCAAACCTTGCCTATGAGCAAGTGTCAGAAGAAACTCAGAGAATTCAACTTTTAAATTAAATGGCTTATCTAATTATTTAATCTTTACATGTAAGCAGAAGAAAGCAAGACTCTAGGAGAGAGTGCTGGTAATCACTATAGAGATCCTTTCTATAATAATCTTTTCTATATATAATTTTTTTTAAAAAAAAAACACACATTTTTTCATCCTTTGAGATACTGTGGCCTTCCTGATTCAGTGTGTTCACAGACATGTAAAAATTACAGGGTAAGGGCCTAGTTGGGAACAAATTCCCCTTATATTGCCATGCCAACAGTGTTCATGCTGCTCCATTTCACTACAGATAATAATAGAGGTAGGTGCTCAGACACGGGAGAGGAGGTGGTTTCACTTCTGCTGTGCACAGCCCTTAGGTACGGCAGAGCAATCTGAACTCCTGCAAGGTATTTCCAGCTTTGAAACACTGTTTTGTTTGCTGATGGAAGGTAATGACTTAGCAAGTGTATAACTGAACATTGCCATATATCGCATATTACATAAACATTAGATATATATTACATGACTCTTTGTTGGTGTGACTTCTGTGTAAGGGATCGGAGTCTTTCTGGTTTTAGGATGTGAACTCACCGCCACCGAACAGTTGGGAAGAATCTTCCCACAGGGAGAAGTCTCTTCTTTCCCTACCACATCCCTTTGGGTTTTTTTCTGGCAACAGCCTCTCCTGCAAACAAGCTCCTGGACCGGCTGCCTCAGTGTCGGGTTTTGCCTCTCCTGCAGAAGCTGGTCCCTGCTTGCTTCGCACTCGGGAGCCATTGGGCAGTGGTGGCCCCACCTTGGGGTGCAGGAAGGCTTTCCATGGGGGTGCTTGTCACGATCCAAAGATAGGATTCGTGGTTAGGTTCTTTTATTTGGTTTCGGAGTACAAAAGGTTATAAATACACCAGGGACTCAGACAACCAAAAAACCACTT
>JAVJGJ010000037.1:99239943-99257043 GCA_035590215.1 Microhierax caerulescens
ATATATATATATATATTTTTTTTTTTTTTTTTTTTTTTTAAATAAGCAAAAGCAATGCTTATTTCTGGTGAAGGGAGGCAGGAAACAGTGTGTGTCCTTTCAAAGGCAACTTCTGTATTCCAATAAGCTATTAATTACAACTCAATAAGATCTAAATAAATATGTGGTTGTTACATTTTTTTGTTGTTGGGTTTTTTGGTTTTTTTGTGGGGTTTTTTTTGGTTTTTTTTTAAGTATTACTATCCCTTACAGAAAAGGGAAATAAGCAGGGATTCTTATAACCTTATTGCTGTTGGGAACAGCATAATTTGATTCCCTCCAAACCATGTTTTCTGAAAAGGAGTGGTGTGTGTTTATCTTCTTCCCAGTGCTTGTTCAAGAATTCGCCTTTCATGAATGTCAGAGTGGATGCCCTACGGAGAAAGGAGCTGCTCCTCAAAAGTGTTTTCAGTACAAGAGCACATGGTCTGAGAATTGGTGTAGTTAAACAGCTTCGTGCTCATTAGTACTGAAATGTTTGTATCAGCAGCAATAGGAACGGTGTATTTTAGTGTCTACAGTATGAAATCATATGCAGATGCAATTAGATAACATAGTCACAATGGTAAGTATGCAAATAATCCCGTGATATCCTTCCATCTAACCTTCTTGTGTCAGGAAAAGTAGAG
Organism: Microhierax caerulescens; assembly: GCA_035590215.1. Classification (NCBI taxonomy): domain Eukaryota; kingdom Metazoa; phylum Chordata; class Aves; order Falconiformes; family Falconidae; genus Microhierax; species Microhierax caerulescens. Next base: position 99,240,612 of record JAVJGJ010000037.1, read on the forward strand.
ATGGCAAATGGAGTGGTGCTGTGAAGAATTACTGAGCCATTTTATTTTTCTAATGCAAAATACCCTATAGCAAATTGTCTGTGGGATGTGTCCTCTCTCAGTTCAGGAGAGTCGGCAGCTGACTGTGTGGCTGAGGCATGTGGCTGTGTATTTTTTCAGGGTGTAGCTGGTGTATCTCATGTACCTGACCATCCCAAGTCCGGTATCACACCTGAAAACCGTTTCTGTCAGTGCATTGTGTTTCCGTGTGATTATGCTGGTGTGCTTATTTTTTTGCTACCTTTTGAATAGATAATTTAAAATTGATCTCTTTAGGGATGTTCCCTGTGCCTGTCTGCCTATCAATCTTTCTATCTGAATGCAGAAGTATTTGATTAGTGTATTTAAAGTAATAAAGATGTCAACAGTAGTGTCACATTGATTGATGCTAATTATAAGTCTTTAAGGGCTCCTCTGGTTTGGCCACTTTCCTTGCAGATTGTGATTTTATGGTTAAAATAATGCCCTGCTGTCCGCAGGCTCAGTCATAAATTGTGGTCTATCTTTCTTTAATGACTCTGCATGCAGTGCTATAATCCCAATAACGTACATTATCTTTGGTAAGAGGAAGGCAGTGACTTTCATAGAGGTGATGGATGGATTTATAAGGACTAGCTAACAGACTGGCTGGGATCACACCAGAGGCGAGGCTGATTGTTCTGCTTGTGCTTTGCCTTGAGCAGAGACATTAGGCAGGCAGTCTTGATTTTCATTCAGTCCCTCTCTTTCCACTCCATACCCTTAGTAAAAGTTAAAGGAAATGCTGAGGTGCGAAGCAAAGTCTCCTGTCGGAAAGCTAACTACTTCCTAAGAGGTAAGGAATCTTCCACAGGCGTCTGTCAGCTGTACCGAACAAAAAGCAATGTGGAGTCTTGCTCTGTGGGCTTTCTCGTGAAAGCGTGTGACGAATCGTCGATGAACCTTACACAAGTGCATTGCTACTGTGAGGGAGATGCTACAGCTCTGACAGGTTTGATCATTTCTGGGAGAGTTTAATCATTTTACGTAGATGTGAAAGTGAAATTTCAGGGGACCACACAGGGATGCTCGCATACGTATGGATGTGTACAAGTTACACATGTCCGTTTTTAAGTAGAATCACCATAGTGGTTCTGACCCCCCCACCTTATGGCTTCTGTGTTCAAAACTGGCCCCGCGGAGCTCCAGCCCAGGATGGAGATTCCGTAACTCCGTGTGCGTATGGGCAGGTGCACACAGATGCTTTCAGAGCGGTCTGTGCCCTACAGGACCTGGTGAACAGAGCTAAAAACCAGGATGTTTCCTTAGCACTAAAAAGTTAGGAATAGAAGTTAATTTGGAAAAGATGCTGTTACAAAAGGTAATTTCTTGGCACCCTAATCCTGGCTTTTACTGCTTGGTCGGTCGCTGTAGTTGTACTGTGGTGCGCGATGGACAGCCATGAAGTCCAAGGAAATTACTACTGGGACATGGGGGTTGTTTTGTTTGGGTTTATTATTTTTGATGGAGTAAGGTGGGACTCCTAAAATTAATTCTGAGCACAAACAATGGTAAAATGTATCACAAAAGTTTTTGGAGCATTTGGATCCCTTTGCAGACTGCCAGTCCCCATACTACTTTCTGTGAATGGACATCTTATTCAGCTATTGCTAGACTAGTTACTTTATAAATAAACCCAATTAGGGTTTGCTTATTAAGCTAGAAAGCTGTGTCACTTTTTTGCAGAACAGCAATATGGATATGGCTAAATGTAGCAAGAATGCCAACAAATGAAAAAAATGCCCCCAAACCAACACATGAAAAAAATTCCCCCAAACCCAAGGCAAGGCGCGATTTACATAAAGGGCTTTTAGTGACTTGCTACTGAATTTTACTAATATTAATTTTTCTGACTCTGACAAAGCAGCCAGTATTCCTGTGCTTCCAGAAGTCACATCAGCTGGACAGCATCTGGCTGGCTGATGAGCTCGGCGGGCAGCTGTACTTGCAGACTCGGAATTAAATCTGTTCTGTCATCAGAGGGCCGTGTTGATGGGGTGTCTGGAGCACACCACCCATGTGAATGTTTCAGGTTAATTTTGTTTTGGGGTGCTGGCATGTTTGAGTTTGTTTGGGTTGGTTGTTTTTTTTTTTGTGTGTGGTAGGTGTGGGGTTTTCTGGGTTAGTGTTTTTTGGGGCTGTCTATTTTTTGTTGTTGTTTGTTGGAGTTTGGAGGTTTTTTTGTGTTGGTTTTTAATTTCATCTTTAATTGAGCAGATTGTTTTCTTCTGCTGTGTGTGCTGGAGTTGGGTTGTGCATCCACATGGCGCTTTCCCCCAGGCCCTGGAAGGGCAGAGTTCCCTTTGTCCCAGCCCCGGCTCTTCACCCCGCTCCTGTCCCACACCCGCCTCATTCGCAGCACTTGGCGATTCTCCGAGAGGCGAGACCAATGCACCGCGTGCTGGGGAGTTACCAGACACACGTGCTTCACACAAGTACATCCTTTGCTCTTTCCTCCAAGCGGAGGAGCCCTGCAAGTAGCACGTGTGCTTGTGCACGGAGATCAGCCTACGCACCGAAACCCTCACTGACCGGAGAAGGTGGCAGCAGGGTGGTTTATTCTCTCTCAATTTGATTATTTCTCTTTTTTGTTTATGATACACGAGCACTAGCTCATGGGATGGAGGTGGAATGAAAAAAGAAAAAACAAACAAACAAAAAACCAACATGAAAAACCCCAGCCCGAAGGCTTCTGTTTAAAAATGCAGGTTAATCCTCCGTGGCTTTCAGAAGCATTTCTGTAGCATAATACTAATTAAGATAAGGTTATCGTTTTAAGTTATACCAGGAATGCAATTAGAACTCTTACTAAGAACTGTAGCAATCAATTTTATACAAATGATTCAGACCTGGTAAGGTAGAATGCAGTTTTAATAGGACAACAGAACACACTGTGTTTTTATTAAATATTATATAGATTTAAATTACAGCCAAATGCTGTGCTGCCACTCATTCAGCAGGAATCCATGCATCTCTTTTCAAAATCTTTTCTTAGGTAGGATTATTTCAAGCATTTGTTGGTTTTTTTTTCCTCTCCTTTTCAATGTACAGTTTAAATTGATTTTTGTTCTTGAAAAGAAGCCCTTTAAATGGATGTAGTGTAAACCCAGAAATGAATGTAGAGGAGTATTTGGCATGCTTACCAAACAATATAAATTTCACATGTACAAATGTGTACGAGTCGATGTCAGATGCCAATTCAGGATCTGTGCAGCTTGTAGATGGATGTATTTTCTGCAGATACTGTAGATGGGATCAAATTCAGTCCCTGTTTAGGTAAGTGAAGAAAGCCAAGTGGGCTCTCCTCCACCAGGCCCCCTGTCTGTGCACCGAACAGGCTGAGATGTTTCTGTATCTTTGAACTTTGACCAAACCTCAAAACACAGGGGGGAAAGATCGTGTGTTAGTGTAAGAACTATACTTACCTGCTTCCACACTTGTTTCTTTATTCATTAAGATTTACCCATTTCTGAGGCACAGTGTGCACCATAGACAGGCAAACTGCAGAGTACGCTGTCGTGGAAGGGTTTCGCAGTCTCGTGCATGTACAATGTGGTATTTTTATCTCTGCAAAGTGTCCTTCTGGCTCTCTTTCCCAAGCAGAGAATGCTTGTCCTTTAGGTTTTCTTGGAACAGTTGTCTTTAATGTAATCACTTTGTGTTATCTTGCTCTGGTCACCTTTTTCTTTTGGAGCTGTGCAAACTTGTATTCCTTGAGTTATACCCAGGTTTTGCAGATGCCCCTTCCTTCTTTTTTAAAAGTGGATGGCTTTAAACTGCAGTTAATCTTGAGTGCGTGTGAGGGCTTAATCAATAATTTAAAAGATGAAACATTAAATCAATAACTATTCCTCAACTGTGGTTAAAAACACAGCAAATTCAGAAGAAAAGGGTTATCTAAAAGGAAACAAAACATGCAAAATGTGGGTGAATACGTGCTCCACCAACTTTCAATTCTCTGATGTAACAACTTGGTGGTCAATGAACAAAATTGCCTGTAAATACAGATTAGAAGAAAATTATTTATAAAAATGCATTAGATTATTTCTTGCCTTACCCTTTTTTCAAAGAGGTGTTGAGAAGCTTTATTTTTCTATTTTAGATGTCTTTTTTATAAAAGAGATTTTTCCTTAGCATTTGGCACTTTGTTCCTCTTTAAACACGTACTGGAAGCGTTACAGTGGGAATTTGAGTCTTCTACAGGGTAGGAAACGAAAGCCTCTAACTTCCACCTCTGGTAGTTTTTCACCAGGCTGTCCATCTGTCCATCTTAAAAGAGTCATGTCTAATTAACTCTTTGCTGAAATGTTCAGTGTGTGGGCCAATAGGAAACGTGTTCAGCTACTTGTGTTTATCCGAGTCACAGTACAGAGCCGCTGTTATCTACATTTTTCTTATTATCTGGGCTGTGCTGACCAGCCCTGCTGACCCTGAGGTAAGGTATTGCTGGATTGCATTTTAGCGAGGGTAATGCAGCTGGCACTCTTCTCTTCTGGGGCTGGTTTTCCTTTCAGTGTGCATGTATAATCCAGGAGAATAAAAATTGCTATTTAATCAGGAATCCTGTTAGGCTTGAAGGAATACTGTGTGAAAAAAATGGTTGCCATGGTTTTGCAGTTAATTTGATTATTGGCTTGCGTCGGGGTTCAACCCCAGCTGGCAACTAAACCCCAGGTAGCCGCTCGCTCACTCCACCTGCAGTGGGATGGGGGAGAGGATCAGAAGGGTTAAAAGTGAGAAAACTGGTGGGTTGAGATAAAGACAGTTTGATCAGTAAAGCAAAAGCCGGGTACGCAAGCAAAGCAGAACAAGGCACCAGGCTCAGCCATCCCAGGACAGCCGGGCTCCAGCCTGACAGGCGCTTGGGGAGGCAAATGCCATCACTTCATGTCTTCCCTCTTCCTTCTTCTTTCCCCCCAGCTTTAGATGCCAAGCATGACACCATACGGTGTGGAATGTCCCTTTGGTCAGCTGGGACCCACATCTGCCCCAGCCGTGCCCCCTCCCAGCACCCGGTCCCCCCAGCTGCTCGCGGTGGGGTGTGTGAGGAGCAGAGGAGCCCTTGGCTCTGTGTAAGTGCTGCTCACCCGTGACAGGACCACCCCTGTGCTACCAACACTGTCTCCAGCACAAATCCACACCGTAGCCCCACACCAGCCACTATATAGGAAATCATCCCAGCCCAAACCAGCACAGCGTGTGATATTAAGAGAGCAATAGTGAGTGTTCCTGCACACACAAGCCACTCTTTCTGGCTGAAGAAGCTCCAGCTTGTGCTGGAGAAGCAGGTATGTGGTGTTGCTGCTTGTTTTACAAGGACAACCTTTGCTTTCAATTTGCTAGCACGGAAAGCTGGGGCAGGAAGATAGACACAGTTCTTTGGGACGGCAAAGGTGCCTCTGGTCAACCAACGGACGCTGAAATGCCACAGGTAAACATCTGTGTTGCCTGCATGCATATGCATCTATGTATATATTTGACAGTTAGTGGCTGCAACTTATGCCCAGATCCTCTGTAACTGAAGTGCTGGCTTTAAATAGGTTATCCTAACAAAAGGAATTGGCATTAGGATGCTGTGGTCCAGCTGAGAGCTGATCTACAGGTTAGCCTGCTGCAGGCACAGCAAGTGTGTGTGTCTCATTCTCTCCATTTGTATAAAAAAATTGTGAGATATTTTGTTTTGGGGTGTGTGTGTGTGGGGTGTTTTTTGTTTGGTTTTGTTTGTTTTGTCATTGTTTATTTGGTGGTGTTTTGTTTTTTTTGTTGGTTCGGTTTTTTGTTTTTTGTTTTTTTTTTAAAGTGCTTAAAAAAATAATTCTAGGAAAGAAAATAATGTATCTCATAAAATTGTTACTCATTTTGAGATGAGTCTGTCTCCTGTCAGACTGGTATCTCTGACAAGAATTTCATGTTTGGAAATTATTTTCATGTTGCAGGTAAACACTCCATTTCCCAAAAGCTGGGAAAGAGGGTGATATTTTTCTCTTGAAAGAAATCAAGTTTGGACACAGTGCAACAGCAGCTGGGTGGTTGCTTTCAGTAAAAGCAAAAAGGCTCTTGCATCACACGTATCCAGATGTTTTGACACCATATGTGAAATTCAAATCCATTGTCTGAAGAAGTTTTTTGTTGGTTTAAGGAGAGCAAAAGCAATAGGGAACTTGAGTGTACTTTGCTGGAAAAGTACATCCATAAATAAGGTGTGGTTTTTATTTAGGTAATAGGGTGGAGACAGTTGGATTAGAAGGACATAGGTTATGGAAAAAATCCCAACCCTGCTTTCATGGAGATCATCCTTTATAGTTTGGGAGTAGAAAGATGTAATTTAGGACTTGTGGCAATTAGATAATTATTCCCACTAGTAACGTATAAAACAAAAGGCATTCTACAGGCACTTTGTATTGTTCTCATTTCATTCTTAGAGGAATTTACTATTCATGTTTGTTGTCAATCACAGTTATGAACAGGATTAGGTTGCGGGACGGGTGTTGTTGGGGGTGACCGATGCGGAGCAGAAGCCCCCGCTGCTCGGTGTGGCCAGGCACAAAGGGGCTGCCGAAAGCTTTCTGACCTGCACTGTTGTTTATGTAGCGTATTTACAAGGCTTGTTCAGGCTTATCAAGAGAAAGTTCATTAGCAGTGGTCACAGGCTTCGTTATTGCGACTGTAAACTTACAGGTGAAGGTTGTTTTGTCGTAGGCAGAGGTGTTTGTGTTTACGGAAGGAACTCCTCTGCCCTGAATCTGGATGGTTGGCCTTCGTTAGCAATAAAAAAGGTATGTGGGCTGATAGCACCGCTGGGCACCAGCTTCATTTATTGTTAAACCTACGGTAAAGGTTGGCTTGGTCAAAATGCCTTTTAATAATGTCTTGTAATATTTAACGTTGTAAGTACCTAACAGTATCAGTGGAGCACAGCCTGTTTGTTGGGTCCCAATATGACAAACAGCAAGTTTTTCTAGTCTGGTTTACAGAGTGAAGGGTTATGTTTTCATATATCATATTTTGCTGTCATAATTTGGGAGGTTTTGTTTTGAGATGTTTTGAAATACTTGAAAACGCAGGACGAGATGCTAATGGTAAGCAAAACCAAATCTGAATCTAGTTACACATGTCAGAGTCAGAGAAACTGAATCAACTTTTAAATGGCAACTGAGTGCAGAAGACATTTTCAAATGACCAGGAAGCATTCATCCTGTTGGCCAAAATTATTTTTAGAGCTCCCAAAAGTTTTTCACAATTTGTTTACAATTCAGCATATCTGCAGTTTACAAATTAATAACATGTGTCTGAGGCTTTTATGTCGCTCAGCCAGTACAACATCTGCACTGTGGGTGCTGTAGTTCTGATTCAGAAAACAGCTTTTACCAGAGAAGACCAGTTAAGTTTGTGTTTCGATGTCATATTGAAGGTGGGAGAATGTAAGTGCGTGCTTAGTACATGAGCCTAAACAGATTGGATTTCATGGCTTTTGAATAAATTTGAGGCATATTTGAGGCATTGCTTTTCATCTTCAGTTTGTTCTTCTGACTTCATTTTCATTCCTGATAATACTTAGTTGTCTAACCATCCTTCCTAAGCTCTGCTGTTACTGCTACTTTGCTTTTAATCTTTTTTTCCCCCTCTTTTTTTTTTTTTTTTTTTTCCCCCCTGAGAGGCTGTAGTGTTGTGATGGATACTGCTTTGTTAGTACAGTAGCAGATGAGGTGGACTGCTATTAGGAAGTGTTTGGTAAAGTAATTGAAAGATTAAGGTTTATAGTTCAACAGAAATATGCAGCCTGTTACTTCCCGTGGCACGAATAGTGACCCCAAGTACACCATTTGTAATATTGCACACACAGGTGAGTTAGAAGAACGTTATTAGGTTTCATGCACTAATACTTAGATATAAGGAAGCACCAGCAGTAATATTGTCCCTCGGTAATGTGTAGGCTTGTACATGACCATTTGCTTTCTGTGTGCCTGATCATATACGCTTTCTTTTCCTAGAAGTTCCCATTTTTTTTTCTCTGAGCAGGATGGATATAGTGAGTTGATGTACATGTGCCCCTTTGGCTTTAGTCTTTCTGGTTCCTGTGCTCTGAGATCTCTGCTCCAAAGAGAGACGTGGTTTGTCATCAGCTAATGTGTGCTTTTTCTTACTGATCCACAATCCGATAAATCTTTGTCACACAAGAGATGATGGGCTGATATTGCCCCTGGTTTACAGACATCAAGCTGAAGGAGAGATGCAGTAGTGCAGAGTCCCCGCCAGTCTGGGGTATTCAGCTTGGGATGCGCTGTGTCACACTGCTGTGACACAACAACTGGCTTCAGTTGGGGTTGTAAATATTCATCTGCAGAACCTCAGCTTGGGGGCCTGGGGAGGAGAATGCACATATAGAACTCGTGTATAGTTAGGTGATGTTACAAGCCTCACATGAGGGCAGGAGGGAGTGAATTCCATTCATGAAGAAATTTGGGTTCATATCTGGGGAGCAGCAAAGAGTAATGCCATGCTGAACAAGATACATGCTTAGAAAATTAGAAATTCTGGCTATAGCTTTTTTAAGTGTTAATGCTTTACAAAGAAGATATCAATAGAAACGTTATTGTTTGGGGAGAAGGACTCTTCTTGCAAACGTCTAATGTTGTTTTAACTGTAAGTTCACAAAGTGAGATAAAATAAAACTAAGTAGAGGTAGGATTTAGGTTTGACAGAGATAAAAGCATCTGTCATGAAGTGAGTGGGAGGCAATGTTAATAATAACAGTGATGCTACTGACTCCTCTCCCTCCCTGTTCGCTCACCATTTCAGCTAGATGTGTACACTTCATATATATATACACACATACATATATAAAGTATGTGTAAGTATATATAAGTATACATACATATACAAGTATATATATTTATGTAGATGTGCACGTATAAAAAAAAGTATGTGAGGTTGTATTTGCATGTGTTCATTGTGCTGCCCAAAGAACTGAGTGATGAGAACATCAAACAGGGTTTAAATGTGTGGTTATTCTCACTTCACTGTTGTGCCTTTGGTTTCTGGGAGCAGACTGTTGCTCTTGCAGTTTGGTCCTTGACCTTCTATCACTTTTGGAGACGTGCCATACAATCTTTGTTTACAGTAACAAGCATGGAAAAACTGACTTCCTGACAGCAATGCTGAAGTCTAAGTTGAAACCACTCACAGGTGAAAAAACAGTTCTTCCACTTTGAACTTGTAATGTGTTTCATGTAAAATACCCGCCTAAAACTGGGCAGCCAACAAAAGGAAACCAGCCCTTTGCCCAAGACCAAATATTAACTGCTCTGTCAGCAGTTTTGCCAAGGAGTTGGTTGTAACGTGTTTCTGTATATTTTTCCTTGTATAACATAATTTATAATTTTAAAAAAGAAACACCCCAACACCCCACCCCCAAAAAACCCAACCCTAAACCATTGGTTATTTAATTTTTTATATAGGTATGCTGCTAACTGACAGAGCAGTTCAGGACCCTTCCTTGACTTCTAGGTATTGCCTGTGCAGCTCTGATCTCCACGTAACCTCTGTATCACAAAACTTTCTCACAGGCTGGTAAAAAGTGTTAGGATTTGTAGATTTGTTTGTATGAAGAACTGATAGATCACACAACTTCCTTGTTTTCTGGCATTTGCATCACTTTTCCTAGTGTTGTGTGTTCGTCAACCCAACAGTAACGGCTGTAGGACCTTTTAAGGACATCAGGGTATTTAAATGAGGAATGCGTGTTCAGACTGGATGCTTTTCTTGAAGTGCAGGTTTACTAAGCAAAGCAACATTTGAGTTTTGGAGTCATAAGGTCATGAGGCAAAATGAACGCAAATCTACTGGAAGATTTGTGGCCCAGCTCAGTGGTTATGCTTTTGGTGATGTGTTTTGCAGCAATTAAATATCCCCCCAGTTGTGTCCAATAAAGTGTTTTTCTATACTTTCAGGAAATTAGAAGCTAACGATAAGAAGAGTGGAAGTTAAATAGTGGGCTAATGAAGCATTCCTATTTTCCTTCAGATTGTGTGTTCAAGGGATATGCGCTTTAATGCACACTTCCAAATCTTCTGTCTAAATTTTATTTTCTTTTTACATCATTACAATAATTACAGTACTCTACATTAACTTATGGCCTGACCCCTTTTACACTGGCATATACATCGTGTCAGTTGCTTGTGAACCGTGAGAAGAGTTTGGCCCCAGGGCTAACTTAACTGGAGGAAACAATGTTTAGTAAGTCAGCATAATAATGGGAATATTAACCTTAGGAAGCTTCCACAAATGCAGAGAAAATTATATATTTTTTTTCGGTGTTGATTATTATTTGGCTGCATTTACATCAATGTATCATGTTCTGCTCTGTTGAATTCCTGTATTTCTGCTCCCCTTCTGCTAAAGTCTTCTTTCTCACGCAGTTTGCAGGGATCCAACAGCACAGGGCTTAATTTATGTAGACTCAGTCTTTTTAAGTGCATACAATGATCAAACAAGGGTGAATATTGAGAAAACATCACTCAGAGTTTAAACATAGCACTGGTACTAACACTGGAAACAGAATCTCAAATACTAAGGACCTGGCAAATACAAAAGCATGTGGCCAGTGCTATCATTTGGAATACCTGAAACTTTGGGAGGCTAATTGCAATAAACCGCTCATCATCTATCTGTATAACCTAGAATTAATGTGGGAAATTTTTCATAGAGTCCTACTGAATAATCAGTTAATTCAAATAAATTGATCTCGTTCTAGATGAATGCAAGAGAAAAGTGCAGAACTGTACTTCTTGTTTCTTGTGATGAAGGTCTCTGTTCTGAACATACAGAAGCAGAATATCCCGATTTTTTTTTTTAATTATTATTTTTACATGCACTCACTAAGGTGGTCTAGGCAGATTCTGGGATATTCTACTGAAAATTCCCAAAAGGTGGAATCATGGCTCTTTTTTTTAAGTGGATGGACAACCAAAGCATACCTTTTGTATGAGACAGTAGTTAGATCTTCATTCCAGGTGCCACACAGCACAGCAGTATCAGGAGATGGCTATGAGGAAGCCCATCAAGTACCAAAGGAGTTAAGCTGTGGTCACACAAAACTCCTTACAGGATAATTTACCCTGCTGAAGAGCTCTGTATGCTGTAGAGTAACCGCTTCTGGGACCCTGAGTCTCAGATAAAGTTGACCCGAGTGTCTCTAAGCTATGGCAATGTGTGTCTAGACGTACCCTGTGGTCTCTAAAGACCTACTGGTATTTTGTGTGAAGCACTGGGCACTTCATGCCTTGGCCAGTAGCCAGCGTGGCTCAGTATTCAGGCCCGTGTGCAGCTCTGCGGTTTTTGTTCACCGACATATGTTTGTTCTGGTTTGAGTCCATAAGACTTGCACGCTTGAGGTTCGCTTTGAGGTTTCAAGTTCAGTGAAACACCGAGTTTTGACTGGCTTTTGGGTTGAAACCTCAAGCCTAATGATAATGCTTTCTCGATCTGCAGATTATGGAGGGAAAGGTCACTGAAAAACAAACCGCAAGCCTGATACTTGCTGAGAATTATCAAGCCTTCAAATGGACCATTCCTTGCAGAATTTAGCAATTGTATGTTTCTATCAAAATTAGCAACTCTGCTTTTTACTGATATTCGCAAGCATATTAGTGGCATTCTCCTTTGACTGAAACTAGCATTTCTCCAAGCTTCTGCTATTTTCCAGTCCCTACTGCTTGGGGGGAGCAATGTTGAGCATGACATGAGGTTTTGGCTGTAGTAAGCAAAAAGTTAAATGGATGTTAAACCATTTGCCAGATACTTATTTGGTTTAAATTCTCTTCCTTCTGTCTGGTCTCTGCGGTGCCTGCTATGCTTAACCAACGTGAAGTTCTGCTTCCTTTGACTTCAGGGAGTAAGACCCAAAAGGGACTTTCCCCAAACAGAGAAGCTGGTGCCCTGAGGGCAGTTGTGTAGCTTTCCTCTTTCAAGCCCCAACACTCATCTGGCGTTGAAAGGAATTTAGGTCTTGCTCTCTCCGTGCAGCTGTCTCGGAGCTGGGATCCAGTGTTTCATTTTCAGTGACCTTCAGTGAATCTTATACTCTCAGGGATCCATGTTGTAGTGAAGGACTGTACAGCTAATTAGCCGTATGAAGAAGTATACCTGAAAACCCCTCCACAAAATTCAGTAGCCTTCAAGCAGTCATGAATTATGCTTGTTTTGGCCTCTCTGTGTATTGCTGTCTTTCTTTATGTTGATCTAGAGCCTGCTGCAGAATCTTTAGCTCCAAAGCCTGTCCCCTGTGGACAGTCACATCAAATCCAACACAGCTCGGGTATCCCCGAGGTAGCACGAAGCTGCACTAATACAGAGCAGGGTTTATGATCAGATGTTTGAGAACAGATCTTCAAATGCTGGCACCAAGGTGGTGTTAAGAAGACTTCTATTGATGGCCTGTTAAGGCAGCATCCAAAAAAACCCCAGTTCTTTTGCATCTTCCAGTCTAAAAGCTTTCATGTGAACTGAGACAGCAGTGATGTCAACAAGAAATCCCTACCTGTGCCCTCGGCCGTTCTGTCTGGACACCTTCCTATTTCTTTGTTCGCTGTATGGAGGAGGAGAAAATGCCCTGTGGAGTTCGACTGAGAAAGGCATTTTAGACAGGCAATTTCAGAGTCTGCTAATGAATTACTTTGAGAGTTAACAGTATCTAACAGAGCAGAGTACCGATGGTAGAAATTTGGAGAGAGAAGAAAGAGCTAGTTACCCACGCTGTTATCAAAGAGTTTAGTGGGGAGGTTATCTGAAGGGATCTCCGTGTAAGAATTAGATTTTTAAGCCCTATGTGCATAGAGCGGTCTCTCACAAGGAGCTTTTCTTCATCTAAGTCTTTTACATTTCTTAAGAAATTACGACTGGTCTTTCTTTTTGTAATTCTTGTCTCTTCCCCTGCCTTCACTTGCATCTAGCACGACTGTATCTCTGGGCTGTACTTAAAAGGTACATACGTTGTGTACCGGCATAGGAGGTTTTTCACGAGCTTGTGGGTATATTTATAAATACGGTAGGGCCCCCCTTTCAGGTCCGTTTGGAAAGTGTGTCCTGTATTGTGTGTCCTGACCAGACCAGCATCCCCCAGGCACCGTGCTGGTTCAGCCCTAATTCTGGCGCCTGACAGTAGTTCAGGTTTCGCATGTGTCTGGTCTTGGGGCTCTCCCCGTTCTCAGGGGTAATGCGTGGCAGAACACTGGGATCGTTCTCAGGGTGTTCACTGGTGTTTTAGTGGTTTACTTAATAGTTGAACTGGAAACACCTAGATATCCAAATGATCATCAGATAGTGGCAATTTGGAGGTGTTACTGATCTGAGCTGAACTTGGTTAAATGAGTATGAAAAGAAAAGTCTCTTTGTTCCTTGACTCTTTCACTTCTCTTTGGTTTCAGCGTTAGATCTAGGAAAATGTGTGCAATTCAGTGTTTCCCACTAGCATGCAGTGAAGGCTGCGTATGTTAGAAGTAGAGAAAGAACATTTATTTCTTGCACATTTATTTCCCCAGGGAAGGAGGCACAGCACTAGAAAAGGTTTCCCAGAGAAGTTCTAGAACCTTCATCTCTGAGGGTTTTCAGGATGAAGATGCAGTGGCCTCATGTAGTGCTGATGACAGCCAGGGGATTCACTAAGTAACCTCCAGAGGACTCTTCCAACCAACGTATCCGTCATTCTAAGTCAGAACAGATAAAGGAGCTACTGGTATCAAGTTGGAAAGATCATCATCTCACAGTCAACGACTCCTGCAGCTTTGTCTTAGAAACTAGTGAGGACAGATCAGAAGCCGTTCTAAGCAGTGGTATTATAATTGCTATAGGTTAAGAACAAAAAGACTGGTCACTAAGACAGCTCCTCTTGTAAGCCAAAGCCCTGAAGATACTTACTTTGCTGCCCTGAGTCCCTACCTCAGTAACGTTTACCTTTTGGACTGAGAAAAAGTCATCCGTAGCCTTTATTCTCTATACGAGCTGACACCGCATCTGAAAATACAGTATTACATCCATTAGCTACAGTTACAAGGCTGAGTTTGGCTGTACCAGTATCGTTTTCCAGCAAAGACTTGCCAATGCTGAAATTATTAACCCCACAGGTGAAAATGCCCTCAGATGACCGTGGTAAACTCGCGATTTCTGTACGTGCAGTCCTGCGGCTCTCCCGAGCTGTAATTGCAGGCTGAGGGTGAAAGCTACAACTGGATTTTACATGGAATTTAGGCAACTCCTAGGTGCAGCCCATTGCAAACCCCCTTTCTGATAGGAGCCAATGAGAACAAGCTACAACTGCCTTGTGCAAATTTTTGCAATCTGCTATTGCGTGAACAGTTGGGAAGGTTGAAATTGGCACGAAGGAGCACTCGGGTTTTGCTCCGATTGCACTTCCCCGTGTGAGTGCTAGGCATCTCTCTCTCTTCTGGGGAATTCTGTGCTTGATCTCCATCATCTAACTTCGGAGCTTGCAATGGGATCCTGCGCAAAACAGCTGTGCGGGTTCACAGCAGCGATCTTCTTACATTTCCCCGACACCGCGTACGGTTCCAGTGTAAGGAGGCAGGGAGCGCAGCGTTGCGAGGTGGTGCCCGGCTTTTGCAAACAAAGGGGATGGAGGACTCTGTGCCACCTGCTCTGTCACTTCAACAAATGTTAGGAGTAAAACAAGCTACAAACTGCGAACTGTTGGATGATAACTTTATGCAGCAGCAATTCCATCGATCATCAAGGTCAGCTTTTTTGCTTTTGTTTCTCAAGCGAACCAGTCCCTCGGTTCCATGCTCCTATAGGCAAGATGGTAAAACAGCCAAGGATGTTAACTGCTTGGTGCCCTGACAGCGAACAGCGTTGCGGAGCTGCGTGCTCTTGTTCAGGGACTGCCAGGGGTGTCCAGATGTTTCTGCGTTAAACAGCGTGGCACACCACCTCTGCAGGAATTGGCAGACAAGAGTGTTTGCTTCTTGACTTGGACCGAAAGCTTTTGGGTCGGCAGTGTCAGGAAAACATTGCCACCGTCCGCAAACCAGAGAGAGCCCTGTCATGTCCATATGTGAGGAAAACCCCCTTCTGCTCATTTATTCCTGATTATTTTGTGGGACAGTGCATTTATTAAAATTACCAGTTATGAAAACAGTGAATGCCCCTCTCTTTCTTGCTGTAGTTGCTCACGAGAGTGGGGCTGAGTGGGAAAAGGAGTGGTCTTGGCAAACAGCTCATTAGTCTCAAATAAATTATTCAGAACACAGGTTTGGATACAGATTGCAGGGAACGATAATGGAGTTGGTTTTCTGAGCCTGTTCATGTTATGAAGACATGGAGTATGCTTTTCAGGAATTCACTTAAGTGGAATCAGCTTTGAATATCATAGCCTGGAAGTAATATTGCTGCCATCCAGCTAGTATCTGTGGAACAGCATTCTCCTGCCTCCTGGAGCGCTGGTGCTGAAGATGGATAGATAGGGAGAATTTTATGGTTTGGCATTTTTTTTTTTTTTTTAAATGTTTTAAAAAGGAAATTCTTTCTAAGCACTAGAGAGGGGCATGTTTCGGTCGAGATTCCCCCCCCGCCCCTCCCGATAGTGGACCACATCAGCATCCGATTTGGGTGCGTCATGTGGTTTCTCATGTGATGCTGGTCTCACTGCGCTTTGGAGAGTGAGCCTTTGTGACTCCGCACTCTTGGACAGTAGCATCCAGCAACACAGGAGACTTTGCGGGGGGAGAGGAAAAGAGACACACACACACACACACACCCCGGAAAACCCTCAAAGCCCAGAAAAATAAAGTTACAGTAATTTCTTACAGTTATTGTTTCTTCTCAACTGTATTTTTAATTCTGGGTCTTCCCTTTTCTCTGTTCCTGCAGGCATAAAGCTGCACCGTTCGGAAGAAGCGAGATTGTCTTTACTTACAGCTCCGATGCTGCACCGCTCTCCACACAGCCTGGTTTTCCCCCCATTTACCTGGGCGGCTGCTGCTGTTTCTGCTGCTGGGGCTGCTGCAGTCTCGCTGCCTGTGCTTCACCCCGGCTTGGCTGACTCGAAACTCACTCGTCTGCACATTGCTAAGAAGGAAGAGCGATGGAGCCCTGTTTTTTCTGTTGGTTCTGGAAGCAAATTTGGTTTCTGCAGATGACACATGACACTAGCAACCTATGGAAATTTAATTAATTGTTGTTCCTTTATACCCTCCAAATCTATAACAGAGGATCTTGCTGTGCTGCTGAAGTCAATGCATGATATACAGTACTTTAACTTAGTGAAAATGTGGAAGTGGGAAAACTCACATCCTGTCTCAGCTTACTTGTATGACTACATTTAAGGATAAGATACCAAAGCTTTTTTTCATAAAACTGTGCA
>JAVJGJ010000037.1:99257143-99270023 GCA_035590215.1 Microhierax caerulescens
GGTGTTTGGGGGGAGGAGGGGAGGAGGAAGGAGGGGTGTTAATCTAGGATGGGGTGGGTGAAAGCTTAAAGAAATATCATGTAAAGTAATCCAGTGCTCGACAAGGGCATCAGCAGCAAGAATCCAGCCTCTGCTGCTCCAGAGGATTAACATGGGGAAGCCACAGTGCTGCAGTCGGGTTTCACCTCAGCGTTGTGCTGGAGATGGAGCAGTGAGGGCTCGGCTGTGCCTGCCTCTTCGGGCAAAGCCATGGGAGCAGGAGGGAGCGAGCGAATGCAAATGCAAAGGAAGAAGAAACTCTACGTGCCGTTTGTCTGATTCTGTGCATTCTTACTGCAGAGAGGATGGCTTGATTAACAGAGCAACGTATGGACAGAGGGACTGTAAATTGTAGCTCGAACACTCCTGATGCTGTCAGGGAGGGAACTGATGAGCTAGGTGGCTGCCGCGATATCCCCGGGGAAAACAGCAGCCACGCACTCTGTGTATATATATCTGTATGTATGTGCTTTTGTGTGTGTGTGAGCATGCATAGACATGAAAGAAAGACATTTCTGACCAATTTGCAGAGGAAGTTTGTTACTTTGCTGGGTCAGACTTGATTGCAGCTTGTATTTTCAGCTATAGCCCTACACCCATTTCCTGACTGAGGCAGCACTTTGCAAAAACAGATGGTAGGCAGAATTCTTTTAAGAAATGTGAAAGCAGATCCTTTCCGCTTAACACCTTGAAGCACTGAATCTTCTGCACTGTGCTGCGAGAAACTGTGGGGTTTTGTTTTCTCCATTTTAAATTCTTTATAAACACAGCTGTATTCAGTATGGTGAAAAATTCTATACTGTAAATAGAAATGTGATCAATCTAATCAAAATAAATGCATCCCAGATGACTTCTAGACCAGCTGGCTACCACAGTCATCAGATGGCTAAATGCTGAACTGAGCATTTATATTCAGCATTATATTTACTTTTTTTAAAAAAAAAAATCAGCATCAACCTCTAATTAGAAGGGATTCTTCATCTATTAAGAAAAGGCGATGCTCACATTTGGCAAAAGATTTCTCTGAAATGTACCTGGGTGTACTTTATATTGTTGAACGTGCATGGAGGAGACCGTGGTTTTAGAGCTGACGAGGTAGACTTGTCAGCGTGGGCATATTTATATTTAGTTTGATAGGCAGCTCGGCTCGGCCACGTTGGAACAATGCAGAAACAGGGGAAACAAGTGCTGCACTGAGCTGCAAAGCTTGGCAGAGCTTCTAGCAGCTGCCTACCGAGAAAGAGGTTTGAGGTTTTTTTCCTCCCCTCCCCCCCCCCCTTTTTTTTTTCCCACCTTTATAGAAATCCATAGACCATAATGTCATCCTAAAACGTGCACGAGGGGATTTCCCAATAGTCATGGTGAGCTGCCCTGCAAGACGCCTGTCTGGCCCTTCCACTATTTGTTACCCAGCCTACAAAGGCAGCCCTGTGTGTTGGATTATATTTAGCCAGCTGTTGGATAACATTCTTGCGCTGGGGGCAAAGGAGTCTTATTACTCCCAAACTGTAGTTTTCTGTTTGTTTGAAGAAAAATAACCTTGGCATTACAGAAGGCTCTGCGAAGGGGTTTATGCCACTCCTATGCCTTTCTGAAACTGTCGTGTGCTTCTAACTCAAGGCAGTTTAAAGCAAGCGAGGAGGAGGAAGAGAGACTTAACTCACAGCTTCAAAGCTGCAGAGACAAGCAAAATGTCAGCATCTTGTAATTAGGAGTCCATGGTTACGTCAGCGACTGTATCTCTCCAAGAATAGCTATGTGATGGGTGCCACGGAGCGAAGGAAGACAGTCATAACCTGGTTATCGAGCCGAGTTCAAGCAAGAAGGAGCAAAATGGATTAATGAATCTGCTGTGTTCCGAAACCAGCTGCGGATGGATTACACGTACAAGGCTTGCTGAATTCTGCGGCGGTGAAGACTGAATTATCAGTTTGTCAGAGGGCACGCACTCACCCAGTGGAAGTGTAAAACCTGCAGAAAAAAAATGCAGATGAACCGTCTATCCCAGCAAATGCCCTCCCCGGCTCCCCTGCGCAGGCAGCTGCGTGACACGAGGCATGCTCCGAAGGGAGAGGCGGCCGAGCCGCCAGGAGGTGTTTGGAAGCAAGGGTGTAATTAAACACAAAGCAGGCACGCCGAAATTCTGTTCCGGCATTACAGATTCGATACTGAGATACCACCCCAGAGAAGAGTGGCTGGGCTCTGGTGTGGTTTATATTAAGGCTTCTCTGGTTGGGGGAGCGTGGGGGAGGAGGGAAAGGGCGTCGTGCAGCATCTTGCAGCCACACAGACGTCCCCATGGCTGCGGGGGGACGCGGGATGGGCACAGCGATCTGCTCTTAAAGCCACATGCCCAGAGCTCGCCGGCAGCTTTCCGACCTCTGCAATTATTTTTAGGTCTGTGCAGGCAACTCGGCAGCGTTTAAGTGGGGAGATTGCGGGGAGATGCTCAGTGTGCTCGGCCCGGCGTTCCTCGGCGCTGAGGCTGGGGGGCGCGTGCTGGGCTTTGATCAGCACCCCGCCGCGATGTTCCCTGTGTTGCCCGCCGGGGTGCCCGCCGCCCGGTTGCTGAAAGCCTGGTGTGGTTCCCTGCTCCCAGCAGAAGTCGGATGCAGTTCAGCGCTGTTTATGCCACTCTTTAATTTAGCAGGATAGGTAGATTGCATTATGCAAATGGGGGTGGATGGTTGGTTGGGTTTTTATTTTCGGTTTGGTTGGGTTTTGTTTTTTTTTTTTTTTGACTGTGAACACAAATTTGTAGGAGGAGATGACTCCGTATATTAAACCATTAGCTCTTTGAATGGTGTGTAGCATAATTTAAATATACTTACTTTAATTAATAGAAGGTTACAAAAGCTGGTGTTTTCTGGGGCTGTTTAATTTACATCTTAGGTTTAGTCAATGAGCATAACCTGCCTGATTAGAATAGTGTATTCTGCACAGCCAACAGGGTGGAAGACATTATTTTGTTTGTGTTAGTTCAAACAGCTGGTCATTAATGCAGGCCCCATCTCCAGAGCGAAGTGCTAGTGGACATGAATGGCTGCCTGATTAATGCTGCCCCTCGACGGCTCCTTCATCCAGCAGCGATGCTCGCAGCAGAATAATGCAGCGTGATTTGATTGCGCCCGAACAGGGTAGTATGTCATTGTGTCACCGAGCAATCGAGGTTATTATGGGGCAGGGCAGACAGACGGGACAGTGGGGTTACTAGACCGTGGCATTTTTAGAAATGCAGGCCTGACCTACTTAGAGTTATTCTTGCGGGCTGGCAGCTGCCTGCGCCGCGCTCCCCCGATAGGCTGCGGCTGTTGCTAGGGGGAATTAGCATGAATTTTTCCACATACAGACTCGGTGATTGAATGATAAAAGCTGACTGGAATTAAAGAGATTCGGTTCAGTATTATGCAGATTTATCTCCCTCTTCCCCCCACCCCCCCACCCCACCCCCCAATGCATAAAAAGGAGCAGAAGACGGTTTGTTTCCATTTATTTTTGACCTATTTTTTTTTTTCCAGGGGAGGGCAGAAGTGTTGTGAAATTTTGATCATTTACTATTTAAGCTGTTGAAATGATATGACAGTGGGCATGCATCTTTAATGTAGGGGAGATTCAAGCGCTGTCTCTTTAGAAGGGAATGAAATGAATATGTGTCGCGTTCTGGTCAGACTGCCGCCTCTTTCTATTTGAAGCTATGTCAGATTCCCTGGTCTGGAAAGGGGAAACATATCCCAGGTTTTATTGCATAACATTACTCTTGGCTACTTTTAGCTATCTGTGCTTCGCAAAATTAGTCTGATGTTTATGTCGGTGGATGAAATTAATCCCCAGACTATGTCTCCTATATACAGAGACAGACGCCCAGGCTACGCTGCAGCCTGGTGCGTCGTGTTCATCTGGAAAGGTGCTCACACACTACAGACCCACCAGCACCGCTAACCTCGCAGAGAACTGCTGCCCGGCCTCTAATCAGAGCAATTAGAAACCTTCTTCGGGATTTGGGAGTATTTTTCAGGCTTTGGTCTGAAGTTGGATTCTCTAGATGGACCTTTTTTATTTATCTACATCTGCCTAAAATAGTGTTATCTTTCAGAGAACTCTGTGCTCCCTCAGGAAGCAAATAAAAACAATACTCAGTGAAGAATCCTTTGATGTAATTATGAATATTTCCTTTGTTATTATCACTAATTATAGAAGATCTTTGTTTAAACCACAATTCCCCTCTGTGTGATCCTTTACCATGCAAAGAAGTTACAATTTAGTGCTTATAATTTTAAATTAATTTTTCATGGCAGCACATCGTGACATGCTCGAAGAATTGGGAATTTTCAAAGTAAGAGGCAGTTGGGGATGGGGGAGAGGGAACCAAATGTCTTTGGAATCACAAAATAAAAAATGTGACTCGGTGCTAAATAGCAGTGAGCTCACTTGAGTCTGAAAAGGTTTCATTTGAAATGCTGGGATGAACAAGGTACTTTTTAGAGGTGTGTGAGCAGCCTGGATGTCTGGATGGACGGCCAGCAGCCTCGCTGGATGCAGAGCTCCCCTGCCTTGGCCCCGGAGCTTCTTGGGAAGGTACGAAGAAGAAGCAACTGGAAATGGAGACAGGCATTTGAATGTTTTTTGTGGCCAAGGCAAAGCATTCAGTTCCTACAGATTTGAATTTCCTATGTCTCTTCCCTGCCCTTGATTCATGACTGAAACTCACACCACTTCCTAGTCTGCTCCTTCCCGACGCTCCAATGGAATGACAGTTTTTTGGAGAAGTGAAAGTGAAGAGAGGCATTATTTGATCCCAGTAATTGTGTTCTCCTTGGTTGTCCCTAGAGGTGACTCCAGAAAGTGAAACAGCAGCTTTGGTTCCCCTTTCCTCAGCAATATTCTCTTGATCAAAGCCTGTTCTCTTGATCTGCTCTCCTACAGGATGCTGTCAGTGGCTGTGGCTTCCCACCTGGGCTGTGGTTTTCACATCAGTTTTCCAAACTTATCCCTGTGTTTTGTTGTCTGCTGAGCTTCTCCCCAGTTGCCTTCCCCGTGATGAATTGGTTCAAGTGATCAGAGAAAAGGGCTGGAGCATGGCCAGGTTCGGCCCATCCCTGTGCCTCCTCGGTGGCTGGTACCCAGGTGGGCAACCTCTTTGCTGACAGAAGGGAAGTACTGGCATGGAATTCAGTCCGCTCCTCATGGGAGGAAAAGCCAACTTTGCTTTCGGGATGCTGGGTAACAGCCAGCCGCTGTGTGCAATTGTCTGTTGAGGTTCTTGCCCTCGTTGGTTGTAACCAGGTTAGTATTATCCAGCTCGCTTGGGATATTAGCTAACTCAGCAAATCAAAATGAGGGTGCAATATTATATTCATTTCAGCAGAAACCGGGTTTATAAAAAAATTATTTGAGTGTCATCCTATTTTGGTATAATCCCACTAAGAAAGCGGGAGTTCAAAGAAAATCAACAAACAATATAAAGCATATACTCTGTGAAGAGAGTTGTATCCTTGATGTTTATTTGGGATTTCAATGCAACGAATGTTCATAACAAACATCAAATCGGGCAGTTTAACAAACTGTCAACTGACATATTAAATATAAAAAATGCAGTGTGTTCAGCACTAGGTTACTTTTCTGAAAGTCTCTTTAATGGGAATTATTCCAAAAAAATGAATGTGTGAATAATCTGATCATAATGCTTTGGGTAATTATAAGTAGGAGAAATATGGAGTTAATGAAACAAAACCAAAATCTGAGCTTTGTGCGTGTGTTTATAAAGCACAAGAAACAGGACACCAGAGGAGTTTGAAATACATATTTGTGTTGAAAATATTGTCAGTTGTGCACATTCTTTTAAAAAAACATGTTAATCATTTTCTGATGATCTCCTCTGAGGTTTCTATTGTTGCAACAACTTACACCTCCTACCTTAAAGTTGCTTACCTGCAAAAGATTCTTATATTGTTCAACATTCTTGTACTATGACCTCTCCTGTGAGCTCTGAAAGATCTGTTACGCTGAGTTTTATGCTCTAGCATGGCCAAGTGAGTGCTGATTTACTGGTAGCACATGCAGGCAGTAATTATTTTTTTTTCTTTCCCAGTGAAGGACCCAGAATCCTGCCTCCATTTGCAGCTGTGAGATGGCTGTGCTGCCTGGTGTATGCATGACCTCAAAGTCTTCGCCAGTCGTAGATTTGTTGTGCATTTTGTGATGTCACTGAGACTTTCTGGTTTTCTGAAAACGATGAGCGGATAGAGGATACAGAGTGACACATCTAGTTTCCCATGAAGGGATTACAGCCGCAAGGAGTGAGTTGACTCCCAGCCTTCACCTCCTGCCAGGGCCATAAAGATCAGTTCTTCTGCAGCAAATGTGTTTCAGTTCTGATTTCAAACCAAAAGTACAAGGAATTGTATCATATTTCTTAAAAGACTGGCAGTTGGCACATTCCTTTTATTGCAATACAGTAGGGAATACAAATGTTTTACAAATTAAAATAATCCTTACAAGATTTTTTCTGTGATCCATTAACATGGAAACAAATTCTGCAACATACTATCATCAGCCAGGAGCAGCATTATTGTGGCTCCGACATTCATGCTTTTCCTGCATCCATGGATGCTCGTGCCTATACGTTCAGAAATGCTGTTTACATGTATTGTGTGTGAATGTGTATACAGGATGCAAACATAACGCACACAAATGCAGCACTGAAGCAGGTAACATGTAATCACGGTTGACTCAGGGCAGTACCAAAACCTCTGCCCCTAGATGTGTGATGCTGGTTTATGTATGATGAAAAGTGGCTTGTCATAAAATTCATGCAGCTCTGGCATGTGGCATAACGATTGTGTTAATGCTGTCATCCCATTCACCACCAGCAACAACAAGAAAAAAAATCACGCTGTGTAATACAAAGAGAGCAGAAAAGGATCTTGTGGTGAAAAGTAGGGTGTACCTAGACAGATGGGTTTCGTAACCACTTGTGCCCTTTTTGTTGTCAATAGCGATGTAAAATGAAATGTGTGATGGGCTGTTTAAGAGGGAGAGATATATTTTATATTATCATTAATTCTTCCCTCCTGCTCTTTGGCCACACCTACTTCAAAAGTGAATCCAGACTCAGATCTTGACAGAGATCGTGACCCTGTTGAAACCAATGGCTGTTTTATCCTGGAATTCAGTGAGGCCAGGCTTTCATCTCTGGTATTTTCCCCTGAACATGTCTTTTTTTTTTTTTTTTTTTTTTTGTGTGCTCTTGCTCCAAAGCATAGTGTTTCTATTTCTATTTTCTTTTTTTCCCCCTCTGTTCCTTTGAAAATGCTTTGAAAGCTTACTTTTTTTTTCTTCTTTTTTTTTTTTTTCCAATATACTATAAATTTGCTCTTGAGTATGACAAAATGTGGGGAAACATCATCACTTCAGTGCTGAGCAGATAAGGCTGAGTTGTGGTTAGTCTCCATAGTTATGCTTTTTCGTATCTTGTGCTTTCATCATAACATGGCTTTAGTTTTGATGAAATGGAACGACCAGTGAAAAAGCAAATACACCAAGGAGAACCTAGTCCCTAAGAGGCTGCAGAGGCTCAGGTAATGAGATGGCTTGTGTCTCGACCTACAAAGCTAGGGCTCATAGAAATGTAGAGGGAGGCAGAACACAATAACTTTTTAAAAATAAATACTTGCTGTCTCTCTGGAAACTTATGCTGTTATCATCACTGGAGTTAATGGTGGATTTCTTTTTCTTGATGCTTTAGTGTTGCACAAATAGGACTCCCACCAATATTCAGTGAAGTCATTCATTTGGAGGTAGGTATACCATAGCTGTGTCGGGGTTTGCCATATTTTTCTCAGTTATATACAAACACAGTAATTAGGCTTTTCTGGGGTCAAAGGTTTTCTTTGTATTTCAAGGTTTTTGAAATGATGGCAGTTAGAGGACATGGGTGATGGATTTTGCGCAGCATTTGTATCATTAAGCAAACCTGTGGAATGGGGGAGGTGGGCGCATTGTACTGCGTACTTGGTTTGGTTTTGTTTGAAACAAATGGCTGATGAATTTTAGTTTAAATTTCTTGACCATGACCTCTAATGATGGCAATGTGCTGTACACTTCCCTGCAATTCCTGTGTGTTTGCACAGGCACACGTGCACTATTTTAGGTGAGCTAAATTCGCTAGTGAAGTCATCTCCAGCAGCTCTTCATGTTACTTCTTTGAAACTCAAACCTACCGTTGTTTACAAGTTTCAGATGAGACCACAGGTTCCATTCTCCATATCCCCCACCCCCCTGGCAATGGTCAGTAAGATTATGTCCCTTCAAGAGTTCTATGGATAAATCCTTTTTATAAAGGAGCAGAAATTCCAGTGCACTTCAGTGCCCTATTTGCTCTGTCACAGCCAGTTGATCTTGTTTCCATCAAGTGTTTTCTGCTAACAAGCACACTTGTCTTCACATTGGACTTTGATTTCTTGGCATTATACTCGCCTTTCCCAACTTCTCTGTGGTTGTGAAGAGATGCTTGCAAATGTGAAAAAAATAGTCTCCTCTGGTTCCTATATTTGTAGTGTCGGTTCAGATTTGATGAGTTTAACTGAACATAAGACATGAAGATTGAGCACTGCCCTCCAAAATGTTTTCCCTTGTTTTATGGAAGTAATCTCATTTCTTTTAGAAGCAAGTGAATGGCAGGCCAAGGAGCCCAAGGGGACAGATGATGTTTGATTTCACAAACCAGGTATTTGTGTCATGATACGTTCCTAAGAAGCAGGACAGGGAACTAATGCTGTGCAGATCAACTTGGTTGTGTGTTTCCAAACAGTAAATCATCTGAAATCAGAGCTGTGAGACCAAGTGAGATCCTGGCTCTGGTGGAGCCACTGGAGAGCTGGGCTGATGGGGGCACGATGCCCACTTGCATATTTTCCAAAGGAATTCTCCAAAATTGCAAGTGCTGCCAACAGTTGGTTGCCTTCTTTGCTGAGCCCAGCTGATGCTGTTTTCAGTTTGGTGGCGATTGTAAGGCGAGGTAATACCCTTTATTTAAGCCAGCTCTCTCCCATAAACCTAGGCTTCTTCATAGCCTTAGGTAGTCCTGGCTGCCTCATATTAGTGTTGACTTTAATAGGATTGTGGAGCATACAAAAAAATCAGAAGATGGCCAGGATTTTGGAACAGCAGTGTTCTGTAATTAAAGATTTCTAGATAGGTCGGTCATTTCTGTTTGCAGAGAAAAGTAGAAGAAATGCAAGGTAGCAAAGTTTTGGCTGTACTGCAGCTCTACATAATGATGGAGACCCAATACATTCAGTTAAACCTCTGAAATTATCTTACTCCACGGTGTACAACCAGAAAAAAAACCTCTGTCGTACACTAGATTGTTCTGCACAGGCCCCAAGCAGTTTACATCTTAGGTTTTTTGTTTTTAAAGGTTTTGGTTCTTATTGTCAATGAGCCATAAGGACTTAACATACGTGCTGGCTTCTATGAAGTCTGTGACTATTTCTAGATTCTAGATGGTACCCATGCCATCCCGATAGCCACGAGAATGTAAGATACTCAAGCACGTACATACACATTTTTTTGGAAAGCATGAAATGTCTTTTTGTAACTCCTTAATCCTACGTCAAAGGGTAGAAAATGCAGGGTTTTTTTTCTCTGTGAGCTGGATGGACATCAGAGATTCTTCTCTCTCTTTGGGTCCCGCAACCCGGCTTTGAAATGTCTTTTGAAGAGATGAAAAGGGTGTAATTGTAGCTTTAAAACCATGAACTCTGCACATTACTGAAATAAACGGTTCCTCCCTTTATTCTGGGGTCCAGGCTGAGGTAATACACAGTTGTAAAAAAAAAAATAAATATGGATCTCTTATATTTTATTGTCTCCTAACTCCAGTCCCCATGCCCCCCCATTCCTTTTATTATTTTATTTTGGTTTTGGGGTCTGGAAAGGAAAGCTTGCTGAAAAGGCCCGGTGTACTGATGTGTGAAATCGTGGAGTTGCTCGTTCTTGTGATTCAGACACTGTACCCTTTGACAGGGTTAACATAAAAAGAAACATACTGGAAAACACCTAAGTATGAAAAATTCCTCAAATTCAGGGTGTGTTCATACAAAGTGAAATTTCTACAGTGTGGAAATCATTAAACCTGATCCAGAAAAAATGCGAGGTGCCCCAGCCATTGAGATGTGAATCTCTTTAATCCACACAAGCATTAGAAAAATCTGAAACATGTGAAAGTTCAAAAGCTGCAAAGCCATTACATGACTTCTTATTCATTTCTCAAATATTGTAACTTTCTATTGAACTGTGAAAAGGCTTTTTCTTGTATTTTTTTTTCTTTTCATAAGCAATAGATCAGTCAGCCACTAATGTTACTGCACATTGTGAAGCTGAAAGTGAGTTTTACTTGGTTATATCTGCTTGGATTTAATTTTTTGATTTATTTTAGAGCATTTATGAAGCATTTCAATAGTTGGTAACTTGTACCTTTTCAGCAGTTGCTCTTAGGGAGGAGGAAATGATAAGACCTGATAAAATTTTTAACTTTTTTTTAAGATCCCAACCAATTTCGCAGTGAGTTTAGAAGTAATTTTAATGACTAGCTCTAACTTTCCGTGAGGGCTTTTTAACTGTACGTGTGCTACTTAAAAAAGACAACTAAAATACTAATAAAATCAAAACCAAAACAACACAAAATACCTTTTTTTTTCCAGCTTAACTTCACAGCTCTGAAGTACCCCAAGAGGACCTTCAGATTTGGTTGAAAGCTTGCTACAGAGGAAACAGTAAGTTACTATTTGTGAAGGGCCGGGCTGGGCTGGTAACAGAAATGCTCAGCACAAGGATTTCCCACTGTGAGGGACCCTCTAAAGCACATATGTGCCTAACTCGGAGGGCTGTGGACATGCCTAGCCCTAAGCCATCCTTGTGCTGCCGCAGCAGCTGAACCCCCTGGGGAGGCTCGGGCAGCCTGGCAGATCTGGCTTTCCCTCTGTGGGAGTATTAATTTGTTTTGCATCTGCAATTGTAGCATGAGGCTTATTTTTGATACCTTTGTCCTTGCTGTGGTCAGTTATAGCAGCCCTCAAGTTTTCAAATATTTGTCTCTCACTGGGGTATGAGTCATGCTCTAGGCTGTTTGCTTAACCAAAGTACTTGTGGAGATAAAGTTGCTGGGGAGGGGGCGACTCCCTTGTGTCTAATGGTTTTGTTCTAGGAGCTGCCAGGGATGTAGTGTTACACTGCAATGTCTGAAAACAGAATAGATCTTAATACATAAGGTAACAGGCTTTCTTAAGGGCAGGAAGAATAGAAAGTTTCATATTGATTTACCATTTGAAAATCAGCCACATATTTTTTTTCTGTGAAGCTCCTGTGAGAAGACACTACAGTGACAAAACCCAGTTGGAGTTGGTTTTTACAGTGACAGCCAACTGCAGAATCTGACCAAGAGGCTTTTTGAGTCCCCTCCCCATTAAAAATGTCTTCCACGCTTAAGAAAGACCCCACATGGAAATAGTTGGCAACCTGACTTCCACTGACTTGCCAAAAGAGGTATCAGAAGAGCTGAGGTAATCCACTGATGTCTGAGGTGGCAAAGCAGAAAAGTGCAAGTGGGCTAGAGGTGGGGGTGACTGCA
This sequence comes from Microhierax caerulescens, assembly GCA_035590215.1. Taxonomy (NCBI): domain Eukaryota; kingdom Metazoa; phylum Chordata; class Aves; order Falconiformes; family Falconidae; genus Microhierax; species Microhierax caerulescens. The sequence continues at coordinate 99,268,812 of JAVJGJ010000037.1, forward strand.
GGAGCAGGGGGGAACAGCAGCTGAGAGCTCCAGGATCTCTGGAGGAGCCCAGGTTCTCAAGCAATGCTCATCATTTAGAGTTCTAAAACCTAAACAAAACAAATGTCTTAAACCTGTGCCAAGACCCAAAGAGTTTAAAGGTAAACATTAGATAAGGGTTAGCTGTAGTCATTCTGTCCTCTGCTGCCAAGGCCTCGCAGCACAACAAAGGGCTATTGATCAAAAGGTCATGCAGAAGAGGACAGGGTTTGAAGAAACTGAATTAAAAAAAAAAAAAAAGCCCAAATGAGACAAATGCAAAAATAGTAACTCAGAGATGAATGGAGTTCTGTGCAGCAAGCATTTCTCATATGCGTTCCTTTATTTGTCTGTGCAGATACAGTGAATATCTAGAATTCTCTGGGTTTGTAGAGCGACATCCCCCTGTAGTCTCCAGAGCTTGAAATGGCAAATAATTACACGTGTCCCTCTAAATAAAGTGGGAAAAGTGACAAAGGAAAACAAGGTGCTGTGCTTGGGTTTTCCACCTGATGCTGTTCTACTCTACGTGTCTTGCGGGGACACTTAAGGCTGTTCACATGCATGATGGTAGCCAGTGGCTACTGGCCTGTTTCTCTGGTGTTTGGGCCATCACATGGTAGCGGCAGCTGCCGAGGAGTGTGACACGAACAACTGCTGCTGTCTTGATCTTCTTGACCAAAAAGGATTTGCTTTTCCTCCCCCGGAGGTTATGTGGGAAAGGGGAATAATTCCTTGTAGCTGAGATCCGTAAGTTCCCAGCCTCTAGTATCCTGACAAATATTAATAAAGGGCAATTTACTCTTGTGAGGCTGCTGTAAAAAGATTCTAAATTACAGAGGTTCTAGTGTCATCCGCAGATGACAATCTGCTAAGTGTGTGTTTTGGGGGCAAGTGGAAAAAGAGCATTCCCTGTGAATGACAAGTGCCAATCTCATAATGTCATATTACCATTGCGGATGAATAAAGAAAAAGGCCCATTATGTGATATCTAACTAGAAAGAAAGTTAACAAAGAAATACACTGTGGTGTTAGTGAGAGGAAGGATAGACTTGTGGGCACAGGAGTTGCTGATTCAAATTTCTGGCTCTGCAAGACACTTCCTTCGTGGCCTTGGGCGACTCACTTGCTGCCACTCTTCAAAATGGGAGTAGCACCCAAACCAGAGAGAGAGATTTCCGAGAGAGATACCTT
>JAVJGJ010000037.1:99270123-99290066 GCA_035590215.1 Microhierax caerulescens
GGTGGGGTGGGGATTTCCTAGAGAGATAACTCCCCACCCTCAACTGGGGGTCTAAGTGGCCAGGTCTTCAAGATGGGCAAAAAGATCTTTGAAAATCTACAATAAAAGTAGGGCTTGGAGCCTTTTTCTTTTTCTTACTGATTTTCTTTCCCTCTTTTTTCTCTCCCCTCCCCCCCCCTTCCCCCCTCTTTTTTTTTTTTCCTCCCCTTCTCTTTTTCCTATGAAAGTCTGGCTCTGATGCTGGTTATTGAGCATTTGAGAATCTGATCCTTGACCTCTCTTGGGATTCTGACTCTTAGTCATCTTAAGGCATGGTTTCCCTGCTGAAAATGGGGATAACAATGTGTCCTTTATATCTTACTGTCTGCCACTTCTGTCTGTTTAGCTGTCGAGGGTTTGGAGGGAGGGACTGCCTTCTACAGTGTGCAGGTATTTGACCCTATTTTTTGAGAGGGATAGGAAAAAACAGGACTTTAGGTATCTGTGTGATGAAAAGGAACACATAAATGATGGTAAAAGCAATGATTTTGAATAAGTGATGAGCTCAGCTCAGTAGTGTTAAGACTGGTTTTGCTTGTTACAGAAAGAGAAGACCGTCTGGGTCAGAGTCAGGATTTCTTCAAGACTTGGGAATGTTGAGATCCAGACTTGTGGGTTAAACACATCTCTACCCAGAGTTAGATTAGAGTCTGTGTTGAAATATGTTTTCAATTATAATCTGTTAGAAAAGTAATGCTGAAATTTATCTTAAGTTGTCACAGTGCTTCAAAGCATGGGCTTTTGCTCTCTCTAAGTCCTTGAACAAATGCAGGATATGTTGAGGCAAAACTGTTTCCAATTAAGTTGATGCATTCTGTTCTTTAATGTTGCAGGATTTTGAGTTTAAGTTAAAGAAAAATCCCGTAGCCAGAGTTCAGAAGGGTGATTCAGATAAAATTGCCTGGAAAGCAGTCATTTGCCTGAAGTTCTGTGGCTGTGTCTTGTTGGGTCCTCAGATAGCACAGGGTGACGCATAGCCGTGAACTCCTCTGAAACTCTGCTGACTAACACTGACTGGGGATCTAGCTCTTCTCTGCATCAGGCCACTGACTATGTAAGAGGGACTTGAAGCATATGGGTTAAGGGAAATAAAAGTGATTCCAGAAAATGTCTTTGTTGCTTGTATCTGCTGAAAACTTTTACTATAGTAAGTGTGCTTTGCTCAGCAGAACAGGTTTTTAGAGTTCCAAGGTTTTTTTCCTGCCTAAGTGAAGCATTCCTGTTCATCAACCCTCATTCTGACGAGTGCTATCCTGAAAACTGCTGTCATGCTAAAGATTAAAAAGGGATTAAGAGTGTGTAATGGGTTTTTCAGGTAAATTTATGTACACACAGAGCACATTAATTGCTCAGGTTCAGTTGTGCAGCGCAAGACAAATAGTTGCACGTTTATATTTGACACTCTTATTTGTCAGTTCTTGGGGCTGCTGCTGCAGGGATCCTTGAGTGATCTGCCTTAGCAGTCTTCTGGAAGTTCTTTTTTTATATGTGCCACCTCCATCCCCACTCCCCCTGCACACATGCTTCCCTGCTGAACGCTAGCCAGCAAGCTTATGCCAGAACTTAATTTGACTCACTGATGTTGACTGCTTTGCAGTGCCTGGCCTGCTGAACTTTTTTTCCCCTCAAGGAGAAGTTTAAGACTACTCAGAACGCATATTCAAGCTCGTTTTCACAAAGGTAAAATATATGTGGAAATGATGACAAAAATAAATCCTTGCATTTTCATTATATTAAATAAGAAACAAAAATCATGTGATGTATAAGCAAGTGGCCAGTTTCTCACTGTGGCCAGTATCCTGTTGCAGGAGCATATGACCGGTGGTCAGTGCTGAATGAGTTTTGGAATTTTTTTAATTTGCAAGAAAACATATATTTAAAAAAAAAAAAAAAAAAGTGTGAGGTTTATTGTGAATAAAGAGGTTACTGAAGTAATCCTCCTAACGTCTGGAAGAAGTTTGTGCAGGTATTCAGTAATGTATTAACCACCTGTAGCGAGCTGTAAGGAAAAAAATCTTCATAAATTACTGAGTAGCTTTGCTGAAGATAGAAATGTTTCTTCAGCTTCTCTTAGTAAAAAGAATCTTATCTGTGGGACCCTGGATAGTCTTTTCACCGTTAACACAATCCGTCATGCATTGTGTGGAAGACTGTGTGGTGACAGGGGTTCTAAAAGGAAAAAAGCTTGGATTTCAGTTTCCTACTTGGTTTTGGTATGTTTAATACATGTGTTAAACGATTAGATCATTTAGAATTTGAAATATCAACTTAGGTTATTGATCCAAGTTTTCTGGTTAGCTGTAACTGTGAAATTAGTTACTTGGTTCTCTTAAATCTAGGTACAACTTACTCTCATACTCTTAAAAGGTCACTTTGAAATCTGGCCCCTGACAATATGAGAAAATATTTAACATAACATTAAACCGCACTGTAATTAGGAGCGGTGTCCTTTAGGCTTTGTCTTGAAAAGTCAGGTCAAACCTCTCTTCCATCTGAACTTTTAAAATGTTTTGATTGCAAGCTGTTGTAAACAAACTTGCTGACTCAGAAGATACCGGAATTTTGAGGTATTTTGATGTATGCACCATGGGATAATTGTTCTATTTCAGGATGATATTTGGTTGTATTATCCATGACAAGTAGACTGTTTCCCTTGTCTGCGTTTGTAATCTTAGCAGTATGTTCTCTTCCTAAAAGAGGGTATGCTCTTAGTATGAATAAGAACACCCAAGAAGATAACCGCAGTGTGACATGGGTCCTCTTAGAGCTGGGGATAATATTATGAAGACCCTCTTAATGAGGGATAAAATAAGACATTTATTTTGCTTTGGAAAAATGTAGATTATTAGATCTCATTCCGGAAATCTGGGCTGTGGCTCTTTTCTGCCTAGTAGGGTGCAAAATTTATGTTCTGTGTAGAACTGTATCCTGGTCATCACTTTGAATTAATTATTGACTGGCTGAGTGAGTCCTGTCCACTTTCTAAATCATAGCAGAAATATATTTCAGTGGCATGTCAGGCTGAGGCTATTCGAATGAGCACATTTTTAAAAAGAAATAAAGGTTAAACATACTTTACGACAGAGTAGCAGAATCATTTGCTACAAATGAACAGGTGTCTACTTTAAAAAGAACAAAGAAATCTTCCAAACCAGTGAGTCTAAGTCGTTTTTATTTGAACTCTAACATGTATTCAAGAGTTTAATTGACATGCTGTATTATTTACTCTGAGAATCTATTCTGAAGTTATTGTTTTGCTCCTGTCCGTGTGCTAGTTTCCTCCAGATAAAGGACTAAGTGACTTTCACAACAAACTATGTGCATCACCCAATAGACATTTCATGGAAGAGTGCAACGTGTTTCTATCATCCTTTGCCTTCTACAATCCTTAGAACGCATTTAGAGGAGAAATCACAGCTGCTTTTGTCCAAAGAGCATCAGTGGTTTTATGACTGGCAAGTATGACTGGCGACGTGACTCAGCTTTAACAACAGTGACCTAGATCTTGCCATAATGGACATTATCTCAGTGGTCATAGTGGGGACGTTTGAGTGCTCCAGTTTTGCACGAGCGAGACTGTACGCAGGCAGATTATATCATAGCAAGCAGATCCCCAATAGTCAGAAGTGCTGTGCTGTATTGACATATGGTTCGAGAGAGACAGTTTAAATATTATCAGTAGCCTTTCAAGCTTTGAGTAAATAGGGCATATCAGTAAGTGGTATGGATGAGACGGTGAAGTTATGGATTTTACAACGGCTTCACTGAAATGAGACTATTTCCAGCAACAATTGATATATGTTTATAATAGAACAAAAGACAGCTAGGGCACTACAGAGATGTTGCCTAGTCTCTCTTTTGGCAAAAGGATAGCATTTTGAACTAGTTGACAGCATCATATACTTTTACCCACCTGCTGATTGCTGCTCGTGCTACAAATTTGATCTCAAGCTTCTTTTGACGGAAAAGTGTGTCGTTGCAACAAAAGCACCCTTGCACAAAGTATTTGAGGCCAACACGTTAATAGTATGAGTGTGAAGATTGCCTGATGACTCCAGCTTTAGGCAGCAAACACTGAACTGCATGTGTAACTTCAGTGGGCTATTCAAGTTCCTTAAGTGACACATGCACCAGGAAAGCTTTGATGGGTCAGGGATTAAATTACTTTCCTTCCTCTCCTTTGTCCTTCCTTTCTTCCCTTCCTCTCCCCACTCTGTGTCAGTCTTTCCAAGGAATGTATATTGATTTTTGGCTTGAAATTATCACTGAGATAATGATGAATAGAGAATTTCAATGTGGCATTGTTGTGCGCTGGTCAGATTTTTATACGCTCTTTCTAACAACACTGCTCCTGCCAGGCTTTGATCATTTAAGCCGAAGACATTCAGATATAACACCTCAACATTTTAAGGTGCTCAAATATTTGCATTAATTTAATAATATATAAATTATTACTGTACCGCATCAAAAATGCCCACCTCTTGGCTGAGTTAGGACTGTGTCTAAAGCACTAAAAATAGATCCATCAGTGCCCAAGGGCCTAAAGTGAAGTCTTTACATGAATTCATGGATGAGTTTACTTGGAAAACATTGACTGGCACTGGAAAACAGAAGCTGGACAAAATTAACAGCAAATCCTCTCAGCAAAGTAGATCTGTTGACTGTCAGCTGCCCTAGATTTTAGAGTGAAAAACCACTCAGACGGTTGCTGAGCATCAGTGGCTCAGAGAGTTGGGGAAATTAGCCTCTGGTTGTGAGAATAATTGGATTCCATTTGGGCAACTTTCAAACTTTTCCTTCACTCAAATATTCAAAATATTAGAAGTGGTTTGTTTTCATTACTGTATTTGAAGGGCTGGAGGGTATTTTCTTTCTTTGGTTTTAATGCCTAATTCTCCTCAGAGGTTCTTAGCATACATGCTGCTGTATAAAGAGCACTTTTTGTTGTCCTTACTGAAGCACCTTCCTCTTGTCCTTCACCTCCCCTGTCTGCCCCCCCCCCGCCCAACACCCTGTAAGTGGCTCAGTAAAAATTGGCACAGTAAGAGCCATGCCTCCAAATAGAAAAATAGAAAAACAGATATCATCTCCAAACATCCCAAAAGCACATGCCCTATTTCAACAGCCCTTCCTTTTATCATTAGTTAAGGTTTCAGTGAGGCTTGGGAGTATCAGAAAAGTTAAACCAGGGTGGTTAAAAAACACCCCAAAAACTCACCAAAAAAACCCACTCCCACTGCTTCCTCTTGAGGATCACTTTTTCCTTCATGTCTGTAGAGGGGCCGTATTTGCAGAGGTAAGTCTGTTTATTTTTATCTCAGATATAGTGAGTGCTAAACAAAGGGACTCTTTTCCCCTTTTATCCTTCTAACTGAGTTTATGGGAGGTCTCTCTTTTTTTCTCACCCTCAAACCAATACAGATAGTAATTCACATCATCTTTGATTGTTCTTTCTAGTACTTTGTGAATAGCTGTTAATCTTAATGATCCTTCAGTCCTATATTTGAATAGACCACTACCCATTCCCCATACACTCTGGAGGATGTATGTCAGAGCATACATATTAATTAGGCAGAATTGTGTAAGCAGTTTTTCCAAAACCACCAGGGCCAATTAGTCATCCAGACATTACATAATAAAAGTTCATAAGTTGAAAAGAATGTTCTCAATCATTCATGCTCAGTAAAAGAGAGGTTTTAAAGGTACAAATGCAAATTAGATTTCATGAAATTCAGAACTGGAACATTCCCTGTAGAAGTAACACAAATTACTGCAATTGGTAATGTAACTGGAAAAGCTCATGTACATGCACGTCTATGCATCTTTATCTAACTCTGTATGTCCTAGAAGTTGGTTCAGGAGCTTAGACTGGAACAAATCTGGCTGCTAGAGAGCTCCCCTGCATTTAGTGAGGCATTGCCCACAAATGCTGAATCAGCACAGCTAAGACAGCTTCGACACTTCACTGACCACAAAAGAATTCAGTTTTGATGCAAGATGTGGAGGTGGAAGAACTGCATCCATTTGGGTGCCAGTGAGGCTATAAAATCCAGAACATAATGCACTGCAAGGGAGAAGGCATGAAAAAACATCTGCAGATGTAAGATAAACTGGGGTAAAATGAGGGGTCCAGAAAGAAATATGAAGTAGAGGACTATGGAAAACGCTTACAGCCCTGAAAAAAAGAGTCTAAATGAACATTCAGAAGAATGCATCCATTCTTATCCAATATAAACAGCAGAGGGAATTTTGAAAACTGGGACCTATGTATATGTAAACTTGATCAGTTATTCCTCATAACCTTGCTATAACCCATGCTATGTGGCTTAGATGAGGCTGTGGTAGATACGCAGCTTGTGTGAAAACATTTAATTACGTGAATCTGATTAAAGTCTACTGCATTGTAACAATGAAAAGAAGTAAACCAGTTTAAAAATATGCTGAAAGATTTTGAAGTGCTGAAGGTATCAGGGTTCATTATTTGATTTTAAGGTCAAATTCCAAGTGCACGTTATCATTCATTTTCTCTTTTATGGAGAGTTCATTGAAGGAAAGTTGAGGGGGTGAAAACGGTGCTTCCAGCAGATCCCATAAAACTGTGCACTTTTTTTCTCAAAGGCTAAGGATAATCTTTTGTAGTCGTACTTGAACTTAATCTGCCTAGAGTTATAAAATGTATTAAATTTCTTTTCTGAACTTGTCTCTGTACTTCCAGTAAAAAAAATTACATTCAATATTCTCTTCAGACCTGGTAATTTCATTTCCTTTTACCCACCTCCATGCATAGAACAAGCAGCAATGATGAGACTGATGGACCACTGCTGTTTGCTCAGGAACAACATGGATTTGCCCCAAACCCCTCCTTTGCATAGCCTGAAAGTATTGCATTGTAGGCTTCTGCTCTGTATCATCTTCCCTCTTGTACAGGGTAATGCCACTCTAAAAAGCAAGTAAGTTCTGTGAAGAGTTTTGAGTAGAGTTTTAACTTCAATTCAGTATTTTGACTTGAAATTAAAGAGTGATTCTTCTGTCAAAGTTCTTTTTCTTTGGAAGATAAAATGAAGATCGCCCACAGACTTTTGTGAGGCAGGTTGACTTCATGATGGAACTACTAATGCTGTAAAAAAATTGTCGTTTGGCAGAAATGCACATAAGCAATTCTTTCCACAGTCTAGTCACCTAGTATATAAAACCAAGCTTCTCCAACATTACTAGATTTTAGAGAAATTAGGTGATTTTCTTCTTTTTGGTCAATTAAATATACTTATTTCTTGAAGCTACATGTCAGTAATAAAAGGTGAGAATGAAATATGCCCTTGCACATATCTTGGTGAAGGTAAGTTAGTGGTTCTAGCAAAGATTTTACTGGTATTAGTAGAAGCCTATAGGAGAGTTTGTGCTCTTTGTAATATTGAAATAAATTCCTTTCTGACTATCTTCCTGAATAATTTTTTACTGCTTTTGCAACTTGTTCCCCATTCATGATTGCTATGCGGTAGATGTTTCCTCCTGTCTTCTTCACCATCTTTAACTCTTGTGAACACAAATTAAACCCCTTTTTATCAGCCTTTCTTGTGATCTTTCCAACCAAGGAAGGATCTAAAGTGAACAAAAAGAAATCATCATCACACAACGAGCTGTGGAAATCACTGTGGTTGGAAAACAAAACTTTAAGTGTTTTAAAGTAAGAATATTGATGTTTGCGCAGCACAGGACGACAGTAATGTTCCGTGTGATGGTTCCATCCTATTGTTCCAGAAGGCCCATCATCTCCTGCCTACAGAGGACCTGAGAATAAGAGCGCTGCCTGTCCCTAATGGTCTTTTGCTGAACTTCTCCCACTTGCTATAGTCAGGAACATGACGATGGACCAGATGGTTCTTTAGAGCGAGCCAGTACTTCAGTTCCTGTGTAAAGCATTCCTTCTCCCCTCAGGGCCCAAATTTGCCTGCTCAAATGCATATTGGAGCTGCATTGCCAGTGTCTAGTTTAGACTGAATTTTTTTTAGGGCAGAGGTAATATCTTCCTTTTAATGACTGCCCTGTATGTAAGGTTGAGGGCATAAATAATCATAATACTAAATACAAGGAAAAGTCTGGTTCTGCTCTCATGTGAGAAGCAGGATGCATCCTCTGACATAGACTTTATATTTTATATCAGTGGTTGTCTATGATAAATATTTTCATAGTGATTTCTAATTATTCTCATGGCAAACTGAAATGGAGGGTCATTTCTGTGATAGTCTGAGATGCTTTTCTTAGTAGTTGACTTTTTCAAGTCCAATGGTTAATCCTTGAATGGGAAGTGGCTTCTGCACAACAAATGGAAGCTGAATGATGTTTTTGCCTTTAACATGTGCTTATATGGGTATCTGCAGGACAATGTCTCAAGAACAGAGGGGAAAGAAAGTCTCTATCATCAACAAACTCAAGGACTGCAGCCCAGAAAATTCTTTGGTTTTTAAGGCATTCCATTGATAAGGGAATGTCTTACTGGTAGAGAGCAAAAACAGAATGATGAGACTTTGTTTAACTGGAATACTTTTTAATAAGCAAATATAGTGGTAATTTATCCAAACATTAATTAAGTGTTTGCACAGATCTTAGAGTATGTATGCATTTCAATATGACCACTCAGAGATGTTACCTTAGGGGTTGGCAGGGTAATATTGCAGTGACTGGAACCTTTTGAACTCATCAGCATGACATCAGAAAGTAAAACCTCTGCAGTTCTCTGACCTGAAAATGTTTTCAGTGTAGTTGTTGAAAGCCATTGTACAAGGCTGGCTTTGGGTCCAGGTGAAAGAGAATGACAGCTTGGTAAACTACAGAGTAAACAACTGATACCTTATACACAGAGGATGGCAACCATGTGGGAAAACAATAAAATCTATTGCTGAAATTAGCCTTTGGGGCTCTTTAAACGTCAGGGGAGGTTTTGGAGATGGGTGTTAGTATTAATACAGTATATTCAGCTGTCTCAAGCTTATTAGGGCAATATCTGGTTTTTACCTGTTGTGGTAAGACTTGTGGAAAATGACTCTGCCACCTATGTGCTTGAGCAGGTATCTTGCCAGTGTAATACCGTGCAACACAGGGTCAGGAATTGCTGACAAGGTGCCAGAGTTCCTCTGTGCTTGTAGCACAGGGACTTGCAACATGCCAAACTACCACTCTTTTGTAACTGAGAAGCATCATCAAATGGGGTGAGCTAATTTTCTCTCTAGATCCTCGGAGTAGCAGCTACAAATCTTGTTCTTGTGCATCCTGGGTGTGCAAAGGGGAATGACAGTCTTTAATACCAAATGTATCCATGCTTACTGAAGGCTATATAAAGGTGTCTTTTTTGACTTAGAAGTAATTTTCAGAACTTAAACCTGGATTATGTGAAGTAATAAAGCTGTCACTAATATGATATCTTTTAAAAGAGGGTGCAAATTACACCCTTTTGCAAGAGCCTGCTGGGTAATAGCAGAAACAAAACAAAAGAAACGAGGCAGACCAGTGAGAGGAAGCAAATGTAAATCTAAGATGCTGAATCCTAGTGAGACAAGAATAGCTTCCATTATGAATAATTCTGCTTCTCTTAATTTATTTCCTGTCTCCATCCCCCAGCATTTCTATTATTCTATAGGGCATCCTATTACTGATTTAGATCAATAGCCGACTTCCCAAGATGTTTGTTCTTCATCCCGTTTTTCATGCAGGGTAGTTGGGAGGCTGCAGACACGAAAAGGAAACAAACAGCAATGCTAATTTCAGTATTTCTTCATTTGTAAATCAAACTCTGTTTTGCATGAGTCTCTTTATATTCGGTCTTTGCCAACACAATAACATACTATTTAAATGTGCATTTTAAATGACTATGATTTGACTGCAAATATTGTTTTAATGAGTTCTGGATATAAAGTAGAGAGCTAAATGATGGAGCCTTCTTTTCGGAAGTCTGTTGTATTTAATTCTGGCTTAGGACATGAAGCAATATTTCACAAAGCATTCACAAGCTTTAGAAAAACTGTAAATGGTTCTGTGTATAGCCAGAAGGATTATTGATAGGTTTCAGGCAACATTATGAGCCATAATGCCACTGTTTCAAAGTCCACATTTGATTTTTGCTGCTCAGATTAAATTTGAAAAAAGGGTGTTGTTAGGAATACTTGTTGTACTAGAGTCCTGAAGTAATATAATCATGGCCTTTCTGAATGTCATAGACAATCAGTTCCTGTCTTTTTTCTTCCCTAAATAACTTTTGGTTTCCTGGTAACTCTTGGGCTATTCTTTTAATCACTTCACAGCATGTAGAGCTGATGGGTAGGGGTCTAGAACATTTCCCCATCCCCACAGGCATTTTCACGGTGCAGCTGTTGATCATGTGAACATATTCATGTTTCCTTCACAGCTGACACCCTGCAAATGTCTTGCGTGCCTAGAGATGGTAAACATGTGTTCAGAGCAAAAGGAGCTTTCTTCTTATAGGGATGGCCTGTCAATTTTCTGAGAGGCGAGGGAATTTGAAGTGAAAATAAGGGTTTCTTCAGTTGCATTAAGACAATACAGACCATCAATGAATGAGAAGAAAGTGTGTCATGCTGGGGTATGGATACAGGAATCCAGACATCAGAAAAAAAAATAATCTTTATTTTTATTCCCTTAGAAGTAAAGGGCTTCAGAGCAAAAAAAATATAAATGTTTCACAGATTTTAGATTTTTAGCTTGTCTCACCTCACTTTTCCGTAAGAGATTTTCCTTAGCTGCTGCTTTAAAACCCTCTTTTGCTGTGGAGTTTATTAAAATTTTGACAGCTGTCAGACTAGGGATGTGCTGAGAATGCTGCCTATCACACTGACCAACTGTGTCACTGCTTCTTCCATCTGTCTGTCTTTCTAGTTTGTTATTTTTTGTCCCACTCATACTATAAGTACCTTTAAGACAAGTGATGTTTTTGCAAGGTGTTGTGTACAGCACCTACACAATTGCTTCTGATACGTGTCATCCACTTACTTATGTTTGTTCCAATTATTCAGTTCCCTTTTCTAGATGAAAAACTCCTACCGGGTGAAAAAAGATTAACCCCTGTTATACCAAATGAATATGAATCAAAATATGAATGCAATTATAATTTTGACAAGAGTCTAAAATGTTTAAAGAAGACTTTCCAAGGCATTAACTTCTGTCAGTGCTTGCTTCTTCAGTTCATGCCTTTTTGCAAGGATTGAATAATCCAGTCAACTAATTAACTACACCTTCTGTCATTTTTTTGAACCCTTTCATTTGAGAGCGCATGAATGTTTCCCTCTGTAACCTAGCGGACCTAATATCAGACAGTGAATTGTCATTTGAACGAATCTAACCATATTCTTTTCTCCATTTAAGGAAATACTAATGCTACAAAGACACATTTATTTCATATCAAATTATTCAGGTCTTTTGTGTTCAGTGAAGCTCATTTAAGCAAAAATCTGATAAAGGGATAAGTATGTAATGATGAATAAAATAATGCATGCTAGGTATAGATGACATATCTAATTCTAATGTTAACGGACTTGGTACCAGAAGGTGGACATTTATGCTTCTGTATTCTACATTGCATAAATCACCTGATGGATTAAGTTAGGTTTATATGCCAGTGAAGTGCACGCCTGTGTTTAAGGTTAACCCTTAGAATACTTATCTGTTCCCACAATCTTTTCTTCTGGTAGTGCATGCTCCATATCTACCTCTGAACTGCAGATCTTTTTCAATTTTTTTCCAACAGGAAGGATCCAGTCTGCTGTTGGCTTTCTCCTTGCACACCGCCTTGCTGAAGTCCATCCTTCTTGGTACTTCTCACACCAGTCCTCTCCAACTGCTCCAGGCAGTGAGCCAACTGACTACTTCGTAATCACGCTGTCTGCCTCCTTGAGTCATGGAGATATGTCATTTTTTGTATTACTGCTCTGTGGATGAATCCTTATCCTGTCCTAATGAGGCTATTAAAGACGAGGTAAGCTTTAATATCCGGGAATAAGATTTTATAGAGTCATATAAGGCACACAAATACAAGGACAGATGGATTGCCTCTCCAGTGGATGTCTTGTCCTCAGAGCTATTGTCTTGGAAACAGTCCTTGATATTTCAGGTAATATTTCCCCATCTCCTAGATACATTCGATTTTTCAGACACAGCCCAGCTACAGAATAGCCAGTTTCTAAGCACTCAGCTATGCTGTAGGCCTCTCAAGATGCAGGGAAATGGATTTTCACCATTTGTGAAAATTCATATTTTGCTAAATTATTAAAAAAAAAAAAGCACACCAACAAAACCCCCAAGAAAATCCCAAACCACAAACCAACCAACCAGCCCCCTAGCACTTCCAGTTCCCACCACCTTTTGGTATTAGAAACAAAACAAAACTTTTCTCTTGCTCCGCGAGAGGTTTTAGATTTCTTTCTTGCTGGTTGCTTTTTTAGAGGGTTAGGGAAAGGAAGGGAAGAGAGGTGCCAGCCTCTGAATAATGACTCCTCTTTTTCCTATGTAAAAATTCTTAAAGAATGAAACAGATAAATTTTACCAAGTCACTATGAAAAAAAAAAGAAAGAAAAACACCTGCAAAGTAGCTCTGTGGAATATTAATAGTGATTGTGTTCGTTTCATTTTGGTTTATTTTTTTTAAAATAACATCATGTTAGAAGTAAAAGAAAAAAAAAAAAAGACTTCACTGTAAATACTAACATGTTAGGATTGATCTGTCTGTTGCTTGGCAGAGTGTTTAAAACCCATTTACAGGAACAGTTGCTCCCAGTATAATTTGGTGCTTCACTGTGAAACAGATACATACATACCTTCCTGTGTATTTTTATAAGATGATAATATATTTCTTATATTCTTATATACCCAGGTCTGGTCTTACTCACATAAACTGTTATTTGTGTGTCCAGTCCCATCTTTCTTAAATCACATTGAGGAAAAAACTGTATGTGATTGAGAATTTGGAGGCTTGGACACATTAGCAAGGATAAGGTTTAACACTGTGCATTAATGAAATAGAACGAAAATAAATGTTAGTTGACACGCCAGCGCAGCAAAGTGAATAAAGCAGAGAGGACAGTAGTGACCACACAACATCCAGCAAGACAGTACGGCTTCACGCCGCATTCTGTCTCTGAGCAGTCATTTGATGACACTGATCCAGGAACATAGTCATCCCTTTCTGTACGTTACCATAGCATGAACTGTTAAGCTTTAAAAGAAGGTCTTTTATGATATTTTTTTTGTTCACTTCTTAATTTATATTGTATTTTGTACCAATGAGGATAGAACATTTTATACAGACTCATCAGGAAAATGACTTTCATTTTTGTGTGTGCCTCTGTGTGTTCAGGTCTTCTTATGTTCTCAGCCACAGGACTTATAGGCTCGTGTCTGCATGAGGTGAACTGTATTTTGCATCGTTGTCTTCACCTTCACATTTGAGGCTGTTACCTTCACCTCCCTCTGTTAGTAGCCCCAGGGCACATGTTACCTCATATCCACATGCACTCTGTCATCTCTCATTCTTTGACTGAATAAAACCATGCTTGGAAGATGGGAAATGGAGGGCAAGATTGAATTCTGTAGGTATGCACGGAGGAGGCACTCTTCATGCAGCTTTCCCCCTTCCTGGTTGTGGGAAGCAGCTACCTTGACTTTCCCCAGCTTTCTTTTGTGGAAACCATATGGGCCTTTGTGCTAATCTGTGTTTATACATCACCTTTTATATGCAATGCCAAATTTAGCTCCAACATGATGAGAGCAGATTCTGTCTACCACAGCAGGCATAGCATGGATTCAGCAACAGGACACCATGAAGCAGCTTGGATGGATGGACTTTGACTGGGTACTCCAAAATCAGCAACACTCTAAAAGATGGGACTTTGGCTCCAAAACATCTCTGTCTTCCCTCTGGGGGTAATATGGTGAGAATCTGAGGCTTTCTGGAAAAATTCGAATGCATCTCAGTGCGTAGTGCTTTTCTCTGCATGCCCTCTATTTGGAAAAGGCCATTAAACCCTTCTAATGAAATCAATGCATATCAGTGTTTTCACATAAAGACATTTCTAGAACAGGTGTGTTTACCATTTGAACGACTGTTTAGGAAACCTCTTTAATATTTATTAGTAATGATACAGGCAGATTCAAAGTTAAGAACTGAATTTTCACAGTTTGAACCTTGATTGCGTTGACTGAAATTTATTTCAGTGTAAAAACATCTTTGCAGTGACCTACCCTTAAGGACTGTGTTTTTCAAGGCTTAATTTTTATATCACCTAAACCGGTCTATGCTTGCTTTTACTTGAGAGAATGGGTATCTTTGCGCTATAGTCCTGTACTTCCTGGCAATTTTATAGACTGCTATATTATATATAATTTTATAACTGCTATGGCATGTTAATATCATATTGTGCAAAGGAGTTGCACAAGGTGATTGAGGGTAGTGCTGGACTAGCATCTAGTCTGAGTATCAAGATGGAGGACTATCTCAGTGCAGAACCTCATGCAGGTAATGCACCCAGTTGTAGTGAAGCATATACATCAGATTTTTTTGTGACTTTGCTGTGAACTTTCAGTGAAGCCAGACAATCTTTGGGTTATCTGTAGAATGCATTGAGTGGTAGAACATTAATTATTCTGGGGGGAGAATTCTGCTCCCCACTTTACTCAGTTCTGCACTGACAAAGGTGTACATGGTTTTCTTCTCATGAATCATCTACTCTCTATTATGTCTATTTTTACTTAGCAGATGGTGGTCCCAACCACCAATAGGTCTGGTCTCTATTTTTTGCTGAAACCTGCAACCTGGTTAGCTGATAGAAGGCAATTGGGGATGCAAAGAACAAAACTTTCCTTGTTTCTCTTTTCAAATAAGTCAGGTCAGTGTCACTGCCAATAATATTCTCTTCTGTATTTTTTATATACATGAATATCATGTACCTATGTTGCCAATTTGGGGGGATTAAAATATAGTATTGGTTGTTTATGCCTTATTACATTAGCCATCCCACTGAAGTCAAATGGAGTATCCACACAAGGAAAGAATGTAGGTCTGAGCCTTTGATTCCTGTAGCATTCTTCTTTAACCAAACCAAAATCTTACTCTGTGTTTGGATTGTGTTCAGTTGCAGCTGAGAGATGATTGTTTGTCTTTCAGATTCCATTCACATGACTATCTTTTCATAACTGATATATGATAATTTATACTACATGCTCTCAGGACTATGTCATGTGAAAAGTAATATTTAGATAGCCAAATATCTGACACAAAAAGTATACGACTATCACACACACACATGCTTAAAAGTCCAAGAAATCACATCTCCCAAGTTGCTCATATCTTACCCTTTCAATGTTTGTGTTGGTTTCCTTTCAGTAAATACAACTGCAGATCTTTGGCCTGTGCCACATGTCAAATAAGGATAAGAACCCTCTACATGGAAGTCAGTTTTCAAATGTAAATGGAGCAGATATGTAAACCTCAGCAGTTTCCCTATATAATAGGTATCTGTAAACTGCCAGATTATGCAGGTGTATGTACAAGGGGTAACTTGCACATGCAAGAACCCATTTATGACAATTAAACAGTTTGTGTGTGGAAAATAGAATAAGTTTAGAGCAAGCACTTTGGCATGTACACACTTTGCCAGAGTAATTGATGGAAAGAATATTGAATACCTCATGTAAGGACACAAAAATACAGAACTGCCTAAAGTCACTGAAAAAGGAGCAGAGAGCAAAGTATTTCCACTTTTTTTGTGTGTGCTTACAATATTTTGCTAGATTCTGAGTATCTTATTCTGTGTGCTGTCTTGATTAAACACAATGTAATGATAGGAAGGCTTGAATATTCTTTTTTAAATGTTTTTATTACTTTGCAGTTGCTGGGGAAATTGTAAGTAGCTAGAGTTTAGATTTGGAAGTATTTAACTACTCCATTTCCATCTGAATTAACATATAATACCATCTTTAATTCTGTATTTATCACAGAACTTTTTTTGCTCAGAAGATATACTTCTGGGAATATGTTAATTGTCCTGTGCTGTAATATCACTTCTGAAAAGATTAAGTCTTTAAATATTAGAGTTCAGTAGGACTGTTCTTAATCTTTGGTATAATAATAAGTACTGAATGTCAGACCTTTTCAAAGATCCAAATTGGAAATGTCTTTTATCTCATTAAAATGAGTGGAAGCTCCACATGTGTACATATGAAAGTAGGGAATTGTTACTCCAACTATACCATGTGAGGATAATTGGAAAGGATTAATTTACTTCATGTGGCCTTGAGGGAGATGCACAGTCTGCTGAATTTCCAGGAAACAGAGAGTTTGGAATTCTTTACTTTTGCTGGTGCAGAATTATCTACAAAGTTTGCATGCTCAAGTAGTTTTAGGTGTACCTGTCCTTGAAGAAGTAATCCAAAACAAAAACTCGGGTTTTCCCTGTCTGAAGCTTATTCGTATTGCTACAGCCTTTTTACATGAAATGTTGACCATTAGAAATATTTTTTCCCTTGTTTTTTAATATTAATGCAATAGAATTTATTTCAAGTGTTGAAGTGGAATAAGTTATACGTGTGTATGTATTTATATGTACAGATACACCAAGATTTTGAAGCCTGTGTCAATAGAATTAGTGCATGTTAAGGTTGGTTTAGATGTGGGTGAGCAGGTACAGTTTGAGGCAGAGAGACTCAGACTAAGAGGCTTTTTTCAGTCCTGGGTGGGTAGCTGGTTAATCAAGCTGTTGTACTACTCATCTGCTCCCCCAGTTCTACCTGAGTTGCGTTTTCCTTGCTTAGCTCCCCTCTTCTTACGCAAAGTCTCTGGCTCAGCAGTCTAACTTTAACCTATTTGACCTTGCCAATTTCCTTTCTACTGTGTGGCAGTTCAATGAAGATAGTGTGCAAGCAATCCCCTTTCTAGCATATTGCCAGTTGGACAGGAGCTGACATGAACCTTCTAGGAAAGCTGAGATGTGGTATAATATCCAAATTCACCTGCAGTCAGCAATTTTGAGGTGTTATCTCTGAAAAGCAGAAGGGATTGAGTGGATATGCCATGAAAGAATTAACGGAATATCCACTTTAATGCTCTCCTAAGAATGAAACCATGTTTTGCAGAAATCCGGTCCAGCACGTGTGCTAATACAGTGGCATTTGGGTCAGCTGGACCTCCCATGGGGTGAGACTTTGCAGTCTCTGAGTTCTGCTGTCGATGTTGAATGTAGAGAGTAGGTTGGTTATTAGCTGGTATGGTAAAACACTGAGTCAGCTGCAGCTGCAGACTCAAGAAACCATGAAATAGATGAGGTTTTTAAGGTGTATAATTTCGTGAGGCAGCATAAAAACCCAGTGACAGCTATCCAAGAGTGGCTATAGGCCTGTAGAAGAAGGTCTTTCCACCTATGAAACACCTGCAGAACATCACTAGGTGATTTGTAATGTTCTTCAGTGGGAAAAGATACTTGAGATCAGACCTATGATGCTTAATGCTGTCATGTAAAAGACATTTGATCTGTTTTAATTGTGTGCATGTCTTCTTAGTCAATGGTTCTGTGTATTGTAGAGCCCTGTCTTGAGCTGAAAGAATGAAGAAAATCCTCTTTTCGCTCATTTGAACACAGAAGGTTGTTAGCTGATTTTGAGGAAATACAGGTAACTTTGTGCAGCAAACCATAGGTGATGCAAAGCCTAGAAAAATCTTCACAAAAATGGTTTCCCAGAGGATGAGAAAATCAGAAATCAAAATAACCAAAGTCACATGCCAAGCCCATGTTTTACTGTGCCATCAGCAAGTCAGACTATTTATTCTGCAGAAAATTTACTGCTGCCCCTTGTTCAAAGCAGGGCCTACACGCGTTCCTTCACTCCCATGGTGGCTCCCCGTCTTCTCCTCCAGGGCCCCATTCTGGGTCTGGACCTCCTACATTTCCATGTTTGTCGACAATACGCATGGCTAAAATGGTATTTTCATATTTCAGTGCAGTTGAGACCCCTTAAAGCAGAGGGTTGCGAGTGTGAAAGAGAGATATGTTGTTCCCTAATGGCTTATTACCATCCCATTTGCAATTCAGATCAGTTCTAAATTGACTGAAATTTTTAAACACATAGCAGGCAGTTTAAACTAATGATTGTCTGGAGGTTCACATCTGACATGAACTAAGCTTCTGTTCAAAACAAATTGCAAATAATTCCTCCCTTAGAGTCAAAATGTCACTTTTTACACTACTCATTGTTGCCAGATTTTGTCAGTTACATTTAAAAAAACCACACCAAAAACCACAAAAAAATCTGCTACCCAATGAATGTTCTGAATTAGAAAGCGGACTGACACCGTGGTAGTTCCTCCCCCACCCCCCACCCCTTATTTACAATAATGTATATGCCGGATGAAATAATGTAGCCTGATGAAACACCCCCTCCCCCTCAGCTCCCTGAAACCCCGGGGGCGGCAGTAGGCCCAGGTTGCCTAGCAACCCCCAGCAGGCAGTGGGGCCGCCGAGGCCTGCTGAGGCTGCCTCGCCCACCAGCCTCTCCCCATCGCTACTGCGGTTATTCACAAATCCCCCCAAACGGGGCGGTTCGTTGGTCCCCCTCCCCGTTGCTAGCTTGGCCAAGCCTACACAATTGTGGCCCTGAAAGTCAGGGTGCCAAGGGTGTGTTGGAGGCCCCTGTGCGTGTTGGAGGCCTCTGTGCTGAGCATTGTGCTCTGGCCGGTGCTTCTGGTGCTCTGGCATAGAGCTTCAGAGATGACTTTTCTTCTGGCCTTGGAGGTGTAGTAAAATAGGCTTAATCCTTCATTGTTCCCGTTTTTTGGCACGCTACCTTGTAATGGCTGCTTAAAGAAGTAATTCAGAGTTCAGGTTCAATTCCATCAGGACTTCAAACTCCATATGTTTGATGATGATAAAAAAGGAAACTTTAAAAATGTCCAGTGGGGTGGAAAGGGTATGTTGAGTATGTGAGTGAAACTGGGTTTCCCTTGAAAGAAAGAACCTATCTTGCTGGAGAATCTTGATAATTTACAGCCACTGATAACTAATTGTGAATAGGGAGGTATTTGCTGATTTCTAAAGGGAAGAAGCTTATGCAGAGATTAAAAAAAAAAAAAAAAAGAAGTCCAGTTTCCTTTGATGTAAGACTGGTGTATTTCTGCTTTGTAGGTGCTGGCCATAGGTGTAAGCTTTGGGACAGTCTCCTTTTTACCCACAGTGTTCCTGGATCAGATATCTTTCTTTCATGTTACTTGAAAGTCTGTGTTACTTAACTGACTTGTGGCTATCTTCACACTCAAAAAAAGAAAAAAAAAGATTGTTTTTCAAAAATTGTCACAAAGAACCCTCTTATGTTCATCAAGCTACTTGTTCAGTTGTTATGTATGTTTTCATCTTGAAATGTGTATTGATGTACTTTGTACAACATTGCATTTCTCAAAAGATTTTGCATAGCACTTTGTCATATTTACTACTGGTTTAGTCCCTTTTTCCACTGAGAAATATTTCTTCGACTGTTGTTAAAATGGTGGATTGATGGAAATCCCTGCTCGAGGAATATTTTCTCATGAGACAGAGTATGGTGAAATGACATGCTTCTTTCTTATCTACTAAAATGGCAATTCAACTGAAAACTTTAATTTTCTTTCTGAAAATTGTAAATACGGATTTGGCTTCAGTCAATACATGGGAGAGATTTGAACTCAATCAAAACCATCTTTCATCTGTGAAACGTGAAAAACCATTTTTCATCTTTTGATTTCCTAGAGGATGCCATCCAGAGGGACCTTGACAGACTTGAGGAGTGGGCCCATGCAAACCTCGACAAGGTTGAGTGCAAGGTCCTGCACATAGGTCAGGGCAATCCCCAAGATCGATACAGACTGGGAGATGAATGGG
>JAVJGJ010000037.1:99290098-99319137 GCA_035590215.1 Microhierax caerulescens
TTGGCAATACTGGTGGTTGAAAAACTGGACATGAGCTGGTAGTGTGCACTTGCAGCCCAGAAAGCCAATCACACTCTGCACAAGCACCATAGCTGTCTGTATCTCGGGCTGCATCAAAAGAGATGTCTCCAGCAGGTTGAGGGGAGTGACTCTGCCCCTCTACTCTGCTCTTGTGAGACCCCACCTGGAGTATAGCATCCAGCTCTGGGATGTCCAGTTCTGGAGTGCCCAGTACAAGAAAGACCTGGACCTGTTGGAGCAGATCCAGAGAAGGGCCACAAAAATGATCAGAGAGCTGGAGCACCTCTCCTATGAACACAGGCTGAGGGAGTTGGGGTTGCTCAGCCTGGAGAAGAGAAGGTTCCAAGGAAACCTTATTGCGGCCTTTCAGTATGTAAAGGGTAAGTCTTGTCCTGCAGTGACAAGGAGCAATGGTTTTAAAGCGAAAAAGGGTAGATTTAGATTGTATAAAAGGAAGAATTTTTTTACAAGGGTGATGAGATACTGGAATAGGTTGCCCGGAGAAGTTGTGGAGTCCCCATCATGACAAGCGTTTAAGGTCAGGTTGGATGGGGCTTTGAGCAACCTGACCTAGTGAATGGTGTCCCTGCCCATGACAGGGAGGTTGATCTTTAAGGTCCCTTCCAACCCAAACCATTCTATGGTTCTGGGACTCGGTGCATGCTTTGGAGGAGGCCATGCAGTGTTTCTTGACCATCTCTCTGAAATGTGTTGTGCATGTTCAAGACTGCAGCACTACCATTGTACAGCTTCACTCTGCTGTTTTGTCCCCAGTCATATTTATGCCATGACAACAGGTATATCAGATTACGCTTAATTTAGTCCAAGACAGAATTCATAATCCCGTGGATTAAAAGGCTATACCAGGTATATCATGCTTTAATACTAAGGTGAGGTGCATGATATAATTAATCACACAAGTGCCTTTTCCCTGTCAGAGCAATATGAATGTTTTTGTTTTGTGGGGGAGTTATGGTATGCACAAGGAGGGTTGTCGAGGGGACAGAAAATGTTTTTTTGCAGAACAATGCTACTATCTACCACTGTATTAAAAGCTTGAAGATTTCTTTTTGTACAAGTCCCTTTATGTCTTATATTTACCTAAACCTTACTTTCACTTAGATGGAATGTCAAGTGAAAATAAAAATAAATGGGTATCCTAAACTTCTTGCAAACCGTTTCTGTTTGGGTTTTTTTTCTTTTTTTTTTTCTTTACAATTTTCATGGAGCCATCCATCAAAAGCTAATCTCTCAATAAACTCAGGCTGTGCATTGCACTTTCTTCCTTCACATGGCCCTTGAGAAAGCATGAGAGAATTTTCTAATAGGATGAAGTATTTTCTAGTACAAGATGATAAAGAACAGAATCTTTTTTATTTTCTCACTTTGATGCAACAGGGACACACAAGAACAGATTCCTTGCAAATAACACAAAAGCCACTTTAAAGAATTGCTGAGCTGTCTATTGCATTAGTTTTGTCATGAAGACCCGTGCTCTTTATTACATGGGTCTCATGAAGATACCATGCAAATCAAATTAATTCAAGTAGCTTTTGTCATATTAAGTTATAGTACATAGGCTGTAGGTCCAGGATGTTGGAACATCCAAAAGGTTCTGAGGCTTTAGTTAAGCTTGGATAATCATCAAAAGGCTTGGAAGATTTTTGAGCTATATGAACTATTTTTGTCCATGAAATCAGGCTGGAAATCTACCAAGAATGGCTCCTGGGGAAGATTATTGTTATTTCATTCATCTGGCTAAAAAAAGGGCCTATTGTCATGTATGATTATTGGCCTAATCCTGCAAACCATGGAAGCGCTTTCAAACATGAAGTCAGTAAAGGTAAGCACAATCATATCTACATGTATTTCTGGAATTATTTCTACCTTATCAATGGAGTGAAAAGAATGATAGAGAGATAAGCTGTTATATACCATACTTTGCATACTTCTGATTCCTACTTGTTTGAATTATAAGTGAACAGAGCAGGACCTTGCTGGGAAGGGCCCCTTTTTTTTTGTTCTGTGTTAGTGTACAGTAATGGTGACTTGGCTAATAAGTGTGAATGTAATAATTCTGATATTGCTGTTAAAAATATGATATTCTTTATTAATTTCTAATTTATTTGACACTGAAAGCTAGAGGGAGGTAGTCAGTTTGATAGTGAAAAAAACTCCATCAGTAAATGAGCATATTTATAGAGTTAGTCATTTAGTGTACAAACTAATTCCTATTCATTGAGTGCACATGCATATTATCTATTTTGTATTCTGCAAACTCCAATTTTTGCATTCTGCAAACTGCACATTTTCAGCATGTGGTATATGGTACAAGTGGTGTGAGTTTTATAGCTTCTTTGGTATGCTAGAATGAGTGCTCTTAGTATTTTTGATGACTCACACTGTCACTCATGTGAATTAATAAGTGATCTGAACTCTTCAGTGTAAAGAACCCTATCATTTATTAAAAAGGGAAAAGTGTTTCCATAATTAGTGTGGTGCTGTTTGACAGAAAAAGTGAATTTTTGGGGGACTACTACTATTAAATATTGTCAGTAAATACTATTAATTTTATGCTTGGCAAAGCAGTTTCTGGTACCAAACTGCATAAGATCTAAGGAAGTGTTTGTTGTAAAAGTGTTCTTTAATAAATTTTGACTAGTGTCTATGCCATCATTTTTTAAATAATTGTGAAATATAGGAATCCACTAAAGGGCTCTGTCTGAGACATGTCCTTAGCACTTTCAGTGAAGATTAGTGTCACCAGCAAATAGGAAACGAACATTCATCTATGTATACATCTGTACTTCTTGAGCCAGAGACCAAGTGCTTCTGTGACCTTCAAAGTCTTTCTTTCTATGACCTCTTTTCATGTAGTTTGTTACCATTCATACCATGTACTAAGGAAGAAAAATAAGATGATGTTGGCTGGCCAATACTGGTATAAAATATTACCACTCAATGAAAAGTTCAGAAATCCTTCATGAGCAAAGGAGCAATAAGTGATTATATCCTGCAATTCTCTTTTGGATGCATGAGTTAGAAGGCAGTGTGCCTTCTCAAAGAAAACAGAATGTTAGCATGAGATTCTAGTGCTTCTTGGATGATTAAAAGAGCACAAACACAATGATATAAAAGAGAATTAATGACAAAATAAGCATCAGGGTTTGGTTTTTCCCCTCAATGCATGGTAAAATGATAGGTTGAACGGTGGGCTCTGTGTTTTCCTTTAAAATGGCCTTGCATTTTCTTTGTCTGTGGGACCTTAAAAAAGCGCCAAACCAAAAAATCAAAGAAAATGGGAGAAGTCTCTGAACCCTTTCTTCCACCAAAGATAAGGACTGTTTTTACTGCTTTCGCCTGTATGAAAAAAAGAGGACATTAAGCACCATTACTCATCTGTTTTCATTTCTTCCTCATAGTTGAATACATGAAAGGAAATGAAAAATCACTACCAGAAAATGTACTTTTTTATTATTGTTTAGTTATGGGGGGATATATGTAAGTATAGCTTTAAAATCACAATGTTAGTTGATATTGGTGAAATGTTATCTGATAGTCACCAAGGTGTTTTGGGAAAAAAAAGTTGGAAAACCATGGCTGACATTTCCAAGACTGATGTTTATTTGAATTTAGCTTGATTCCTAAAGATGAATAAGAGCATAAGGAACTTCAAAAGGTATTATGTTTTAAACCTCTTTTTAACAGTTGTTAATATAAACCTATGGATAGTCAGTCTTAAATTTCAATTGAATTGAACATTGAAGCTCAGCTTCAGTCTTCAAGATTTACCAAAGTAATTTGCAGGCACAAGCCTTTTAAGGGTTGAGATAGAAATAGTCATATATGTAAATAGC
Source organism: Microhierax caerulescens (assembly GCA_035590215.1). Taxonomy (NCBI): domain Eukaryota; kingdom Metazoa; phylum Chordata; class Aves; order Falconiformes; family Falconidae; genus Microhierax; species Microhierax caerulescens. Next base: position 99,293,977 of record JAVJGJ010000037.1, read on the forward strand.
TTTACAGATCAGTAAACCCAGTAATTTCAGTGGGAATGTGTATGTCTGTGATGTTATTCCCATGTAAGATTGTAGTATTTGATTTCTATAGTGTATGGATATATACATAAGTATGTTTACTGGGTTTACATCTCTGACATAATTTGTTGTTTGTATATGTTTCATTTATAATAAGCAGACTTAGTTTAAAATGTAGCCCTCAGAGAATTTCTGATTTTCGGAAATTAAACTTAGAAGATATGTGGTTTCTACACTGTATCCCTTGTTATTAAAATTGTGGATTGGCTTTGAATTCATATTGTGATGGTAAACTGTATTATACAAATGAGTTGTCAAGTGATGGCTAAACCATTGAAGGCTTTTTGTAGCATCTCAGAAGAAAAAAAAAAAAAAAAGAAAAGATGGTAGAGAGATTATCACATTATTAGTTAGACAGCTGATTCCAAATGACACATACTGTCAGTAAAAATCTTCCCTTATTGGCTTTAAAATCATTCTCAAAATAACTTCTGTTTGCTCCAATGGTTGGATATTGTCCTAGAGTCTAGACATAAGTCATGAATAGCAAGTTAGATCTTCATTTTGCATATCTCTATTGCTCTGTTTTATTCAATGATAAGTGGTCTCAGTGATGAACTGGTTTGAACTTCATACCATTGAGATTTGGTGTCACAAGGTCTTATCTTAAATTTAGTGCCATCTATGGAAGCTTGAATATCATTTTCAAAGGGAACGGAACAAAGCCTATATTTCAACCATGTGGACCTTTCCTATCCATTTCTGTCACTAAGCAATTTTAAACAAACAGAAGTAAAGAAACCAGCAGAGATTTAAATAGGGCCAATTTGGGTATTGAATAACTAGAAAACTAGTTATTTTGAATGCTGGAAACCTGAAGTAGCCAGAAGTTAATACACTTGGAAAAAACCTCTTAGTGATACCAGTTTCTTTAATTTAGAAAGAACATGCTTGCTTTAAATTCAGTTTTGTATAAAATAAGAGATTGGCTATGTAACTATTTTTATCGGACAAAAAAAAATAGTCGCTCAGGCCTTATGAATGTGCACTAATTACAAAATATTAGTGAGATAAGAATGTATTGTTCCTATTAGCAACTATTAGCAAAATTCCTATTGTTCCTATTAGCAAAAAAAAATGAGAATTGCCAGTTGGCCTGTATTGTGGCTCAAATATTCAAAGTCTGAAGGCATTGTCTGTGCCAGGGCACTTGACAATGAAGGTGTAGCTTTGAATGACTCATGGGGTTCGATGTCTTTCTGTCTCTGTGACAGCTGTGATGACTCAGAATATTAACCAGATCACTTTTAAATATGCTTTTAGCTAAACAGCTGCAAACCAGATAGCTTTTCAGTTATTTTAGACATTTTTTTGTCTTTCTCTTCTGTCTTTCTTTATGAAATTAAAAACTCATAATTGTACTAAACCAGGCTATAATAAAGCCAGTGCATGCAAGTTTTAAACAAGTGGGTTTAGCACTGTGCTTTTTAAGCAGTTAATGAAAGTCATTGTTTTAGATCTACTCATGTAAGTGTAAAATTATGAATGTCTGCCCGATTAATCAAGTTGCTTTTGAATTCTAAAGAGATTCTGAGGTAGGAGTTTACTCAGCAAGACATAATCATTTTTCCAGCTCAATACAGACTAGTCCCATTATTCATGTTTCTTTTGAATAAGAACTCACACTGTAATTCTAAGCACTTGTCATAATTACAAAGGATATTTTTTTCTTTTTCCCCTTCAAAATGCTTTTTTGCCCATTGGCATTATAACAGAAAATAGAATATTATGATTAGATTAAATTCTAGTCTGGGCACTTGCATTTTGCCTGGCAAATTTTACCCATTTTCTTCCTTGACTGTGGTGGCGCACAACTGTGTGTTGTTAAACTGCTGTTGCTTAAGCCCTAAGTTTTGTGCATTTCAGAGCTTATGAAAGATGTCAGTTATGACTGTCCAACAAGGAACTTGTTTGCTGTACAGGTGATTTTATATGTATTAAAAATGGGCTTACTATACTTATCCATATAAAGCCTGAGACAATCAATAATTGAAAATATGAAGGGATTAAAAGCCCATTGTGTATATATATATATATATATGTATACACAAAACTAGAAATGCAAGTATCATTATATCCTTATAGAGATGGCTAAAATGAAACCTTTCTAGCAGTTGGTAATATCCAATCTCTGATCTAAATACCTATGATGGCTGTGCTTATTCTGTTATGGTAATAAGGGGGAGGCCTTAAGCCCTGAAACCCATCTTCTCTGGTCTTTCACTCTTCCTCCAAGCTGGCTCAACTCTGGAGCAGTGCAGCAGGCTTGTCTGGTGGAAGCCAAACCCATGGGGAGCTGATTGCAACTTAAGCTCCTCTTTGCTGAAGCTGTGTGATAAAGCCAAGGCCAAGTTTGTTTATGGCTTACAAAGACAGTAGATAGATATGGTCAATGGCTCCAGCTGCTATATGGCTTCTTACTTGCTGTGTGACCGTAAGCCAGTTTTTTTTTTAAAGTTGTCAATTGTTTTGGTCTCTCCAGTTTTCTGATGTTTAACCATAGTGTTCTGGTATGAGTGCCCTAAAAACTTTGCCTGTGACTAAACCCAAAGTGCATGGAGACACTTTGTGTTCAGGGCAGCAGACACCTTGGGCCAGCTAGTGCCTTTTTACAGCTTGAAGGTTTTCTGAGCAACTGCAGCCACCACATCGCTTGTGAGGAACGTGAAGGTAGGTGCATATGATATGGATGCGCGGCATTTCCTATTGGGGCCTACTGAAGCCTATTTGTTTCTTTGCCCTCAGACAGTCACCTCAAATGTAATGAACCCTCCTTTGGAAATGCCTCTTCTTCAAACAGTCACTAGAGATGTAGATATACTTGCATCTCTGTCCTTAAAATTCTGGATGTGTCTTCTTTCTCCATGGGCTTTATGGGGAACCAATGGCTAAGTTAGCCAGGATGGCTTTCTTACCTTTCTCTCCCCTACTCAGTTTTTGTACAGAGTAGAAGCATCAGTTCAAGAGGCTTGGATTTCAGACCATATTTTTAGTTTAGGGTAGTTTAGTGTAATAGGTGATTAAGCTGCTTTTTGATGTCCCTCCTTTTTTTCCCCCTCCTTTTTGGAGGGCGGAGGTAGAGAGCAATGGAAGTAAGATATCCTATCATCAGTAACTGGAGACTGAAATCCAAAAAGAAAAGCTAGTGCTAAAGGTATAAACTATACTAGCTATTTTTCATTCACTAATACCACTCAGTGTTATGCACTTTTGGATTTAATAACATTTTTATTTATATCTGCATGATCTGGTTATCACTGAAATGCTACTAGGTGAGGAGATGAGACTGAAAAGTTTACTTTTGTCATACAAGTAATTGAGAACGTTTTAAAATGCTAAGATAAATGGTGCTAATAGTTGCAGCCAAAATTCACAGAAACACACCTGAAAGTTACTGATGAACCTGATACTGTACAGTGTGACTTTTCATAAAGTTTGCAATGAAAAGCGGCAAAGCAACAAGAACTCCATGATGAAGGACTTCAGCAAGTGATTCAGGCCATGAGTACTTAACAATTGCCATCATGGATTAGGCGGCACTTCAGAAGCTTGAGGTAGTTGTCAATTTTGTGGGAATCTCGGCGGAAGCAATGCAGCAGGTTGTAAAAGGCAAAGAGCCTGGAGTCCTCATCCGCGAGTTGCAGGGATGGAAGGCCTTCCCACTGAGGGTAAATTTCATTTCCAATCTCACCAGAATGAACCTAAAGACAGAAAATGATGTTGTAGTAAATGATAGTGAATCTGACTGGCCCTGAGGAATGCTTGTTGCTAGTGTGTGGCTTGTAAAGGGTTTCCTCATATGGTTCCCACTATTCTGTACGATGTCCTTTATCTTCATGCAGATTTTCAATGAGTTTGTCAGATTTTTCAGTTTATTTCCCTAAAGTATGTAAAAAAAATTAACTGTGGCAGTAGAGTTTTAAGAGAACTAGTGTGTTAAGTGGATTCCGGTGGAATCTGACTTTGCAGAGAAATCACACTTTCCTTTATGCATGGATTCCTCAGTGACATCTCTGGTTCCCTCCATCTCGAAATCTTTGTTAGCACTTCTTCCTAGAACTTTTTTGTGTGTATCTCCAGCTTCATCTTGGCTTATCTCTTACGTGATCTCTGATCTTATCTTAAGTGATATCTTAAGTGATCTCTGAGCTTCAAGAACATGTTACCAGACAAATCTCCTAACAGTATAACTTCAGATGTCGTGTACTTCAGGTTCCACTAAAAGAAAAAAACAAAGACAAAAACAAAACCAAAACCAAAAAAAACAACAAACCCAAACAAAAACCTGAGTAATACACTAACCTGTAATGTTAGAAATCTACATGTAGGAACTCCTGTAGTAAGTCAGCATCTGAGGTTTTGATTCCCTTGTTTGAAAGAGAGCATCGTATCACAGAAATCTACCTTTCATAGCAGGAAAGAAGTCCAAGTCTGCTGGTGCTTGTGCACTTTCCTTATTTCCCACCAGCTGTAGTTCGTACAAGCACATAGGGGAGTATCTGTGGAGTCTCTGTCACTCAGTTTAAGCAACAAGCCAAAAAAATGATAGACCTACTATGACTCAAAAATGTGGTTTGACACTGATGAATTTGCCAATCCTGTCTTTAACTTCATTCTGTAAATAATGTGAACGAGAAGGTGGTGACAGGCTAAAACTGTGGCAGCACCGGACTTATACTGTTATCTTGGATCCTCGCCTGCACCCTTTTCACATGTGGATATGGGACAGAGGTGTATTTGATTACACTGATAAATGTATTTGTGGCCTGGATGAGCTAAGGTTTCTGAGTAAAGAGACACCTAACTGAAAGAGAGAGAGACCAGGAGTGAGTGATCCGGTGGAATGTGGTGGATACAGCGGTGGTGGCACACTTAATGCTGTTCAACTGTTCAGACCCTAAGCAAAAGCCAGTAAAGTCAGAACCTCTTTTAACATCTAGCTCAGTGACAGGATGATGTATCCAGGGACTAACAGAGGCCTCTTTAAAAATAAACATGCTAGAGCAGATTTTATTCAGGAAAGCTTTCAATCATCTACTGATAACAAGTTATTTGAGTATGGGTTTTGTCAGACAACAGCCTTGTTGTCTGACCTTACAAGTGTAGGGGGAACCAAGTCAGAGCCAGAGCTCATAGGAAATAGTATGGTGCAAAAAGTGAAATGAAAGACACCACGATTACTTTGCCGTATGCCACATCTTTACAATAGCCTAGCCTTCCAGAGCAGTTTTCAACATAGTATCTGTTTCTGAAAACTATACACAATACCTATATGTGTTCAGGTATGTCTAAATATGCTAAAACATACATATAAATACATGTGTGTGAAACACACAGGTGCATCCTTTAAAAATCAGGATTGCAAATTCAAAATTCTCAAAGATGGAATGATGATCACCAGTCCTGTTGATGACACCTTCCCTCAAACCAGCACGGGGAGTATGCTGCATCATGCTATGCCAGTCACATCTCATTGTCTCTTTAGAAATTGCAAGGTAGCAGAAGAGGAGAAAACTGAAAGAAGAAAGCTGAACATTCTCAGGTTCAGCTATCTCGGCTCCCTTTTTTCCCTCCACATCCACTGTTTCCTATTCCAGCTAGGGAGGGCCCGTCGCTGTATGCATTTCATTACAGCAACAGGCTGGCAGGCTGTGAAGGATCCAGCACTTACCCGCCCAACTATTTTCTCCATTCCTTCTAGAAGACGCTTGTTTTGTTCTTCAATCTCTACAGCCTTCCAGAGGATAGTGTCTGGAGCTTCTTTGATTCTTTGTACTTCAGAGGCAAGATGGATCAGGGGATCATTCCAGGAGCGCAGCACTCCCAGTATTAAATTCAGTAGGTCTTCATGCTGCTCACCCACATTAAGAAAAGACAGTTAAAATTGCAAGACTAAATGCTGGCAGCAGTAGGAAGCATTTAGAGCAACGTCCCCAGACATAGCGATTTGGGAACTCATTCCAGGGCCTACTACTGAATGTGCCTATAGCCCCGTCTTAGACACCTCTGTGCAATCGCATTTCTGAAATTTGTTATTGTTGTCATCATGTTTTACAATATTAGCACAAGCTGCTAAAGTATTGTAATGGAAAATATCATTAAACCCTATCCACATTAAAAACTAGGAAGCACAACTGTGTTTCATCACTGTGAAAAAACCAGAACTCCTTATCAGATTTTTGATGGACATTTTAAAATCCAATGATTTTTAATTTTTTTATTTTTAATGTTTAGTACAGAATGGAAAGTGCACATTCAGGTAAACCACTAAATAGCTTTTATTGCCTCTATGTAACTCATCTGTCCTCCCCCTTGAACAATGGTGCTTCCAGCTATAGCTCTCTGGCTTTAAAAATTGTTCTTTACTATGGGTAATAAAAATTCATAAAGAGTATGGTTATGGTAGTATTCAACTTTATTTTTTTTTGCTAGATACACTGGATCTGAACACAACCAGACTTGTGTACCCAGGGCTGTGAATTCTGTTGCTCCCAATAGTTTCTGAATGACGTACTGCAAAGATATCACCACCATGCAACTGATAAAGATTTCTCCCTGGCACACCCCCATTCATACAGCTGTGCTTATTTTTTTCTCCAGAGTATTTTCAAATTGTATCCATGAGTACAGGCTGAACAAGAGTATCGTCATCTTCCCTTAAGTTTGTAATTATTAACTTGACATATGTAACATGTTTCTCTTTACAAGTATTTTGCAGTATTTCACACTAGAGTCTTTGTATTTGGATGGTGATGTGACCACTTTTGCCTACTGGTAACATCAAGAATATCTATGTAGTATTTGTTTAGTAATGTCAGTGGTTTTAGTTACTGGAAAACTGTTTACCTCTGCCTGCATGCAGTATTCACTACACCGCCAATGTATTTTTATGTTTCTTAATATAACACTTGTCTATAAGGTGCTTTAAGATAACGTTCAAAGGTTGTAGTGTTCTCAGTGCTGTACAAGCATGGTGTCTGGTATTGCTCCATGAGGTTGTATTGTAAATGGAAACGAGATGCAATGACTGAAAGTAGCATACAGGAAAAGGAGGGGAAGATGAAAGTTACCGGTACTTACATATTCTGTACAGCCTGTAACTTAGGATCAGCAAATGTCAAATCAGCTCTTCTTGGCTTTTTGGTGCCTTCCTCTTCCTGGCTTTTTCATTCCAGTTGAGCTGATTTCCCTCTCCATCTCTCTGCTGCCTCTCCATTCTGTACCCCCTGCTCTATCTCACACTGAATGACAGTAGAAATAGGACTTACATGAGTCTGCTGGGCTTGCTCCTTATCTTCAGGAGTGGTTAAGGAGGATGTGTGGCAGCCATTAACAGCTTTTGAAATAAAACCCCGGCCCTGAGCATAGCGTTCATCCTGCAGATCGGCAAGGACAGGCATTATTGAAAGAGATAAGTAAGAAGAGCTTCCATTCAAACACTGTGTTAACTAATTGTTGTTCCATTGCCTTTATCACTGCTTTCATGCTGCAAAGGTCAAACATTTTGGGTGAGTCTTTAGAGTGAAACTAGCATCCAGCAAACGCACGCTTGTCCCACAGATAAAGGGAAAAGGTACCTTTTAATAGAAGTGTTGGGGACCTTAACAATGGTCAGCACTACACAGATTTGGTCACCATTGGGACTATCACTGTGCAGCAATCGTATTTGTTTACTTATTGAAGGATTTCATATGTTAACATATGTTTGTGCTTAAAAAGTATTAAATTGCATTTTTCTGTTTTCTCACTCTCAGGAAAAGGCAGAGTACTCACAAATTCATTGAATATTTCCGAAGAGAGGAAGTGGATGTAGTGTGAAAGTTTAACTGCTCGGTCAAAAAGTTCTCCAAGGGAAACTTGGCAACTGCTGGATCCATTGGGGCAGATAGGCAAGGAGGTCACTCCTTCCTTTGTCAGGAGCATGTTGGACACTAGAAGGACCATCACCAATAAACCTGTTTGGGTTAAAACCAAACCAAAATGGAATCACATTGACTTATATGTGCATTTAGAAGTAGCTGTCAGAGCCAGATGCTGGCTGGATTTGGCTGCGCTGTCGTGTGGCTCAGAGTACCCCCTGTACTGGCTGCTGAAAATCCGCGGAGGAGGGAAGCACTGTAATTCTGTTATCCTTTCTCCCCTCTGTCACCCTGACTGTATAGCAGAGCCTGCTGCAGAATTCAAGGAGACAAGGTAACCTGTGCTGCAGTGTGCACTGTATTCTGAATTCTCTTACTGTTGTGCCTGACTTTATTACACAGTGATAAATGGAAGAAAGAGAATCAAACTTCTTCACAGTGTAAATATAGATACATAATTATATTTGCACAGCTATATAAATTTGGAAAATAGATTGGTCTTTTTCTTTCCCTTCCCCCCCTCCTCCCACAGGTCCTTTTCTTCTTTGCAAACATTTGGAGTTTAAATTAATTTTGTGTGAGGGTGGTTAGGTCACTCTTTTAAGGTTTCGATTGTCCTGGGAGTTCCTTCAGAAGATTTCCAGCAGCTGTGCTGCTCTGCTGTTTAGAATTTAACCCTAAATTGTCTACTGCTAAGAAAACAGAGAGTACTTTAATCTTTTCCCCTGAGCTCTGAAACCGATATAGAGGACTTCTCATTATCTAGAACACAAAACCTCATCTGTTTAAAACTTTTCATATTAACTTAACAGAGTCAAGTTTTCTATTCAGTGAAATGAAATACGCACAGAAAAACAACAGGAAAGATTTAAAGCAAATATTTGGTAAATGGACATACTTATTCAAAGGACACTGTTCTGTGCTCTGAGATTTTCAGTTCTGGAAATTGGCCTGCTACCAGTATTGGTTCACTAGACTTATTTTAAATGCTAAATTAAAGTGTACTCTATAAATCAGCAGAGTTGTCCCTAATGTTATAATGAGATAAGTTTCTTCCTAGCTCTAAAGTCAAGAAAAGTGCATTTACACTATATTGAAGGAAGCCTTGCTCCTCGCCCATGAACAAGGTGCATGCATGCTGCAATTAGGAAAGTCCTCTGGGAAATAATTCTGTGAATAAGAAAACCTGAAACTTGTTGGCTTAGGAAGTTGAAGATGGTTATGAAAGCATTCAGTTCAAAATTACTACATCACTTCGAGACTTGTGGTAATGACTTTAAGTCATTGCCTTCTGAGTGGTATAACAAAACAGTTTGGTTCTAGTCTTTTATGTGCAGGTGTCGCATCCCTCAAGCCAATTTTCTGTTACACTGTCCAAAGCAAAGGTAGTCTTAGGAGACAAAAAAAAAGGGATAAAGCTGCCTTCTAATTCCAAGCTTTGGACACTAAACATTTGAGGTGCAGGCAGGTTTCACCACAATCGGAAGACTAGGTGGCTGGAAGACCTCAGTTTCTACAACTGTTACATTTCAGTTACTTCCCAATTCAATCCAAGTTTAAAGAAATATACAAGTTATCAGCGAGTGAATGGCAAAAGCCTTACCTTTCAGTGAAGCCCCCTTGTTGCTCATGGTAGGGATCCTGTGTGATGACTTGCTTTACCTGAAAAAAGTCTCAATACTTGCTTTTATTCTTTGCACATGCCACTTTTATATACACCATCCAGGGTCCATCTTGCATACATTCAGCAGGTCATGGAGTTTACCTCGATAATGACAAACATCAAATTGCCTTCCTTCCACATTCATATTCAGTATTTTTTTGTTTTTTATTTTTAAGGGTGAGAGGGAATTTCATTAACAAGTTCAGCTGTGGGATCCTCAGTACGGTTGGAGGAAGAGTGTGCCAAAAATTTACCCTGAATGAGGTGCAAATGCCATTGGTCCTAGAAACCTCCTGCTGTCAATTCTGAGACATATTCTCAATATTTATACCCTGCCGTTCCTACTCCCCACATCTGTCGTCTCATCCTTCCTTGTTTCTTCAGCCATCCAAGCTTGCTTATGTTAAAATTCTGGTTATTTGTGGAAGGAAAATAATATTTTACAATGTCCATGGCGAGACAAACAGCATAAATTGTAATGAAATTTATCCAGAGAAAGGGAATGGAGGCTCCTGGAAAGACAGGTCACTATCTGTAAGATTATCAATGTGACATTGTGGGTATATAGCTCCATACAGTTAAAAAAGATATTACACAGCACAAATCATGATATAATTGATCCTCAGTCTGCGAGATATTTAGAGAACGTTCTTACATGTGAAAAGTAATAATTTGCAACAGTCAAAGAGGAAGAAGTTACATGTTTACTGTTTAAGCAGAAATGTTTCATGAATAAGTCAGCATTATTTAAACCCTCTACAAAACCATGAGATTGCTTTCTGTACTTGAAAACTCCCTGCGTAAAAGATGGCCATTTCCACCATACGCAAAACATATGCTGTCATAATCACTGGGATTTGTTGTCAGATCTGATGTGCCTGTGGAAATGTACAAACTAGCCTCAGCAGGCTGGCCCCGTTGTCCTCTGTAAGGGTCATCTGTATGAATATGTTAGCAAGTGTGTAATCTCTCATCTGTTTCTCAGGTCCGTTTACCTGTGAAAAGACTTTCCAAATCAGATGATTATAATGAATAAGATATACAGCATTAATGAATTTTCTTGCCTTTAGACAACTTGTTCTGTACTTGTGGAACAGGTGAGTCCTTCATTATTTCATAACTATGGACATGATTCTTGGAGCAGTGATAAACAAGCGAGAAGAAAGGTAGAGCGTTTCGGGGGTAAACCATAGAAGGCATCCCTTTGGAAGCAGTAAAAGGAGATGCTTCAGCAGTACACCAAAACCAGTAACAAGTGGTCTACCTCTGGTAGGTTCTAGGATGATTGCTAGGAGAGTTTGTTCTGCTTAGAGCCTGGATCTTGTTTGGAAGTTGAGGCCCTGCTGAGTAAATGAAGCAGTTGTTGCCTGCAGCAGGGAAAAGTGGCAGCCTGATGAAGGCAGTATAACTAGAATATGGCCACAGCCAAAACTCTAGAATGGATGGTAGAAAACCAGCTGTCTTCTAAACCACAGCCACATGGCTTATGATCTTGGTTTAATTCAACTTTACTTGAAAATCTTCCCCAATAAGCTTACAGGTGAGCTTGAAAGTCCTGGTATTTTATAACATTAGAAGAGCCCTGTGAATAAAAGGAATTAACGCTTCTCAACACACCTTTTGCTCTTTCATTTAGTATTCTGCTTTTCTTGGTATTTTGAGGGGTTGGTAGAGGTGCCAAAATAAGGCACACAACTAATTAGTATTAGGGACTAGATAACAAAGGGAGATATTCACAAAGGCAGCAGGCAGACTCCCTAGGCTCCCTTTACCATCACTGGAGAGGGAAGCTGCTCGCAGCTTTGATGGCATCAGGTGAAGTCAGGATCCACGTACGACTTATCTTCGAGAGGAGCCTGTCTCTTGCCATATAAGCATAGCCAAAGCACCTCAAATTCGGATTATGGGAAAAAGTGGGGTTTTTTAAACCATTGCATGATGTTTTAATGAAAGCATTCTACCACAAAATAATATACTTCGCTTTTCTCTTGCACCTTTCATCTTGAAATCCTTGAATACTTTACAAACATGAATAGGTTAAAATTGTCAGCAATTAAGAATCATAGGCAGAAGGAGAGGAGAAGCTCTTTGTAAAGTAGATGAATATAAAGGTAAAGTTCTTTTATCAGGTATGAGAAGTGACATAGAAGTTAAGATGTTTATTTGCAGGTGCACAGGAAGTCTTTTTTGGGGAAAAAAATCCCAAAACCCAACAAAAATTCCTGATTCCCAGACCTGCACTTGAAGTGAAGACTCAAATTTTTTACTAGTACCAAAAGGAAAAGAAAGGTGAGAGAAGAAAAAGAGGAGGAAAAGCTACAGTAACTATAAATAAATAGGTCCAAATATTAAATTTCTTATATTAGGAATTGGGTTCTATTTAAAAGTGGAAAAAACCTTAACAGTAGCTGAAAATGCTCCCCTCTGCCTTTTGAAAGTGGCCTGGTTTTACATCTTGCAAAGAAGTAATATAGAACTTGGCATCCCATCTTCTCTGACTGTTCCCTGAACCTTGGTAAAGGGAGCTGATCCTAGCCCATAATAGCCTCCTAATTGTGACAGTAGCTGAGGACAGCACTGTAAATAACTGGATAGTCATCAGAAGTGAGGGGATTGCTCCTGGAACAATTCGAGGAACTCCAAAGCACATCTGCGGTGAGCAGCATGTTTCCATCTCCCTTTGTCTTTCACTTTAAGGAATTTAGGAATTTGGAATTCAATGGAGTTAATATATTATTTTTTTTTAATTATCACATTCCTTTTATCTTCAAGAGCTTTTCTGGAAGTAAAATTAGTAGGTTGTTACCGGTGTAAACAATATGCCAAAAGAAGGGCTTAATTTATGCAGACTTTATTATATAGCTTTTACTCATTACTCATGCTTCATAGGCATTACATGTGACATATCAATATTACAGATAACAGCATTTAGTGCTCATTCCTCCATGATCTTATCTTTTTGTATCATGTGAGGTTGCAGACCATGAGTTAGTCTGTCACATTTTGATTAAGAGCTCTGGGTCAGGATTAGAAGATCAAATATTCCTATTCCATTTTATTTTATTTTAAGTTTTTGAGATATGCAAAGTGTTGTGTCTGATTGTCAGCTACCACAGAGGAATGAAAAGAATCTTTTCTGATGGAATAGTTCTTTGCAGAATACTTATTTTATGCAGATGAATCAAAGACTGGGTAATATCAATCGGTATTTCTCCTTTTTCTTTTACTTACCTGAAAATATCTGTATTTAATTACAGAACTTTAGTTAATGCAGAAGTTGAAAATGCCAATTTTTGGCTACGTTTTTGAAAGGTGATGCTGAGTTATGCATGCAGATGACTGAGCATGCAAAACTGAATGTGCAGAAACCTATTCCTATAGGTGATCTGATTGTCTGAATCTTCCGATACACAATGCAGCAGAAAGGTTTATGTTTTCCTGGTTTGTATATGTAAGCTGGAGTCATAATAATAAAAATATAGTTGCTCTTGTCTTCCTTTCATATAATAATTTACAAAGTTGTCCAGTCAACTTCATTTAATGGTTGGCTTTGGAAAGATACAAAAAAATGTTTAATCTGGATCAAACCCAAATCCTCAGAGCACTTTAACTTTTCAAACATGTGGAAAATACATTTTAAGGATGAACATAAACAGGATAGTTTTTTAATCTAGTTTCAAATGACTTGTGTCTTTTCTGATTACTCCCTATAACCTCCATGTAACTTCTATGCAAAATTCAAGTGATTTTCTAGGATTCTGCAAAACAAGGGTTCTTACTCTTCATCTTCTTCTAGGAAACAGGAGAATTTAAAAGTGTTCTCTCCATATGTTTGTCTCTGCAAAACCAGCAAAATGGGGATTGAGTACTTCCATAGCGTGATCTCTTCATGCAGGCTGGTAAAAAATAGATAAGAACATAAGGGAAAATGATTCCATATGGAGGAAAAAAAGGTGGAAATCTTTGGGAGATTTTCAGTTTACTTTTCATTTAAGTACTAGTGTGGTTTCATACAATTTCAGAAGTAGACATAAAAATAAAATAGCAGAGCATGTTTCAAAAGTCATTTATCAACATTGCCACTATGATGACATGCGCCTAAGTGCACCATGAAATATTGTCATTCCCAAGTAGAATTCCAGCTAACAATAGCAAAAAACTGAGGGCAATTTGCAAAGAACGGAGTAAAAGCTAGCTAGTGTCTATTGCTGCTGATACTGGAAGTGGTTTGAAGCCTGTGGCTCTGTGTTTACTAGTGCTTTATCTGTGTATTATCAAATAACCTGGTAGTATAAATTTGATCTTGATCACACGTAACTGCATTATGGCACTTCAGTTGAATTATAGAGAGACCACGTTATGGTTCTTATCCCGGCTTGATACCTGATACCAGATTTATTTGACTGGTGGAGGTTGGATCATAATGATCTGACATCTGCTAGGAAAAAAATATCCCACAAAACTTTTTGTATAGATGTGAAGTGGCAGAGTGAGCCTGGGCTGGTTCAGCATTTCATGTCATGTGGCTGTGATATTATTTATCCTATATCTTAAATCCTATTGTCTTTTTTTCAGAGCTTGAAAACTGGCAATTTTAAAAGTGGAGACAAATATGTGGAATTCCCACCCTCCAAAAATCTTTAGAATAGATTCCTGGGAGCACTGTGGCACATCGAGGATTTGAGCTGTTGTGAAAGCCTCTCCTCTCCGTCCCATTTGGGTCTTATTCTACTTCTGGGATGGTGGAATTACATACTGGGCCATAGCTGGGCTGATTCCTAAAGCTGTAAGTTACAGTCCAGTCCAAATGGAGAAGTATTACAAGCATGTAAGTATTTGCACACTTTGGCCTGTAAGATACAGTTACTGCTATAAAAACATCACTGAAATGCTCTGTCTTAGCTACACGGAAAAGTGTGTTTGATTCTGAGGCATATTGACCATCCTAACTCCAAAAGCTGAAGACCTAGTGATTTAAACAGTTTGTATGTTTTTTGTTGTTTACCCATACATTTGCTTTGATGTCTGATTTATTTCCCTTGATCACGTTCTACTACAATTGGTAAGTTATTCTCTGTGAGATTCTGATTTGAGGATGAACTAGAATGAGTGTCAAGAATTTACTTCAGGTAGACATGCCACAGTGGAACTTAATAGTGGACTGGGTAATCATTGCTATTGTTTTATGTATTTGTGTAACACACTTCTAATGAAAGGTAATAAACAATAAAATTGCCATCAGAAGGCTTCAGTTTTCCTTCTAACAAGTGGGGAATAGGAGAAATAGGAACCTGGTTTATATATTTGTGTATTTTTAATTCTGTGGATACATGCATCATTGGAAAAAAATATTTCCTTAAGTGCTTTGTGGAACTAGAGTCTGTAAGAAGATTTTTTATTTTTTTTTTTAAATTACAAATACATTGAAAAGAACACTGAAGTGCTCACAGAGGTTTTGAGCACATTTCAATAGCTAGGTATTTCCAAGGATTGTAGTAAATATGTTTCTGTTTTAGCCTGAAGTGTTTGATTTGACTGATGGATAGTGTCCCAAAATGACAAATGGAGATTTTGTCCTGTGCTTTAGAAGTACATCTTCCTGAAGATGCATTTTTCTTCCTTCAGTGAAATACTGTTTGGTCAGACAATTTCTGTTATGTATATAAGGACTGAACAGAGAAGGTGAGTAGAAAATTTTTGTTGGGCTGTGGTATTAGCTAAAAGCCAAATAACAGGCAGAGATCAGTGCTGACATTCTTGCTTTGCAAGGATTGTGCTTTTAGTTGTGCATTTCTGAGAGGGAGGAGTGCATATTGCTGCTCAAAATTCTCCATTTCATAATGGGATAGAAGCAATACTGAGGCAATGTGACCTTTCCTTAACTGTCTTTAAGGAAGTGTTCAGTGTCAGGTGTTTCTCTTACTGATTCCAAAACCTAACACATTTTTTTTCATTTGTTTGTTACTGTCTCTAAACCTAATACATAAATTAAAATAATTTATAAAGGGATAAGATGTGTGGGTACTGGGAATCTCCTGACCCATAGGAAATTTGGATCTTCAAATCATGTTTAGCATCTCATTAGAACTATTTTTCCAGTCTACCACATTTTGTAGCTATTTGAATTAGACTTGTCATATTTTTTTTTAACCCAGGTTAGAAATTAATATTGACATAGATTTTTTGCAAGACGTGAAATTGCTTTAGTAAAATGCATTCACCTCCTTCCTAAAGCTAAAATGTTTTCTTTGGGGGAAAAAGCTTAAAGGAGTTATTCTCTGACTATGTATTCTGTGCTACTAAGAGGAAATGCATGTTGCAAGGTGCAAATGCATGGAAGTGCATCCAGATCTATCCAGCAGGCGCAGCCCCCGGTACGGTCTGTGCAGAGGTGTTCAGCTGTCCCAGGGGACCCGGTAGGATTCCCTTATGCCTTAAATACTTACAAATGATAGCTGTATTGGCTATCCAGTAATGTAAGAAAATAAAAAATAAATGGTTGTTGATGAAAATTGAAATAGCTGAAAGAGTTTGAAGTATATGTTTTTAGACCGAAATAGAAAAAAAAAAAAAAAATTAATCAAGAAAACTTTTTGGTAGCAAACATTGCTAACCACTCCTTAAAAGGTCAAATACATTACATTGCACACCTGCAGCACATTTGTGTGTTTAAAAATTCATTAAAAAATATTGAAGGTACATTTCTGTTCAATCTCTAATGAATATATTTGCATGTAATCACAGCTTTTCTCCTTTAGAGCTTTCTTACTCATTTCCTAAGTCCTCAGTCTGTAACCTGATCTTGTGGGATTTACAAAGCTGAGGCCAAAGTCATCATGGAAATGTCATGACATTGCCACTATCGGAAGTGCCTAGTCATTCTGAACAGCTGACACAGTATAGCTTCACGACTGAGCAAGAGCAGTACTGTCAGATGTACCGTGCCGCTCGTTGCGTTAGCTGTAGGATTCGCGTAGGCGGCAGGAGGTGAAGGAACGGCCGTCTCTTTTTCTCCAGACCCTTCATTAGTCCCATCCAGGGCAGTGTGTTCATTAAACTTGATATGGGAGACACCGCGCTGCTCGGCTGTTAACACATACCCAACCCTGATGTTTTTATATTTTTTCATTGTGATCTATATATTTTATTTTAGGTTTTTGAAGTGTGATTATAAAACTATTATTTGAGCTACTTCAAGCACAGCTCTTCCCAAGGGATGAGGGCTTCGGTGTTATTACAGTGCTTCTTGGGAAGAAAAACCCAAACCACAACAGACTGATAGGAAGGAGTGGAGTGCAGCAGTCTTGGCGTCACTTTCTTCTTAAAGCTTTTCTGTTTTGTCTCCAGTTTCAAAGCTTAGGGCTAATATTCCCTGTGAAGTATATTTTAACGGAATTTGGCTTTATACCTGTGAAACGTATCAATACCATCCTACTTTGTAGACACCAGGAAAGATAAATTGTTCATAGCAAATAAAATGAGCTAGTGTGTATCCTTCATAAAAATGAATATGTGAAGTAGAGGTAGTTAAATTGTTTTAACATTATAGATTGAAAGTAGTTCTTCTTAAAGGACTGAAGTTTACTCAGTTTATGACATTCTTTCCCTTAAAAAAACAACCAACAACCTGCCACAAATTTTCTACAATAATTCTGCTTTTCTGAGCATGTATCCTGTTTATCTCCTTAACCTTGTCAGTCTTTAAATCGGTCTTTAGAAATTGGAGAGGAGATCTGTATCAAAAGAAATGTATTTTGATATTCACATTTGTTGTGAGGGATGCAATCATAATGTTAAAAATTTCTAATCTTTAATATTTCCATAAAACTTGTAGTAGATAATATTTCATACGCGTGTGGGAGAAAAAGAGCCAGGTTACAATTAAAGATGATCGTAGAACATCAGCTCTCAGTTTTTTGATGTTTCTTGTCTTTTATAAGAGTGGAGCAAAAGGGTATTACATGTTGACTTGTAAAATTTTGTGGGAGAAAGAGTGTGTTATCAGATTGCAGCACTTTTTGTCGTTCTGGCTCTTGAGTTTGTGTGTAGACAGATGCTGTAACTGGATCCATTATTTGCAGGTGGCTGTGAGAGGAGGACTCCAAATGAATGAAAAAGTGTGACCAGGTAGCAGAAGTTTTTCTCAGTTTACAGCAGACTTGCTCTGGAGAGAAAGCATCTTTAGGTAAATCAGATAGTGTAATCTCCAAAATTCTTGCTGTCATAGTCTGTTTGTCTTCTACAAAGTCTTCTTTCCTGCATGATTTGATGCATGCTAGAAATCTATGGCTGTTAAAAAAAACAAACAACTTTCATTTTAAGCAGTTTCAGTAGAAATTAATCAATTTCCTTATTAGAAATAGTGATGATCACAAAAATGGAAAAGCAAAGTAGCCCATCACTTTTGCTGCACTCCAGTTTTCCTCTCTACCACATATGGACAAGCGTGAAGGTTTTGTAGCTACATTGGCAAATATAATAGATAATAGAAACTGCAGGTATTTTGTTTAATAAAGACTCCATCGATCCATAAAACCTCAGTGTGAGGTAGAGCTGCTGTTAACCATTCTCACTGAGCTAGATGTGAAGAACCTTCAAAACCTGTAAACATGCCAGCAGTAACTGCTGTTCCTGCACATTCCCTCCAGCCACCTTTCACTTCACAAAGGTTTTTAATTTATAACCCTCATATCTTTTAAAGACTTTATTTATTTTATTTTCTCTTTGCCTTATTTTTGTCTCTATTTTCTTCTATTCAGAACAGGAATCTCAGAAGGGGGGAAAAACCCAACAAAAATCCTTGACAAGTGGAGAGAATTTCAAATTGCCTTTTGCCTTCTGAAATTAAATTTGCATGGTTTTTTGTTTGGTTTTTGTTGTTGTTGTTGTTTTTAAAGGAGAGGAAAAGGATCAATCAGCAAGAGATACACCTACCTTATCTGGCAGGGCCATGACAGTGTTCACTGCTCTCCACTGAAGATTTTGTAGGGGCATATGATTAGTCTGAAGCTTTTTTTGCTAAGAATGTCAGGTCACGAAGGCCTGTTAGCCTCTGAATCAAAGCAGACAGAATTGCTCTCACATTTTCCAGGTCTGCATTACACATACGTGCCTTAAAATGACAGTAGAAGAAGGAAATCTGTAGTTAGTATAAATGCCTTCAGAAAAGTATACCGCTAATATTTCTATTTGTTGTGTTTTCTGTAGGGAGATGGTCCTAATATTTCTATTTTCTGATAAATCTAAAGGATTGTGGAACTAGTTCTAGAGTTTTGGGGTAAAATCAATAGTGTATATGTTGCTATTTCTGCAGGAAGAGTTTTAACATTATATCTTCAAATACCTTTGGAGATGGAACGATTTCTGTAACCTTATTGGAGTATGACTTTCCTATAACCAAAGGCATGGGTCATGCGCATTAAATATGCACCTAAAACATATTCTCTATTTTAAATACCGCAGAATCTTTCACAGGTTGTACAATCCTGTTTCATTTGTACTGGCTTTGGTTTTCCTCTCTCTGTATACCTTCTCTTCCTCCCCTACTGTTGCCACATGAGAAGCCTATTACTTACTGCTACGAGACAAAGGTTGTTTACCCTCCCAAAATCCATTAATCTGCCACCTATGTTCATGTGTCTAGATGTAATAATGCACATACTTGCATGCAACTCACACACATACCTCATTTGCTCTGGACACATGGCCTAGATCAGTCTAGAAATTTGTTGCACAGGCACATCTAGCCATATGCATGCTTAGAAACATTCCACATGAGTGGAATTTAAGAAATTATGTGGGATTTTAGATGCCACGTTTTCTGTTGCTAACTAGCTAGCTTTAGTCCTGTTTTCTACCCATTTTCTACTCCCCTGTTTCTTTTCCTGGAGTTCAACACAGAATTAGAGCTAGCTCTAGAGTGTGGGTGAGGAGAGATGGAATCTCTTTATTGCTTTGATGGCTGTAGACAGCAAGTAGTTGCAGTGTTTCAACTTTAAACCCCATCAACTGTCACCTAATTTAGTGGATACTCATTGATCTCCAGCAAAGAATTTTGAAATTATAATCAATATGAAGATGCCACAGAGGAATAATTATAGGAGCTGGAAATACATTTAATGAATCAGGAGGTTGAGTAAATAATACCACATGTATGTGGTGAGAGCTGTCTGGATAACTGTGGTTACAGCTCCAAATAGCTCCTAAATAGCCTACAAAATAAAAGAAAAGGAGATTTAGTCATTATTCTTGGAGTTTCTGCTCATGGAACTGTATCAAATGCAGTTACAACAGCATAAAACATGAGAAACATGAAAGCTCTTCTTGTTTCCCTTTAAAAAACAAAGCAATCATTTGATTTGATTTCCTGGCAAAGCGGGTATATGTTTGTACATATGAGGTGGATAAAGGCATGGGATGAAAGTGGCCACAAGAAAGCTCCAACAAAAAGTAAGGAAGGAACACTTATTCCAGAGGAAAGAGTATTGTCCAGCTGAAGGACTGACAACAAATGTTTGGGTGACTCTTGCTGGTATCTAAACCCAGCTCCGTGTACCTGGGCCAGTGCCCTACCTCCTCAGCTAGCACGGCTCAGGCCACAGTGGTGGGCAGTTGGATAATCGGAACCACAGAAGGGGCCAGAGCACTCAGGGAAGCCTGTGCCGTGTAATCCCAGCTCTGATACCCATCTAGGCTTCCTGTGTGGCCCTGGTCACATTCCACAACATTTTTGCCTCATTAGCTTCATCGGTAAAAGTGGGAGATATTTATCTGAGGGTTTCATAGGAGTGTTATTATTAACTAAGTAGTGTTTGAGGAGATGTAATGCAATTTCTTTACTGAATCTGACTGGACAACACCCTCACCCATCAGGTGGCTGGAGATTTAATAACCTACCCTCACGCAGACCTGCGACTTAGCTGAGTGGTTGTGTGTGCTCGGTCTCTACCGAGCCACGTGTGCGTCTCTGTGTTGGGTTTCTAAAGAAGAGAGCTGGTAATAAAGGGCTGAACTTTCCCATCTGTCTGGCTTTGGTAAAACAAGTGAGTTCGTAGTCCCCCAGCTGTTTTGGCAGCCCTCTCTCCATGCTGCCTTTCCGTGGGAGGACGTGTGGAGCAGGGGGAGCAGACTGCTCTCAGGGGTTTGACTGGGTGACCTCTGAGGCCCTTCCAACCAGAATCATTTTGTGCTTGTATGATTTGAGGCGTGTCTGAAAGTGAGCTGTTTAATTCAGAGGTGTAATTAGGGAACAACAAATCCAGAAGTCTATGACCGTTTCTTCCATCCTTGCTGCTTTGTTTTCTGACAGGTTCAGATTAGAGGACCATGTGTGCATGTGTCCTGATTACAGAGTAGCATTGAAATGAGCATTATCCAGCCTTTTTGGCTGACTTCTTTTAACGTTAGAGGATTGCACATGGCAGTGCCACTCTTCTTGCATCACCGGAGCTACAGTAGGTTTGGTGCTTCTTGGAGGCATACTGCTTTCATGCTCCACTGGATGCACAGACAGGTAAACCCCTAAATGCTCCTGCAAACAGAACAGCCGCCAGCAGGTTCTGGCTGCAGGAAGAGCCCATGCTATGCCTGGCAGCTGCCTTTCTCAGTGGTAATGCACATACGGCAGAAGCCAAGGTGCGGGGCAGGTGATTTGCTCTGGTTTTAGCAGAAGTTTGTTCCCAGCTGCCATCTTTTCCTGAAGATGCTTTGGCCCGCATCGAACAAATCAAAAGAAGTGATTCATCTGACCCTAATTTCCCTGCCTGTGCTTGGCAGTGTCCCAACTCAGCCCACGGGAGAGATGAATTGCTCTGGTATGTGGCCCACGGGCTGTAGATTGGTGAATCTGATGGCTGTTCCGCCTTGATTATTATTACTATTAATATTTTAAAGACCCAAGCAGCGGGGAGAACAGATTCACTGAACGCTTGAACTCTTTGCACTCTTTGGAGCTATGTGACAGGCAGTGTTTAAAAATAGAGGCTGTGGCTCCCCTGTGCAGCCCCTTTCCCAACAATTCCTCCCGGCGGATGAAGCCATGCCCCTGCCCCGCGCGCGGGCTGCCTGGCTCCGGCAGCGTCAGCAGGAGCCAGCACGGCGAGCTTGAAAGGCTGTCAGGGGTTGGCAGGTCATCTGCCCAAAGGCAGGAGAGAAGGGATTGGGGGGAGGGGAAGGAGAAAAATTGAAAAGTAACCACAAAGAAAACAAGCTCGTTTTTGAAATCGGAAACTTTAAAGAAAAGATTTATGAACCTTGGGGCTTATGAAACCACCTGGTGCTTTGGAGTTTGCTGCTGGTTAAATTTGGCGGTTCAAAGTTTGGTGGTTGTTTCCCTCCATTAAAACAAAGTAGAAGAAGAAGAAGAAGAAAAAAAAAAAAAAAAAGACATTTAGCATAGTCTAATTCCACATGTGCATTGATCTTTTGAAGCTCACGCCCCCTTAACTTTGAGCTCAACTTGTAAAAATCAGAAAGATTTAGGGGGGAAAGCCTGTTAGTTTTTAAGGGCGGCTTTACCGTTTGCAGCACGTGTGGAGGAGTGCAGCCCCCCAACTCCGCCTTTGCCGTCTGCTTAGTTTCCTCGCCGGCGCGCGGTGTGACTTGTGCTGTGTTTTGACAGTTGGTGACCTCTGATCCCCTGCTCCATAAAATGTTTAGGCTGAGGACGCCTGAGAGGAGCTCTCAGACGTGATGGTTGGGGGCTCCTTTGAGACAGGCCCATCAGCTTTTCCCCCAGCCCATATATAGCAGCGGCGTTTCGCCTGTAGGTTTTGCTGGCACAGCAATTTGGGTCACAGGCTTCCCCTACGCCTCTGGTTCTGGGTTCCTGAAGAGAAGGGGAGGGGGGAGAAATGAAAGGAGGGGAGAATAAGCGCCTCACACTGCCTTTAGGCTCAAAATAGAATTGGTCTGTGGGTCTCAGCCATGACGCATGGCAGCGAAACGCAGTTTCAACTCTGCTCTTGCAGGAGCATCTGCAGTTCGGGAGGGGTTGCACGGTGTGGGAAGTCCGTCCTTTGGTACTGAAGCTGCAGTAATAGTACTTCGTTTTTCTGTGGCTCATTTCTTTCTGGTGTTTTATACTGCCTGATTGCACCTTATGACAATATTTTTAGAGACAGTTATGAGATTGGATGAATCATTCAGAAGGAACAAGCTATGCAGCACGTTGTTTGTTTTTCCCTTCGTAAGTTTGCAATTAAAAACTCTGTTACTCTTAAATGCATTCATTATTTTAAAGTTAGTTGTCGGTTACATGTGTGAATATTCTTGTTCTGAGTCAATTTGCAGTTATTTCAATGAAGAGTATTTGTAATTTGGACTGCAGGGAGGCAGGTGAGGCCATCTCTGTTCCCTTCTTGGTGATGCAAGTGTTTGACCAGCTATCCTGGAACCGTGTGTTTGACTCTCAAACTTAAATTTAGGTTGTTAAGGCTTAATTGTATACTTGAAAACATGCTGTAGAAGTATTTACACATCATCAGGTATTTCAGCTTAGAGTTACTCTCTTCCCAAGGTTTCACTAAAGCCATTATAGAAAGTGAAGGATGACAGCCTTTAAGGACAGCTGGCTAATTTAAGAATGTGCATGAATGAGTGAAAGCCTGGTAAAATGTAACATCTATTTCTTCTTCCTTGTGTTAATTTTTCCTTTGACATGACCAACCTTGAAGCATAAAGGAGAGCTTCCTTATCTCAGCCTCATGTCTGCCTATGGCAGGAGCTGAAACAGCTTAAGTGAAACTGGAGATTTTTTTCATTTTCAGACAGAAATGAATGGAGCAAGTAGAGTTCGCTCCTGTAGCCCGGTGAGAAGGCTGAAGGAGCCAGTCTGCTTCTAGGTTTGCCTTGTGACTTCTCACCCTCCTGTCAAAGGTCACGCTTGGCAGCGTTAGTTTGTCCTTTGGCTTATTAACTCCTACCGTCAGCTCATATACCTTGCTCTGCACAGTTTGAATTTCACTGGTTTGGAACTTAGTAACTCAGTCCCTAATTGCCAGGATCCATATGTAAGAAACAAAAACGGGCCTGTGAAAAAAAAAAAACAACCAACTTTAAATGGCATGGGTTTAATTTTTTTAGCACAGTGATAGTATTAATTCACATGCTAATTCTGCATTTTTGCTCTTCACTTGGCAGCTTACAGCTCTTGAAAGACAGTATTATGCGCTCTGTCCTTCTTTTTCAGAATAAATGGGGGTTTCGCTGCTTGTTCAGTCTTATGCCAAAAGTCTGCGATAGAGATAAAAGTTATTTCTCCATAGTAACACACTCAGTGGTGAAAGAACTGAAGGGATTTCCTGGAGATCTGGGTTAAATTCCTGACTCTTCCACAAACTCCATTCTGCAGGTTACTTAACAAGTTTCTGCTACAGTTCTCCATCTGCAGAGAAACTGGGCTTATTTCTCTTCCCTGTCACCCTTTCGGTTGCTAATTACAACTGCAAAAATACTTAATCTGAGCATCATGCCCACTGTATGCTAGTATAGTGCTTAGCACATAACGATCGTGACCTTGTCGGGGTTGTGCTTTTGCTATTCCCAGGAATTGGACAGAATTACCCCCATTTTTCTGGCGGGGAACTTGAGGAAAAGGAAAGGTGAGAGTTCATTAGGAGTAAGAAGGTAGAAAGGTGGAAAGAGACCTGGATAGATCCTCTTCCAGCTCTCTGCTCTACTTGCATCTTGGGCCACCTTTGTGCAAGGCAAAAAGCGGACACTCATCTTGGAGATGTGACTCAGGCGGATAGTCCTGTGAGCTCTCCTTCCTCTGTTACCAACGGCTGGTTCCTTGTCATGGGGACAGCAGTATTTCATTGTACCTGTGCTGTTAGTCCCTCGGTCCGGTTCTGCTCACCTTCTTTCCTTAAAAACAGTTACCCTTCTCAGAAAAGTACGTGTTCCTGATGGGCACGTATTCCCTGTGAGACACAAGTTGGGTGGTTACACCTTTTCACATTCACGTCCAGGACAGAATTGCATATGTGCTTGGAAATATTGGAAGTCTTTTTTGGATCCTTTTAGTGTAATATTTTCATATATAAATCTTGGTGCCACGGGGGGAAATATTTCTACCCTATCTGATTCTAAGCAATTTAGTGGAAGAAAACTGAGAAAAGTCAAAGGGGAAAAAACTGCTCGGTGGTGGAAGAACTGCTCACACCTTCTGAGCCATCCTGGAAGCCTAAACTAAAATTTCTGGCTATTTGGAGTCAATGAGAGGTTTGTCATTCCGTTCCATAGGCCCAAGATAGCATTCTCTGTTTATTCAGTTTCAGTCTCCTTGTGTAAGACTATCAGGAGCCAACTGTGGAAACAAATCTCTCAGCTGCTGGAGCTATCAAGTAATCAAGATATTACTCAAGAGGCTAAAGCTCTCTTGACTTTCAACCTGGGGTCTGCGAGACTAGTGTGAAAGGATACGTGCCCCACCTGTGGCTAATTAACAAAGCCAAAGTGAAACAGAAGCCAAGGCCTGTAATAATTTATTTGCATTGCAAAAGGATGCTTCCCCCGCCCTGGTTCCCCCCCCCCAAAAAAAAAAAAAAAAAAAAAAAAAAG
>JAVJGJ010000037.1:99319237-99346793 GCA_035590215.1 Microhierax caerulescens
GTTATTCCTGTGGAATTGATTTGAACACTGCACAGACTGAACTTAATTTCACGATTAATTATGCCAGGAAACCCCAGTCCCCCCGCGCTGCTGGAGGCTCAGGTCAGAAGTGCAAGCATATGTGAAGAGCGGTGGGAGGAGAGGTCTGGAGTGAAAAAACGTGTGCATCCTGCCTCGACGTTAAGATCTGTGTGTTTCTGTTGCTTCCTCAAAGGCTACTCCTGGGTGGTTCCTGGGACAAGCATGTGCCCCAGGCCCTTGATGGGATTATCTTTGAGATCTAGAAGTCATTTAGATATACCATACCGGCAGGAAAATATGTACCACGTAACTATAACATCTTACAGGGGTCAGGCAACCAGAATATAAAGGAAAATATTTTATATTACTCTTTATTTAATTACCTCTATAGTTTTGTTACCTTCTTTTTTAGAAGCCAGTACCCCTACAATGTGATAGATATAATAATATTGATTATAAAACTGAGTATGGCTTTACTTTGGGCACACATGTACAAACCTACAGATATACGTGAAAACAAGTCAAAGAGCTTTGCTCAGTAGGATTCTGGTATATGGGCCTAGTAAAGATCTTACAAAATTGTAAATGAGAAGTTAGAAGACACAGATTTCATTGTCTCTTAGTATAACAGGAGGAGAATGACATGAAGCTATACCAAGAACACTGAACTACGGACTAAACAAATTATGATGGGTATCTAGGAGAATTTCCCAAGTGAATCTTATCTCTTTCTCACAGCTATGCTGATTACCATCAGTTTGTCTGAATTATTTGCCTGTAAAAATTATTTTCATTGAGGCTCAGCTAGTCCCTTTCCCTTCTGGTCCCTTCACCTAATGCTTATGCAACCTGGCAGGGGCTTTTTCGCAGAATCTTTGAACTTGAGCTCATGGGAGATGACCTTGAGAAATGTGACTGCTCTTTTATTTCCAATACTGATATCTCCTAGAAATTTTCTTTGCCAGTTTTTTTCACATAGTGCACAGTTTCTGGGTTTTGGGGTTTGTGTCTTTTTTTTTTTTTTTTTGCATCTGGGTTTTGCTCTTTGTGCATCATGGTATGTGTGGGCAGCTGTGACTGATGCAAATTACATGTGTTTACGTGCCATAAATGAAGCATGGCTTTCAATGTACACTAGTTAGTAAAAAGAAATGTTTGCAAACATGAACATGTAGTGGGATGACTAAACATTAATAATACCTCACTTTTTTTTTTGTCCTTTTGAGAATAACTTTTGTTAAACAGAGAGAAGAATCATTTATCTCTGCCTTCACAGCAAAGCAGTAAACTCTTGGACAAAGCATTTTCCAGGATGAGCAAGTGCAACTCATTTTCAAGCCAGCTGAGCTTTGTACAGTATACGGTAGGAATACGACACTTTGATTGGCTTTTTTCACAGATTTGCCAATTTATTTTTTTTTAAAGTCTCTTTTCTTACAGAAGGTACATTTGGAATGTCTTTGCAAAACTATACAGAGAAAAACAGTGTCTCTCTATAGGTGGTACTCAAGGGATCATGAAGATTTATGGATATACATCTTGACTCAACAAGGAGCTGATCGTATATGCCATTCTGTTCTTGAATATTGGCAGAGGGTCCATATAACAAATGGGAACTACTCTTTCAGTTAAAAACATCCTCTTGCATGATAATTGGTTTCTTTTGGTGAGTTCAGAAGTCTTTTTACCCCACAGATACATACTAATAAAAAGAGCCAGTAAAAGTTAACAGTGGCTGGTATAAGCAAATAGTCATGTCCTATAAATCCTGGTGCAGTCATGGTAAATATACAATTTGCCATCTGCTTTTGTTTATATCAGGTAAGCAGAGCTGAAGTTTTCAAACTGTGATTTGTGGTTGGAGGAGAAATATTTAGTCACATCATGCTGGTTCTTGTTCTGTTTCTCACTGAGAGAACCTGTATGGAATGGGTAGGTGAGGTGTAGAGAAAAATTACGCCACCTCAGCCCACTGAAAAAAGACAAAATATCTAACTCAAAATTAAAAAAAAAAATAATCTTCATCAAAACATCAAAAGACACATAAATTCTTTCCAATTAACACTTCTCTGTGGAAAAGAGTTGCTGTAAACTGCAAGTGTTTTGCTGTTTTGTGTGTTGTAAATGAGAGATGTTTGCAACAAGAGTTGTCAGAGCGACAGTGTTTGCAAACCATTTTTCCAGAAGGGTCCATTCTGCTAAAAGTCTTGACAGGTCCTGAGCTGATCCATTTGAGCAGCATGGAGTTTCTGTTAGAGTGTTTTTTCTTCTAAAGTTTTGTTCTGACCACAAGGCTTTGGGAACTGACAGTACATCACTGCGACTGAGAGGTAGCCAGCCGCCACTAGAGCTGCCAGGGGTGTCCTGTTTGCTGCTGAATTAGCCGTGGCTGGAGTGAACGGGGAGCCGGTGTTTCCTACGAGCCATGATATGGTAACAGAGCATAATATTTCATTGCACAACAGCAGCGACAGTGAACTTTGTGGGGTAGGCACGGTGCGCTGCGTTGGGAAACGATGACGGCTTCCTATTCTACTCAGTCGGAGAAGGCAGGGTCTGAAATTGCCTTTGCATAGACAAGCAAGGGGTAGCACCTCTCTGAGGGGATGTAATCTAAGATACAAAGCATCAAGTGCCTTTCTCTGTTTTAGTGTAGCAACCGAATTCACCATGGGATAAAGTATAACACAACTTAGAAGGACACAAATCTTTCCCAGTTCTCATTGAGAAAAAGGACAGATTTTTGTTTTCTTTTGCAGCCTGACCTGTTACTTTTCCTGTAACCTTCATCTGTGTAAATTCAGCAATGTAGTCTGTAAATCGATTGCATTTCCTTGTGATTTGTTGGGGAATAAGCACCACTGAGTCTGTGTGGCTGGGCTCAGAATAACTTCATCTGATTTCAGGAAAGTTGTCCCTGGTTTGCATCATTTCAGTTGAGAATGGAATGAGACTGTCTGAGTAATGATGCAATTTATGTGTTTTCTAAATTAGTTTCTAGTATTTGACAACTGAATAGCTGAAGTTGCTGTAAGAGTTTCTAACCGATTACCTATACAAAAAGACAACTGATCATCTGCTGAACGTGATGTTTTCTCATTCCCCTTTTTTTTTTCCTCCCACATTCTCTGGAGAAGTATGCTAAGTAGCCATTGTAGCTGATAATACTGTTTCATCAAATCTGTAAAGAGATAATAATGAACATTGTTCATTCACTTACCTCTGAAGTGCTCATGCAAATCTGTTATTAGGAAACTTAGGTTATTATGATGCTACTTGCACTTATGTCTGAATACAAATTATTGACCCACAACTAATTAAAAGAAAGAAAATCCTTCTAATCACTTACAAAAATACAGAAGTCTGCTCTTAAATTAGAGGATTAACTGGCTAGGATTGACTTTGCATATGGAATGGCAGGAGGAAAAGGGCAGCCTGAGTCATGTAACTGGCCTTGTTTATCTCAGTAAGAGAGAGAGGGAAATTTAATTTAGTGCATGCAATTTAGCATGCAAAAGGTCAAACTGGTGCATGCCTGCAGGTAGTTAATCAGAAAACTACTATAATTCCCAACCCAAACAATGTTAAGCAATAGAAATGCAAATATTGGCCCTTGCTCTGTAAGGTTGATTTCAGCTGATATTCATAAACCCTTCTTGCTTCTGTCCTGAGTATTTTACATAATACAAGTGATTTTAATTAAAAAAGAGGGTGTCTTTCCACCCTCAGTTCTTTTATTGTCTCCATTAGGGTTGGAACAGAGCATACACCAGAGCACAAGTGCAGCTGGGGCAGAATGCCTCTTGGGTGGACTCAAGTTTGTTTTAATTGATTCTGAGAAAAAAAAAAAAAAAAAAAATTGTCTGACACATGGCATGTGCCATCTGACAGCGGACAAAAAGCCTCAGATCAGTGACAACTGAGATGGAAGAAAGACAGTGGCTGGATCAGCTGAAAGCAGCCCATAGTCTGGATGAGGGAAGCGTGTGTGTGCAGGAGCTGCTGGGAAGTCCTCTGTAACAGCACGCTTCCCTCCTCGCTCCTCTCTTTTCCCCTTCTACCCTGCGTTTTACATTCTCTGTCACTTTAAAGTTCCACTCGGCGCTTTCAACCCGGTGCAGACCATCATGGAGTGGTGCAGGGTCTGAGTTCATTATTGCGCCTGCTTTTTGTTTTATAGGCCAGTAACCTGGGAAACATATTGCTTTGTTTTTTTTCAAGATGCTGAACATCTCTTATTCTTTTCAATTTCCCAGATGTATGTTGCAATTAGCCAAAAGATACCATTCTTCTGTCCCATTTTTCCTTTTGTAAATACACCCTAAGCAGTCTTTTTCCCCCCCACAAGGTCTCATAGGAAAACTACTTTCCTTCCAGCCCTAATCTACATATACATTTCTATTCATCTTGTAGCGCTGCCTTCTGATACTCAGTTGTGTCCCTTTCAAAATAATAAACCCCAATCCCCAAATAAATTGGACTCAAATCAAGTACTGCTGTTAAATCTTAGATCTGATTGGGACCCTCTATGCGGCAAGCTTGGAATTCACGTTTCCCTCCCAGATGTCAGAAAATGGTGTCTGCCTGCAAAGCCTGAGAGCCACTTGTACAAATGCAGCTGCTTTCTTATTTAGTAGAGCTGGTCACAGGCAGCATATTATTCTAATTTTCTAAAGTCTGCCCTGGCTTACAGAGTTGCTTCAGGGCATGAGGGGTTGATTTTGATCTGCAAACTCACGTGTGGTTTAGGTGCTGACTGTCCATGGGCATCATCCTTTTGCATATTGAGTGCCTCGTGGGAGGTGCGGAGCTCACATTGTATTTAAGGTAAGTGCAAGGTAAGTGGAAAGAAGCAGTAGAAAACTTGAGAGAGCCTCCCTTCTCTATGCACTGTCATCGTATACTTGAGCTTTTCTAGGCACTTGTAGTCTCCAAACATTTGGCAGTTGAACTAGTCAGACATAATATAATGTAAACCTCATTTATTTCTGTTCCCAGAAGGGAACAGATGAGGAGGCTGGAGTAGTTTTAATGATCTTGAACTGTGTATGGATGTCGAGGAGATAATACCATTGTTCGCTCTGGCACATATTCTAATTTTTAAATGATGAAGATGTCCTCAGACAGGGCACATTCGGGTCTGCTTCATGACTGCAGTGGGTGGTGAGGGGCCAGCACACGGGCTGTTCCAGTGCTCCTTTCCCTCCCGCTGTGTCAGGGCAGGGCTGAGCAGATGAAGCCTTGTGTCTCGGCCGAGCTGTGGGGCAGGAGCACCAGGGAAGGCAGCTCTGCGGGGACCCGGGCTGCTGAGGGGGACTCTGGCTGTTAAAGGCAGCCAGCTACTCCCTGCCTGCCTGGCTCATTTTGCTTACTGGGATATGAAGCAGAGCGAGCTGTACACCCACCTCTTCCTCTGCCGTCCCCGTATTTTCCTACTGCTGAAGTAACCGGTAGTAAGAAAAAAGGAGGAAAAGAAAATACCATGAGGGAGAGATGGTCAAACGCAACTTTCCATTTCCTTTTCATAAATCTAGAGGGAAGCCATGGGATTTGACCCAAAAGGTCTAGCAAGTATTGACTGCATTTTCCATACCCTGCTTCGTAAAAAAATTAATATCATTTAATTGAAAATACAAATGCAGTTTCTCGATGGCATCTCCACTATTATTGTTGTCTAGGTAGCTACCATCCCATAAACAAATACAGGCTCTGGTCCAGCATCAGAGAAGGTCTACTCCAAATTCCACAGAGGATGACAACAGAGCCCTAGACCGAGGAAGGGAGAAGCTGGCAAGGTAAAATGGCAGTAGTAGACTCATATTTGGTGCTGTAAATAGTAAAGAGCTTAAACTTAAGATCACAAATAGCTGGTTTGATTTAACTTGGATGAAGAAACTTCAATGAAAGAGTTGGTATGTGTATAGTCAACCATATACATACGTTTGCAGAACTAGGGCTTAAATCACACTCAGTAGCTTGTCATGACCTTTTAGTTACTTTTTTTTGGTGGAACTTTCTGTAGGCTTATAGGTATGAACTCTGAATAAGAAAATGGTAACTCTGTCTGGAGTTCTTCAATCTACTTTTTCTTAATGCTCTAAGTTTCATAAACAAGGGAGACCTTTTGAAGTTTCTAACAAGTCACATCGGTGAAAGCATATTTCAGTCCACACAGCCAAATTTCCTCATGAAGGTGCTCATTGTATTCCTAAATCTGTAGCTCTCATAATAGGCTTGAGTCACTCTGCCCAAGAAAGAAAAGGAGAATTGTGAGTCCCTTGTAAAGAGGTTATGAAATCTTGATCTGTGAAGCACAGAATTATCATGTAGGAGTGTCACCTTCCCCTTCAGAGAGTCAGAGTTGAGGGTGCACGATGCTGCGTAGGTTCTAGGCAATCGAGCAAAGCTATGACCATCGGAGGAAGTTGTAACAGGAACACATGAATAAGTCAAAAGATTAATACATTTAGGAAACAGTTTTCAACAAGCATTCTTATCCTAGTATTTCTCATCTTTCCCAGGGCTGACCATTGCACAGGAAGCAGCACTAAGGTAGAGAAAGGGTAATTTGTGGTTTGCTTGTGGTTATGGAAAATTGCAAAAAGAAGAGAGGAATGGATTCATTCCCAAAACTTTTCTCTTCCCGGGAATACTAAGGAGCAAAACCAAAAAAAACAGAAAAAATCCCACCCCTGCCTAAGCACAGCACAACCGTGGTTATCTTCTTGCTTGTGGCTTGTCACTAAAGTCTGACAAAATCCACATACACACACACACACACATAGAAACTGCATGTGGACTGTGTAACTTTGACTCCAACTGTGATTTTGATGACTGAATTACAGGGTCAAGTACGTTGGCAGTGAAGACTGGAGAACTGGCCTGAGTACTGAGAAGCTGCGTGGTGGGGAACAAGGAAGACCGTCTCCCCCGCGGGCCCAGGGAATGGTTCCAGGTGCCTGGTGGGACTTCAGGCTGTTACCAAAGGTAACAATGCACTAACAAGTTCGGCTTTCTCATGGAGGTTTTGAGTGGGTGGTGAAGACCCACGCAGCTGTGGATCCCTAGCTTTGTACCTTGCAAATGAGTCACGACCATGTCTGCCGATGAGATAGACCTGTGCCAAAAGTAACCCCCAAAGAGCTCTAAAGACTCGGGAAGTGTGGGAGATTCATGTGGCTTTGCTCATCATGGCAAATTCTTCTTTAAAATGGGTGCTGCTAGGCTCTCAAAGAGCTGGTCTCCGCGTACGCGTTTGCTACAGTCCTGCGGGCGAAGGAAGCGCACGCCTAGAGCGGAGCCAGCACAGGCGGGCGAACGTCGCGTGGCTGCGGCAGAGCCGACGTGCCCGATGTGCTTTTGCCACATGTACGACACCAACCTTCCCAGATGGAAGCTCGCGCTAATTATAGCGATGGGTCAGCAGCCTTTAACCAGGCTCCAGGAAAATGGTTCCCCAGCTATCCCTCAGACCTGTGCTGTGGCTAATGGACATATCAATGCCACAAGCTTTTCATTTTTTTGAAACAGAACGCGCCGCTCTGCAGTGTGACTGATCGCCCACAGAGATGTTTATAAAACAGACAGTCTGCTTACCGTCATCGCGGTTATATTGTCAGTCATTTGACCGAACGCATGGAAATCTTAGCGACTTGGAGAAATGCTAAGCAAAATGGTCATTCATTTGATCAAATTATTAGGACATTTTATTTTCTCATCGATTTAGTTTTTATTACTGCTGTATATGCAGATACTGCTTTGCACTCCCTGTCTCTACTGCAGGAAGACAAGAATTCTGATTCATTTGATATTATGACTCATTTAGTTGTGCTATATATACTAGGATTAAAAAATGCTTGGGCAGAGGGGAACTTGTGTAGTTTTACTGTATTTTGATATATTTTCTTTAGAAAATACTTTGTCTTTAGTAATAACACAAACCCATAGTAAAACTGTGGAAACCAGATGAATAAATTAGGATGTCTGACACAAAAAAAAAAAAAAAAGTTTGCCAAAGGAGCTTCAGGAAAGGAAAATAAAAAATGCATTGTGGAATAATCAGGATGCTACCAAAAATGACATGGCATACTTGGGCCAAACAGGCGACAGAAGGCAGGTAGACCCAGGCGTTGCTTGAGTGGTGCATCCTACCTCTTTTGAAGTTTTTGGTTTTCCTGGTTATATAGAGAAAGAACTGTCAGCCCTGTGTACTGCAGGTCTAAAGCCAGGGCTTTAGGAGTTACTGCTCCCACAGCAGTATTGACACCAGTGTTTGCTGTGTATTTATTATGTGCTGTACTTGAACTGACAGTGCACGTGTTGTCTTAGTGCAGAACACTGGATTCGGCTGCACGGAGTATCAGGGGAGCTCAGACTGAATTTCATAGGTACCACTGCTTGCAAGCGTGCTATGTAGGGAGCTGGGGTGGTTTGCAGGGTATTGAAGATGGTGGAAATCAAGCTGTTAGTCACGGCAGGTTTCTGTGGGTTTAGATATTATAGGAATGCAGGTAAAATACAGGTGCACTGAAGTTTAAACTCCAACTACATCTTGGTGAGCTTGAAGCAGAAGTCCAAATTCCGTCCTAAGCCTAATGTAGAAGTAGATCCTGATGTAAACCGAGTTTTCATCACTGAGCGAAGGTCAGTTAAAATCAAAGAGAAAAACACAAACATAAACTCTCCCTGGAAGACAGAGAGAATACAGTGGGCACGCTCATGGAGTCATTCTGATATGAAAATAATGGAAATCGGTGAAGGATTAAGTCCATGGCACTCGATTTTTGATGTTAAACTCATGGCTAATGCCAGTGGGAGATTTTTCTTTTTAATTCTGGAATAATGGGAAGGATTTTCTCTATAAACAAGGAGAGGGAATTAGAAATAGGGTACAGCCTGAATTCAGGAGATGATAGAGCATTTCTCAAGAATCTGAGGCTGCAATGCGATCATAAGAAATGAAGAAGAGATTTTATTAATCTGAGGTAGAAGCAAGCTACACCTAACCGAAAAATAATAATAATTCCGCAGAAGAATAAACATTTGAATTAGAATCCAGGCATCACTTGACTCTTACCCAGTATTAAATGGAAACACATGCTTTGTACTAGGAGCTAGATCGGGGAGGGAGGGGGAGGTGGCAAGAAGCCCCAAGCTCCTTTTCATTTCAGGGCTGTGCTCAATCACGGCCACTGCCAAAATAGCCCGTAAAGTTGAGCCAATTCAAAGCCATTCAGTTCAGGTCCAAAACATCTCTCTCCCTCCCTAACTTTGTTCATAAACATGTTTCAGTCAGGTGTTAATTACAATCCCCAGTAAAGCCTCAGAGCTCTGCAGATTCTCCTGGGGAAAATGACTGGACTCAGCACTTTGCAGATCTGTTTATTTTACTTTACTGCACTTTAGTTACCCCAGTTGGCTTGCTGCATGCAGAGAGGAGAGGGGAAAGCCCAGCATACAGAAGAGTGCAGGGAAAGGCGAGAGTATCACTCTTCCAAACGGAACAGCTTAGATGACGGTTGCTTGCTCGTAGTGTGTTGATTGGGTGTGGAAGTGTCCTTTCTCTGGGGACCTGACCTTTCAGCATCCTGAAAATTTTGCTTCTTGCCAGGTCATTCCAAGCCATCTTCTCTTGTGCCACGCTTTGCAGGCGAAGAGCAAGTGTGAGAACATCTTGCCACATATTATTTATTATTGTTAATAATAAGAATTATTTGCTAATCTCTGATGATGTGATCACGCTGAACAAGACACAGATAAGCACAGAGCATACCCTGAGGAGATTATAATTTTGAAGACAAACATAGATGAGACAACATGCACTTGGAAGACCCTGAAGTGGATGTTGACCTACTAAGAATTTAAAATGTATTAGTTGGGAGTGGGAGATGATTTCTTTCTGATGCAGTCTGTTTTAAAAAACAGCCTTTTTACTTGGGGTGTAGCAAGAAAATATTGCTGTGAAAGCTTGTGTGCCTTACCTTACCGTAGTGTCTGGGAAATAAGTAAGGCTGGATTCTTACTATCTAAACCGGCAGACTGTTGTTGAAACAGATGCAACTCGGTTAAGTTCTGTCAGGTGGGCGTCTGGCCACAGAGGTACAGAGGCAGCTGCAGTTTTAAGATGCGCCAACAAGCTAATTGTTCTGAGCTCACAAAGGGCTGAACGCGAGTTTGAGGTCTTGTGTGTCAGCTTGCTTGCTAATTCTTGGAATGTCCACTTTCCCTAGGTAGACAAATACTGCCAGACAAGTGAGAAGAAAATCCAGATATTTTTATACCACCTAAGGCATGCAAACCAGAACAATTGAGCCTTAAGTAAAGCTTGTTTAGATGGCAAATTAACTTCACTTCTAACAGTGAATACCTAGGTACACACATAACAACATAAATGCAATTTTAAATTAAGGGAAGCAATAGTTTCTTTGGATAACCTTTATTCCTGCTGAGGTTTCACAGGAGCCTGACTGTTT
Source organism: Microhierax caerulescens (assembly GCA_035590215.1). Taxonomy (NCBI): domain Eukaryota; kingdom Metazoa; phylum Chordata; class Aves; order Falconiformes; family Falconidae; genus Microhierax; species Microhierax caerulescens. The sequence goes on from JAVJGJ010000037.1 coordinate 99,329,731, forward strand.
TAACTGTTGGCCTTAACTGTTGGTCATTACTTTCTGGAAATCAGTCAAATTCACAACGCAAAGGCTTGCCTATGCAGGTAAATTACCAGCAGTAAACGAAGATGTGAAATGACGTTGCATTAGCTGCTCTGCACTAAACCCCCTGTGGACATTGGGAGTGCACACTGAGAGTTCCTTTGTATGGAGCAGCTTCCTCAACTGCATGTAAAAGTACACACGCCGGGAGCAGCCAGCACGGTGTAAATTCACACTGTAGCTTGTAAATTCACACCCTGCTTTCCTTGTATAAGCAAAGCCCTAGTCAAGGCCTCACATTCATTCCACTGGCATTAACCTGAATGAATAGATGAACCTTACACCTTGCCCTGAAGGTAAACACGTTTGGGCTAATGTGATGCGTAACGGAGGGAATTCTGTCAGGAGCCAGGGCTCTGCTGCCCATAGTTTTGGAAGAAGTACTTCAGAAATTCTCAATGGCCATGAGGGAGAGAGGACACTCTCGATGCCAGAGGGAGATCACCTAGCAATCCTGAAGAACATGAGCATGACCTGAGAGCTACAGACTTGCCCTCTGCGTCGGTCCTTAGCTTTTGAAGGGAATCTCATTGTTGAATAGTAGATTTCTCTACCATTTTAGGCAGAACAAATATTATTTATTTATTATCTTTGGCAGTGAAAATCACAGGAATGCAGCTGAGCTCAGACCTGCCAAGTCTCATGTAGCTGAAAAGAGACTTTCTCACAGCAACCTCTGGGCCGTTCCTAAAAGCCTCACTCTCTAATGACTATTCCTCAAGGTGTTTCAACGAGACATTTAAAATCTTTTTCAAGTACTTTGAACTGTCCTTCCAAAACTGCCACTGCTTGACAGCCCTGTAAGACGCAGTCAGCCACAGCTGAGCTAATTCCCATCTGCAGTAGAGCAGCAACGGTGATCTCTGCTCAGGTTTCACTGAAGGTCAGAACCAGTCTAAAGATCAGGGGGCCCTCCCTGGGAGGAATGAGCATCTCCCTTTCCTCCTGCCACTGTTACTTTTGCAGGAATATACACAGAGCTGCCTTTCACGTTTTATTAGATTCTTATGTGAAAAGAGTATCTTTGTCCAAACATGCATGAGCCATCAGGCTGTTTTTCCAATCTCTGTTATTTGATGGCCTCGGGAACCCGTTTGCAGAATGTGATTTTAACTAAACATAAATATTTTGATGTGAAGTATTTATCTTTGATTAACAGCCTAAGAAATTGCACGTGCTCAAAAATCCACTCAGTTGTCCACAACTGGAGCTACAGCAGGTTTTTTTAAAAATACTCTTTTGCCAGTGTTTTGGCCATAAAGCATAAGAAAGCTGTGAAAAAAAGCATAGTGACAAAAACCTTCTTGCTGCATCCCTGAACATATGCCTACGAAGTGGAGTGGTGTTGATTACGGACTGGGGAGGCGACAAGAATGAACTAGCTACTGTGGTAGTGGAGTCAGATCGCTACCGTAGGCTTGAAAATGGGCAAAGCACAAGAAACCTGTGTGTGTGGTTACTTCAATGCTACAGTTAGCCAAGTGAGCCAGAGTAACTCTTGTACAACTGTACGCTTTTCCGTTTTGCAATCACAACTTCATTTTGCTGTGGTTTTTTCAACTTTGGAATTGGGTATCTCATCTGAGGCAGTCTTAGTTATCTTCTGTAACGCTCGTGAGGCACACCCAGGGGACAGCGCATCCCACTTGTCTCAGACAGCTCTCACGGTGTGTTGAGTTCTGCAGAGGTTTCTCTGTCTGCCTCCCTCTCTCTGGTGGAGATGTGTCTTAGATCACTAGCTTGAACTGGATGGCTAGTGCTTAGCCAGTCTGTTCTAGAAAAGACCAAAGCAAGCCCAGAGAAGTGAGCCCAGACTTTACTATCACACACCCACCAAACTTGGTGTGCAAGAATAACCATGGACTGCCGTACTTATTATTGGGCTGAATTCTACTTATTCTGTGTCTCTTGGAATTTATTGTTGCTATTGGGCTCTGACCTGTGTGCTACATGGAGAAAAGCCCCACCATTTTAGTAGATGTTAAATAAAACAGTCATATTGGTGATGGCTTGTCAGGACTGCACTGCTTCCCTGATCCCCAGGTCATCCTCTTGAGCCTCTGGTGCCACCTGCTCCAGAGGTGTGGTCCGTGTCCTTCAAAGACTGCCTAGGCAACGCAACAGTATTTATCAATGCATGCTGGGAATAAACTTCGAGTAATATAAGTTTGGGGTGCTGACCCCCTGTGGGCTGCCGTTCAATTATGCCCCCAGCACAGGGTGTTAGAATTTACGACTGGCTGCAGAGATGCTTCTCCACAAAGGATCTGCTGGTGACGAAGCTGTACTGTTGTGTGAAGAGTGCAGGCCAAAAAGTGCTTCAGCCTTAGCAAGCGCAGGGTCTGTGACAATTTCTGTTCTAACCGTTTGTCCCCTATCTCGTGCTGCCAAGCTCATGAAACTGGCCTGAAAAAAATGAGGCAGTGCTGTGGCCGCCTCGTGAAAGGACTCTGTTTTGCCTAGACATGCAGGATACCACAGCCCAAGCTTTGGTTCTCCTCTTGGCACATCTCTTCCCACCTCGATGGCTTAGGCACTTGCTGATGTTTCACCCAGCTCTCCTTGCTGTCCCGGTGCTGGGTGCTCGTACTGTGGTGTTCTGAGGTGGTTTGAAATCAGAGCACGAGTGGCGTGAAACTGTGGCGTCTGCTCTATTTTGGTGTCTGGCGGGAGTGAGCTCCTGCTGGCGGTGCAGAGCGTGCCATGGTCAGCCTTGGATGGGACACACAGTTCAAGGGAACGCCAGGGACCCTTGCAACCACCTTTCTGCTTTGACCTTTGTGAGTAGGTTGTGCCTGGTGATTACATGAACGAAGCATTTAAGCTAGGAGTTTGTATTCCAGGTTAATCTTAAGTAATTCCTACCACCTAGCCTAAATTTCTCCAGTTCTATTAAATATTTTTAATTGCTTAGTACATGAAGAAGTCAATAAAATCTTTTACTACATCAGCTCTCAATGGACAGAGGCCAGCATGGCATGGTTCAGTGCCTGGCCGCTGGAACATGGTGTATTGGGAAAGGAAGCGTTCGGCTGAAATGCCAGCATCATTCCTCACTCTTTCTGTAAATGCCGCAGGATCTGTAGCCGGTTGGCCACAGGGTACCTGAGAAGGGCTGTCAGTTGTAGCACGTCTGGTGTTAGTGCTCCCTGAACATCGCATTGCCAAACTCCCTGGGTACAGGAGCAAAGTGCAGACATACTGAACTCGTTAGTTACATGCAAATGGTTTGAACAGAAACCAGCCCACATTAGTATTATTTTTAAGGAAAGATGAAGTCATGTAGTGCAATTATAAGAACCTGAAAGGTGGCTGATTTATTGAGAGACACCGTGTTTGGCTTCAGTGACACAGCTGAAAAAGTCTAGGAAGTAAGAAACACAACAGGGACATTTCTGGTTTAAAAACTACTTAATGGGGAATGCAGGTTTTGGAAATATTGACACAAATTCTGATTTTATTCATAGCTATGTGACCTCATTATCTATAGGCAGGATCTGGCCCTCTTATTTGTTTCTCATGTTTTTTTCAGCCTGGGGCACAATTATTAGTTCTCAATTATACTGCTGGAAGCTGGGGTAAAGGGAGATTCTCTGTATTTCTCTAAAGCTTAAATTGACCCATTGACTAACGGAAAGCGTTGAAAACGTTGGTTTGCTCTTCATCTTTTGTTCTCTTGGGCACTCTGCATTCTAGCAGAAAAAGAAGTATAAAAGGTGTAATGTGACCTGAAAGAAAAGCTACTCCTGTGACACCTCCAGGCCACAAAGTTTTAGACCACATTTTTGGAGTACTTATGCAAACTCGAACTGTGTCATGTGCAGTTTGCTCTTCCACAGATTTTTAAAGCCACTGAGAAATTATTACAATGAACGAGTCAGTCCTTGGGTGTATGGGCATCCTTCTGTTTTACCTAATTCTTCCTGTGTTAAGCTTATACCTTTCAACTATTATTTCATATATGTTTAAAAATTACTACTAAAAGTCCAGCTTTTCATTTGCTTCTAAGCATTTCTAATAAAAGTAAAAGGCTTCCTAACTGAAGAAGAGCTGGCATTTTCATTTCTTCCCCTCTGATGTCCAGGGGTTACGAAAGCAAGTTGTGCTGCGGGGGTCTGGGTTCAGGACTGGCTGAGAATGAGATTGGAAGGAGGAACTCTCCTGCATGAGTGCCTTGCTGGTGAGGCTGAAAGGTACGGCTGTATCACCCTGCTAAAATCCATTTAAAAGGTAAATGTGGGTGCTCACTGGAAGGTCTGGTACCCTTGCTGATTAGTACTTTAATGGCTATTGCAAACAGCCAGCTCAGAATGCTCCTTGACACAGTATTTGGGGTGTTCTGCTGGAGACTGTGGGTTTACGAGTGAGGAGCTGAATTTAGATCTTTTGTTTTTCTAGAGAGTATTTTAACATTTAGGAAAAAATAGGTATGTGCTGTCACACCAGCTGTTCACTAAATATTTTTTTCCCATCAGATAAAACCTTTAAGCAAATCAGCTAGACAGCCTCAATCACATTTCCCCACCCCCACCCCAAAAATATTGTAGCAATACTTTAGATTTATATTTTTGTCTTATTTTACATTCCTACACTGGGAAAGTGGATTTCTGGGTAGAATAAAGGAGGGGGGTTGGGAGCTGATCTTGTGTAAATCCTGTGAGTTCCTTATGCAGCCTGATGTCAGATTAATACTCAAGACACGTAAAGGTTTATGATACGTTTGCAGTGCAACCAGAGAGACGAGCCAGGTATCCTGGGTACTTTCTGAAACGGCTGGCGTGAACTGAAATCTGTGCCACCACCACCAGCCTGTCCTGCCTGTGATAACTGTCGCAGAAACCACCCTGACCACTGCGGCTGGGTCACACCTTCCTGGGATTTGCTAAGTATTTGATACCTTTCAAACCTACCACTTACTTCCTTCTTAGGTAGTCACTAAATACATTTTCTAGCTGGATCGCTAGCCTTTTCTTTCTATTCCCCAAGTTCAGGTAAGACACAGGGTTAAAAGCCCAAGTGCTCTGGGCTCTTTCTACACTCAGCCGAGAGCGGTACCTAAAAGTGGCAGCAGAGGATGGCTCCTCGCTTAGGTCCATCATTCATTGTCTAAAACTAGGGAGGGGGCCTCAGGCCATGCGTGTTGCTGTAAATAACACAGCCCTGATGTGCAGTCTCTCCAGAAAGCCTGTTGAGATGCTCCTCACACAGAACAGTGCAGTCCAAGTGCCAACAGCTACAAGCTGCCCTGCTGGCAAAGGGTGTGAAGGGGCAGAACAGTGCGTTTTAAAACACTGTCAGCCCTCTTGCTGCAAAAATCTGCACCTGCCTGTAGAACCTGTGGTCCACTTTTATTCTGACTGCTAATCGTTTTTGCATCTTAAAAAAAAAAAAACCCAAACAAGCAATGCCTAAGGTACGCTAATTTCCAAATGACAGAATCCGTGAGCAGAACTTCCCTGCTGCATTGTCCCCTTCCTAATGGCTGGAAATCCTGAAACTTGGGAAAGGTAGAAGAAAAGAGAAAAAGCGAGCATGTGTGCGGAGGATATACCCAGAAATCAGAACCATGCCATGTAAAATTGTTACAGCTGTTCCTGTTTTTATTGACTGTTTCTTTTGGATTCATTTCTCTGACAACTGCTGCTCATGTGAGCAGCAAGGCATGCGGCATGACATTGCTGTGGGCTGCGGGGTCCTAGGGCCGGGAGTCGGTGGGGAGTGGGGGGAGAGGAAGAGGGTGTGGTGGGGAGGACATTTATGTGGGACACATCAAAGCGCGTCCTCGTAATACGTTACAGTAACCCAGGAAATTCAGTGCAGATGCGCTGAGTAACCTCATGGCAGTGCAGGGTCCGCAGTACTGTTACGGCGGCAGCTGCCGCAGGACTTGATTTTTCAAATTTCAGTGAGACACTGCTCCCCCGCTCCCTCATACAGATCCATTCTCTTTATTTCAGGTTTCTCTTCTGAGCAGTCTTCCTACACGGTATGTCATGCAAACAAAAATAAGTGTGCTACGAATGAGTTAAGCCGTGCCTCTTATAAGCTGGGAAGGAGTAAACAGTGATTCTTGTGTTTTTTATTTTGTTGGATATGACATTAAAGGGGCTGTTTAAGCACGGGAATAGTGAATTAAGTAGTTCTGTACATGGAGGGAAATAGCAAAAGAAACATTTTTCCATGTGAGTAGATATTAATCCTTTTTTTCTGGACAATATGAAGTTATCTGCCTCCTTTGATAGAAACACTAGATGGAAGCTGAAAAATAGGAAACGTGACTTCAGATGCTCAGTTCACTGACCAAAGAGGGGAAAATGTGCAAAGAAGTCTGAAAGGCACAGCTGGCTGTTTTTCTGCTCTTTCTTTATCCCTTGGAGTTGCTCCATTATAATCAGGCTCCTGAAGTAAGCGGCCAATCTGAAAGGGGTAGGTCTTGGTATGTTTTGTTCCATACACAAAATGCACATGCACCCATATGGTCATCTAAATGGTTTGGAATACCCACCCCCACCCCCCGCTTTGTACATCTTACTGGGCTACTGTGAGGTGGTATCTCATGGATGCATATATCCGTGACTTATGTCAACAACAAGGCTGTCATTTTTTATTTTTTTTAAACAACATCAACGTTTTTATTTTGCTAACCAATGTAAAGAAACAAAACTGTAAATGAAAATTATAAAATACACCTGTGATGTATATTTGAGATGAAAATTTTTAAAAAATAGTACTATAGATAAATGCATTATATTTTATTAAGCATTATTTCTTGCTCAGCAATTTGTACTGGAACTCCTTCTCCCATCTGTCCCTGGTTTTCATCCATATGTGGAGCCTCAGTGTGTCCCTGATATTTGTCAATGTGTCAAAACTTTGGCACAAGGAGGAGGAAAATAGACCAAAAACTAGAATCTTCAGTCAGAACACACTGAAATCATGTGGATTGGATTCAAATCCCAGAGCCAGTCATACCTCTTCAGCTTTTGATTAGAAGTTAAACTCAAAACTGAAGGGCACATAGCTCTAAGGTTCACTGCAGCTTTAGCTAAAATGAAGACCAGAACCACAGACCTGCTTTGAAAGAAGCTGTACTTGATCCAAATGTGAAGAATTGACATAAGTCACCGTTAATAAAAACAAACACGAAGATCAGGTAAGTCCGCTCGCACTGCGAGGGGACCAGTTCAGAGCGCTTCAAAAGGTCGTGGGTCTGATGTGCAGATCATGCCAAGTTTGCTCTAACTGGGTGCTGACTTTTTGAACTGGGGTCTCTGCGTATACATCTGTCTGCATGTACAGATTATGTTTCTGCTGAGCGAAATACCCCATAATATGCAATTATCTGCTTTTACCTGTGTCTGTTTACTCGTGACTTTTATTTGCAGAGGGTTTGTAACTAATGAGTCACTATGAAAAACTGGTGTTTTATGAGCAATAGAGATGCAGGGTGAGATGCCTGTGAGTTCCTGAACTCTATGCTAATGCCCAGAGCAAACCACTAAGGAAACATAGGCATTCTTTTAAAAACTGGGAGCAGAGCTAAGCTGTAAAACAACCAGTGATGTGTCTTTTGTGACTATACGTTTCCAGGCCATTGCCTGATCTGTTGGATGTTCTCCATACAGTTGATTAAAAAAGTAGGTGGGGCTTAATGGGAGAAAAATACTTTTTAATGAGATTTCTAGCAATTCTTGGCTATGAATGAACCAGAAATACTAGTATTATAGGGATTTTTGCAGAATTTAGGGATGTTAATTTTAGGTCATAGAGAAATGTTTGAATAAACAAGTGAAAAGTTTGAATAAACAAATCAAATCCCCACCAGACATGAAATAACTGCATCTTCTGAAGTTCAAAACTGCTTGACAGTCATTGAGGAAACTTTCAAGTTACCTTTATATAAACTGAATGTGATTGTTCATTCCTAGCCATAAGTGCCTGCAGCTCTGGAGATCCTCACAATGATAAGATAAAAATATTAGAATTGTGAAGATAAAAATATAAATGAGTGTATATGAGAATACTTTGCCTTTCCTTTATTCTTTTGTGGACTTACTGGGACAGGATGCTTTCCCATACACTCTGCACACCCGAAGCCCAGACTGCCACAAGCACGCTGTCACTGGCTTACAAGCACTCATGATCTTTTCTGCTGATCAGCAAAAATCTTTCTCCGGGTTCTCTTCTTGTCTGTTTTTTTGTTTGTTTTTTTTTTTTGAATAAGACAAAAGTCCAAAAGTGATAAAGAGCTTAAAAGATGCTGTGCTTTGTATTTTCTTCTTCAAAAAAATTTCAAAGAAGAACAGCTTTTGATCACTCAAGGATGCTGGGTCTCCTTTTGTTCCTAGTGGAGTTATGTCATCCTCTCCACTTGCTCTTTTTTCGTTCTCTGACTTTTCATTTCTCCCTGCCTGGAATATACCAGGAAAATAATTTGTGCCATGCTTACAAATTCTGGAATTTTAATAATTCAGCCAAATATCTTTCTTTTGTGACTGATTTTTCAGTATTTCCTTTCAGATTGTTATGACTTAGCTTTCGGTCTTCAGAATATTGTTGTTTCCTCGCCTGCTATGTTTTCTCCAAAGTTCCTTATGCTTTTAACTTGCAATGACTTACATACAGTCTCTGCCTGGCCTCGGCTGAGTCACTTGAAATTTTATTGTTTGGCTCTTCGCTGCTGATTATTATGTGACAATTTTATTCCATTGGTGTGGCTTACAAATTTAACTAAACCGACCTTGTGTTTAGTAAACTGGGAATGAGGCCATTACAAAGTGAGAGAGCATCTCAGAGAGTCTAATTTTAATAAAAATAAATGTCACATGCCCAAACAGCTTGGAAAATCTGATGTATAAGCCTCAGCTTCCACCTTTTGGTTGTTCTCTTCTCAGCTCGTGTATTACATGTCAAAGCCAGACTTGCTGAGAAAGAGAACAATCCTATTTTTGCTCTTTTCTGGGTCAGGTAGAGTTTTAAGGGAAGTAGGAGCTTAATGAGCGTATAACAAGAGTCACGGTGGGCAGGGAACGATGGCAGGAGCCTAGTAGGGTTATGTTAAAGTTTGTGGGAAGAGCCAAGGGAGAGGTGGCACATAGGCAGGTTGTGTTGGACCCGAGAAGCACTGAAGCAGGATTTTGGGGGGGCTAAAGCCAGTCACTATACTGACTTTCACTGAAATGTAGCTTCAGTGAAAGACGTTGGCAATTCCTGCCACGTAGGGGGAAAGTCAGGGACTAGGGAGGGCAGGGACTGACCCTGCACACGGTCACCTAAATGGGTGTCTCTGGTGCACAACCTTCTAAATCTAATCAATGTGATGATTTCTTTGTTAAATAAATTAAAAAAAAAAAAGTACTGAATATGCAGCAAAATATTTCTTGGTGCCTAATATGTAAATGTGCCTGATTTGCCCTGACACGTCGATACCTACACAGAAATGCTGTTGTCTGCTCAAGGTCCTTTTTTTTTTACATCCTTTTCCCCAGGAAAGCGCAGAGACCAGTCCACAAATTGCCATATGCTTTCACAACCCCCGGGAGCTGTTACTTTCTTGCTGCTCATTATTTTGAAGGGGCTTGCCCACAGGAACCTGTTGTCTCCCATATGAAGCCAGGAGGTCCGTATTTGGGGGTAGCCTCAGCAGTGACTCTGGCTGCCTCCTGCTCCGCCAGCCCCGCGAAGGCGCTTGCAGCTGCCACTAGACTGGACAAGGGTAACCATGAACCTGGTCTTCAGCAAGTCTGTGCTTTACTTTCTTAAAACTTCATTGCCAGGAAAATTGCCTAGCAACTATTGCGTGAAAATTGCAAACAGGGAATACGTTAGCTCTGGTTTCTTCTCTGTGTCAGAAGGAAAAAAAAAAAAAAAAAAAAAAAAGAAAAGAAAAGAAAAGAAAAGAAAAGAAAAGAAAAGAAAAGAAAAGAAAAGAAAAAAGAAAAAGTTAGTTTGGGGTTTTTATTGCAATTCAAACAATATAACTAATATTATGGCTGTGGATGAGTCTCGTGGGCTAAACATTTAAAAGTTGGTTTCAGGGAGGGATAGATGTGATTGTTTCGATGGAAAACCCCCACTTTGACCAAGCTAGAGGATCAGTGCACAGAAGGTCCAAACTGCAAAGAGAAGTGGGGAGAATCGTGAGTGATGCTAATCAATCAATAAAGCGTATGTTTGTGATGAAATAAACTAACCAGAGTTAGGAATAATAAAGCAAAGTTGTAATTTAATTAGAACAGCATACTGATATTGTGGAATGGAAGGGGCTCAGTCTTCTTTCAAGGCCTCCATAAGCTTGTGTTTCTGCTCTGTAGTGGTTTATTTATTTTTTACTCCCTCCTAAGTGCTAGTCTCCTTTTGAACAGAGTTGCAGCTTTCACTGCTGCCTTTTATAGCGTGTTCCACAAATTAACCCTTTCAAAGCATGTCTTTTTTTCAGCCAACCTCAGGGTACAACAAAACCTCAAAGCTGTAGTGGAATTCTCTAACCAGAAAGCCAGAAAAGCTTAAAGCCTCTCTAATGAGTTAGCAACAAGAAGCCTGACATTTCACTTATTAAAGTAGGGGGTTGGAAAGGGGAAGGGAATAATGATTTATGTTCCTTTTCTTTTCCTTCTTCTTTTTTTTTTTTTTTTTTTCCTTTTAGTTTGTTAATATAATGCAAGTTCTAGAATTGAATTAATTTCTGGCACTCCCCACACTCATGTATTCAACAGTATCACAGCCAGACAATGACAGGAGGATAAAATAATCCAGATGTCTTCAGTTCATGCAGAAAAGAGTGAGTGTTCTCCTTCACATTTACAGCTAGCTATATATAAATAAGATTATTTTTCTCTAAAAATAATATCTGCATGCTTTTTAGTTAAGACTCTTTCAAATCTGAAGATAGAGATGAGCTTTAACAATATCTGTAAGCATGCCAGTAAGTGGCTAGTACAGACATACGTTTTTTTCGGTATTAATTTTTGTATCGTTTTCAGGTGTGAAGGCTGTTAAAGAGGCACATATGCAAATGGCATAAAGACTAGTCTCTTCCCCCTTTTAATCAATACCCATACATTTCTCCAGATTTCTTGCTAACAAAATTATTTCCCTGTATTTACTGATGCGTTGTGATATGTGTTTTCAGTGAACCAGCTCGTTTCTTTCTCCGTTCCTCATCAGCATTAGCATCCAAGAAGACAAAGCTGAGTATGATACTTAGTTGAAGCTTTATTTGTTCTTTTCCAGGTTTTGGTTTGATTTGGTTGGTTGGTTGTTTTTCTTGTTTGGGGGTCTCAGAACCGGTGTGGTGTTCTGTGGTGGCCGTCAGAGAGGCGAGAGGCTCAGGACCTCTCCGGCAGCTTGCGGTGCCCGCCGGTGCAGGGAGACGCTAACACGTTGCAGAGGTGCCTCATCTGGCCGCACATCATTAGCCCAATTCTTGAACACAGGCTCTGGCTGGGACTGGTGCTGCTGCTGTGTTTCCTTGTGCTCTAAGAAGCCTTCTTAGCCCACATCTTCTACTGATACCTGCTCCGTGGTGAGAAAATCGTGAGCGCTGCTGAGCTACAGCTCAATAGCGGTTCTGTGAGTCCACTTCATTTAGCGTGTGAGCAACACGTGGCTCCCAGTATTTTGCCTTATTCCACAGAGACGACCCAGCACAGCAACCAGGCAACACAGAAACGTGCTTTGTGTCGTCAGTGGGGGTATGTAAAACACTGCCCGTGCTGCTCCTGGGTCAGCCTCGGCGGTGCTGGGGGGACTGGTGGCTGTGGCTGATTTATTATAGCTATATAATATATATTATATATAATATATGTTTATTAAAAAGAGCCCTTTTTCCCTGGTGGTGTGCATGGGGAAGAGGAGCAGGCACAGGTGACTTTGGTCATCTTCTGCCCGTTTGTGCAGGAAGGGGATATTTCCTGACAACTCCAGTTACCGTCTGAATCAGGTTTATTCTTGCTGCTGGACCCGTGATATACTGTTTTATGCAGAAAACATATTGCTCTGCATTTCTAAACCAGGTTGTAGTCGTGATATAAAATCCTCTTGGGGGCATTTTAAGGTAATAGTGTTTCTTTTTGTTGCAAGACTGAGAGTGAAAAAATGGGTAATCATACCACAGGAATAGCTGCATTACAGAATTCCTTCATGACATTACACTCTACTGAACTCCAAGTCATATCTTATATCACACCTAAAGTCATTAAGTGTGGAGACAAATTGCTTCACAGAGGCAAATCTTTTGTTACTGGATTTTTCGTCTTTTATGTTAGTCTTCTCTTTGCCATATGTGGTCTGTGGAATAATATCTAGGATTGCTGTTTGAAAAAAAAAAAAAAGATGCAGTTGGCTTGGTTTGAGAAACCTCTGCTCTCATCTGTTGTAACCATATTTCTGAAGCAAATTATAGCCCTGTGGAGCTACAAGTGGAGAAAACAGCAGCCTTCAGATGACATTTTGATAGTTAAAGGGCCTATTGCTGTTGTATTACTTGCACCGCTGATTATTTCTGTTTCTTTATTTATAAATATAAAATTGTTAGCTTCGCAAAGGAGAACCTGCCTCAGGTGAAAAATAATGATTCTTAGTTAAGGCTGGACCCAGAGGGAGGGAGAATTTCTCAGAGGAAACATAACCACGTTTTGTGCTGTACTTCAGTGCCTCACACATCCAATCTAGCATGCAGACAAATGGAGCTAAATACAGCGCTTAGATGTGCATATTAAACCCTTGCCAGAAGCTACAGTTATTAAATAATACCAGGATCTCCCCCAGTCTCCTACTAAAACAGTTGGAGCTGACTGCCAGGCTCATGTTTTCTGGGCAGATTATTTCAATCCTTTGGGAAAAGGAGAGCCACTCTAAGAAGTTAATACCTCTGGGGCACTATATTGGAAAGCTTCATTTGATCTTCTCTGACATATATGACAGTATCTCATTTTCAAGCTGAAAAAGTCCCATCCATGGGTTATGCCACCACCAACACGCATAAATAAGGCTCCAAGTAGAAAAGGGAGAGTGATGGGGTATTGGAATGAGTGGCAAATGCTATCTGAAGCTCTTATTAGAATCCCACTATTAAAAACCACGCTGACAGAGCTGTCTGGGATAACCGCGGCGTGTTGCTGGCTTACTCGTGCTGTTTGGCTGAGCGGACGGTAATTGTCAGCGCAGGGATGGTGTCAGTAATCAGGGAGCACCAGCATTTGAAACCTCTCTGGCCAGATCCGTGAAAGCACAGCTCACTGCGATCCTAGTCCTCTCCATCGATTAACCGTGTCTCACAGTTCACCGCTCTGAACGGCACTAATTTTGCAGCGGTCCAACGTATGGAAAATAAACTGTTTCCTCCAAGGAGCCCTGAGAAAGCCCTGGTATAAGACTAGCAACTGAGGGAGAAAAAAGGATGGAGATGTAGAAAGGAAGGAGCTCCTTCCACAGTCCACACCAGCCATGAAGAGGCTTTCTTAAAAAATCGCTGCAGATCTCCTCTGGGTGCGAGAGCTGCGCTGGAGGATGGCTGCTGCACAATAGGTTGGGCAAGTTGAGATACAGAGGCAGATGGGGGCAATGTCTTGCAAATCCTTGACTGGCTTGGACATCTGGTCCTCCTGGAGAAGGATATTTCCACACATGTTTTTTATCACTGGGACAGAATTGCTGGACTATGCTGTTGATTCCAATTACAACACTGTGTTTGAAAAAGCCTTTAAAAGCAGCACCTACTTCTCCCTGTTTCTTCAGCTCTCTAAATCTTCCTGATACTGTTGGCTCTGAAATAGGTTGAATAGGACAATGGGAAATAGCATTTCATAATCCTTCGTTGTGCAAGGTTTTCTGTGGGTTTGGTTTTGTGTTTTTTTGTGGTGTTTTATTTTTTTTTTATTATTATTATTTTTTTTCCTACTGCTAACAGCTATGTGATTCTGCCTTTTTGGCACTGTAATAGCTGATTCAAACTGAACTGAGAAAATTGGGACCATTAGGGCAAAAGTCAACAAGCATGCAATCCATGATGCAGATTTCTTACCAGTAGTGGGGACAAGATATTCCTGGCCCGTTCTTCACCGAAGCAAACAGGATCCCAAGATGGACATTGCATCTAAGGGCCGGTGTTCTTTCCTAATTCTTAATCCACAGAAAAGTCCCTGTTTCTAGGAAGACAAGCCTTTCCAATGCTGTTTGCTTGCCTTTCCTTCAGCAGTATCCGAAGATAGTTTCTGTGCCTAAAGACTGGAAATTGGTTATTTTTTGGCAGCTTTGGACTTTGGGAAAACCATTTTTCCTCAGTTATCCCTTTGTGAAATAGAAGCAATAGTACATCTGCTTTCCATGCCTCTTGGGAGACTTGATTGATGACTCTAATGGGCTTGTAGTTTCTCCACTGGAAGGCCAGGAAGAGCAGCAGTGTATTATGGTGGGACCAGTTCAGGGGTCAGTGCATGACCTTCTCCTCTTCCAGAGTGAAGGACAAACCTGCTGCTATAACTTACACTTTAGCTGACCGGTCTGCTAACTCCACGCTGATTTAAACTCTGCAGGCCTATCTTCATTAGCAAGGAGCAGAATTTACAACTGTTCGTGACAAAATTGTCTCTCGAGAATGGATTTTTAAAAGCACTGAACGCCACTGGCTCTCAGTTTCCCACTGGGAAGGGGAGGGTTGACAGACCTACCGATAGGAACTGGCGAAGCTCCACCACAGCCGATGCTGCGAGGGGAAACTGGGTGAAACGTGGCCCAAAGCTGTCAAGGCTTGTGTCAAGTCAGGAAGAGAGAATTAGCAAAATTTATTTTTTTAAAAAATATATTTTACCCCCCCCCCCCAGAAAGCTACATGTCTGCATTGGTTACTATTACTACACAGTTACATTGCTGACATAATAACAAATCAATGAAAGGAACATTAAATATTTTAAAAAATGAATAATGTAGTAACATAGCATGTAGTTTTAAAGTGTATTGACCTGGATATATCAAGCCTAAGCAATCATTGCTTGGCTCTTGTGAGATCATTGCCTGACTGAAATTAGAATCATTTCATGAGTGTGTGGAAACAAGAATGAGGTCACCTCCATCTTAATTAGAAAAGGATAGATCAAATATCCCAGGCATACCTTCTTGTTTGCTGTTGACTGACTTAGATTGGTGTGATACAGTCCTGGGCCAGTGTTCTATGATAGCCTATTTTGCTGCCATATATATTGTACTTCTTTTTGCCTTTCTTCCTGGTGATAATATAGGGTTAATTATGCTTAAACCCGTTTCTCTCTGAGAAGAGGAACAAGGTGACTGAAACATTCAGATGAATAACACTTAATGCAGCCTTTATATAAGCCAGAGGTTCACAATAAAATTTTAAATCCTTTTAGTCAGCTATTCTTCTAATTACATTTTATTTCTCCTCTGCTGGAAGAGCTTTCAGGCTGTGTACAATGAACATGTGGGTCTTTATTTCACATTAATGTGTGCAATAAAATAAAATGATACAGTTGAGTAATATGGATCACAAACTAATTTATATAAACATTGATTGTTTCAGAGCACTTGGGAACTTCTTTGTCTTCGTCTGTATGACTGCATTTCAGGAAACCTGAAGTAGACTCCGTTTTCGTGACCAGGTATTTTTCATTTTTCAAAACCATGATATGGAAGACATTGATTGACAATTGGTTCTGCTGTGTTCCTCCTTCCTAAACTAATGAAATAATTGCCTCAAAATGAGATACATGACTGCTGTCTTTCCTATTTTGTTCACTGAGTGCCTGAGTCAGTATGCTAAAATCCAGTGATGACTCTTCAGTTACAACAGCACCGTATGAGTAATTTTTTGTGTTAAAAAAAGTACACAAATACTTCTAAATTCACACACACACACAAAAAACTTTATATTAAGCATGAGTTAAGCATGAGGCTGGGTCTTTGCACATTGATGCCTGTTATGAACCTATAAGACATACTGAACTTACATGTCTCTCTATCATAAAAGATATAAAAAATGTAAAATATAAAATGAAGTGAAGCTAAAATAGGCTGTGGGTTCAATTTTGCCATTGATGCCAGGGTTTCTTGACAATTACTAGTTGGTGGAATCGGACTTGTGCTTAGATTGGCACTTGGGTCATCTGCCTACAGAGACATGTGCACTTCTGGAATTTCAGCTTGATTTAGAGATGTTCATTAGAAACTTCTATCCCAGACCAGATAAACCTGGAACTCAATCAGAACCTTCAGTCCCCAGATTTCCAAGTACAGTTTGACAATAAGTCACTATTGAAACGTAGCAACCTGTACAGAACCATGACGACAGCACAACTCCTTGGATCCAGAACCGTAGGCAGGGTCTTTCTAATAACAATAATTCAGTGGGATGGTTGTAGCTGTTACGGTGGAGCCCGGTCAAACATTCAGTTAAAAAAAAAACTGTTAAAGGGGAAAGGCACTGTATGATAGCCAGGACCCTTACGCCCACAGGCAGCCATTCTAGCAGGAGAGGTACCACGAGAGGAAATCTTGCAGGTGCCGGGGTAGAGCTTTGCTCGGCGCGGAGCTGATCCCACCTTTGTTGCTCAGCGCTGTGTCCAGCCCGCTCAGATTGAGCTGAGCACGCGCGACATCGCTTACACGTCCCGCAGGCGGCACTTGCAGCACGACTGCTGGGGGCCGCGGTTTGTGATGCTCGCAGGTACAAGACAAAGAGCACCGAAGGTTCAAGTGGAATCTCAGCTAGCCAGCAAAGGTAAACCGTTCCCAAACAGGGGTGCCCAGAAAAGGAGAACAAACGTATTTCATGTTATGCATTTACACCAAGGGATTTCTTCATTTTAGTGACTGGCCCAGACCAGTTCCGTCCCCACCGTGAAGTGCACCCCGAGTTCTCACCGTGTGGGGTATCTGCACGTTGCAGGTAGGAACACAGAAAAGCAGCAGTAATAAATGCCCAGGGGCTGGGCAGCAGGTAGATGAGGGGGGGGGGGGGGGGGAAACCAAACCCC
>JAVJGJ010000037.1:99375003-99410055 GCA_035590215.1 Microhierax caerulescens
ATCTCTGTCTTGTTTTGAACTGGGAAATGTCAATTATCCAGCGGTTTGGGGCTGGCAGTTCATTTGAGTTGTCAGTAAATTACAGACCACTACCAGCACAGATCCTTGCCAATCCCCATCACAACCCACACACCCCATCACACTAAGCATGCAGAAATTAGGGGATAGGTGAGGGGGTCACTGTTCATGTGAAAGTTAACCAACATGCATCAAATTTCTACAGTTAAAAAAAAAAACACACACACCCCCAAAAAAAACCAGAAAAACCCAAACACTGGCCAATTGTCAATCAGGGCTAACTACTATGGTTTGAATTACCCTACAGTCTCCTACCTGGCTCACAGCCAGGTTGTCATAGATTTTTTTCAAGTCATGTAGCATCTGCTGTTCCTATCTGGATGTTTTAGACACCCTAGGGCATCTTAAATGTACTAGGCACTATATACCCACTAAATGTGGAGAAATGAAGAAGGTCCTCAGCGTTCAGATTTCTAAAACTATAAGAAATATTTTTAAAAAATGTATTACAGGCTGCGTATTATGTACTAGTATATACGATATATTACTCCTAGGCTTTCAAAGCCTGCTGGGAATCAGTACGCATTGTAGCCAGCTCCAGATTGAAACATGTAAACGCGCCGGGTGCCACCTGAGGCAGGCATCCTAGCACCTGAGACTCACCCATGGGGCTGATGGGTGAGACCTACAAGGGACCACCAACACACACACGTTTCTGGATTGGCAGCGGGATGCCCCTGGGCGTCTAAGATGACACCATGCTTAGGCAGCTGCATCCCACTGCACAGCTTAATCTTAGGAGAATTCAGGTCCCTGAACTGGGAGTCATCCAGAGGATCCCAACGGTGTCTGTGTGGTTCAAAGGATGGCGTGGTGTGAGTATTAGCTCATGCCCCTGGGATGCCCTCCATCCCTGCACCCTCAAGGAGATGCTCTGTCTTCCAGGATGCCTGAGAAACTATCCCAATAAGGACACAGAAAGGGATTTCTGGGTCACCGGCTCTGCTTCCCTGCTCCCCTCAGTGCACAGTGTCATGGAATCCTTTTCCAAAGCTGCATGGTCCTTTTCACGGACCAGAGGAGCATTCCCGGTCTCTCTCCCCGCTGCCCCATTCAGCTGTGGCCCGCTCTTTATCTTCCCATTCCACTCAGCTTCCTGGACTCCTACCCCAAACATTTCCCCCCAGTCTCTTTAGCAGTTGAAGTCAGAAGGTCAGCTCACAGTGTAAATGTTTACACAATAAACTTTGCTCTTTCTATACTTAAAGATAACTCTCCACGTTTTTAACCTCCCAGTGAACCTCACAATAGGACTAAGAAGTCTGTCTTCTCAGTGAGGGCTGGAGAAAAGACCAGGAATACGTAGGTCAGGCAGGTTTAGGCAGCCTGTGAGCTGGGACAAGCTACCTCCGGCATCGGTGTGAGACAGACCATTTTCCAGTTCTCCTGCACTAGCAAATCTGATATTTGCATCATGAGGTTTTTGGTGTTCGATGCCTTTGTTATAGTTTCGCCTCCTGGAGTCCGATGGTGATGTTTTTCATTGAGAAATAAATTAACTTCTTAGCCTTTCTGATAGCATAGGAAAGCTGGAAGACATGAAACGCAGAGGTTCAAGATTTCAAAAGGTGATTGAAGATACAAACTAATTGTTAGTATTCTGTGAAGGGCAGAGAAGAGACAAAGACTGAGTCAAGTTTTTGCAATCAACAAGATATCTCTTTTCCCCATACTTTTCCACTAGATCCATCCAACTTCTTTTTATAAAAATAGAAATAGTCATTATAAATTTTAAAAATGTCTGTGTTCCATTTGCTGGCCTTTTTTTGTTTTCCAGCCTCTGAAATTGTTTTGCTTTTGTGTTTGTTTTTCGGGGCTTTTGTTTTTGTTTTTGTTTTTGCTTTGCACTTCATAGCAAAGAATATTTTCAAGGTGAGATATGAAAACAGATAACACGTAAGTGCTGCTGGTGTTGACAGGAAGCCTGTTCTATGTGAAGGACAGCGTGAGATAAAACTGATGTTTTTTTTCAGTTTCCAAACAAGTGGCTGATAGAGGCTGGTATCTCAGACTGAAGGGAAGTAGCAGCTGACGTGATTTAAAGCAAAGGTGCGGGATTTGGGGCTCAAGAGGGCAAGCTATGTTTTAAGCACTCTGGGATTCAGTGTAGCTAGTTACTGGTAGGGTGATGCGAGAGGGGAGGCTGAAGAAGGGAAAAGGAGAAGATCCAGGTTCCCCCCAGAAGACTGACCTCGGTTAACAGCAATCAGGATGTGTTATCGGAGCAGAACAGCCACTTGGCTGGGTTTTGTGTACAAAAAAGGGGAGGGGGGCAGCCTGTGAGCAACATCCCTGCGGTGGGCTCGGGGTGGGTGGGCTCGGGGAGCTCAGGGTGGGCAGGGGGGCTGTGCGTCCCCCGTCAGGCTCGTCCTGCAAGGGCACGGTTCGAGGCGTCTCTGTCCTGTTGACTGGGCAGATAAAAATTGGGATTTGGGCTTCCGAGTCTGCCTGTCTGGCACTTCCCGTGAGCACTGTGTTCGTGCAGAAACAGGTGAAGAAAAGACAAAGAAGCCCACGCACATGTGTGTTTGCTTATGGGTAAAGTTATTTCAAGTTAATTGTTTTTCATGGATAAGCAGGCTATCCAAGTTAGTTTCCTATGATTTATAGCAGGATTTTTATATAAAAAGCCACGCTATTTCTGTAAAGTAGTATACATTTCCTTTAGGGAAGGCTAAATAAGCCATATTAATTCAGCTAAATTCAGACTTCTGTGATAAATGAGGGAAATATGTTTTAGATAGTCAAAGGAAATCTATCCAGCAGTGTTGTGATAATTACATGGACAAGTAAAAAAGAATTGGTTGAAGCTGAATAATAGAGAGCTCGTCACAGCAGCAAGCAATGAAAACAAATTATTTTGAGAAGTTACTATAAATCACCGGTAGATCTAGAAATATTTCTCTGAAGAGGGCACTGAAAGAAGTAAGATTTTACAAAAGCATATGCATACCAGGTTGAAGCAAAACAAAAGCTTTGAACCAAAAAGGAGGAGCAGTGGCTTCTTGGACCTTACGGTTTTATACCAAGGCATCACTTCTGTATGTGCTAACGAAAAACTAAAAGAAAATTGGAAGCTCCTATTTGTGAGCAAATCACAGCTCAGCTATATGAATATGAAAGCTCAGGACAGTAAGAAACACCAGTGGGAAACTACTGCTATATGCTCATTAACTACTGATGTAAAAATGCCTATTTTTTGTTGTTATCAAGTTTCAGTTTGTTTCATTACATGTACAAATGTGAAATTGTCAGAAGGTTGGTACAGTTGATGCACTGGCATGTATGAAATTTTCCTGAAGGTAATCTTGCCTCCCGTCTCACTCCTTTCATCCAGCTAAATGCCTCAGTAAGATGAAGCTGAAGTTTGTTAAATGGAGCTTGTATTGTTTGCACTGGCCTCCAAAATACAATTTTTTACCGCAGTTATTTTTTTAGTATCTTCTATGTCGCAACTGCAGTTAACAATGACACGCTCATGTTACGAATCTACAGTGGTTTGTCATTTCTACAGCAGCAGACTTTGGTAAAAAACTATTTGTGGTGTTTACAAGAATTACAACAGCACCAGGGATTTGGACATACAAACCAGAGGCAGATAGAGTTTCTCTATCCAGTTGGAATTTAATTTCAAATAATGAACAAAAAACATGTGGTGTTTTTAATGGGTTGATTTTAGCAGAGCGTGTTTTGAAGATGCTCGCATCAGCTTGAAAGAAGAACTTCTGCAGCCTTCCTGACACAGCTTTGCAGTGACATACCAACAGTCCAGCACGGTATCTGAAACGCTGAGAAGAGAGACGGTGCCAAAACACCCGAGCTGAGTGCCCGTGGCAGTGCCCTGGCTGTGGGCTCCCCAGGCTGCAGCCCTGCTGGCATTGCCCTCTGCTGCCAGGCGCTGCAGTGCTGTGATGGATATTGCCAGCTCCTGCGCGGAGATACTGAGATACCGGGGGAATATGGTTGGATAACGCAAGGGCGGTGGGTTATACAAATCCTGAGCTGCTAAAGTGCCTTATGATTGTTTTATTCTGGTTCTTTGTGTTTTTCGTGACTGAGGTTGTGAGGCCCAAGTCTCTGTGTGTGCCATAGCTCATCAGACAAGGAAGCTTGCCTGCTCTTTCTCCTACGGACACCAGGTACGTTTCTAGAAGCCCTCTAGAATAAACATGCTAGAATAAGCATGCTGGAATAGGTGCTCCGGAATAAGCACGCTGGGATAAGCACTCTAGAATAAGCTGACCTTATTCTACTCCCGTGGAAGCACAAGTTAGATCCATTTCTCCTGTTTCTATCCCTTCCTTTTTACTAATCTCTCCCGAAGGAACAAGTATAAAACAGTGGTAAGAGACCTCTGGCTTTCCTGGAAGCACCCAGGCGCAGCAGATTAGGACCTCTCATGTGGCTGTGCCATCTCTGGGTACCGCATAACCAGGTGGAGTGTATTGGGTTGTACGACGGGAGTGTTCATAGACGTGAAGTTGTGTGTAGGGGCTGCTCCAGTGTACCATCATAACAAAATACAGGAGATGGGTGAGATTCGTGCCTTTCATGTGGTTGACCTGTAGGTACACATCCTTGAGAGAAAACAGCAGATACCTGCCTTTAGGTCACTGTGATGGTAGGGAGGACATCTTGGGAGATGCTCTTGGGAGAGAGGGTGCCAGGTACTGTGTCAAAACCTAGTTGCATCATTTTGGCATGCAGGATTTAGCCTGCAGGCTAAGCAGTCCTGGTGTAAAACGTACAGGGTAGAGCTGCAAGAGGCAGGCAGGAGAGGCCTTAACACCCTTTACCTAGAGGTGAGGCCTGAAACTTGAAGATAAATGAGAGCAAAAGAGCAAGTTAAAGAACTTGATAGCTAGAAAAATATGAGAGGTACATTTTCTTAATGTTCTTTCTGGGGACAATATTTATACCAAATTAAAACCCTCTTGGGTTTAAAACCAAATTAAAAGTATTTTGGCACTGTATGTTGGTCAAGCAGGGATGGCTGATATATGTTTAAGTCCTAAAGCTGGTAAATATCTGAAATTGGTAATCTGCAAGGTAAGTGGTTGTGAGAGTTGAAAAGGCAGATTTATCCTCCTAGGTTTCTCAAACCAGAAATTTCCTTGTTGCACTTTGAAACTTTAAATGACTCTAGGCTGGGGTGGGGTGGGGTGGGGGAAAGACCACCAAAAAGCGCAGTGTTTAGGGTGCTGCCTCAGCTCTAAGTCCCCACTCTGATGAAGCAGAGCTGGCATTTGCAATGGGGTGCTCAGATAACTTCCCTGAGCAGCGTGTAAGTAGCTGCTCTCACTGTGTGCAATGGTCTCGTTCACTTCGAGCAGACAGACACTTTGCACATAGCTGCAAAGGTGCGGTCTGCTCCCATGGAAAGTTCTGGTTCTGATGAATAGAAATCGCCCGCACAAAAAAAATAATCAAGGAAAGAAACCCAGAAAACCAACCTACCAACCACCAGAAAGTATTTCCTGAGACTTTTCCCAACTGCCTCTGTGGAGCAGTTTTAATTTCAACACCCCCCAAAACTATTTTTAATTTATGCCACCCATGAAGGAGCACGTGAGGAGGAAAATAGGAATGGCTCTGTATGTATGATGCATGTTACCAGCTAGAACGTCCCGGGCTTAAAAGTGGAGTCTGAACAGTGTGAGAAT
Organism: Microhierax caerulescens; assembly: GCA_035590215.1. Classification (NCBI taxonomy): domain Eukaryota; kingdom Metazoa; phylum Chordata; class Aves; order Falconiformes; family Falconidae; genus Microhierax; species Microhierax caerulescens. The sequence continues at coordinate 99,380,745 of JAVJGJ010000037.1, forward strand.
GGAGCAGCGATATAAAAAGCTGGTTGTTATGCGCTGTGTGTGGATGTCATTAAAATTAGCCATAAGAAAAAGAGTTAGGAGCCCACCGGAGTTAGGGAAGGCTTGTGCTTGTTGCGGGAGAAGGTGAGAACTTCCCACACAAAGTGAACACGATGCAATAACGAGTCATTCACCTCAACGTATTTAGGCTTTGTCCCATTTCATTTCTAGGGGCAAAGGTTGTGTTTTCTTTCTGAATGCCCAAATATTTTGAGAAGAATGAAGATTATTGGAAAAAAAAAAAAAAGTTTTGGAAAAAAAGCTGGTTTTGTGGCTGAAGTTCCACTCCCTTGGCCTAATGCCATTTCCTTGCGTGGCTAACAGCTGGTGGGGAGGTGAGATGTCTCCCAAGGGTGCCCGCCTGTGCAGAGCATGGTGGTGAGTACTTGCCTGGTGGCGGGGCACCTGGTCACTACCTTCTCACGCACCCTTGGGCTCCCCGCAGAGCTGTGGCTGGGGAGGCTCCCACAGACCCAGCACGTGCTGGGACCTTCACCATAGCCACCTCCCAGTTAATCACTGGGCTGGCCTCACCACCGTCGCCGAGGGGGCAGTGAAAGTTCCTCACAGTCGGTTCAGCTACACGTGATGTTTGAAAAGTGTTAGTGTTACCAAGTCTTATGGTTTCTTAGCTCAAACCCACTTGGAAAAGAAAAAAAAAAAAAAAAAAAAAGTCTGTAGCCTTGGTGTTTGTCAAAGAAAGCTTCAAAAACATGACCTGAACTCACCCCTGCATTAAAAGGCAAATAAACCACACAAATGTATTTATTTATTTTTCAGTAACTCATGTTACAGCTAATCTCATGATATCTTGTGGCTTGACTCACGGTTTTCAAAAGCCTGAGGTTGGCAATAGTGAGTAATACATAGAATGTCACATACAAAGCAAAACCAGCTTGCATTTAACTTTTTCCTTTTTTCTTTTTTAATTAAAGGGTTATATAATGCCAAAACCAGACTCTGCTGTGGGCTTTAGTCTGCTGCTGTAGGAACTGTGTTTGACAGCCTAGGCCTCTGGCTTTGGTATCGGCTCTCAACAACTACAGCCCATCCTTAAGTAAACAGTTCTGTAAGCCACGAAACCAGTGAGCTCTGTTTCCTTATGGATTTTTGTCCATCATCTTTGAGGCCATCGTCTTCATCATCTTTGAGGCTTCTTTTTTCTTCAGGTCTGAGCTGAAACTGGCTGATAACTTGAGAACACTTGCTGCAGACGCTGGCTGTAAATACTTCTCATTTCATTTGGAAATCCAACTAAAAATAAAAGCTTATATTTTGTATATAATACAATATTTATATATGTATATATGTAATATTTATATATTTATATATGTATATACAATACATGCAAAGTTGATGAAACCATGTAAAGGAGAAAAGTTGAAGCCATCAATTAATTAATTAGTTCTGCTGCTCGTCTCTCAACATATCTTTCATCTATAGTTTGTGTCTGTTTTCCATGTTTGTATTTGCTGCTTTTGCACTGGGATTTTACCTGGGAAAATGAGCAGACTGAAAGGAATTCAGAAGTATTTAAAATGTACTCATTTTTGAGATCACTTATTATGACTTCATTAAATCCGTGGCTCGCTTTTTATAGCACCAAGAAAGGCTTTCAGCTCACAACAATGATGAAAGAGTGAATTAATTGTCTTAGCAGCCATTATGATTCACTTAGTAGCTCTAATTCTGATTTTCTGCAAAAGGATGCGTTAACACTACGTTGTTATCGCTGCTAGAGGTTTCTCAGCCTGGACATGCAGAGGTGTAGAGATTTCTGTCTTGCCACTGGTTATTGCCGTGTATTGGCACCGATCATTTCCGAATTACTCGCCCCGTGGGAGCGCAGCACCTTGGTGAATCCCATCTGCGCAGCCAGGACGGGCTGGTTATCACGCGTGGCACGCAGGGAGCGTAATTGTCTCTCGGCCTATTTGCAGGGATTAATCCCCAGCCTGTATCCATAACTGGTGAGATAATTAACTCTTTAATTATTGATTCACACTTTGTGCCGTGCACATATACAATAATTACCTTTGTGTTTTCTTCTGTTCTGTTGTCACAGACTGGAGCTGCTTTTGGCTTAGCTGGTGTCTTTCCCAACCCTTCAAGAGAATGGACTCGGAATACGGAGATGTCCATCCCCTGCGAGCCCTACCGATGTAAAAACCAGCTCCTCTTTTGCTCCTATCAGTAAACATGGAATATGAGGTTGGTGAAAAAGGCTGATTATGCAAAATTTCATTACAGTTGCAAAGCAAAGCAAAAAAAAAAAAAAAGAAAGATTAGTATACCGTTGGGAAAGTCCTTTCTTCAACCAAAATATGACATTGAAAAAATACGTTCATGCTTCTGTTATTAAATATTTAGATGTTTCTGCATTTTTGCTACTAAGAATAAAATACTGATGCATTTTTTATTTTTAAAAACCTAACTAAGCTCTACTGCTAATTAATGTTATCAAAAGACATAGCTGGATTATTCTGGTGTCTTTTTATCTCTGCATGATAAGTACCTTCAAATATCCTCCCTTCTCCCATTAACAGTTGGATGCCATTTGAAAACTGAGTAATAATAGTAACTATTCTCAGCAGAACTGTTGAAACCCTCCCTCTGGAGGCTGCTATACAATAAAATATGCATTCCACATTTCAACCGCAGAGGTATACATGGCTAGAATTTTTTTTTTTTTTTTTCCAAGGTAATTGAAAAGCTAGAGATTTGCAGGCACAGATAGGTGCAGGATGTCTTCTCAGATTGAAGAGGTTTCTGAGGCTGGTCAAAGGTCAAGATCGCATGGACCTTTCCATACTGATTTCCGAATGTATTAATAAGAGACTTACACTGCATAATTTCTGCTCCCCTCCCTGCACTACATCTCACATTTCTTGTTTTGGTATCTGTAATCACAACTCCCCCTCCTTCCCCTCCTCATCTCCCTTTATTTTTTTCCTTGGTGGCGATAATGATACTCTCTGCATATTTCATTTTTCGCAGTCTAAATGTAAGGTAGGAAACCTATCTGTAGTTGCAGCAATCTACATCTGTACTATTTATCAGGCTGCTTCTCTGTAATATATACACATATATATAATTACACACACACACACATACATATATACACACACACATATATATATATATATAAATATATATATATAGTCTGCATGCCAGTGGTTGACTTGATTGCAGCTTTTCTCACACTCACACAAGAGGTATGTGGCACACCATCCTGCATTTAAACATAAGTCTTCATGCTTCTAGTGGAAGAAGTTAATTTCAATTTCATGTGTTCATTTGATTCTCGAGTATGATTTTAGTGGCTAACCAGATGCCACCTGTGGGAATTATGGCTTTGGGGTTTTTGCTAATATTTCAGATAGAATATGTTATAAGGAGCCCATGCACTACAGTCATTTTTCTGTAAAGCTCATCTTGAAATTCCTAATTCACCATGCCCGTGGGCACCTGTGTTAAGCCTCTGGCTCCCCACCACTGAATTTGCACACAATCTCTTGATTTCCATGGAAGGAATATCAGACCTTCCATTTTTAGTGCTATAGGAGGCTTTTAATAATCCAGCTTGACAATAATCATGGTACTTTATACAATTAGTGGAAAAATATTTTCAAACAGTCATTTTCCGTGTTGTCTGCTTTGAGCTAAAATTTCTGTTACTGCTGAATTCACAGCCCTTGTACTCGTTAGATAATTTACAGTAAACACACGTCCTCTTAATTACATCATAGTAGCTTAAACAGATTTGTAGAGCCATTAAAAAATCAATACTTAGCTTTTAGGTGATGAATTAATTAATGGAGTGTGAATGCTGAAAGTTTGCTTTATCCAGCATGCACTATGTCTTTTCAGAGCTTCAGCATCAACACAGGGAAGTGCAAAATTGCACCAAGTTAATAGGTTGAAAATGCTTAGGAAAATGTATTGCTTTCTGTCTGGCCTAGTGGCTATTCCCGTAAACCTTTGTGTTAGTCCAGAGAAGTGGTGCAAATTATTTATTTCGTACATAATGTACACACAAATTCATTGCCCCCTGCTTTAAGGTCTGTGGGTTTAATTTTCTCTTTGTGCTAAACCCCCACTGAAGTCAAGGTGAGTTTTACACGAGGACTTGGTTCATGGGGGTGGCTTGTTCAGCTTTAGAGCAAGAATATGCAAACACAAAGGAAACTTAAAAGGTATATCTAATACAAGTTCAAATACATAAGAACACAAACAGAGGGACAAAAGAAATGTTTTCATACTTTTTTTTTTTTCCATCTCCCTGCCTCACAGCTAGATCTGGAAGCAGAAACGCCAAATGTTGGGAAAGATAAGTATGTTCTCATATTGTTTCTAGGGTGACTGTGGATTGATTTCAAGCAGCTCTGTAAAAGCATTTCATAGGATCATTTATAAGTTTGTAATTGATTCTTTTTCTAAATTGGGATAAGATAGAAAATGCTGAGACTGGTAATTACCATTGTGGGTTTTTTTTGTTGTTGTTTTTTTTTTTCCTAAAACTATTCAGCATCCCTTAAAATGAATAGGCTACAAGATTGTACTAAATAAAAGCTATACAGCTGGCGTTACACTGACTAGCTTGTAATTCTCAGGAGTCTAAGTCGTCTAAGTCTTTATAGTCAAAGTCCCACATATGTGATAAGATCCTATCAAAATGCCTATTCCCGACTTTTGTTACTATCCTCTCTTTATGTGGTCAAGTCCCTTAAGAAATTTTTTTTTTTTTTTTAAACACGACTTCAGCTTCATGCCCTTGATTTGTGGTGACACAGGAGCAGCAGCAGAAATGAGATTGTTCATTGTAAGGGGAACACCCAACTGATCCAAGCAACATGTTAAACAGTTACACCAGGAACAACAAGCTGGAAATGCACAAGCATTAAACATTTCTAAATTATTTCACTGGATTAGTTCAAAATTCAGTTTTGATTCTGCACCAAGAAAATTCCAGGCTACCCAAACACACAGAACTACTGAAGATGAAATAGCAGCTGACAGGAGTCGCTACTTCAGCACAGTTGTGAAGATTCATTTGATGTTTATTATCTGGGATTTATAAACTGTCTAGTTCTTCAAATACCTTGATGCACAGCATATCTACCCTTCAGACTGGTTTCATTGTTTAATTATTAACTGCAGTCCTCATTCTGCGTGTGTGTGTGTGTGTCTGTGTTCAGCATGAACAGAAACATGGAGTTAATTTAAAGGCTTGTGAAAAAAAAAACCCTGTTCTATTGTACCACTAGGTTATATTTTGATAATATATTTAACATATTCATACCTGTGTCAGAATTTCAACAAGGAACTTAAAAAGAACCCCAACAGGTGTGTCTTTCATGCTGGGCTTCTTATCACTTAAAGTCCCTTGAGCAGAAATGGGTCAACTGTGCTGTAAAAGGGGATTTTTCACTTAGTTCTCAGGTGTGGGAAAAAAACACGCCAGCTTTGAAGTGTTCAGGCTTTCATTTATCTCTTGGAAGGCAGGCCACGCTTTCCTCGTTTGGCTGGAATTTGTGCTTCTACTGTATAGACAAATAACATAGAAAACATCCGAGCCTATATTTTTATGAGAAGTGATGGCAGAACTGGAGATGTGGCAACGTTATTTGATTTTAAAGCTGTGCCGGTGAGCGGCACGCTGCATTGTGTTGAAGTCCCTTCTCTGTGCTCCTGGCTGTGGTGCATATCTGCTGCCTGTTGTTTTATTCTTAGCTTCACTCCTCTGTTTTGTGTTTAGAGGCATTCCTCAGGAATAGGCAAACCTGCTCCGATAAACTACGAACTGCCACATCCTCAGAATAGCATTTTCTGACATTCAAACTTAGCACTAAATAATTTTTTTTATTTTTTATAATTTTTTTAATTTTTTTTTTAACATTTGGGATTAAATAGGAAGAAAGGGAACAAAAGAAAAAAAATGTTTTGGGATATTTAGTTCTACATAAAAGTTTCTATGTAAAAATGTACAGAAAAATATCCTAGAAACACACTTTGTTTTTTCTTTGTGGATGTTCGGTGCAATTTTTCACACTCAAAGATTTAGCTAAGATTTTTGTTTAAAACTAGGCTTTAGAGTGCTTGTGAAAAAGTAAATTAACTGAGCCAGATTAAGCATTCAATATGTGAAGAGTGCCTCCAATTCCAAAGGACTGTAACCTACCTCTTCTTGCTTCTCATTAAGCTAAGGCAGTGGAATGAACTCTCTTGCTCCTTCCACCAATTTCTTCTGTCTTTGCCTCCTCTTTACACCAGTTTTGCTTGCCTTGTGATATTTAAGGTCTCGTGGGCCATAGCCCTCATCTTCAGGATATTTTTAATACACGGATCGGGAAAAAGAAGCCAACATGATTAAGGCTCCATATCTGTGTCTATAACTTGGCCTCACCTGACAGCTAATATTTTGTGTAGAGAATCTTCCCCTGGTTTTAATGTGCAGTGTTTGCCTGCATCTACATGCTAACCTCTCTCTTTTTCTTGCATCAATATTAATCCAGCTCGTTTCTTTACACCTGCAAACTCGATCTTACCTGCAGCTCTTACCTTCCTGCCTTCTTTTATACTGTCCTGTTTTCAGTGACCCATCAGCCCTCCCCTGGCACAGCTGGCCAATAATTTCTCTGTTTGGCCACCCAGCCCTCATCCCTCCTGTAGTTTCAAGTCTTAACAGACCCCATTTCAACCCCACTTTCACTCTAGTCAGTCCCACTTTCACTCCAGTGTTTTATAAGAGGAAGAGAAAAGAATATTTCAGTTCTCAGCTTCTCTCACTAATAACTCTGAAACATTAACCAATATATTGCATCTTTTATATCCAAGTTCATCTGCATCACTCCTTAACAGAAAAGTCTTGCCCTCAGCAGAAGTAATAGCAGCAACGATCTTTCTAACCGGTGTTTTTAGGGGGTGTCCTTCCACATTCTGTGAAGCATTTGTCTTCTTAATAATGCAGTAACATTTCTAGGAATGTAAGAATCTTACGAACAAAACTTTAATGTAATCTAATAAGCAGCACTGTGTTCTTCAGCTCCCCTGGTCCTCCTGGGAATGGGGGTGCAGAGAGAGGCCCATCCCCACGTGGGGAGCTCCGGGAACCTGAGACCGCGCTCTCCAGAGCAGCGAAGGGTGAGGCACACACCTCATTACCTCATTAAAAGATAAATTCCTTAAGTTGAGAGTGTGAGAGTGTGTTGTCACGGGCCTATGTTTTGCTAAGACAGGAGTTTCTCTTTCTGATGACTGGTTCATTCTTTCTTGGAAATCTGCAACATACATAATTTTTAAGATAACGATAAAATTGATGATAATAATAACTGGATTTCTGTATTTGTGTGGTGTAGCTGTTTACAGTCATTTAATTAGGCTAATAATATCTAAAGAGATAAGCAGTAATACTTTTATGTCACACTTGTGTTATTCTTAAGCAGTTATGCTGGTTTATCATTGAAACATTAGACATTTTTGCAAGGCAGCTTTCAAGATGTGTCACCCACTTATGCTGGGAAGGCTGGGAAACGTTGGGCACAGCTCTGCTCTGACGGTGCGGAAAGGATGAGCGAAAAGGGAAAGCCATGCCCATCTCTCCAAACAGAGTTTGGAGTTCACAGCTTGGTAAAGCAATCATTTGGTAACAGTTTCCACAACTCTTGTCATGTATGCATATACATTTTTTCAATGTACAGGAGCCATTTCACGCTCAACGTGAATTAACGAGAACTGTTACAGTGTATTTCACATTCACATACAGGAGGGCAGCTGCCCCAGGCTTTTGGCTGTATTATTTCCCCACCCCCTTGGTGCGCAGTCATGATGCAGAGGGAAGAATTTCAGCGTGAGCTTCTTTCAAAAAGCCCTACCGTTTCCATTTTGCATCCCTTTTTCACTCCGAGCGCAGGGCATCCTATTTCTTTTTCAGCTTCAGACTGTGTAGCAGAGGCCAACGACACACTGATGTAAAACTGGAGCCTTAAAAGAACGGCTGAGGTTGGGATCCCGGTCCCTGAATCCCGTGAAGCCAATGTCAACAAATGCCAGGTTCTCAGCGGACCGGCTGTGTGCTCTAATGGAAGCTTTTTTTTTTTTTTTTTTTTCCACTGAATGTCCGGCAGATTTATCTGTTGAAGAGAAACACATCCCATGATTGAAACTGTAGCCTCACAGCCGGCCGGGCAGGGCTTCGGGATAAATTGAGCTGCTGAACACGCATTTATTTTTATGCTCTGTGTGATTAAGTTGCTCCTAAATAAAGCACACAGCAATTAATCTGACAGAAAGAAAACAATTTACAGTACCTTTTTCTAACAGTTACACGTCTACACAGCAGCCCACTACAGATTGTCCCGGTGGAAGGACAGGTCACAGGGAAGAGCAGACCTTAACCCTGACATCCTCTGCTTGAACTTTTCCCGACACGGTACCGCCAACTTCAGCTCAGAGCCACTTCCCATCCGTCTTGTTGGCGCTTCAGCTGCCACCTCCGTGCCGTTCCACTGCCGGGGCAGAGCTGGCAGCTGATGCTTTTCCTGACGTGTGCTGGGGCAGGTGGGTGACGCCGTGTGCCTCTTACATCGGTGAGGAGTTGTGGGCAGTTTGTCTAAATCCATAGCAGGAAGCGAGGTAAGAGAAGGTAAGAGAAGGCTAGAGAATTTATTGTTTGAAGGAAAGAAAGAAAAATACTAGAGTAGGATATGTTACCGCTTTTTTTATTTTCTCCCCCCCCCCCAAATGATCTAATAAAACTTATATTTTAGTATCAGAAAGGGCTCTTCTTCCTTTGATGCTTTCCCATTGACAGGTGACCGTGTGCCTTACTTTCTGTTTCACGTGGCTAAGCAATTTGGATTAGAAAATGAAAATGTTGATTGTCCTAGCTGGATTAAAGCCCAGACTGAAAGTTGCTTATTGCTTAGAAAATAGGAGAATCTCTTAAAGATTCTCTGTCAGAGAGCCATGGAGATGGCATATCCGCAGCACTTTGTCTAGACCTGGTTTGGTGGTCTGGGGAGAGCCCTTTGGCTTACCTGACTTTCCCGCTGATGGAGGGATCGACGCTGAGGGATATCCAAGAGAAGTTTTTAGCGATTACCAGCTCTCCTGGGCTCTCTACAAGACAGGGTTGTCTGGCCTGGGGTGACTGTGACTGGCATACAAATAGCACTGAGCATCACTCCCTGTGTCTGGATCTACGAGGATGACAGCAGCATGGAGTGGGAAAAACAAAACTGGTTAAGGACGCATGTTTCTAATATTTAACAGTCCCTGAAGTTTAATGCAGTAACCTAGGGGAAGAAAAAAGGTCTTCCAGTTCCACTTCTGCTACCCATACCTAATGGCAGGAATGCGGTTTTATTGTTCCCAAACCCATTTGTTTATGTTAAATAATTTCTGTGTAGGTGAAAACACAGCACCTGATCTCCTCTGTTGGGTGTTTGCAACTTTAGTTGTACAAGAGGTTCTTGATGCTACATCTATAGACTCTTACTACAACCCTCTCTTTCATGACACCACTTTTCTATTTCTTTTGCAATAAAACAGTGCCTTTGATACTGCTGGGTGCCATTGTTTTGCAGCTTTGGTCAATAGCAGTTGTATGTCCCTGTGGTTAGTTAGCTTGTAGTTCTTTTCACGTCGTCTTTTCCTGCTTTAGTGGCTGTTGGTTTCTGATCCCCTCTGCACTCTGCTTTGATCTAAGTTAGTTGCTGTCAGACATGTGAGTAACAGTTTTAAGAACAATGGCAAGCTCAATTTTTCCACTTGCCTTTCATCATAGGTGGCCGGTCTGCTGGTCTCCGTGTTCTGATTAAGAGCAGTAGAAAAAACCAAAACCCTACCCTTAAAACTTGAATATTACTGAGCTAGCGGACATCATTATCTACTTCATGCTGCAATCTCCTCTGGCCACATAACGTCCTGGTGGCTACATAACATAATAATCAAATAAAATGTAGATATTTTTCATGTGGCCCATAAAGACATGCTTCCTGGGAAAACATTCGTATTTCTACTTGAAATGGAAATTGAAAACTGTTATTGTTCCCATGTTGTTGTTGGCTTTTCGTGTTCCCCTCAGCTTCTCTCCCTCTTCTTCCTCTGCTGTTTTGAATTTGTTGATTCCTTTTGATTCTATTTGTTGATTCTCTTTTGAATCAACAAATCTGATTTGATTTGTTGATTCCACTTTGAATGTGTTGATGCCTTTGCCTACCAGCCGAGCCGGAGCCAGCATGGCTGGGCTGGAGCTCCAGCTGATGTGGAAAGACCTGTGTCAGGACATAGAGTAGGAATGTTCTCCTTTAGTAGGTCTTCCTACTCTGTAGCTGCCAAGATGGCTGTAAGTAGCAGAAATAACAACAAAAGTCAGTCTGCTCATCCCGCTCTTCCCACAGCTCACCGTGCACTTAGTGTTTTCTTCGCAGGACTCAGGTAAAGCTGGATCCGAGCGGTGTCACCATTGCCACCCTGCTCTATGCCTGCCCACCTGCCCTACTTCACCCCTTTGAGATTCCCTTGCATTTTTAATCAATGGAATCAATTGATTCCAGCTTAAACAAGGCTGCGATGCTCAAGAAAAACAAGCAGCTGAAGGTGGACTGTCTGTGTTTGAGCTTTCTGTGTGGGTTTCTCTGTCACAGTCACTTGAAACAAGGACCATTGGACTCTTCCCTGAAAAATAAGACTCAGGAAACGGTCTTGGACAAGAACTGTGGTTTAGAAATGGATCATCTGATGAATTAAATATCTGGTTGCTTCGTTAATTAAAACCACAGTTGCAGCAGGTAATGAGTAGAAGTGTCTACGCTGAGAGGCTGACAAACCTAGTTTTGCCTATCAACTGGTTATTTGTGAAAGGAAACAAAGAACTAAGTCATATGCTCAGAACCCTCTTCAGTGGTTTTACATCGCTTCATGCATTTCCATGCCTAGCCTTTCTGTAACACCCTGTGTGTAAATCCCTTTGCCTTACTGGCAGACAAGTCTCATACTTTATTTTTTTTAAATATAACTCACAGGCCATGAAACTTGAAAAATTTTCTTGGAAGCAAAATTTCATATTCAATCCTAAGTTTGCTATGGTGTGGGCTGTCATGCCAGCAGTGTCTCAAACTCTCTTTTAAAGGACATTTTACCTTATGTATTTATACAGCCCTTTCTTCTAATTTTGTGGCAGTGTCTGATGACATTCTCAGAACTCAGCCATCTTCACTTCCATCACAGGAAAAAAATGACAAGTCTGAAATCCTAATATTTCCATTCATCTCTTCTGATGAGCAGCCAGTCAGACACTGCTGCACTGACTTTAATAGCACGCTTATTCTGTAAAATACTGTTTATGCAGAGTAATGCTTTTGCAGTGTGGGCCACCACTTCTTCAGCTGGTGTTGTCTGTGATTCTGGTACAAATAAAAATTGTTTATAAGGGTAGCTTTTACGTATTTTTAAATATTGGCCCAGCAAAACCATGGGAAAGCGGCATGAAATCTCTCTCTGCTATCTTCTGTGTGAATAGTGGCCTATGTCTTTTCCCCCACTTTTATATTGCACCCTGGCCTTCTACAGATACTGTTGATAAGCTGTCTTTTATCTCTGCTGCACCTTGGTGTTTGTATTTAGCATCTCTGCACATAAACATATCCTGTTGCTTGCCATCCTTGAACACCCACCACAAACTTCCTCTGCTTTTGTCACAATCAAATTCCTCCAAACAGCCGCTAGCTATTTCATACACTACTAAAATCCTTTTTTTTTTTTTTTGCACAACCTAACAATGCTCCTGCTTGTTCTTTCTCCCATTAAAATATTCCAAGAGGGTTGGTTTGATTTTATTTTTTTTTTTTTAATTCTGACACTTGATGAAGCGAACCCTGCCTGTTCTTTTTGTCCTCTTCCCCCTCCTTGCTCCATTGATACGGTACTGTCTTGGCGGTAGACCTGTCCCCCCAGTTCTCCAGAGGGACACTAAAGTTATGGACATAGAGTAGAATTGGCAATGCTTAGGAAAAGCTAGGAAGTGCCCGGTGATACGACAGGCATGTGAAAGGATTCAGACACCCAAGAGCCGAGCCACAGAAGCAGAACCTCTCCTGTGCTGAGGAGCCGTGCCTATGGTGTGAAGACTGGCTTGGTTCGATGTCCTGTCCCCCACTGCCTGCAGGAAACAATGCTGGTAAAGATCAGAAGGTAGAAAACTCATGATCTTACTGTGTGTTTCTTGCTTTGCTTTTGTAATCTCTTTCTGGGGAGCGTTCAGAACACCTGACAGTGTTCCAGGACTCTTCCAGACGAATACCTGTTTCCCCCAAGGACTGCCCAGCGCGCTTCTGCATTGACCACGCTATAGCATCGCTGAGCAGCTGCACCTGCTGTGCTGCTTGACTGCTTAGCCAAGCCCTGAAGAGTCACAGAGCGCCTGCATTTTCAGAAGTTTTCTCTGGGAGTGAGGGAGCTGATACCAGGTAGCCTTTTTTTTCTTTAAATTGTGCATGTTTTTTTGTTTTTGTTTTTTTTTTTCTTTTTTTTGTATGTGGTACTTAGTGAGATGCCAAGTCCTTGCAGCGCTAGCATCACAAAAAAGTTATCTGAGTGGCCAAAGTAGTTCACCTTTTCCCCCAGAAGCTATCTCATCTTATGTTTCACTGCTCTCCTGAGTTTCCCAAATGTCATGTTATTCAGCTTTTTTCACACCCCTGGCCAACTCATCAGCACAGTCATTATCCAGCCTCTCCGGCTGATGTACTTAACACCTCATTAAAAAAAATATGTTCAGCTCATCTCCCTTCACTGCTCTTCAGTTGTCAACAAGTCCTGGTTTTTCCCCTTTTACATTCAGTCCTTTTGATGCTGAATATTTGTCAATCATTAGTTTTTACCCTCTGGTGCCATTTCCTCATGCTGCTCTTACTAACCACCTCATCTACATTATGTACCACTGTCTTTTTAGCTTACAGAATCTATCTATATATGGAAATTGTTGTTCTTGTTTATCCTTGAGCTTCAATACTAAAGCCACAGTATAACAGCATATTCAAATATATGCTCTGCCATTGTGGTATTTTTTTTTCTAAAAAAAAGTATTTTTTCATAAGCGTACTACTACTACTGCTTTGTTTTAGTTGTCAGAAACTTTCTGGTTAAACTTTTCTGTAGAAATTATTTTCTGACTTGGCTAGATGATTCAATATTTCTTTAAAGAATCCCTAATTATTTCTGAAGGAAACTTATCAAAAATAAGCTCACAAATAAAGATGTGGACCTGGTAGTTTTTTTGTTTGTTTGTTTTCACTGTGAAGCAGTTAAAATCAGAAAGTTTAGCAGACATTTTTTCTAATTTTTTCCTTTAAGAAAATAATTAGGATTCAATGTTATGGAACATGCCATCCTTGTAATTTATTTTAATATGCATCTAGCTTTTTAAGCTTTATTTGTGTTCTTTACAGCATTTCACTATGACTGCAAAGAGATGTTTAACCTGGATGGTTCTTGAAACTGATGTTGGTCTGGTGATTGGGAGCAGGTGCTTAATGATGCTTTTGATTACTGGGGAGCAATGAGCAAGTGACTACAAAGTGACTTTAAAACTATTTTACAGTCACATGATTTCTTCTGTAGGACAACTGTTTAATTTTTTTTTTTTTTCATATCCATAAAACAGTGGCCAGTAGGTGCTGACTTTGTGAATGCAGACTTTGTGAAGCTGCCCCTCGTGTGTTTGAGCAGCCAGAAAAATAGCGGTGGTGTTTATGGCTGTTGTGAACATAAGACCAATACGATTTCTGAGAAACTGGCATGTCCTGGTACCAGACACTGTTCAATGTCTATTGATTACAATTTATCTTACCACTAGCAGCTGGAAACCTAAACATATTACTCTCAGTCCCCCAAGTATCAGTGATGGTTTTTGAAGGTTACAAGGGCATCACGAACAGAACTGAGCATCTCAGGACTAGGTAAGAAAAATCATAAACCCCCCAAAGTATTTTAAAGCATTTTCAAAGACATCCAGGGCTTTAGTAAGCTTGATATTCTGGTGGCTTCTTTAGTTCCTCCAATACCTGGTACAGTGAAGTATTTTTATGCAGGCAGCTTGCTTTTCAACGAGATACCTTAAATGCTTCTGTGTTCAGGGCACTGAAAGGTTAAAGCTGTAAGATTCCACACACCAACTACAGTCCTGGACCAAACGGTTGAATTCTTAGGAAATTGTTCCTACAGCATCAGGTTAGCTGAGCTCAGTTATGACCAGAGTAGAGCGGTTCTCACCTTGACGTTGCTGTGAACCTCAATTTTAAGTTCAGACCTGTATTACACTCATCAACCTGAGCAAGGCTCAAGCTGCTTTTGAGTATTCACAGGAATGAGAAATGAGAAATACTGTAGTACACTCTATCCCCCTGTACACTGTACACTGGTACAGCCTTTTCTTTTTTCTGTCTGAACTTTGGATGGAACTGAAAATCTGGTCTTCATTTTTAATACTGTGGAGTAAAGACAGCACAGACAATCTGACCCCAAGGAATTTGTTCTTTCATTATTTTCCATCTCATAGACTGTTACCTGTACAGGTCCTGAGCAGGAAAACATCTAGAAAAGGAGGAAGCCCTCAAGCAGAGGGTGCTCAGAGGAAAAAGCCCTTATCTCTCCAGAGTCAAGCCAACATGCTTGGAACCCACTATGAAATCTCCATAGAGCCTGAAAGCAGAATATGATCATTTAATTATGAAAACATGAGTGTACCTTTAAATTATTCCCTGCCACAGTTAAAAAATGAAGAGCAATCAAAAAGGTGAATGGGAATGATGGAGGACAATTCCGAGTACATCCATCATCTCTTATCTGTACCTGTGTGTTTACACATGCCATCAATGTCATAACAGGAACTGTCTTCAGAGGAGCTGTACATAATGAATCCTTCAGGCTGATAGGCTATTGAAAGCAACTGTGTATTTTTTATTTTATTTTATTTTTTTAATGTACTTAAGATGGCTGATGACTTGACTCTTGCGCTTAGGGGACTGTTAGCTGCACTAGCATAAATAGTTCATTACTCTAACTATGCTGGGGCTGTGAAAAAAGAAGAGGAAAAAATATTAGCACAGCAAATGTCTCGAGGGCTGAGTTATTTTTTTTCTTTCCCTGCCTTGTTCTAGAGTGGGAGCTACAAAGTACTATGTTGCTACCCTTGCCATCACCTCCCTGCCACAGCTCCCATGTTCATAGGAGGGCACCTGAGGTCAATGCCATGTGCTTTGTGCAAGGAACTCTGCTCTTCGTCCCTTGCTGTCCTCCAGACCGTGAGCTGCAGTGAAGGGCTGAGGGAAACAGGCTATTCCATCTCCATGATGTATAGATTTGACTTTGAGCTGTCCTTGCGTTTTCTAGTGCAACCTTACGTATATCATGAGCAAGACTTTTGAGCAACATTAAAAGCATAGGATGAAACAGCTTTTTTTTTGTGTGTTGGTTGGTTGTTCTTTTTTTTATCAGATTTAAAAAGAAAAAATAAAAAGGGAGATTGAATATCTGCTGGATTGTGGAAAAGTTCAAACACATTTGTAGATGTCTGAAGCCTAAGGGCTTTCACTGAAATTGCCACATAGTTTGTTCTTAGCAATTAGATGGAAACTGGCCGTACTTCAAATATGACATAAAAATGAAATGTTCTCCACATCAAACTGACATCGTAGTCGTGCAATACCTGGTGTGTTGCGTGCAATGTTGTTTTCTTGTCTCTGTTTTTTCAGCCTCGATACCCTGATCAATAAATGCATACTTAGGCAGCCACGGTGACAAAGGACGTCTTTCCTTCGGAGAACTGCTGCTGAACAGCATACACGGGACAGCAGCTAAACCTGTGCATCTTCCTTCGGTGCTGGGCACTTCTGAGCTCTGCCTTTCCTCAGCTTCAGCCGAACAAAGGATTTGCAGGGCAGATGCAGAGAATGCTTTGCAAACAGAAGGAAAGGTCCCTGAACTACAACTAATTTGATTAGTTCTGAAAAAGTTAGGGAAGATCTTGGGCTCCTTTATTGAAAAGCTGTAATAATTTGATTTTACAGTGTATAGAATAGAGGGTTTGCTGTGCTGTTTTTGATGGGTTGATGTGGTGCACTTCATGAATGCAGTGAGATTATAAACAAAGAGTGTTGGGGTTAGAATTTTTTTATTATTGTTATTAATATTTTTTTTTTTTGTTATTCAGGACTGCAAAACATCTCATTCAGTCAACAAAGTGAAATGGCTGACAAGGAACATGCAAGCATATTTCGACAGTGACAACAAAGCAGAGAATTTCATAGTACTTACTAAAGCTTGCTGAACTGTTAGTTTTCCTACAGCTGTTGAAGTTCCACAGGGGCACTGCTTCTTCCACTTTGGCCACATCCACTTGGCTTTTCAGCAGCAATGCACTATCCCATATCCATCACACCAACCTACGTTATGCTCTAGTCTTGCATTGCATTAAAACCCATATGCAATATTCATTAGAAGAACATGGAAAACAGGCACACAGGCACTTCTTAAAGCAAACTGAATTCTGCTGCCTCGTCTGGAATATATGGTCATATTAATCCTTTAGTCCTTCAGATATGTCCCTGCATCTCACTGAATATGGAGGTATGTGAGGATTACCATTCACTTTCAAAATGTAGTAAATAATTTGCCTTTGGAACAATTGATGATGAAATTTATTCTTAAAATACAGTTTTCCTAGGGGGAAAGAAGAAAAAGTCTCAGACTGGAAACCCAGGCCATCCAGAGAGACAATGTTCAAGCGGTGGATTAGTGCTCTGACACTGTGGGTATTTTTGAAAGGTGGAAGAATTACACAGGGAACACACTCCCAGCAGTTAATACACCAGGTATGGTTGCTCCTGCATGATTTTACTCATGTAAGAAGTTGCAATGTGTTACTTTTAAGAATGCAAGTCTTGTTTCCGCTCTCTGCCTTGCTAGTGGAAACGGGTTCTTTTAAAAGTAAGCATCATTTACTCTTGAGCTAAGCCCCCTCCACCTGGTTCTTTCACCACGGAGGGAGCATAGGCAGCCTTGCAGCATCTACATTATTTGACCGAGCATGATGTTACGACCTTTAGTGCAGATCCAGACCAGTGTATTCATCTGGTATGGCACAGCAGCTGTTCAGGCTTACCAGCATGAGTCTGAGAGCAGTATTTAATATTTCCAAGTGTGTCTACTTTTCTCCTGTGTCATGTCTAGTCAGCCTCAGTGTCCCTGCAGCAACACTTCTAGGAGTTCAGGCTCTGGATTTAATGCAGGTGGAAGTGACTCAGCCCTGACTACGGTGTACATATCTTCTGTATTGGCCTTGGTATATAGGACAATTAGAGATCAAATGCTTCACCTGATGAGGTGCATGCTGTTGTATTTAGTGGTAGAACAGACAGCATTTGTCTTCCTGAGCTGTGCAGCAATTACTGTATACCTTTGCCTTTGATAATTTCATTATTTACATCTAAGACTTTGCAGTGCATCGGTGGATGTGTTTGAAGTCCCTCAGTAGCTGACTGGGGGGTTGCAGCTAATTTGCTTTAGGCAGTGCAGTAGAAAACCATGTTTATCATCCTCTGGTAAAACCATGGGCAAGTTCACGAAGCATGTTTGTTCTTGTCAGTTAGTTACAATATGTAATTTAAATGATACCTTTTGCATTTCAGAAAAAAATGTAGTAAGTGCTGCTCACACTAGGAATGATTGTGCTTATTTGATACCTTCCCATAGTGAGGAAGAAGGATAACATATACACTTGCTATGAGAAGTATTAGTATGTTAAGAGAAGTAACTGCCACTACCCACTGAAGTACCCATTGAACTAATGAATTGATTTTTATAATTATCTTACTATTAGATGGCAAAACTGATGTTTAATGACACAATTGTTTATTTGTTTGCACACATAGACCTTATTCTTACAAACTGCAACATTCAACATCGTAGTGTATCACGTTAACCCATGATCACTGATGCAGGAACTTGTCCACATGTGGGAATCTACAAAACAGCTGCTCGGAAATAAATGCTGCAAAGAGGTATTAGGATTTTCTTTTCTTTTTCCAGGGATGAGAGTGTGAGTTGCATAAACCCTCTGTGCTGATACTCTTAATACAGAAAAAGGATATCCACGCAGGGACTTGTTCTGAAGGAAGGCAGTAGTAACTACTTACTTTAAGAGGTAGCAAGTCAGGTTGCTGCTTCCTTCTGATAGCTGAAAAAGATTTCATATATGGTTTTTAAAATGTTCCCTATTGTATGTGGTCGCATACCAGCTAATTGCTTTGTTACAGAGCCTGGGAATTTATGTCATCTCTTAATACAAATCACCATTTAGAAAACAGGAAACATGAGAGTAGTGCAAATGCTTTTCCTAGAGGCTCTCAACTATGTCATATGCAGCCACATTAATGAATAGCTTTTGTGCTGTGAGAAAATTAAAGTACACGGGCACACACAGTTTGTATAGCATTCACTTGCACCTAGCAATGTATAAATAAAATGTCCTGTACCAGAAGTGATGCTACAGGGTGATTTTGGATGTTACTTCTGTGATTGTCTGTTGGCTTATAGATAATTCCATAATACATACTGCTCTTTTTGCTTTATGACCTGGTCCCTAGTAATATCTAATTAAATACTGTAAAATTACTAACTTGTCTCATGAAAATGGACAGCTTTTCTCTCCTCCTGTGTCATGGATCCTTGGGCTTAGCACTGCAAATTGGGCTGGATGCTTGGCCTTCAACACTGAATTGCAATTGATACAAAATTATTAGCTTCAGCATGCATGGCATACGATGCTGTCGTGCTCGTGGCCTGCTCTTCGGCCTCTGAGTCTTTGCTCAGAGACAGCACCTGCTCCCTGAGTGTTTCCTTCTTAGAAATGTGTCAACCCCAGTAGCAGATTCAAACTGCAAATTTGTTCTAACGTTGGGAATTTTGCATGAGCAGGGTCATCAGATTTAACTTTACAAGAGTAAGTGGTACTTTTATACATAAATTCTCCTGCTGTCAGAACCCCAGAGTAAAGCTAGAAAAAAAAGTTTTCGTGTCTTACTGACTGAGAGAAGTGTTTTGCTCAGCCTTTAATTTTACAGGTGACAGCAATAGTAGTAGTGTACAATGCTCGTCCTCCTTGGCAGCAGCATGCCATGTTTTAATGACTCACTTGTTTCACGAGATGTGTTCTCCCTAGGTAAGCTGGGAAAAGCAGTTTGGAAAGCCGAGTGGAAGGATAGTGATGTCCTTCCCATTGGTCAGTGGAAAAATCTGACTCCTTCAGATCCTTCTGAAGGCTCTAGAAATAGCTTGTGTGACCTCTCAGTTTACTTGTTGGTGACACTAAAAGCACAATAAACATCCCGCTCGAGCATGAAATCATCTGGTACAGACATCTACTGTTATGTAGTTGCAAGACATTTTTATCAGAGCTTTCCTCAGGCTCCTAAGCTGCAAGTCTTTTACTTTTTCTTTCTTAATAAAAGACAAATCTCATTTTTCTGGTTGGGATAATAAATCCAGCATTGACACCTCCTTATCTGGACTCCTGATTTTAGTGCTTAGGCAGGTGATTTGCTTGGGGTACAGGCCCTAGATAATCCCAAACCACTTTCATTTTTGATACCATGAACACTTCTGCACAGGCTGTAGTCTGATCTGCGTGCTGAAGGTTAAGTGATGCTGAATTATTAAGTGGCCTGTAGAGCTGAATATCCTACCGACTTTAATCCTATAGTTAACAACCTCCCCATCCCTCAAAAAACCCTCCCAAACCTCTGGAGAGAAAACCTGTGGGACACAGCAGATGCCGCCCATATTCTGATCGTGTTTGCATCACTTTCTGAGCCTGGTGAGAGTCTGTTTATAGAAGGAGGCAGAACCACAGAAGTCTGGGAAATGCAAGTGCCTGGGAGAAGCAGCAATGCCTTGTTGTGGAGGATGACCCTGTCCAGCCCTAAGCTCTTCCTTCAGCTGGCTCCTTCCACCCTGCTCCTGTTCGAGCTGTGAGCAATGAAATGCTCCGTCATGCCTGAGACTTAGAGCCGCGTAGCTGATGTGATCCTTGGGCACCCTGCCTGCCGGCTCCCGGCGGCTCCAGCCACCCTCCTGTCCTCCTGGATGGGCTGGAGCAAGTGGCCTGGAGCTGCTGGTGCCTTGCTGTGCTCCCTGCAATTACCTGATACCAGGGTAAACCTTGCCTGTCTCAACATCTTTATCCATGGAATGATGGGAGTGATAATTCCTATTATTACTGCTGCCCTGAGCCTAATATTCTTATTCATATAGCTACAAGTACTCATTGTTCATAATGCTATACTTTCAAAAAAGTAAATAACTGATCTTAGGAAGGGCAGCCTTTCCATTAACTGCCAAAACTCCAAATTTCAAAGGTACAGCACTGCATATAGCAGGTTATGCTGAAGGACAACAAATAATTTGTGAGCCAGTGTACGCTGCTCGCGTTATCTGTCGGGTGTCTGAAAGCATTAAAGATTCATGATCTTTTAACAAGGAGCTACAGCAGTAACAACACCAAGCTCCAGAATCAGCAAGCAATAGTTTACAGGTTAGTGCTTTGAAATATTTATTTTGTCTGATTTTAAAATGTTGAGTCTGGAATGTTTTAAATTATACTTTCCCACTGTATCTATTTGGCTTGTGGAGCCTGTCTCTCTGACTCAGGACAAGTATGGACTAGGAGTTACTGTTTTTACTGTTTAGAAAACCAGTCTGTGGTTGAAGCCTAATGTAAAAGGCCAAGTGTCCTTTTGAGAATGCCAGGGTCAAAGTGCAAGGCCAAAAAAAGGGAAAATGAGATAATAGGAATCTTGTGAGATTTCTCTGGTGGGAATAGGGACCTCTGAAGTCCAAACACAGTGAAAATTTGTAAAATAGTGTCCAAATGCATGTGCTAACAGAACAAAATCTTCTTCAAACCGTCATGGTTGAGTTCTGAAGTGAGTAAAATAGAATAATAAAATAGTAATCTCTTAATCAATTAGCTGACTTGGCCTTTGTTGTGACCAATGGGAATTTTTTAATATTTTAGTAAGGATTTGCCGTTTCAAAAAATTTGTCCCAATTTGCAAAGGAAACTGAGGCAACGGACATATAGATTCACCTTAAAACCCCAAGCTGAGTCAGATAGCTGATGCAGGACAGAACTACCTCAGTTTGAATTCACATTTACAGGTGACAGCTATCAGGCTTTCTGTCACCTTCCTTTAGTGCTCCGTTTGGGCTCCCACCGCCCGTCGCCCCCCTGGGAAGGCTGTCGGTGGGGAGGGAAGAACTGCGCTGTCTCGTGGAAAGCCAACCTGCTGGCAGCCGGTGTTTGAATGCCTGGCACAGAAACCAGGGTAACAGAAACTTCCAGAACCAAGTGAAAGGGAACATAGAAATATGTCAGTGAAATGCATGGAAATCAAGAAATTAAACCTGTCTGCTTTGATTAGGACTGGATGTGTGCATACGTACATGAGGTATGAATATATACATTGATGCATATACTTGACAACTGGATCCTGAGTCATATGGGATGGGAATGAAATGTTTTGGTATATGGAGACAGGTTCTTAATTCAATCCCAGCCAAGTCGGTAGGAATGGGAGAAACTTCACCTCATCAGCTGGAGACTTAAGTTCGACAACTTGTTTCTGTGGCCCATTTTTCCCTTTTGTGCTTTCCTTAGCTGCTTGTTTTTCTCTGGTTTTGGTTTGTTGTTTTTTTTTTTGGTTGTTTGTTTTGCTGTTTGTTTTTTTTTTTCTTGTTTGTTTTGTTTGTTTGGTTTTTTGCCTTCCTTTCCTCTCTGTTAAGGGCCAACTGTTTTCATTTATAAACAAGTGAGAGCAGAGACCAGTGCTGTTCTCATGGGGTAAGTTACAGTTACACCTTTAGTGATATTTGTACTTGTGACAAAAACAAGTGATATCGTCAGTCTTCCATGCAGAGGAGCAGTTTTAGCTCGGTTTAAAGATCTTTTATTGTTTTTCTCCTGAAGATCCTAATAGAAACTCTCCAGGGCACGTCACAATAAAACTTATGCTTATGGCAGACCTGCTGCAGTTCAAAACTGTGTCCAGCTACAACCAGTTCTCATGCATATTTGCTTTTCAAAATTAAGATGGCCTTCACCAGTATTTTCGGTACTCTTGAGACATGATGACATTTAATCATGAAAAAAGCTTTAGACACAGCATGGGAAAGTGCTTTATTTTCTCTCACCATTTCCCTTCAATTATCATATAAGTGAAACCAGACAGAACACAAAATAAAATCCACTCGCCTGAAATATTGGCAGCCTTCATATACACATATTCTCCCACATTCTGTTAAAAGTCTCTTTCTATTCTCCCCAACTTTAACACAACCTTTAGAGCTAATCACATCTCTGAAGGCTTTTCTTTATTATTTTTGCAGGCAAATAGATCTGTAACCACATTATTTTAAAACAACAACAACAAACTTGTAATGCTCAATAGGCAGTGACTAGTGTAACAAAGTAGGGAATGAATGGATGCTGTGCTGGAACGGGAGGAAGGTTTCTTGTTAAAAACCTATCTGTGGTTTGGTGCTCAGCTTCTGACAATGTTTGGACTAAGAGATACAGAAAACATTTGGGTTGCGCACCTACCGTAGTTGGGGTTGTTTTTTTTTGCAGTTTCCCAGTGTCCTGAACCTGCCACATTCCCTGTTGTATCCGTGCAGAGTCCCAGGTCACGCCAGCAGTGCTTGGTCAGAAGACCTGGATGCCCTGCAGGTTCACAGCTGGGAGAAAAAAGAAACAAACTGGTGGCATGGGAATGCTTCTGGCCTTCTCGCTAAAGAAAACAAGACTCTGATTAAAGAAATCGCTCAGGGATGTGTATTTACACATTTTACATCCATTTACAGTGGAAGTAGATGGACATTATTCATGAGTTTGAAGAGGGGTTATGCCTTCCGAAGAAGCTCAGTGTCCCGGATCAGGCTCTCTCAACTTGCAGCTGGGGTACTGGCTGTAGCCACATAAATTCTGTAGTGCAACGGTGAACAAGGTTTACATTGTTGTTTAAGTACACAAATAAATATTTAGTTGTAAACAAGTTGGGGCATTGTAACAGATGTGGCTAAAACCTGTACTACGGAGAAGAATGCAAGTTTCTGATACGTGTTCTTTCCCCCCAGCTTCCACGTCTGAACTACGTTAGGAAATCTTAAAATAGATGGGGAAACGTGGGCCCACATTTTATTGCCTACGAAGTATACCGATAAAAGGCTTTTGGTTTTTTTATAGATCAGAAATGCCATTATGTATTTATATATTTTACTAGTGAAAGAACAAGCTGGCAGGAGGTGTATTTGTGACAAGAGGGCTGTATTTCTTTTACAATGGAGATACTTTGGCTTCTCTCATCAAGTGTTGTTCAAACTCTTTGATGTATATAGTTGCCCACTCTGGAACAGAACCCTTCTTTGGTGTTCCTCCTTGCCATCTGCATATGTTTTCTGATGTACTCCTTGGTTTTTTCCTGGTATAAAACATTTTTACCAGGTGAGGTTTGGGATAGTTTTTAATGGAAATATAACAGACAGAATGGTAATATCTGTGGGGATAAATGTTACTGTGACAGCTGGACTCTTTCTAGCCATAAAAAGGAGAATAAAACCTGCCCATGAAGTGGGTGAGCAGTATAGGACCTATGGAGAAAACCTGAATATTGGGGGAGGTGTATGGAAGGCACTGAGATGCTCAAGGATCATAAATGGATGAGGCTAAGTACAATGGCGAGATGCACGTGGTTAGTTGGGGCCACCCTAAGGTCATTGCACCAAGGTGGGTGATGCAGAATGTGACTTTCTTACTGACTGTCTGCAGGAGAAAGGTGAAGAGCTGGCTGGTAAAAGCAGGAATAGCAGCATCAGAAATGGAATTGTCAGATAGCCTTTAGTCTTCAGCACTTCGGCGAGTCATGCTGGCGAGAAGGTTATTGGTGGTAGCTGTGCTTTATTTAGTTACTTAGATACTGTATGGAAACCACCACTTGTTTCTATTAAGAACATGCTGTTAAAGTGGGATTAAGAATTTAAAAGAAAGCTGCCTGGGCACCCGGCCAGTCAGGAGATATCCGTTTATAGTTTAGCAATGATGAGCCAACATCGGGAATTACTAGACCAAGTTCCTCCATGGTGTAAGCTAATATGAGCAAGCCCGAGGCCCTGGTGCATGTGAAGAGGCTGTTTTTCCCCAAAATGTAACAGATACAAAAAAAGCTCCTTGTTGTCAGCTTGTAGAGGTTCAGTATTAGCATAAGAAATAAGGGGATTCTGGCTGGACAGACGTTTGCCTGCTGAAAACGAGGTTCATACCAGGGAGGAAAGCTGCCAAGGAGATTGGGTTTTGATGCTTAGAAAATGAGAATGTGCTAAAAACGTGAAGCTCTGCACTGTGAGAAAACGCAAGGCAGTATCCCCTGCTCTCCCATGTTACTGAGCTCGACTGGGAAGGGACATGCTTCTGAAGGTTTGTTATTTCTTTTCAAAATGATGAATCAGCTGGGTGTCACCAGATGAAGCTGTGCAATCTGAAAAATACCTACAACAAAAAAAATTTAGCATAGAAAAATGTAGATATCTCTTTCCCCTCCTTCTCCTCACAGTTGATTCCCAGACTTAAATATTTAAATAGCTGCAATAGTTATTCACTAACTTATTTTATATGAAGGCATTCGCTTTACATGTTGCCTCATTCAAAATTAGCTTTAGCTTTTTGCTCACTGATTCCCAGTATCTTTTTCTCAAGCAAATGACTGCAACAAAAAAGCCATCTGATATTGTTTCTTTCACCATATAAATACAATATGAAGTCATAACACACTCAACAAATATGACGGTTCCTTTCCCAGCTCTGAGTTTACTATATTATCCTGAATTAATTAATTTTCTGAAAGCTTGCTGTGCTGTGGATTGCCTGAGATTATATAAGTGGTCCCAGACACTGGCTGTCAACTGTCTGGTGTCCCTAGCAGTGGGAAGATGATTTAAGTGCATAAAGTTCTGGATTGCTCTCAGTTTACAGGAACTTCAAAGACCTCTATGGTCTCTGGGGACGGAGTTGCATCCTTGTGACTTGATACACCAGCTGAAGAAAAACTGATATAGCATGGAAATGTATTGTCAAGGGCTTATCCATTATTTGCTCTTGATCGATGCTGAAAGTTGAAGTTTGAAAGTTGAGGTCAGCAGTTCTTTGCCTCAGATATTTAACAGAAAACAATCGGAAGAGTTGGAGCTGCGAGGACAAGGGGTCCATTTGATGAAGCACCAATTGATCACCCAAAGACTTCTCCCTTCGGGAGTGCCTGTCTGACAGAGGTTTGATTCATCATCTGTCCTGTACGGATGGGGAGTAGTGAATGCTCCGTTGTGTTCACCTTTATTTGATGGAGCACTGGAGACTGTCGGGTCATATGGAAGGAGCAGACAGGAGTGTGAACAATTGAGAAGGTGCATGGGGTTGTGGCAGCTCCCTCTCAGATGGGCCTGAATTTTTAGCTCTAAATCTGATTACATGGGGTTTAATGCAGTGTCATGGCCTGAACGAGCCCTGGGCGAGAAAGGGTACGCTCCGTATTGTGGGGAATGTGCGGGCAGGAAAGGCAACAAGTGACTTACCACCCCTTGAGTGGGGACCAGTCTGGTGGCAGCCTCATGCACTGGGAATGCTGTGTTTTGCAGTTTGCTGACCTACTTCTCATAAATTACTTAACCTCTTGAAATGTGAAGTGGTTCTGTCAGGACAAGTGAAAGAAGAGCTGGGGCCAGAACAATGCCATGATAAGAAGGGCACTGTGATGATGGTGTGCTTGTAGTGTAAGTCTTTGGGAAATGAATCATGTACAAAACTTGAGCTAGATTGTGGAGAACATGTATTTGAAGGGCAGACAGGAATCCCCACACTATTTGGTAGTACTGTTTGGAGAGAGTGAGAGATGGGAATTGCTAGGAATCACGTGTGGCTGGGCAGCTGCTAGGTGCCCGGGAGCTGTGCTGGCTGGCTGGGGGTCACCCTGCCGTGCGCAGCACACGCTTGGCTGCCAGCTGCGGGACTAAGAGCAAGAGAGACCCAACGAAGCAGCAAAGCAAGAGTCTGCCAAAAATGCTAGGAACAGTGCAGTTTTCTATTTCCCAGGGTCTTGATGATACTTTCGGTCTAAAGGTTAATTAAAGAGCTGCAATTATAGGAACGAAGGGAAACCTTTAATGGCATCTTTTCCCATTGCATTCTGTGCAACCAGGACTGTGTCCCTCATGAACCTTCTCATTAGAGATCTGAGCACCCGTTGGACTTCTGCAGTATCTCAAGGTGCAATGTAATGTTTAAAAAAGGTCAATTTGAGGTGAGATGATTCTTTTTCAGATAAACTGCCTTAGAATATAAGAAATGTGGCTGAAAAATTCGGCATTTTGAGGCAGTTTCCATTTGATAGCTGTCTTCAGTCCCACAAGGATGTTGGTGTAAAAATGCATGAGGTTCTGGGTGCTTCTTAGGCTGATCTGGCCCTGCACATGAAATCATAAACAAAATGACAGTTTTAATACCAGAGTAGCTTATGCTCTCATGCTTGCTAATTTTTGCAAATTTATGCCCTTGAGAAAGAGTGAAGTTAATCATATTTAGTTTAAGGGACAACAGAAATTCACGGCTGATACGGGAGTTATTAATGATGTCTAATTAATATACCCATTAAAAGTTTGCAAGATTAATCTAACAAGTAAATTGTAACCAAGTTTAAATTGGAATTTTCTCTAAAATGGGTTTTCCAGACTTTAGGAAGGATTTTAAATAGAAGTGCTGTAGATAATAAGAAATCCCAGGCAGAATTATTTATACGAAGTAGCAGGCTGAGGGATTGGTAACAGGATACTAAATCTTTTTTTTCTTTACCTTACCACTGTGACTGTAATCCTTAGTGGTTTTAATGAATAATTCTTGCAATCTGTTGACTATTTGCTAAGATACATTAAGTTACTGGGTCCTGGATTGGTTCAGGCAGGCAGCTGGCCATGCTGCAGAAAGATCTGGTGTTATCCGACACGGATCGCTCATGGAAGGAATGCCAGGCTCCCCAGAAGGTCGTGGAGGAGAGAGAGAGGATTGACGGGAAGGAGGTCAAGGAAGATCACCAAGATTGTGCCCAAGCTACTCACTAAAACCAAAGCCAGGTGGCATCAACCAGGCATGCATACCCTGCGTGGGGGAAACTCCCTGTAGAATTACAGAGCATTTTTTTCCTGTTTCTCTTTTGAGCATCATAGGGTGCCCTCCTGGCCTCACGACATCGTTATTATTTTTGTGCATAATTTTTTTCTGTTCAAAGGCTCTGAAAAAACTTGGAGCGCTTTGATGCTGTCAGGTATGGAAATGTTTCTGTAGTTGTGTGTTACGTGTGTGGATGTGGCTTGTGGGCATACAGGAGTGTTTCAGGGAGCATCACAGCATCACCCTTAGTGGTTAAAGACTTGGGATGCCCTGTTCACAAACACACACGGTAATCCAGATGCTGAGATTCCTTGTACAGTGAACAGCAGGTACGTTATCTCTCCTGGCATGAAGGAGAGGCTGCTTAAGCCAGGAAGAAACACTGAGGATAGAGGTCTTCATTTTTATCTTTTTCTTTTCTTTTTTTTTTCTTTCCCAGATTTAGACATTTTCTTGGAGGAGGCTAAGCTAGGCACGTTGATGAAGCAGGGATTATCAGATTGAAACAGCTTTTTGGCCTGAATTACTCAATTTTCTTCTTTGAGTATGGACACCTGAGTCACTTTTTTTTTTTCCTCTAGCAATGCCTAAGCAGTTAGTTTTGCCTGCCTGATAAAAATGAGAATTACAAATTAAGATACTCTTTTTGTACATAAAGAGAGCCATGAAATAAGATTAATTTGTGAAGTCCTGGGCATGGGGAGGAGATGCATTGCAAGATGTGCAGCTTGGCCAGGACGGTCTGCAGACACGCACAAAGTTACGTGATTTTTTTTTGGTGGCTGCAGCACAAAAGCCAGCAGCCTCTCAAGCGTTCAGCCAGACTACCGAGGGAAGGCTTGTGCTTGACTACCAGACTGGATTTATGTTGGTTTTTCTTGGCAAATATAAATTTTGTGCATGTGATCCTATGCAATATGGTTACAGTTGCACAGAGAGTTTGTCACAGAGACCTGAATCCCTTCCTAGAGGGATAATTACTGTGCTGTATTCATCTCGCATCCCACTGAAATAGCATCCATCTCTTTTGTGTTGGGCAAGTCAGGAGCCCGCAGCTCAGCACCCACCACGGCAGGCGGAGCTGCCCAGGCACAGCTCTGGTGGGAACACGCCGCTCCCCGGTGCGGAGCTGCCAGCCGTGCCCAGAGTCACGGCCGAGGTGAGCGCTCCTGTGGGACTGTGCCCGGGGGAGGACCTCCCCCACCTCGGGACAGAGATCCAGGAGGAGGTGTATAGCTTGAGAAGCATCTGGGAATGCGAGAGAGAGAGAGAGGCTACTGGAATGGCACCCTGCCTTCCCTGGGGTGGGCCCGACGCGCGGACAGGACACGGGATATGGATTCCTTACCTGCTCTCTGCCTGGCTGAACACAGCGACTGAGGGGGGGGTGTAAAATGGTGACAAGTCCCTGGCCAGTGCAGCAGATGCATCTCCTCTAGGACCACCCCACCTGCCCCAGGTGCCCCTGTCTAACACATACGGGGCTCTGCAAGCAGAACCCAACAGTAACGAGGACAATGGTTCATCTAACACGGAGGTGTTGGGTCAGCCTTTGCTCTGCACCAAAACTGCTTCCATAAGGAAAAAAACCCAACAGGTAATGTTCATATGTTCACAGAGGAGTGAAGGGACTTCAGCTTCTTCTTCAGTTTCTTCAGTGACTTCTGCTTCTGAAGGGAGCAGAAGGCCCAATATGCAGAATGGAGCCACTTTGTAGGGAACTCTGATGTCTCCTGGGGTCCAGGTTAAAGGTGTGAAAAGAAAACTTTCCACCGTGGTCCAACCTTCAGGTTATTATCCATTATTGATTCTTCACGTATGAAGCAATGAAGTTGCCACAAGAAGTCCAAGAGCAATGACTAGAGACCTCAGGGCCTTGGGATGACTGGTTAAGGGATCAGAAGCACACATAGTGTTCCCTATCCTTCCAGTTGCAGGGGATGATGAAGAAGAAACAAGAAGAGCCAGCAGGTCAAAACCTGGCTCCCGGTGCCACCAGCAGAA
>JAVJGJ010000037.1:99410104-99421905 GCA_035590215.1 Microhierax caerulescens
GACAGATGGGGTACACCTGGCTCAAAGGGGGGAAAGGACCATTGCACAGGAGTTAGCAGGGCTCGTGAAAAGAGCTTGAGACTAGATTTGGAGGGGGAAAGGGATAAACCCAGGATCTCTAGAGATAAGCATGGAGGCGGCACACCAATGTTTCAGGGTTGGTGTGCTAGCAAGGTCCTTCGGTCTGCCGCCTCAGTGGAGCCAGGGGATGGAGATCCATGCGTCAGCAAAGACACAGGGGTTATTGATATGTTAGAAGCCATGGAAGTGCCTGGGAATGGTCAGGTAGGAATTAAGGCTTCTGCCCCACAAAGGTGGTGGGATCCACAGCCCTACTGCAGTGCCTCTACACCAACACGCCCAGTGTGGGCAGCACACAGGAGCACCATGTGCCATTGCACAGCAGGAAAACTCACGTCCGCACTAACACATGCATTGTGTTTCCAGCAGTGCATCCTCTGTGTCACGTGTTGGCAAAATTGGATCAACTATGTAGGACTGCATTTGTGAAATTCCAGGTTTTCAGCTATTATGTTACACTGTAACAGTACGTGGAACAGAAAGTGATTCATGCTTATGAAAAGTCTTTTTTTTTTTTTTTTTTTAGCTAGGTCTCCAAATTTCCCTGGAAAATCTGGAAAGAATTTGCTTTGACCATGTACAGCTCTCTTTCAACACTGTGTTTTTAAAACTCTCTGTACCTAGAGACCTCTGTTATATCATCATTATTAATTCTGATACTACCAAATGGGTTTTTAAGAATTCATTAAACAAGAGGAATTAGAAAGCCGGGGGAAAGAACCCTCTGCACAGAGCCATTCTTTGTGTAGTATAATTCTGCAATTTAAAAATGTTGGCTAAATTTTGCTTTACAGTGATTGAAAACTGTAATATATCCATGGTTTTTGGAAATAATTTATTTGTAAATTCTTAAACTAGTTATCATTAATGTCAATCTAAAGACCTCAGTGTGCATTATTTGAAGGAAATGCAAAACTTGATGTGTTGCACCTGCTTTTCTTTCAATTGTTTTAGTATAATACTAATTTATAATTAATTATTAAGTAATTAATAGTAATTTAAAGGTGGGAAGTGGAAAGTAGAAAGTTGTGGGTGCTAGAGATTTTCAGAAGTTGTTTGATTTTTGTTTTTTGGTAACAGCAGCTGCCCCACTGAATCTAAAATACTCTCTGATCTATATTGTACCTGAACATTGATTACATCATGTGAAATTTGGTTTATTTTATTAAGGAAGATCACAAAAGTAAGTAACTATGTTCTTCTCATATAAACCTGAATCAAACATTTCCTCATAATTACTGTGTATCTGACACAGGTCTAAGTGGAAGGGAAGACAATAATTTACATATTTTAATCTGGAGGTTAGGGACTGCTGCCAGAGTAATAGCCTGGTCTGGGTCAGCTGGGAGAAATCGGATAAAAATAATTGCAAAAGCAGTTCACAACAAATTGAAATTTGTCCCATTGTCACTTAAGGTTGTCTCCATGTATGTCTGTAGGAGAGAGGTCAGCCTGGAAGCGAAGGTGGGAAGGGAACAAATATGTCTCGCTAAGGACCGAAAGACAATTTTCTTTTCCTTAGTTATGGGAGCAATTGTCATACATATTTATGAAGAATACTAGGGAGAAGCCCACATGGCTTATCCCCCCAAAAAAAATACCAGGTGTCCTTTTACCAGCAGCCCTGCAGGCAGCAGGTATACCCAAAGGCTGGCCTCAAAGGCGAGCTGTGTGCCCAGCAGAAGGAGGACTTAACGAAATAACTCCCTCCAACGTATTGATTCTGCAGGCAAGAGGGCAGGAAAGGATTTTCAGCAGAATTAAGATTTCTCAGTTGAAACAGCTGCAGTGCTGGGGCTCGTACGAGCTCTTTGTCAGGATCAAGGGCGAGCTGTGAGTTTTTTCCTTCCCTGAGCTTACTAGGATGTCAAATGTAAAACGGCAATGTGAACTTTTGTGCCTGAACCAGCTATAAATTCCACCGTCCCACAGTATTGCTGAGGGGACAGTCACCTTGTGGAAGACCTTTACATTAACCGTGGTTACTATGCACACATGTGTGTGTTTAAATTCTTCTCAGTGTCATGTGTTTCACAGTTGAGTTTTGCATTAACCAGACCACAGCAACAGCAAGGGATAAGGGCAGGGGAATGTTAGTTTAAACGGGGCAGGTTTTAGTGAAGATTGGCATCTTGGTCCACCCCCTCACAGGACACAGGAGAACTCCTGTTTTCTGCACAAATAAAAGCATCCTCTGAGTGTGGCAGGACCCTCCCTCTGGAAAAGCCTGGGGTGATGTGTGTGTCTCCAGAAAGGGCCACCTCCCCAGGTGACACCCCTGCTAGCCATGGAAGCTGAGGGTGTTTGCTGGTGCAGTGTATCTTTGTGGAAGTGCTAGTGAAGCCTCTGCCATCCGAGGGACTAAGATTTTCTCCCCCCACCCCTCCCACCCCCCCCCAACCCTCCACCTCTGCTGGAAAGCAGCATTTTGGACTTTTCGTGAGCAATGAGGCAAAGCAAAAATTAGGAAATCTATCAGTGTGCGGTCTCTTAATCGTGAAGGCTCCTGAGTTATTGTGAAGCATGCTGTTTTTAGTTTTTAGTTCTCCACACATTCCTCTCAGAGAAGGACTTTCTGACCATATTTTACCACTGATTCATTTGAAAACATGGAGTGGATCCTCAAAAGTTGTGTGTCTAAGCAGTGGTGTTAGCAGGGCAAGAAGTTTCAGCCTTCCTTTCCACATTAATGAAATCACTTTACCAAAGATAGAAAGAGTAACTCTCAACTGAAGATGCTGAACTGGGAAAATCTTCTGGAAAAAGGCAGGGAGGCTTTGAATTGTATAGAAAAGCAATGTGAAAGTGTTATTTTGGAAAAAAATTCTTTTGGACATGTAATTGCACAAAAACATCTGATGAAAAGAAAGCAATGCAGCTGAGCATCCAGCTCTCTTATGAGATGAATTTTGTTGTATATATGTGATACTTCTGGGAAGCAGAACTCTTATTTGCTACAAAAGGTGCTGTTATAGTACAAGTAACAATAATACATTCTGTGGCAGAATGAGGCAAGAGAGATCAGGGTGCCACCGCATCAACCACGGCAGAAGTAGAGAGTATTGGGTCTGGCCCCAGGCATCTATGGTTGAAATACAATTGATCACACACTGGGCTGGCAGTGGATCTCTAACAGTTGAACCTATCTGATGTTTTTACTCTTCCTTTCCTCCTGCTGGCAAAGGGGGGAGGTTTCATTCTCCCTGTGCTCACCCATAGCCAGTTAATGACCTTTGTGCCATCAGAAGTCAGTGGCAAAGCAGCAGCTGTGGCCTTGGTCTCCAAGGGACAGTGCCCTCACCGCTGGACCACCCTTCCCCTGTGTGTAAGTGTGTGCCCATTTACAGCTCGGGACTGAAGCAAAATCGGTAGGATTCATCCCTGGACAATGTGAGCTGATCGAATGGCCTGAAAAGCAGGATCCCAGTCAGCTGAAAGAGCAGTATCATGAGGGTGCACATAACACACTCTGGTTTGCTCTTGCAGTAACATGAATTACTATCGAAAAAGAGATTTATATTGCTAAAGAAGCTACCATCTTCCTTTATACCCCTCCCCCAAAACCCTTGTTCCATTTTGTCATGCTACGAATGAATAGTGGACTGGCTCACAGCATTAGCAATGGGATGCTCAGTTCTCGGCAGGCTGCTCTGTTTCAGTTTTACTTCGCAGAGCTGGAAGCTCTTGCTTTGTGCTGTCTTTCACGTTCGTCAGGCTCTTGCAAAATGAGTTTGCATCATTTTCAGTACAGAGATTTCCATGTTACAAAAAGATCATCGCCCGGTAAGTGCTGGGGCAGATTACGTGCACGCATGGATCGCCAAACATCTCCTGTATGTACCTAATATCATCCTGTCGTGAGGTGTGCTTGCATTTAGTGCCATTGCAGGACAAATCTGTACTAGGTCTGAACAGTTCCATCAGTCTGTTATGACGGCAAATGCCTTCACGTTTGCAGTGCTTTTATACAGGCAATGCTGCAGCACTGCCAAGACTTATCCAAGCTTCCCCAGCACTCCCCTGAGTATCTGCAGCTGTGCTAGCCAAAGCATGCTTTTAATAGCATATCTCCACATAAACTTTTTCTCATACAGTTTTGTTGGTAACAGTATGAAGAGGAGAAACCTTTGACCAACTGATCTTTGCCAGCAAAATATGTACTGTAATTCTGTCTTCATCTACAGGAATCATAAATTAAATGTAACTTTTTGGATGTAGAGTAGATAATGGCTTGTGTAGCTTTTTTAAGCCATGGCAAGACACTGTATTCATACAAATGTTACTGTGCTGCACAAAGCATACCTCTGTTTTTAAATGTCTTCACTTTCAAAATACAGGCCTTTAGTTCTGTTTCATTGCTTTACCTGTCTGTTCCAGCAAAATCAACACCAAAGCCCACACATCAGCAAATGTAAATCCAGAGGAAAATGCTCATCAAACTACCTTTTCAGATTTTTGTCTTAAGCAAAGACTGCAGGTTTGCAGGTTTTCAGTGGTGACAACCTTCATTCTCAAAAGTGGGCTAAACAAAAAAGGGAATTCTGGTTTAACCATAATGCCATGAACCTACTGGAAACATGGAGAGTTTAGCTTTCATTTAACCTAAGCTGCTATCAGCAGGAGGTAGCAGTCAAAGACATTCATGGCTTATTTTTTTGTGAACCAAATGTTTATATTGCACAACTTTCATCAACTAAAAATGTGGCTAGTGATGCTCAGCTTCTGAGTATTTATGTCCAATGAATGATGTGGCAATAGAGCAGTCTCCTGGCATTTCACCACTTCAAATGACGTATTTCTAAATGGGAGTGATACTGTTCAAAGAAAATGTGTCACAATAGTATAAAATCTAACGTATGTTCTAAGATGGAAATGAAAAAAAACCAACACCCGCCCACATTCAGAGAATTGCAAGAGGTTCACTCACATGCTTTTAGCAGAATGTTGATTCAGGGTTAAAATTCCCACATTACACATTGACTTGTTGACTATACTTCTTCTGGTAGGTATTCCTAGCTCAGCTGCAAATTCCTGCCCACCT
This sequence comes from Microhierax caerulescens, assembly GCA_035590215.1. Taxonomy (NCBI): domain Eukaryota; kingdom Metazoa; phylum Chordata; class Aves; order Falconiformes; family Falconidae; genus Microhierax; species Microhierax caerulescens. Next base: position 99,415,227 of record JAVJGJ010000037.1, read on the forward strand.
CCCCAGCCCCCTCTGCCAGTAACAGTGCTGTTCATACCATTTGTGTGACCTGGGTGAGAATGAGTATCTATCTGACCAGTTTGTATTCATGCTATTCCGTCAGGATACCCCATCTATAAGGTCCCCTGTAAGAGATGCTGGGGTAGGCACGCGTACACCTGAGGGATGCAGGACTGATGTGAGTTCTTGGAATGGAAGGCTGGAATTCAGCGCTGCTCACAGCCAGGAGGAACCCATGCTGCTCTGCTGCGGTTATCCAGCACAGGAAGGAGGAACCAGTTTATTCTGAAGGCGTGAACCAAAGACTGGAGAGACTGGTTGGCTGGTAACTGGTGATGTTCCAATCCGGTGATGTTCAAATCCTTTGATTATTTTGATTCTTATGTATTTCAATAAGTAGAGCACATAAGAAGTTAGCAGTGCTTTTAGTAAAGATACTAGAACAGGTCAGCACAGTCAGATGATACCTGGCTCAGCATCTGCCCAAGCTAAGGCTACAGGAAGATAATCTTGCTGGGGCAAATTGGAAATTCTTTGTAACAGAATGGTTTTCATTGCAAAAGGCCAGTTCGTCACAAAAAAATCCTGTACCTCTCCCCCCAGTAATGTGTCAGTTTGAATATAAAACTTCACTGGGAGGAATGCTTGGCTACAGGATACAGTTTTGGCCCAAAATAGCAGGCCAAGGATGAAAAACTTATGGATGGTAGATCTTCTGGTTTCATGCCTCACAGACTGGATCCCAAAATGGTTTGTTAGCTGGTTCTGTTTTACACTCCACAACAGATGAAGGGGAGCTGTTTTTCCTATGAGAGGGAGTGAACAGGTGCCTATATTCAGGCACCCAAAGTGGAATGCAACCTGGTGGCAGTATATAGTGTTCAAATGCAAAGGAAAATTAACTCTGCTTTGAAAAACCAAAGCACTCCCCGTGCTTTATAGAGGCAGATCCCCAGAAAAGCCATGGGATCCCACCTATCGTATTTGTGGTGAGGACAAGGATCTAAGAAGATGAGATGGACAGAACATATATAGAAGCAGATGAGCTCAATAATCTCTCCATATGATTTTTTTTTTCTTTCTTTTCATTTTCTCTGTCACATACAATACTGCTTCCTTTAACATCTTCATAGAAAATGAAGTGTGGATTATGAGGTGTGGAAAATGAAGGAAGTAGACTCTAAGGTAAGTTGAAAACTGGTCAAACTGATGATGATGGGCTCAGAGGTTTGTGATCAGTGGCACAGTTCAGCTGGAAACCGGTCACTAGTGCTGTATCCCAGAAATCAATCCTGCAGCTAGAATCTTGTCTTCATTAATGTCCTGGATGATGGGACAGAGCATACCCTCAGCAAGATTGCAGATGACAAAAAACTGGGAGGAGTGGCTGATGCACCCGATGGTTGTGCTGCCAGCCAGAGGGATGTAAACAGGCTGTAGAAATGGGTGACAGGAACCTTATGAAGTTCAAAAAAGGGAAATGTCAAGTCCTGTCTCTGGGAGGAATAACCCCATGCACCAGGGCAGGCTGGAGCCAACTGACTGGAAATTAGCCTGGCAAAAGGTCCCAGAGGTCTTGGAAAGCACCAAGTTGACCATGAGTCAGCAACGTGCTCTTGGAGCAAAGAAAGCCAACGGTATCCTGGACTGCACTGGGAAGAACATTGCTGGCAGGTCGTGACGTGGTCCTTCTCCTGCATTTTCCCTGCGCTGGGTGCAGGGAGCATCCCATGTACGAGGAGACGCTGAGAGCTGGGACTCTTCAGTCCAGAGGACAGAAGGTTCTGGGAGATCTTATTCATGTGTATAATTACCTGATTGGGGGGAAAAAGAAATGGAAAAAGACTTTTCATAGTGGTGCTCAGTGGCAGGAGCAGGGGCAATGGGCATAAACTGAAGTAAAAGAAATTCCATTTAAACCTTAAACCCTCCCTTCTTTTAACAGGAAGGATAGTCAAGCACTGGAACAAGTTGTCCAGAAAGGTTGTGGAATCTCCATCCATAACAATATTCAAAACCAGACAATGTCCTGAGCAACCTGCTCTAACTGACAACCATCAGGTCTACCAACCACTCCTCCTAGTTTTGTGCCACTTGTGCCATCGTTCTCAAAGCAGGAGGCTGGACCAGCTGACCTCCAGACGTCCCTTCTCACCTCAGCCATCCAGTGATTCTACACTAAAACTCTCCGCCGACATCGCCAGCTATTAATTTCCTAACCGTAGTTAGGAGGTAAGCAAGGAACTGTGGCAGAGACAGTTTTTGAGAAGGCAAGAAATCTTGTCTTCCGCAGAAATAATTGGCACTTACTGCTCTTTTATGAGGTACCAGCTCCCCCTCCTACCCTGCGTGTGCACACCTGCACGCACGCACACTCCTTCCCCCTCCTCCTACCCGGAGCAATATGCGGTGGGAGAGAGGTGTGTTTGTGTGCGTGCAGTGTGGTCTATGTACATGTGCACATCTTGGGGGTTAGCTTTTTTTTTTTTTTTTTTACTGTAAGTAAAATAAAAGGAGAGGGTGGTGTTTTTTCTCTCTCATCTCCAATTCAATGGCACTCTACACTGTTGGCAGTTTAATCTGACAGTGGAGCAGACAATGGTTGTAAGGAGAAATGGAATACATTTTGCCCCCCTTTAGTTTAGGCAAATTTTCAAAATTAGGCCTTAAAATGCAAAAACACTGTAAGAATGAATTAAAATGCAGAAATTGCCACTCACAGGAAGCCTGCACAATTCTAATTCTAAACATCATTAGAAAAAAAAATAACATTCTGTGTCTAATGATCTTTTTTCAGAGAGGGGGGTGGAATGGTTAATTTGAATTACAAAAAAGCCTTGATAACCCCCCACACATCAATTTACCTGTGAACAAAAAGATTCACACAGAGAAAATGGGACTTGGGACTATTTGATAAATTACTGCAGACTGCTTGAATATTCCATTAGCAAAATAATAGCTCGTTATGGAACCCAGAAGAATGTGGTATAATTATGATAGTACCATCCCCCACACACACTATGGGGTAAGAGGAATGCAAATGTTAGAAATGATAGCTACTTAACCACAGCTTGGAGATAGGTCTGAAAACAAATGGAAGGGTTATATGATCTCAGGCATTCATAAGGATTTCTCCAATGTCAATGCCTTAAATTGCTGAATACATTCCAGCTAGCTGAAGGTCATATTATTAATAGTCATCATTATTGTGGCAGAGTACAAGAGCCCACAAAGAAGGAGGAGGCCCTTTTGCAGATGAGATGTAAACAAAGAGCAATTGAGAGCCTCTGCCCCAAAGTTCTTACAAACTAGAGCTAAACAAACAAGGCAAAACAAAGGGTTGCTGCAGTGACACAAACCAGCATTTTAGTCTCACATCTGGTTTTGTTTGTCTGGGGCTCGAGGGGTCACTTTGGAAGTAAATGGAACGGGAAACCAACCAGAGTGAGAGACCACAGGAGGGAGTGGGGTGAGGGGATAATCCGTGACAAATAAAAATCATTTCGGGTTTAGAAACTTTTGTGAATATTAATTGCTTCTGCTTTTGTGCCAATGGCCGGAGCTCCTGGCACATGTATGGAAACACAAATGTAAACGGTGCATTGCGCCTGCCCTGTGCCCAGCGTGCAGGGTGCTTGGCGTGTGGTGCAAAGAATGAAGGAGGGTCTCTGTCTAATTTTCCCAGAGTTTGACCTTTCTGCTCCCAGCTTCGTAGTTTGAGCTCCTCCACCCGGCAAGCTCCACGCAGTGCCCTCACCCCTGTGCTCTGTGGTGATGCAGATACAGCCCCTCTGCTGTGGGCATCTACATATGTGTATGCGAATGCAAATTGGAAGAAATAAAATATAAGTTTTTTTAAGGCCAGGTGCCTCTGGATCCAAAGGTATGATTGCAAAAATTGACCAAAGTGAGCTCGCATTGGCTCCATCCACACAGGAACACCTTTCAGTGGTTACACAGGACCTCTGTCTTGATGCAGGGTGAAATCTGCGTACCTCTTTACCTCTTACTGTATTCTGCTACTAGCAATTGGAGTCTATGTAATCTCTCTTTCCTCGGAGTAAGTAGCTGGTTGGTCATCTTTGCGTTTTCTTGGAGGTAGAAAACACATGAAAAATTACAGCATTTTCTAAAAAATCCTTAAAACATTAGAATCTGAAGAGATGTTGAAGAATATGGATTAAATTAATCTAAAAGCATGGTTTTTGAAAGCACTTTCAGCTAGCTAGGTAGCTACCCAGGTTAGCCCTGGACATTAAGGGTAGGAGGGAGAAGAGAGAAAACTGTTTGCAAGCACTTTTCACAGCCTGTGTGTTAAGGCTAAGGCTGCTTTTTATTTCACAGCAATCCCACACCAGCCTTCTGACTTTAGATACTGGTCCAATGCAAACATTGGGATGGCCATCATCTGATGGTTGGCTCAAGGTTCAGTTGAGTAGAGAGCTTTAGGATTTGGGTGTTAGGCAATTTCAAAGCATGAATCTTGGCACTATCTTAACCAGTCACTAGTGGAGCGGTGTCAAAGATCTCTTATAGTGAATTATTGATTCTGTCTTATGAGCATAGGTACAGCCATAAAGCTGCACCAGGATGAAGAATTAAGTGTTCTTTATCCACTAAAGAATTGTGTACTTCATTGCATTCTTTTCTATAGGCTTCCAAGAAGGTAGAAGCATTTGAAAAATCATGTGAGAATATTCTATTGACTCCAATGTTTCCACAAATCTCTGTAACCCTCCCAGTCACTGTTTTTACAAAAAAAAAATATTCCAGTAAGCATTTCCAAAAGAACTATCAACATTTATAAAAAACATATAGTCTAGGATAGGCTGTGTGTTTGTGAAAGTGTGTTAAAGAATAAATAGAAATGCCCAATGTGATGTGTTCATAAATATGTAAGAAATGCCCTTCTCTTGCTCTCTGGGAAAAAAAACCCAGTCATATTTCTTCAAGGCTGCAAGAATTTAGCTTCATCTGTGAGGTGCCAGAATGTTAAATGTGACATTCAATAAACCACCTAGGAAAAGCTAAACAGCGCTAATCAAGCCATTTAATCTTTTAGAGTTAAGAGCTGTAGTAGGAGAATAAAAGGTATAATTAATAACTCCAGCTGGAAAAGTAAGGCAGAGTAGAAACAGGAGCTAAGGCAAACATCTGCTCTTTGTTTCATGAAATATTTACCATGAAATCAAAACTTTTTTCCACCCTTGTGAAATGTTCAAAATTTCCTGAGTTGTAAGCCTCAATACTGGAAAAAGTTTGCACCTGCAAATGAAAACGAGCTTTTCACATGCACCTGAACTTGCACGTGCAAACAAATGCAAGGATGTGTGTGCCTGTGCCTGCCCTAATGTAAACTCTCACATGATATCCATTTTTTAAATTCTTACAGTAGTGTCACCTGTTTATTAATTCATAATGCATCTGCCCTCATGAGCAATCCAAGTTTAATGAGCAACAAAACATTTAGGAAACTGGTTTAGCTGACTCGTGCTCAGCTACAATTCCTGCCTGGTTTGTCCAGCTGTTAGTGGGGTGGCTTCTGAGTTCTGAGTGAGAGAAGGATGAAACACACTTTAAGATTCTGATGTGTGATTTACGGGTCACTAAAACTCTGAGGGAATACTGTGAGTTACACAGTCTGACAGCTGGAACACGCTGAGCTGATATCTGTACAGTTGCCACCGGTTGTGCAGTCACAACTCGGGCAGTGGTGTGAGCTCCTGTTTGAGCACCCTGTGCACTGGGTTATCCTTCCCTCACATCGCTGTTATCATACAAAATCTTGCCCATTAAATAGTTCAGTGATGTAAAGTCCGATCCATCAATACAATCTTTCTAGTATTTGTAGCGCTTATCTTAGAATTTTTTGCTGGTTGTATATAGATTGACAGAATTCAGTGCCCACTCGAGCCTAGAGCTGCATGCCTTCTCAAATTCTGTGGTCAGCAGAGCTCTGCCATTTATGTAGTGCTGAACGTGCCTTTCTTACCCTCTCAGACTGTTCAGAAAGTCGTCTATATGTTTGTCCCAATTGCACAGCAGGGAATGATATTTTGATGCTCCCTGTATGGACTCTGCATATGCTTTTGTGAAGAAGAAACGTAGCATTTGTGCTGTAGTTTGGGCTTTGCCAGTCTGGGAAACTGTACGGTGTGACAGCAAAAGCAACGTGCATGACAGTGGCTGTGGGAAGATGAAAGTCCAAGGGCATCTGTGTCCTTGCAGCAACATATTGTACCTCTGACAGACAGTGCAGGATGGGTTTTGTAGTTAACAGCTCTGGGCAGTGGATGGAATCTAGACTCTGGTCAAATTAATGAAAACAAACACTTCTGTATTTTAATAAGGGAAACCTGGAATATATTTCTATGACTTGTATTAAGAATCCAGTGATTTTGTAACCCTAAAGATGACCATGGCTTGTGTTCCCATCCTAGAAGTTCATCTGCAAACAGGGATGAGATGCCGCAGAAGGAAGGACATGAGTATCCAGAGTGAAAAAGCACCGTGGCCATTAAGACCTGCGTGGGGTAAGCTCATGAAAGAATGTTTATTAAATTCTTGAAAGGATGCAAAAATCAAAAATGTATTAGAAATAATGTGGCCAGCAGGGCCGGGGCAGTGCCCGTCCCCCCGCGCCGGGCCCTGTGGGGGCCGCCCCTGGAGCCCTGGGCTC
>JAVJGJ010000037.1:99422005-99446871 GCA_035590215.1 Microhierax caerulescens
GGAGCCCTGGGCTCAGCTCTGGGCCCCCCCTGCCAGAGGGACGCTGAGGGGCTGCAGCGTGTCCAGAGCCGGGCAGGATTAATTAAAAGTTAATTTCAAGAGGGAAAAATGAACCATTTCTGAACAGTCTGGATCAGAACTTTTCAAATTTAAAAGAAGCTATAAAAACATTTTTTTCCTTTGAAAAGAATCTTTATCGAAGAAAAAATACAGCATTTCAGGTGACCCTATGATCCTACAACAGACAGACATTTTGCTGAGGGTTGTATTTTTTTCTAACCAGCTCTGTTTTGTGTTTCAGAACAAAGTAACTCAGTCAAAATTCTTGCTGTTCTCCAAGGAAGTTTGCAAAGCAGTGAAGTCAGATATCTTTGGATTGGCAGAATTCCTTCTGCCCAGGTAGCCTTTATGGGCCTGTGCACCATTAGGGCAGTTTGCCCTCTTTGCGCTCCCATCTCCTCCATGGCCTTGAAGGTGGGAACTTCACGACAGAGACAAGGACATAATCCTTGCCAGGAGAGGCTGCGTCCGTTCGCTGGTCCTGCTCGCTTTGGTCACACAGACGAGGAGCAGCGCGCTCGGCATCCGAGGGGGGATACCCACTGTCTGCCAAAGGCCTGTGACCTCGGCCTTGCCAAAAGCCTCGTGCCTGCCACAGAATTCCTCCGCCCCGAGCCCAGACCAGGCCTGGAAATGCCCTGGTGTATCCTTCACTTACAATAAGGCAGAGAAGGAGACTCACTGGCTGTCCCATCACATCTGCTGTCTGGGGAGGTGGGGAAGGAAGGGATGAGAGCTGGGGGCCTGTGGAAGATAGCAATTAATGTGCACTGGCCAGATATACACAATCCCATGGCACTGGCATGTCCAGAGTCAGCTTTCATAGACAAACAGATTGAATGAAGTCCTGCAGGATTATAGGATAAGGTGAGTATGGAATTCCCCCCCAAAATATAGTATAAGCTTCCATATCCCAGTGACTCTTCTAGTCCACCTCCTTCTTTTCTCAGTCCCATGGGATCCAAATCCAGTTTCACAGCCATGGTTTTCCCACTATACCTCCCAAGGCCTTCCCTTTTCCACCCAAGAACAAGATCTGATGGTGTCCCAGAATTGGCTTTTGTTCTCCTCTGGGGCTACATAGTTCAATTTTCTTCACACTGCTGAGAAGCCTTAAGATGGCTCTGTTATTATTGACCTTTTTTTGCAATTAATTATCTCTGGGTTGCTTGATCATCTTGTTATATTATACCAGTACTCAGTTTCTATAAAACAGTCCAGGTACCAATTAACATAATTACTTTAGATATTCATGGTATGGGAAAAAAAAAAAAAAAAAAGTCTAGCTTCCTTAATTTGTCAGATAGCAAGTTAGCAGGGGTAGATATCAGCCTCAGAACTGGGTATTGCCAGGGAATTCATGAATGACAATGACAAAAGCAGCAAGAGTTTAGTTTACAATAAAAATGATTCAGGAGAGCAAGTCAGACAGAAAGTGATTCATAATTAACTCATAAATTCTCCACTGATCATTAATTGTTTATCCTCCAGTGATACAGGAGAAGAAAGGCAGAATGTGCCTGGTCCCTGAAAATCTTGTCTTAGTTTTTGTAAGCTTTGGATTGGACTCAAATACTTGGCCTCAGATGGATTAATCTGTGTGACTCTTTTACATTATTCCTACTCTGGCCGAAATAGGATTATTTGCTTTCTTTTCAGGGCTGCAGCAAACACCCAGAAAACATGGGCAGCCCCAGCTGCCATACTTATTTTTGTAGGAGCATTTCACAATGAGTGGGAAGCCTCATATGACTGGGTGTATAAGAAAATAAGATGGTACTTTTAGCTTTACGGAACTGTTGTGATAAAGATCAGACTCAATTGAGTAAATCGGTGAAGCTTGTGCTTCCCTTCACTCCAGCAAATGTGGAGTTTGCCCAGCTGAGCAGGACTGTGTTGCTCTGGGATTCATTTGGATGGGCATGGAAGGGCTTGAATACCGCCAGGAAAGTAAACCTCTCCGTATGTCCACACCACCAGGATACCCTGCTTCTTTTTTATTCCTCCTTGCCTAGTCAAAATTATACCTCATCTTCTTTGAGAGGCATCTACATGAGCATATTGTTTTGGCTGAATTATACCTTCTAGAAGCAGATCTCCAGATTGTACCCTTGTGCTTCTTATGCTGCGCTTTCCATTGCACAGAGGTCTCAGGCTCCGTAGCTGGATTCTGGTGAAATTAAACTAAACGAAATTTTGTATTTGATGAGCAAACACAACCTCCTTCTATCACTAATGGGAGTTCAATCCACCAGAGGAGGAAGTATTCCAAGATAAAACTTGCTGAAATATACATATATATATACTGCGGGTTCTCAGCACCAGCCGTTTCTATGATCTCCTGTTGGTCTGTACTACATCCTAATATAGACATAGCTTGTAGACATGGCTGAGAAACAAGTACCCTGCAAGCACTGCCAATATCAAGATTACCATTTTCATTAGCAGATTTGGGGAACTTCTAATTTCCCCTGTGATTGCTGGGAATTTTCATAATTTTCAGTTATAAAACTCACGAGACATCAGTTTCGTTCAACAGCTGCAAGTTCCAGGGAATTTTCATTTATGGAAGATAGTATTAATTTTGATGCCTTTCAAATTAAAACTAGAGCATGAAAAAAGAGTTGTCCTTTTTCCCCTATGTACTAGTATGGGTTTTTTGGCACTCTAACTGTTTTTCAGTGTGGGACCTGCAACTTGAGGCAGAGCCATTTTCCTCCTCTTCTAAGTAAAGGGAGCGCATACATTGCGAACAGCATAGCGTGGAAATGCTGCTTTTTTCTTTGGGGTACAAGGTCTTTTATAATTTTCTAATTCACCTTACCTTTGGAATCTTTAAAGAGAAGGGGGAGGGTGTCTGAGTCCTGATCAACTATGTAACACTGATGGAGTTGAAGGATTGCTGTCAGCAATAGAATTGCCCATGCTTCATGTTTGAAGAACAGATGAAAACGCCTGTTTTTCCATAATAATTCCTGAGTGTGACATACTGACTAAGTCTTGCATGGGCAAGCTCCTTCCTTTTTCCTCAGGCTAGGATATATCAGCTTAATATAGCTGGGGTATAGCCCCTTAGGCTGGAAGGTTGTCTCTTCTCTGTATCCATTAAATCCCTAACTTCTTTGTTGCCAACACAAATGCTTATTAGCTTTAATCATGATGATAGCAGGGCCCATTTCTTTATATAGACACTTTCTTCAGTGGGTCACTGACCCTTTATTTAAGACTGCAAAAGATCCAGAGGTCTAGAAGCTTTCGTTTTTACCAACTCAAGGTCATCAATGGGACCCTTATATTGACAGAGGAGCCCCTCATTTCTTCCATATGCCTTTTCCTGTTCTGTTCCTTGGATCGTCCCTCAATAGTGGGGAGGCAGTTGGGATGCAAAAAGAGCTGTCCTGTCTGATACCCAAACAGCTCTGTCTAAAACTGATTGAAGGGGGAACACTCAGAATGCCCCTATTTTGTCTCTAAAGAGTAACGAGGATGGTGCCATACACCAACATTTTAGTGACCCCAGCTTCTCTGAGGTGGCAGTGCCCTGTATAATCTCAAGGGAAGAGAAATACATTATGTTAATTTTGCTTCTAGGCAAAACATCTACAAGTCTACCTGACTGCTAGTTCTTTAAAATTGTGCTTACTTTGTGCTTTCTTCTAGGGTGTGTGCCAGCAGTCCTGGCTCAGAACGAACTCCATCAGCAGTGACCTTGTGCTTTCACTCCCGGTTATAGTGATCAGAGCTTCTGGAGTTATGGGGCAAAATCCACACTAAAAGAAACTTTGTGGGTTTTTTAGGGGGTCCAAGGGGAGGAATTTTTTTGAAGTGGTTAGATCCTGCCAGATCTTTGCAAGAAGCACTGAAATGGACTGAACTGCTGCCAGGCTGCAAGAGATCTCTCAAGAGCTGCCTCCCTTCTCATCTATCTTGGACTCACGATGAGTGAGGTGAACCACCTGCTCCACACACTTGCCTCGTTGTGCCATAGCCTGAGACACGCCAAAGTACTGCACTGAAGTCCTGCTGTGGAGGTTGGAAAAAAACTAGATTCCTTTAATCTCTTTATCAGAGCAAAGTAGTTCTGGGAAAACAACATGTCACATAGCCCTCTAGCCTGCCTCCAAGGTGTTTGGCTCCAGCCCTTCTCAGAGAAAACTGCTCTGCATCGGGCAGTCTCCCAAAGGACCCACTCTCCCACCACAGAACTCACTCCTTGATCTTTGTAGCCCAAAGGAGAATATTTTTGAGAATTTTGGATTTTTTATTATTTTATTATTATTATTTTGAAGATTTTTGAGAATACTCTGGGTATTTTGCAATGGCAGATTTTTTATGGTAGAGATTTTTCTCACAAGCATGTATCCCCCTTAAAAAAGAATGCTGTGGCATTCATCCAGTGGTGAGCTGTTCTTGTCCTGGCAGCTCATCTGGGCAATGTACAAATTGCCTCTCTCTCTCAGCTTTACAGAACTACAGCATTTTAAGTGGCATGTATGGTATATAAATTTTCCTGAAAATTCGTACTACTTATGGGGTTTTGTATTATCCAAAAAATAGTGTAAGTTGCGACTATGTTTGGGGACGAAATTCTGTAGAAGATACTGGGATGGTCATTGTCAGCATCACTTGCTGCTGGCAGAGGTAAACAAGGGCTAGGCTCTGCCCTTTAAGCTGAAAAAAGAAACAATAGCTGTGTGGCAAATCCTTTGCTAACAGAGATAAGATTCAGCCTAGAGTTCACTGCAGCTACAGAAATAGCCTTTGGCTGCCATTTTGTGTTTGGTGTCCTTTTAGGCCATACCTGCTCCTTGCTATCATCTCCCTCCACTCTCATTCCTTGTGCGTAAAGAGTGATGTGGCCAAAAAAAGAGGTATTTCTTAGCAGAATTACCCCCCTGCTACTGTTCACGGTGCAGTTTCATAGTGTGCTGGCACGTGTGGTGCAGGGCAAGATGTGAAAGGGCATCAGCAGCGGGAGGGAGGGGGACAGAGTCTGCCTCAGCTGGAGATGGAGCTGCATGGCTACAGCTTCGTCAGCATCAGTGGTCTGAGCTTCCCTCTCAGCGCGTTCTCTTGCATCAGTTCACGTGTAGATACAATGACTGATGTTATAATTCACATTGTTTTGATTATTGGTAGGTAGTGTCCCTCCGAATGAGGATTTAGAGCAACATGTTATTGTTAGTCTATTGATTAGGGAGCTCAGTGAGTATAGATTGTATATAGATGTTTATATATGTATTATATATTATGTATAGATGTATAGAAGTGTGTGTGTGTGTATGTATATATCTGTGTGTGTAGATAGATAGCTAGATAACAATAGCTATGGCTATTTGTTATTTCAGGGTAATGTTTTTGGATACTTGACCTGCTTGGGCAGTCCATTTGCTTAGTGTATTTTCTAAATTTTTTAGGTAGTTGAAGCTGTGACTTTCAGTGTGGACCCCTCACTGGCATAAATGTGGATATTGTCTCCAGAAGGAACACGGGTACCTTCATAAGACTTTTTGCTACCTTTGTCTCCTTTATTATACCTCTCTTGCATATTCACATGTTGTATGTAAGATAATGAACAGCAACATCTGTTACATGTTTTCCAGGAATAGATTCTACATGTGAAGCTTTCGACCTGATAAAGATTATCGAGCAGCAGATGTTTCAAAAGACTTTAATCCCTCATGTTAGAAGTTTACAGAGGTCCTTCTGTCCAAGTTGTCAAGGTTTCTTTGAATTCTTTCTTGTTTATTTTTTATTGGATGACAGTTTATTAAGGAGCTGGATCAAAACCTACATATTTTCAAAACCCTAAGATAATTACCTCCCTAGTTATTAATAAATTTTAAACCGAGCACATTATTAAAACAAAATCAACAATATGTCAAAGCTGACAACCCTTAGATGCTAGCTAACACAATGCTATAAAACAAAAATGAAGCCTGGATACTGTTGTATTGCCTGCCTGAGGTGTGCACCAAGGCAGAAGTTTCTGAGTGTCTTTGGTGGGTAAACTAGAAGGTAATTCGAGAGTCACTTTTAATCTCACCTCAGTTTTTCATGAGAACAGTTCCCTTGACTGACACGTGCTTGTACTACGTTGCTGTGGGTAGGTGCTGCCTGCCTGCCCAAAGCATCAGTAAATGACTGTGCTCGTAACTGAGAAGCAGAGCTGGACCTAAGACAAAACCCCACAGTGTCCCTGAAAGTGTAAATTTAAATCTCAAACCTGGCCCATTTCTCCATAATGACTTCAGTCCAACCCCCTGATCCAAACACTGCTGAACTTTGGGAATGTTTGGATGCGGTTCCAAAGTCTGAAGCTTGGATCCAGCTCTATCTAGGAGGACAGATTTGTAAAACAGATGTTTTCCCACTGGAAGTGTGTACATGAGCCCTATTAAGCAAAACAAAAGGGTTTGTCCTGCAAAACATGTCTGAAACGTTCCCTAATGCACTCAGTGAACAGAAGAGGAAAGTTTATTCTCGGGGCAGTAAGCTAATGTCTCACTCGGAGTCAATTTGAAAAGTTTCCACTATGGCTGGCATCTGTCACCACATTGAAACAAAACCAGTGGCTTTGAGGAGTATCACAGAAACACATTATGTCCTATTCGACTGGAGGGAATGGTTAGGAACCCAATGAGCTATCGAGTTATTCTCTCATCCAGAGGTGAAATCCAAGCCCTACTGAAATTTGTGGAATAAATCCATTTCTTTCAGTAGGGTTAGGGTTTCATGCCAAGCCTTCAGCGCTGCAACAGGACTTACCTGTTTCATCGTACAGAGGACCTGGAAACTCTGCATGCGTATGAACTAGACAGTGTTTCTTGAAGAAGATAATTTTACACACCTGTTTAGCTGAAAGCTGTATGCTGCAAAAGGTATTTACTAAAACCTAGGGGACATGGTCAGCGCATCACCACGGCTGTGATCTTTACTCGTAGAAATGCACTGTACGCTGAGTTTCTGAGTGTTGGTAAAATATCAAAGAACAATTTAATATTACCAGGCTGAGCCTGTGTTTTAGCGTCTCTCTGGTTTTTGTTTTGTTTTGTTTTTTGTTTTTTTGGGTTTTTTTGTATTTTTAAATGGACCAGAACCAAGTAATTATGTATCTAAACATGAGCCTTCATTTACTTTGGCAATGGATCTTCATCTGTCATCATTTTAATCCACCTACTGAGGGAAACGATAGAGACTGCCATACCTGAGGAAGAAGAATGCTATCTCAGATTTCTCTGTGCTTGAAGTATTTCAACAGATGCCATTTTGTGTCAGGCCTCAGAACAGCCTCTTTATCTGAACTCTGAATACTGCTGTTTGTCTCATAAATATTATCGAATATTTAACCACTGTGTATTTGAGTTTTTGAATGACAGACTGTAATTCCTCTTGAGCCATGGTAGCCTATCATGTTGACATCTGTTTCAGTTGTACACTGTTTCTTTTATCACTTCTTTCAGGATTTGTGGGGTTACAGCCTGATATATTTAGTGCATTAAAGAAAACTATTATTTTGCAGTTACATGAAATCATTTAAAAATTCAAATTACAGCAGCAGATGCTCTGAGCAGTGTTACCATTGAAGGACTCCTCTGTTCTAGGCATGAGAAGTGCAAGAGATGAAAGTGCACCATCAGGGGCAGCCCCTCCATAAAGTCTCAAGCAGCCAATGCAAGATGGGGGAGGGAAAACAAAGAGATGAAAACATAAAAAGGAGTTGTTACCTCATGGGTTTTCCATAAAATCAGGGCTAGAACCCAAACTCGTTATTTCCCCCATCTGCTGACCAAGAATTTCTTGTGACAGGTAGATATTAAATTCCTTTCCAGTACTATCCAAGTAGACAAACACTTCTATTTGTTGTAGAGGTGGGAAAGCAGAGCTACTGGGAGGTGAAGACTTGTGGATGAGATGAACATTGAGAAGGTTTGGAGAATTTTTAGTAAGAACCTGAAGCCCCGTCCACATGCTGAGCCCTGCTGGGTGTTACGCCCTTTTTAACTACACTGCAGAGCACGGAGCAGCTGTCAGTCACGGAGCCGCCCTGAACATCTCAGTGTTCAATTCTGCAATCATAGTGCAAAAAAGTTTAACATAGTCTCTGGTGTTTCCATTCAAATGAACAAGGGGAGGGGAAAAAAAAAAAAAAAAAAAAAAGTGTTATTTTGGCAGTCTTAACTTTTACATTAACATGTAATATTGGGTATATCCACAGGCAGCTGCCTGACTACTATTTAAGCTGGGTGCTGCACTAGGTGCATGCAATGACAGGCAGTAGTTAAGCTGCTCTTATCTTTTTTTCTTCATGTCATTGATAATGATACTCTAATTCTTTTCAAACTGTGTTCCTTTGGCTATGTTTTGATAGTGTGGTTGTTATTCCAGTGGTCTATGTTATTCTCTGACAGAGTAATTTCTGCCAGAGAATTTTCCCTTAAGTTTCATTTTTGAGCACCTTTACAAAAAAAGTGGTTTTCTTTGCAATCTTTTCTAATAATCATCACTGTTCTAAACCCCACAGCTGTCCTTAAGCCCAGTGGCATAAAACACACAGCGTAGCTTTTTAGGAGTTTGTGAGAAAGTTGGTATCTTATACCAGCTGAAAATCTGCTTTTCCATTACTTGCAACATGAGATGGTGGATTTCCCCCCCCCCCCTTAAAAACTAGGAATTTTATTCTCTTAGCAGAAATGAAGGATTTTTTTTCAGAATGTTCTACAAGATAGCACCTGATGTGAATTTGAAAGCACAATTTTTTGGGGTCTACAGTAACAAAACAAATCTGGAAAATCTTGCTTTATTCAAAATTTGTACTGTATTCTTGTAAAATACATATAGAAAGCAAACCTACTGTAAATTGTGCATGACTAAAGGTGCATGATGTATGCTGATGTATCTGGATAATGGTTGATGTATGCTGATGTATCTGGATAATGGTTACAGGAATTAAGGATTAGATTTTTATAATGTTTCCTATACATTATCTTCCTTTGCAGCTTTCAGTGGGATCACTCCTGAAGCATGACAATATGAAATGTAAGAAAATAAAAAATTATTCAAATGCAACTAAGCATTTTTTTATTATTATTTTTTTAGAAAAACGCCCCACACTTGCTCTTTGAACTTTATACTTTGCAGAAGAAAATGGCATTCTTAAAACCACACAGGTAATTTACCAAGAAAATTATTATTTTTCCAATCTGTATTCTTCATTTGTGTGGAGCTGCCCAGTTACCTAGGTGTCACTGATGGTCCCGACAAAGGCATTCTTGATATCATGATATTCTCTGTGTCACCCTTTTGATGACAACATTTTGTCTGTAGACAACTATTGCTCAAACTCATTAACCCACACCCCCCCAACCCATAGGTAATAGTGACACAAGTAGATTAGCTGCATCCGAAAAAAAAGCACAATGTGAAGGAAATGAGGCACCTCTATGCTTTGGAGAAGTCACTTAAAATGTGAAGATTTTTCCAAATTTGGCGAGGTGTTCAGTCTAACAAATTTCAGTTTCAACAAGTTTGGCAGAAATTTGATATTCCTTAGGTTTTTTATTGTCTGCAATTGCCTTTGCATCTTCGAGGCTATAGGAGCAGGGAGAAAAGAATGGAGCAGGATGGGACAGAGCCAGGACTGAGGCCATAAGGACTATCCATATACAGGTGTTAGGGACACAGGAACGTGGAGAGCCATGGGAGGGACTAGCTGAAAGCTTTCTACACTGAACTTCCATGGATCGGGAAAAGCACATGAGGTTCGTGAATTGCAACATTACTTCAAGTTGTGAAGCAAATAGTTGTGAAATACACTGTCAAGCTTTGTCCTTGCCCCATTGCTAAGGGCAGGTTACTCAGGGTATCAGTCTCCTGCTGCCTGTTGCTGTTGGTTACCCTGTTTGGTCAGCTGAAGATGATGTGATGGAGGCAGTCCTGTTATGGTTCCACTTTATGCAGTTTTATACATAGATTTTGAACATAATGTTGTATTTTTGTTTGATTTTAATTTAGGTTGCATGTTCATGTGGTCAGAAGCCAAGGATATTAGCCCTCGAGTTGTCAATGCAATTTGAATTTGGGTCCTTTTACAGGTTTGTGTTGCTTATGTATGTGATCATGAGTTTTCTTACCCTGCTTCTGTGTTGTTCATAGGACTGAATAAACCTGCTCAAGGAACAAGTCAACGCTGATGAGTGAATAAAGGTTTTACCAGAACATTTGTGCCCCTCTGACAGCAGGACTTGGAAAGTGTGCAGCAGGTAAGGCAAGGCAGCAGGAAGAGACTGCAAGACTTTGTGGCAAAGGCAGCGTAATACTCACCATCAAAATGCAATTCTACCCTTCCTAGTAGCATACGATTTCTGCACAATCCTGGAAAATCCATGGATATAAACATGCATTTGAGCAGCTGTTCATCTGCCTCCCATTTTTCTGCAGTGCCAGTTCCAGGCACCCAGTGGCAGCTTTGCAAGGTGTTAAATACTTACAGTTGAATTGTAAGTTTTCTGAACCTGTTAATGCATAGAATGGTATAACAAGTGAAGGAACCTGAAAAAATTAGATCTTAGGTTTTTCAACCCAGGAATTGAAGAACTCCTCAAAACTCCTGTGTATGCCTTAGCTCTTAATGTATTAAATAGGGGAGATCCTACTCTCTCCATCCACAGGGAAGTCTGAAAGATTGAACCATTAATGCTTGGGAACAACAACAATATTAAAATGCTGGGCTTCAGCGGAGAAATTGATATCTCTGTAAGTAGAACAAGACTGATGAGCTGTCTTCTGCTCCGGGGTTAGCGTATGGGGCACTATGGAGAGAGAGCTGATTCCCACTGTGGACGTGTTTTCTTTCCTGTTCTCTGGGTG
The DNA here is from genome assembly GCA_035590215.1 of Microhierax caerulescens. Lineage (NCBI taxonomy): Eukaryota > Metazoa > Chordata > Aves > Falconiformes > Falconidae > Microhierax > Microhierax caerulescens. The sequence continues at coordinate 99,432,935 of JAVJGJ010000037.1, forward strand.
AGGCAGGGAGCATGAAGAAAATAGGATGTGACTGAGTGGTTAAATACACACAACTGGGCTCAGTTAAATATTCACAGGCTTGACTTTTCTAATGTACTTGATATTTTGGAACAGTAACGGTCTAGACGCTTTCTTCTGAGATGCCTGTAACCCTGTGTAACACGTATTACTCATGCCTGTAATATGGTTTTAACAGCTATTAGTCAAATATTAACATTTAATAAGCCCCCTGTAAGTGGGTCCTTAAGGTGACATGTTGTGTGAGAATCTCTCCCTAATTTTCTTCAATTTTCTCACATTCCCAGGGATTTCTCAGGCCCAATGACTATTTAACAGCTTCTAGTCCCAAAACACAGGCAGTGCCGCATACATTATAAGAATTACAGTGTGCTGAAGGTGGCTTTGGCATCATTCGTCCAAGTGGTCAAAAGTCACTTCCAAGTCTCTTCGCTCATTTCCAGGTTCAGAAAAGTTCATCCCATGGGAATGAATTTCCTGACCTTCTTTGCTGTGAATAGCTAGCACACCCACTCCAAGCCACATCCAGCCAATCGATATGAGGCAGAACCTCCCAAAATAATCCGAACAATCTTAAAATAGGAGTCTTTATTTACACAGAAAACAGAAATGACATAAAATGACATACTGTTTTTCCTTTCCTTTCTTTTCTCAAGATAAACTGAATATCTCCTGTGAGTTTCACACTTCAGCTACTTTCAGAATCCCAGGCTGAGTCTCTTGACTTGCGGTATCTGAAACCCATTCTAGCTAGGCTTTCCAAGCCAGCGCTTCATTAATTACTGTTTTACGGAGACGAGATTTCTCAGAACTGCAAGAAATGACTATCCAAATAAAACCAGCAAGCGGATTCAATGTTAAGATTTTTTTTTTTGTGAAAATATGTAATACATGTTACCACTGCACTGTGCCTGGCTAAAAGTCTTCCTGTAAGTCAGTGCTTTGCAATTTATGTTTCAGTCTCCATAATGTTAGTCAGATATTAATATATGCATGAAGAGCAGCAGTCAGTGTAATTAAAGTGGCAAAGTGATAAATGCATATCCATTTTGCCTGGTAATATTGTGTATTTAACAGGTTTATTTGTTCAACAGTTCTTACTTTAATTATATTTTGCCATTTGGGAATTTTAGGCATATAACAATCATAGCTCTTCCATGAATATTATTCTTAAAATAAGTGTTTGTGCATTATTAAAAATGCACGTGTGTTTGCTTATTTATTTACAGTGCTTTTTTCCTCTTTTTAAAAATACTGATTGCTTTGTTTTTCTAATGAACTTGGAAGGAAAAAAAACCCAACTCATCTGTTGGAAGGAAGGATATAAGGCAGGTTTCTTGCTGTGGACAAGCTCTAATCAGGATTTATGCTGTATTTCATGATACAGGTGTCACTCTCTGAAGGCATGGCCCCAGAACCTTCCATGACTCCGGTGAATGTACAAAAATAGTGAAAGGAAAAAAAACCAAAACAACAAGAAAATTTTATGGCAAAGAATGGATGCATATAACAGGTCAGTTAAAAACAACAGTTGATCTTACTGCTATTGGGCTCAATTGTAACAAAAATGCTCCCTTGGAATTTTTGTACATTCCAACAGTGAGGTTTTGGGTTAAACCTATATGGGATGCAATTCGCCAAATGTGCAAAGAGCTATAACGCAGACTGTGCAAACATGAATTCATTTTAACCCTTGTACTGAATACTAGAGTATACCCTGGTTCTTGAGGAACACAGAAAAATTCTCCTTTACACATAACTCACACAGCTGTCGGAGTATATGTGCTGGTGAAATCAGAGACACAACTAGATTCTCAGTTGGTGTAAGCTGATATAGCTCAACAGAGCAATTAAACTTGTGTTAGAAAGTCCTCATTTGGATTGTGACCTTTACAGGGTAAACTTTGGTGACTTTTGCCGTGAGTCCCACGGTATGTTTTGTAAATCTCCATCTCTCTAAGTCACAGGATTTCAAAGGAATTACAGCCTTTGCTCAATAAACCGGAAACCAAGATTCTGGCCTTGATAGTCAAAATGCTTCAAAACACATATCTTAATGATTAAAAGTTGAGAGGACAAAAATAGCAATAACATTACGGGCCCCCAAAGTGTTATGATTTTAAAGTAAATCTTACGTCTGGCACCTGACTCTCTATTTTTGAGTGGTGATGGCTGGAAATATGGTCATCCTTGGCTTTTCAGAGTGCTGGTGGCTTCGGTGCTGGGGACATTTCCTCTGAGCTCAGCAGATTGAGTTTCAGAATGTTTCCTCCCTGAAATCTGATGGATGGGAAGGCAACGAGCTTCAGACTGACGGTGATGGGGGCCTGTTTGAGCGAACAGTCCACTCCAGCTCTAATTATAAAAACATTACAGTTCTAACAGTTGCCTGGCCATGAATTATTCTGACAATGTTTAACCTGCAGATAAGAAACCACTATCAACCTGTCACATTTCCCCCACTAACGAGTTCAGCATCAGTTTAAAAGGAAGTGCAACTCATGAAGCAATGGCTCTGTGTCATAAATTATAGGTATCCGGCATGCATTACAGGGGCAGAAACAGTAAAATAGCACGGGACTCTTTAGTGTACACTCTTATGGTGACAGAAAAACAGCACTCCACGGTGTTTAATCTACCATAGCTTGTTTATTCCCTTTCACATCCATGCCAGTTTCAAAACACTTGGTGCTGTATTCTGCTGCTATCTGCAATTAGCACAAGTATTTATTTAAAGCTCGAAGGGAGAGAAAGAGGTTGTCTTTGATAAAAAGCATTGGACTCTGTAATCACTCAGACAGTGGAAAACGGTGCTGTCACAGAAGACTTACTCTCATTTATTTCTCTGTGTGTGTATATGTGCGTGTGTGTTGCTCTAGGTGAGTTTCTTGTTTTGTCTTTAATGAAGTACACAATCCCTTTCTGAAACAAAATCTTGTAAGACCTGTGCTATTGAAGAAGCCAGGGTGTACACACTCAGGGAAAAAAACAAACAGAAACAAACAAAAACAACCAACCCCCCTGTGATGATTGATACCTTAATAACCTAACAAAATGAAGAAGCTTTACACTGACGAAAGGAGGGATGCTTTCACAAATAATTGCTGCTGCATAAAGTGGATGAATCACATTTGCTGGTATGGATGAGCATGATGTGGTGGCAGGAACATGAGATAATTGTTGCCTTCGTTAAGGCGTGCCGTTCCTGAACCAGGTCATCACACCTTAAGGAAGGCAACAGATAACATTCTTAAAAACTCCCCAGTTCTATCATTCTTGGGCTCGTCCTTTGTTTCTCCATTCCCTCTTTTGAAAACTAGGTAAGCAAAATGCATATAGCTTTATCACAGTAGCATTTAACACCTAATTGCATGGAATCAGATTATGATATTTTGAACACTTGCACAAAAAGAGGAGGGGAAGAAGGTTCTGCTGACGAGGAGACAGCTGAAAGCAGGGTAAGAAGCTTGCTGGGCAGAAGGCAGACCAGAGAAGAAAGAGAGGACGTGTCAATGGATACGGATACTCATCTTCTCATACTCCAGGAAGAAGAGGAAGGAATTGTAACCTGGCATAATCCTGGATTCCGGTCCTAGTCACAGAGCAGTGGGGTAAAAAAGGAAGCCCCTCTCTTTGGCAGTTTTGTGATTCTAACCCTTAACTCCTTGAACTAAACATTTCATTTTGTATTCAAACAGGAAAAGGGGGGGGGAAACCCTACACAGCCTAAAGCCTGCTCTCCTTCTAGTGCTTTAACGAGGAAAACCACAGCAACACGTCTTCACTCCCTCAGAACTGAACTCCTCTTTCCCCAGGCTTTACCTCAGTTTGGCGTCTGACCAGAAACACGAGCTACTCACACCCATGCCCTCTGGACCATCGTGAGTAATTGCCCTTGCTCTGGTTGCTGGCATCCCCCAGCGGGTCGTCAGAGCCTGGTGCTTGTGCAAAGGCTCAAGGCGTGAGGAATCACAGAGTCAAGGCTTTGGGGTGCTTATCTGATCCTCATGTGTTGCCAGACTTTTGGCAGGTAACCCAGTTTCTCCAGCCCTCGTAACCAATGGCACAGGCCAAAATTCCTCTAAACCAAAAAGCCAGAGGGATTGCTATGGAGATTTGGTCTTGGAAAATGTTCCTTGTGGCTTGGAGAAACAGGAGGTATATATTAGGTGGAGAGATTTAAACTTTGTCAGCAGAATCAAAAGCCTGAATATTGCTGCAGTAATCCTGCCTAAATTTGCTACGATTGCAAGAAATGTTTAGATGGCTTCATGATGTTCAAAATGTTTCTTCCAGGCAGAGACTGAGATCTTTTAGGGAAAAAAATATATGTATTATTAGTAGATTACTGAACATACAAAACACTTTGTATCCCGGTCTTTTAGATTATTTGTAAAAATCGAAAAACATTTTTTTTAATTTTTATTTTTCTGTCTTCAAGAAAAATATAATGTGCAAAAGCCAGGGCAGAATTTTGGTTTTGTTATGGCTTTAAGGAATGGTTAAATTGATGTAAAGGGTGCAAGAAGTTTCAAGCATGGCAGTCATTTTTTAGTAAGTGAAATTTTCACCTGGACAGTCCCATTTTGTATTGGGACATTTTGTAAGAAACTGGACACAATGTCCTGGAGTGCTAAAGCAGCTGCTTGACATTTGTCAATTTTGGTACACTAAGGAAGATAATGTTTTGAATATTCTGAGCCCCACAATTCCATAGTACTTGAACTTCAGCTGACTTGTGCCTTGAATAGCCAAACTTTTAAACCGCTTCCCTAGCTTTATTCCAGCTTGTTTTACTCTTCTTATTTTTGGGTTTTCTGTTTGACTCCCCTTGGGCACTTCCACTGGATTATCCAGTGGCTTCCTTAGAAAGGAGTTAATAAATAACCCCAAAATATTGTGAAGGCATATCATAAAAATATGAGAGTCCGGTGCCTAACATTGCCAGAAGAGGGTCAGCAGAGGGCTGTGGTCTTTTGCTTGTTAAAAGTAGAATATCTGCAGGCATCACTCGGGAAAAACCATCCTGCTTTGCCTTTTACTGGCCTTGTCAGCCAACAAAAGCAAAGAAATAGCTTCTCTTAAGGAATATACCTGCAGCAACACCCAGTTCTTTCCTACTTTTTTAAGTTTCTTTCCAGTCTCTCCAGCAAACCTGCCTGCTCCCAGGGCTGGTAAGGACTGAGTGAGGACCCTCTGCCTTCCACCTCCCTTCCCGCTGTGCCTGTAATGCCCGTGCTTGTCAGGCACATGAAACTCTTGAAACGCTCGTACTGTGGATGCAGGCACGTCAGCAAAGCTGTGCCTCACACGGCACAGTGCCACTGCCCACTGGCCTGGTTAAAGGATAATAATAGCTGTATCTATGTAGCTGTAAATGCTGCCATACCGAAGCCCCATCTGGCTATAGGTTTGCCTGAACACCATGGGCTCCCCAGCCCCTAGATGCAGGTGATGCTGTGGTCTGACTGCAGCTGGGTGACAGTCAGCCCAGGACATGCACCCTGCCCTGAAACTGTCAATGTTTCTGCAAAGATTAAGTGTCTATCTATCTTCCAAGGCTAATCAATGGCTCGTTTTTTTTCTTTACCACTGTTTTTTTTTTGCCTAGGCAACATGGAGATTCCTCCAGGGAAGAAAAGGGAGTGCAGCGTTGGAGATTTAGGCTGGCCAAAGAGGTCTACAAAGTGATGAGCCTGCAGCACAAAGTAAGCAAACTACGCATGTTGGGAGATGCTGTGGCAGCACATCTCAAATCTTTATATTTTGCATTTTGGTCAAGATATTTCCATTTTGGTAGACATCCAAGTCTCCTACCCCGTAAAAGAAAACCAAAGCAAATCACAAAGCACCAAATGAGCAGAACAACTTAACTTAAAATAACATAAAGAACACCTACTTTTATCCACAATTTCAATTTTTTGAAGACCGACATATTTGTTGATGATTCTATGGATGTTTTTGACCATTTTCAGTATACTAGTAGATGGTGCTCAAAAATATGTTGCAGTTTCTGAAACTTTTAGCATCCATAACCCTTGATTCAAGTTCCCTGTGAGAGGTCTATTTGGTACTGTTTTAAGAGACCTTCATACAGTGATGGAATGGGTATTTCATGCAGAAACTCCCCTGCAAAAGCGTGTAAAACACTTCAGTGCCTTCACTGCAGCAACTAAGTCTCATAACATCAGTATGCTATAGATTAAAAACCTCATCCCACTTTATAGATCACCTAAGAAAGGAGCAGATTTTCTCTGACTTATTAAGGTTACACCAAAAAACCACAAAGGAGCTAGGAGTGGATACAAATCTGTTTGGATTTCTGTTGCTTGTTCTAGTCCGCCAAATCCACAAACATTTATATGCATACTGTAAGCAGAAGTACTGTTAATTTCAAACCGTGCAATTATCAAGGCATGGAAGGAATATAGATGAGACAGATATTTAGAAAGAACAGTATTCCCTTCCTTTTTATTCATTAGTGAATCAAATCAGTATTATACATATCAGACATAGAAATATATGTGTATATATATACACACACACATGTGTATGGTCAATGTTGTTAATTAAAGGCATTTTCAGCTGTCTGCATGGATGCCCTTTAGCCTGGTAGCATACGTAGCTCTAAATATGATACAGTGAATGTAAAGGAAATGCACTTTTATGAGGCTGCATTTAGAGAAAGAATGCACATAATACGGAAATAATTACAGGATTTTTGTTTTCTTTTAAACCTGAAACCATACACTCACTATGGTTGAAGACTACCTGTATTAAGGATAAAAACTCTAGTATTCAAGAATTCTAAGATGAAAAGTACCATCTTAATGAACCCTCCAAGCAAAATCTGCTTGACATGAGGAAGTGCTCTTTTGGGGTTTATTCTACGTTATTGGATTTCTCTATGTCACTTCTGCATATGATATTCCGGGAGGGGGGGGGGGCAGTGTACGTTCAGTTGTGAATTTTATGCATATTTAGTATTTATGGTGGCACTGCTTGAGCAAGCCTGTGATTAATGAACAGTGCAGCCCCTCTAAGCATAAAAGGAGGCTTCCTCAGCGGCTGAGATGCATGAGGAATGTATGCATGAATGTATGCAATGGTGCAGGTTTCGGGTGACAAGAACGGTCAAGGCCCAGTCAGGCCTTTTTTACTTTCATGCCAGTCATATCACGCACCAGCACAAGACATTATAAAAAATTACTTTTATATGTTTTCCTAAGCCATGCTTTACATCTTACTTTCAAGGTATTGCAGCTTTCTTCTGAAAACCCAGGTGTTGTTTTTTGGAGTTTTGGCACCATGTGTAACCCCCAGCCACTTTCTCATTTATAGCTCTGTAACCGTTTCTTAAAGCCTGGGCTGTACCTACTTGAAGACTGGGATGAGCTGTGGCAAACGATCAGATTTAAATAATACAGCAACATTTTGAATGCATCGTTAATTGGGTGCTCATAACTGTCACTGTGGTAAATTATGTGACAAATATGTGCTGTCAGATGTTTAGGCATTGACTAGCCTGCTATGATTTGAAGTACATTGAGGTTTCCTTCCTTCTACAGCACTACTTAAGCCTTCAAAAAAAGTTGAATCAGACATTATTTTATCATGGAGGACTTAGACGCCTTAACTGATGATTTCAAATCAACAGTACATCAATCAATTAGGAAGTAGTACATTTACTCTGGGCATAGCTTTGAATGTTGGGGTTTTTCCTTGGTTTTACTGTAGTATAGAAGCTTTGTCAAATTTTACCACAAATACTTATCCATTTGGTCTGGAGCCTTTCAGTATTTTCCAACCTAAACATATACAGAAGTGCGTTAGTAACCGAGAATACCTTCAAAGGCAGCCCCGGCTCTGTAGCTATTCAGGAACCAGTGTAATGCCCATCGCCAGAATACCAACGGTTTTAAAAAGAGAAATATCTTTTTCCTCTTCCTCGCCAGCACACGTTCACTAGTCACGCATGAGTCTTGCTGACAAAGAATGAAAAGGAAGAGATTAGCTTTGTCTTCAGGTGTACCCGTGAAGATGCACGTGGACAATCTCATCCTGTGCATGCCATAATCTAGGCCAGGTCCTCGTCAAACAATGTCTCAGGAAGCAGGCTCCAGTGCACTGGGGACCCTTGCTGTCAGGATGGACATGTCACAGGCTATTGGAGCTATTTATACTTGTGCAAAAGGGCAAAAATATTCACCCCATCAACTCCAAATGATATCATGTTTTTGCTCTTCTACTCAGAAATTTTTCACAAGTGCCATTGGAAAATGTGATTTGTGGAGTCCAAAATGCATTGGCCAAGGCTCGCCTTCTAAATCAAAAGACATCTTGATGAGCTGCACATTGCATGCCTGAGATGATGAGCTCCTGGACATGTGTCCATGCTCTCCCACTTGTATGGCAGACCGCCAGGGGCTGTATTTGGGCTGAAATCCAGGGAATCTACAAGTGATGGCTCTGAACTGAATGCACCAGCACCATTTTGCACCTGAACTAATAATGCTGGTCAGCAGTGTGCTGTGATCCATCTGGGATCCAAGTCCCTGGTAAGGAAACATGCAAATTCTGGAAATTAACTTTCAGTTTCGGTGAAAATTTGGTTTTGCGTTGAAAATAAGAATTTCCTTGAAATTTGTTTTTTAATGTTGGATAGATGTCTAACTTCTTTAATCCCCACTCCTAACCCCACCCTGCAATGTACACATATAATAAGATCCCTAAATTACTTTGTAAACATTAAAACTGTAGACTGTCTAGTGTCTAAATCAGGCTTTAAATTCACGGGATCCTGCGCCTCATTCTGGTAGTACCCTGGGCACCTGGATGCAACTCCTCGTTCTATCTGATATTAGTGTTGGCCACATCGCCAGCATCAACCCAAACAAAAAGAAGCCTCCCTCTGGCTAGGCCATTCAGTGCTCTGCCAAGTGTATCTCAGCTGGAAGTGGCTTTTTCCATATCTTCCCCATCTCATACGAATTGTTTTCTCTTCCAAAGGTTGTGAAATATCTGGGTCAGCAGGTATAATAGAAAAGCAAATGGAAAAAAAAAATATCTATTTTTGCAACTCCCAAGCCCCATTCCCAACAATTTATTGAAATAAGATGTCATGCATGCACATGTATAATTGATTTCAGATGTACAGTAAAGTTGCCAAAGATATACTCAGCAGAAATAACTGCAATTTTTTCAGATCTGCTCTTCTCCCATCAACTTGGCCTCCAGCACCAGAATTCAGCACACAGTGAAGCACATTTCATACTCCTGAGCACCTGCCGATGCGTCTCCTGTCTCTCCACTCAGAGAGAACGGAAGGTGTGATGCAGTCGTGGTATCTGCCACGAGCTGGACTTGCTTGCTGTACAACTTACTGGTTTGCAATTCTGATTTCTTTTTATAATCGTTGGTTTAGCCCTGTCCCCTAGCTGATCTTGAACTTGTGCGACACTGATGCAGGAGCAGCAAACAACATGCTCTAGTGGAGAAAAGGCTGGTTTTCAGGGCTTTTAGGAATGTGACCTTAAGTATTGATTTATAGCCTGCTGCAATGCTCTAGTGCAAAAGGGAACTGTGGTAATTAAGTTAGTATCTGCGCTTTCTAAAATAGTGCTGAGCTGCAACAAAAAGAGACCCTTTATTTTTGCTCCTTGCCTCTCAGTGAATGCAGATGCAGGCACTGCCCTTCGACCCTGCTCTGCTCTCCCCAGCTGCAGATTATTTTTCTCTCTCTGTGCCTTTAGGTGCTGATAGACAGAGTAGGACCCATTAATTCTTGTGTCTGACTTTCTTTTTTTAGCGCAGGCAACGGAGCAGATTTCTGCACTTGTACCTGACTTTTAGAAGACTGTGTGCCCTTACACGGGTGAAAAAAGAACAGTGGCCAAGGAAATGCAGGCGGTGATCAGAAAATTCAGCAGGGTGGGTGGTCACGATGTGGCTCAGACTTGAAAGCAAAACCTTGTGCAGGAAAATTCCCACTTCTCAGCATGACACATTATTCTGAAACTCATGTATAAGGTAACAGGGTAAACACAATGAGAAATCTCTTTTGTATTCCATTACAGTCATTAGAGAAATAGGCCACAAAAGGTAATGGCAATAAAACTGAATACCTTGAAGTAAGCATCTAAATTACATGCTAATATATGCAAATTAGCACACCATGTTCAATGTCCATAAAACTACAAAATATAGCTAATTAATAGTAGGTAAGTTGCTTCGTTTCATATTCACAGAGTTACAGGGAAGGTAGTGTATTTTTATAATTGTGGAACATTGGCCTTGGGGATCACATCAAACATTCAGTTTCTCTCCTCTGGCAAATTCGCCCAGCACACTGGAAGTAATTGCCTTTCCACTTCCTCACCCAGGGTCTTACTCTGAAAGCAGGCTCCGAAATCAGAAGTAAAACAAAACAAAAAGGCTCCCAGTTTTGCAATTACTTTCCTGTGGAAGTAGCTCTTATCAACGTTAATATAATCTCTGTTCGGCAAGGTACCTAAACGCGCTTGGTACCCTTGGCATGCCTAAATGGGCTTAACGACCGAAACCCCACGTGGATATAGGCTTTGTAAAGCCCCAAAACAGCAAACTGTTCCCAGCAGAATTCACAGTTCAGGCTCTTGATACAATGTGAAAATAGAGCACCTGAGACCAGGTTCAGCAAACGCAGCAAGCTGAGCATGGAGCGAAGCAGCTCACCCGGGAAGAAAGGTGGAGGGAGCACGTGGGTCAAGCCCTGCTTCTGGCAGAGACCGAGAGCACAAGCGGGCACAAACTCCTCTGCCCACATTCTGGAATCCTGCAGGGAAAACATCTTTGGTTTGAAAGCCACATCTCTCCTGTGCCTGAAATGAATACTCCCATATTTTAGACTATCCAGCCAACAGAGCAAAGAAGCACAGGTCAAGATGGAGCGATGCTCTGCTCAAGACATGAGTGAGCTTCTGTGTGCAACCTGAGAGGCAGCTGCAACGGGAGCTGAATGGAAAAATGAGCATTTGAGGATAATAATTTTTCAGTACAAACAATGAGTAGCAGTGGATGGGAACCCTGTGAAAGGTCTCCTGAGCTCCCTTCTGCTGTAAAGGTGCTCAGCCTGCAATCGGAAGGACCTCTCTGGGTGGCTATCTGTGTGCCGTGGGGCTGTGGCCGTGCCACCCTCCTCTGCATGCTCCCGATGAGAAGCTCTGTTGAGCCCATGCAAAGGCAGGTCACCTTAGCCTCTTCACAGAGCTTCGGGCATCATCCGAGATGGTGGACATCTTCTAGATGCCACACTTGTGCCCCTGGACCAGAGCAACTCCAGGATGTCCTGCTTCCCCCTGCTGCCCTGCTACTGCAGTGGCTGCTTCTCTCTGCAGAGGTGTAATGCAGCACACGAATGAACAGGTTGAAAAGAAACCCCACTCGTGTGCCACGGGTGAAGGGATGTGTTTTGTTCAGGGTCTTACTCGACAGGTGCTGAGATGACTGATGGTGATGACTGCAATATGTCTTAGGTACCCGAGACAGAGGTTACAATCTGCCAAATACTTTTCTTGAGCCAGCGGTTCTCCTTCTGGAAAGCTGTTCAGTTTCAAACCAAAACATTTATCTTATATGCATGCATGCGTGTATGTATATGTGTGTGTGTATATATATATATATGTATATATATATGTATATGTATATAAAATCTACACCTGTTTGGCAGAGCAGTTGAACTTTGATCAACTTCAGGTAAATGCTTACCTTGCACTTCATGTAAAAATTAACCCCAGTGCTAAACATGTGCTTAAGTGTTTTTGGATTTAAGATGGTTTTCAGGATCGAGGCCCTAAAAAGGACAAACGAGTGTAGCTGTTTCAGACAAGAAAATGGAGGCAGGCACGAAAGAGACACTACCAAGAGGAAAAAGTATGTGAATTGTTGTAGGGACTTTTAAGTAGAGGAAGGGAAAGAAACATAAAAGTAACAGGCTTACAGAGGGAAGCAACATGTGAAAATAAATGTCAAAGTAATAGAAGGGGGGCTGGGGAGAGGACATAGAAAGTGGAAATAGAATATTAATTTAAGACTGACACCTCCTCTTATGTTAATAATTTAAAATGCAGCATGCTTGACTGCCACTCACCAATTCAGCTTCTACTCTTACTTGTTCCCATACTGCCTCATCATGCTGCCCTGTGCTAGGGAGTCAGGAGAAAATGTGCTTGGAAGCCCCATATTGCCGGGGTTCCCGAGCACAGGAGGGGTGCTGACACACCTCAGAGTGCAGAGCTTTATTTTCTAAGGCATAAAGGAATAATGGTGTGTGTAGGGGCGTGTACATGCGTGAGTGCGTGTGTAATAATTCTAAGGAATGGGGTATCCAAGGAATAGTTTTGCTCAAAAGCAACATTTTCACTGTATGTAAGACTTTTTCAGGCTATGGAGAAACTACGAGTGCCTTGCTGCCGCTGGGCAGCGGTGCCTGTCACGGACAGCACTGTCTGGAGGGCTGCTGATTCAGCATGTGATGTGCAGAGGGCTTGAGCTGATGTAACCTAGTGACAGCTATAAAAGGTCTTTAATGATATACATACTGTAGTGTGGCAGGAGAAGGAAGAATGAGAGAGAGGTAGAAGGATCTGACCATAACCTCCTCCGGTAAAATATTCTAGTACTAACGCTTTTTTAGTGTCTTCAGAGAGCTTCGGGCTAATCAGATACACCAAATTATTTGCATCAGCTATTTACATCAGAGGCGATCTGGGAATTAAAACTCTTCATTCGTGTCACCTTTTCACCCTGAACTAGAGCTATTTGAAAAGTCAAAGGTCCTTACCCAGGTCGTGACCGTTAACATGGTCCTTTTCTCCCCTTCTCCTGCTTTCCCCTGCTGCCCAATGCTATATATCTTGGATAGACCACGGCAGATCTAAACCTGATGGCCTTGTTTCTTTTGCTTTTTTGGCCCAGCACAAGCTCAATACCTGCACAAGAGGGGAGCAGGAACAGCTTGGGAAAGAAAACAAAAAGGCCTCTGCCAAAATAATAATCATAATATTAGCACACAGCTGTAGGGAGACATTTTTGGCATCCAGAGCAAATGCTACCCGCTCTCTCCCTTCCCTCTCCAACCCCACTTCTGCTCTTTAGTGTTCCACCAGATACCAAATTCTCGGCTTCCCTCCCTCAGTCACCTCCCTGTGCCACTAACTACCTCCACAGTCCCATGGTTGCTCCTTGGTGGTGGCGGCAGCAGGAGCATCTACAAGGACTTGGGCGCGCACACGTGTGTGTGCGCGTTTTTGTACTCATGTGAGTGCAGTAGTCTATATTCCTGCAAACTTGAAAAGCGCTTCAAGGACCTGATACAATTTTCTTGATCTTGATCTCATTCATTTGGGTGAAGGAGGAGGGGAAATTGTGAGGGAGAGAGAGGGGGGGGAATGCTGCTCTTGGCAGAAGATACAGGCAATTGGCTGCTTTATGGCTTTGCCTTGATGTGTGTTTAAAAAACAGCCCCACATTTGGCACGGAGACATTTTTCCCACTTGTTTTACTTCTAAATATTCTTCAAAAGCTTCCACGGGATATAGAATATTGCTTTGATCAGATGAATATACTTTGTGCTGAAGTTTCTACTTAATACTGACTTCAATTCATATTCTGCCAATTTTTTAATTTCAGATTTGATTTCAGATTTTCTCTAGCTTGTAGACAATGGAAAAATAGGACAAGTTCCCTGGTGGATCATGTTATTTTACTGATGTGGGCTGAAGTTTTGGAAGATGAGGAAAGAGTGAGTATAGAAATATTATCAAACTTGCTTCTTCAGCAAAACGTAAGCACGACCAAAAGGCTGAACGTACACGGGGAGTATACTCCAGACCAAGAGGTTTTGGAAAAGTTCACAGCTTGAATTTCTTTCAGATAACCCC
>JAVJGJ010000037.1:99446971-99459715 GCA_035590215.1 Microhierax caerulescens
CCCCCCCCCCCCCCCCCCCCCCCCCCCCGTATTTGCATTCTTACCTAATCCTTATCTGAGTTATGTGACCTACTCACATTTGTGAGATTTGCTGGAAATGTCCAGGTATGGGCCGTCACGTGTGAGTCACCATGCTTCCTGCCTCTGCTCGGTCACAAACCATCTCCTGACAGCAGCCTTTGTCACGCTGCTCAGGACATTCATGATCTCATTTGGAGCCTAAAATGTAAACACATTGTTTTTTTCCCCTTTATTAATGTGGTTTTATGAGTATGTCCATGACCCAATGTCCATTAAAGGTCAATAACCAAACAAAAGCCCCGAAACTTAAACAAACTTTAATTGTGATGCAGTGAGTAAGCCCTGAGCACAGAGCTCAGACGTTTGGGGGAGTGTTCAGTGCATCCCTCCTCGCCCTCCAGGCTGTGTTACTGCCGTCGCAGAGTGGTTCTGCTCAAATATTTGACAATACCAGCCTTGCAGTTTGTGTGACACTTGCTCTTTTCAGTTCATTACAAATTAACGTAACAGTCACGTGCTTTTCATAGGCTGCCACTGTCGACAAGATGCTGTGCCTTCCTACTCCAGTCCCAGGGGCTGGTGGAAGAGAGAGCGAGCAATTTTAGTGAAGGATCTTGGATTCTGGAACCCCTTGTCACTAACCCAGCATTAATAATCCTCATGGAAAGAAGGACTTTCATTTCTTTATTTTGCCTGAGGCAGGTATATATGGGATAGTTTATTTAGCTGTGACATCAGTCAGTATTTCCTGCAAAGCCGTCGTATTGTTGTAACCAGATAACCATAGGTGTGCTCTGAGTTTCTCCAGTGCTAAAGCTCTAAGGGAAGAATGGTGGTGGAGGACCACCAATAATAAAAGTGAATCAGCTCCAGAAAGTTTCATGCTGGCTTCTTAAGGAAGAAAAGCAGAGTCTGAATGTGTGAGCCTGCACCTTGAAACTAGTGGAAGGTAAATCACTGACTTCAGCTGAATAAGAATCAAGCTCAGATCAAAAATCCCAGGCCGTATCTGCTAACTCTGCTAGGCTAATCCTAAGGAGCCCCCTTGCAGAGCAAGGCAGGGTACGCACCACCCACCGTGTAAGCTTTGCATGAGCCTCCAAGGAAGCTTGTTTACATTACAAGGGGCTGCTTCAAGCATCTCTGCCCCACAAGCCCTCTAGACACAAGCCCCAGACCCAACGCATATTGATCGTTCACCCCCCCTAGACGCCCAGCTGCCTCCCATCACTTGGTCCTACAGCACCATGACGCCCTTGCCCACACCGCAGCCTGCAGAGATGGGGGGGCAGCAGAGGGGAGGGTGGGCTGCCGGGTGCTCTGCCTGGGGGAAGCATGAACCCACTGCCATGACAGCCAGGGGTAGGATGGTTACCATAAGCTGTATTAGCGCAGGCGCTGCGGTTCCAGACTAACACCCTCAGCCAACACCCTGTGGCAGAAAACAGTTTCACCTTATGGTGTACGTTAGACTCCCACAGAGGGAAGCGAGTTGTCTTCCAAACGTGGAACAACCGAGAGCAAGAAGCTAATTGCAGGCACAAAAGGCCACTTCTGTGGCCCTTTACGGCAGCTTCTACACAAGGCGTGAGAGGAAAGCGCATCCACTCCTTGTGCTGCCACCCTGACCTCCTCTAGACCTGTGCCACAGCAGTCCAGCCTTGACAAGCCCATCATTATTTTTGTCCTGGAGGCCTGCAGTGTCATGTGCTTGTGACCTGTCTTCAGCTGCTACGCTGAGACGAGTTGAATTGTCCAGGCGGTGGAAAAGCCCAGCTGTGCCAGGGCCATAAGCAGGACAGTGTTTTCTGTTTGGTGCCCACCAGAAGGGGATTGATGCTATTTACTAATATTTCTCCGTACGTTGGGACTTCGCTGGTCAGTTCATGAGCACCACCTTGTGCTTTCCAGTAGCGGTGGGTGGCACCCAGAGGATGGCTGTGCAGAGCACACCTCCTAGCTGAGCCTGTCATATAAAGGAGAGTGATTTCTGCCTGGAAAGGTGGGTGATGAGCATCATCCCAGCAGACCGGTGGGATACATGCTGGCAGGTGGAGGATGCTCCAGGCAGTGGTGCCCGACAAAGCGGTTCAGCCAGATGGTGTGCAGGGGCCACTTTGGTGGGTGCTGAGAGAGCTGGGTGCTCCCCACGTTTGCCATGCGGTGTTACAGTCAGGGGGAACACAGGCAAGCTGGGGATATAAACCAGGAATCAAACCAGCATGGATGCTCAGACCCTGAGACGGCTGCCTGGGGTGCTCTCTTAGGGTGGTGGGGACACAGGCAGCTGTTTGTCCCCAGCGGGCATTACATGTTGCTTTTAACTCTACTTGCACTTGGGGTTTCTGCTGTGGCAGCATAATACATATTTCAAAGCCAAAGATATGTCACAGAAGGGTCCTCGTTCCTCACCCCCCTCACCCCACTTTTAAGCCATGGTGACCTCAGAGAGCACGAGACTGTGGTTTTTTTGGGTGTTTTTTTGTTTTTTTTTTAATCTTTGTGAAAGGAGTCTTGTTTTCTTGCTGGCCCTTACACACCAAGGCACTGTTGTGTTACTTCAAATTGTAAATTATGTCTGTTTAAGAAAATGTCAGTGTTTTTTAAAACAGAATAACAGAACTGGAAAAGCCTTGGCTGTGCTGTTTGTTACACAAGTTGCAGGCAGGCAGAACGATGCATTCACCATTATGAGCAGATTCAAGGAGGCTAATGACTGCTGTACAATATAGCTTCAGTTCTTTCAAGTAACATGATAGTTGTTTCTTTGCTTGCCAGCAAGATTATCTGAGCAATGTTAATGCTCGTGCACTGACGTATAGAGGAACCATCAATATGGGGCTGTACCTACCAACAATAACTCCCTGCCCCCACTCGCTAATTAAAATGACCTTTCCATCAAAAAGGGGATTGTAAGATAACTACAGCTTTGATGGAGGGATACGATTTCTCTGGCACCTATCATTTTGCATACGGGTATTCCTTCTGCATTCCCCAGGAGTTCTGTAGAACTATATAGATTATATATATATATATATATATATATATAATAGAATTCAGCTATTTCAGGAAAGAAATCAGTTATAATGAGTATTCTCTGTTGCCAGCCTTTGTGCACATGCTAGGAGGCTCTCTCATACTAGATCACACTGGTATATGCTCGACAACCATGTTGCATGGACACTCCTTACAAACACCAGGTCCTTTGAGAAAGAAAGTGAACTTAGAGTGGGAGAGTTAAAAAAAAAATAATAAAAAAAAAAATTCTGCCTCACCACAGTCACCTGTCCTCAAAGAAATCCCTCTTCTCCCATCCCAAATGGAGACCTACCATTCCTCCAAATAGCAATAGTAAAACAGAGAGCAGCTGGATCTTTGCTGCCAGTGTCTGTTTTATGGGAATGATACACAAAACCTGAGGAGCTCAGAGCAAGAAGTGTTGCGCTTCGCAGTTTTTCATCATGAAATGCCACAGGAAAACAGCCTAAACACGTGGACTGTTCCCCCGTGTTTGGATGAGCCTCTGGCTTGGCTTTGATTCACCTTAAATATCCAGAAGAAATGAGAAGAGGTGCACTGACTTTGTAGTGGCTGCTTTGTATATTTTTGTTTGTCCACTTGTTTGGAAATATTGCTGGTTGCTCCTACTCCATTCCTCAGGGGAGGTGCTGCCTTTCCTCTGTTTTTTCACCAAACATTGAGGTTAGGCTCTGCTCTTCAGTGGTGTCATTTTGGAAGACCATAAGTGAGGCTTCAGCCACAAGAAAATGAAAAAAAGATTACATTTATATATATGTTTTCTTACTAAATAAGGAGAAAAACCTAACAGAGGGCTGCAAACTGGATTTGTCTGTGTGGGCAGACCGTGCTCGATGTGAAACATGTTTACCAAATTTTTTTCCCATGAGAATCAGAATTTCCCCCAGCTGACATCCAGGTTTCTCATCAGAGGAACAGTGCAAATACGCTGTTTCAGCCACTGGTTTTGGTGACTCAGAGCTCTGGCCCCTGGAAGGTAACGGGTCTGAACTCTGCTCGCCCTTTCACACTTGGCCACAGAGACCTTCTGGGGCACCAAGGACTAAATTTTTGGGATCTCTTTCTGTAGGTATTGAAAACTTAGGGTTTTCAGAAGATATGTGAGGTCTTGGAGGTCTAATGCAAGGGATGTGAAAGTGGAAAGGGGCCTGTTTTTTACAGAGTGCCTAGTGATTACTCCTGAAATTCAGTCCACCTTCGAAATCTGAGATTCAGGCGAGGTCCCTAAATACAGCTGAAAACTGCCCATTATTTCTCTTCAGCTGACATTAATGGGGACAGTAAGATGATACTTATTTCCTAAATATTCTTCCAAGCCAGAACATATTCGTCTCTGTGACTGAGTTGTCAACTTTGGGTTCACAGGTGAATGGGGAGACCTATGATTTTTCTTGAATGTCTGACAGATTTATAGAAATCACTGTCAACTGTACCAAATCTCCTTGAAAACATGGCTTCTGGATATACTGGAAAACAGGAAAAAAAATGTCTCCTCTCTCTGGCTAGCAGCCACCACCTAATTTTAGCTGAAGCTTCAGAGGCTGTGGAGTGGGGATCACTTCTCCAAAATGTCATTTCCCCAGCCTTGACCCAGACTGGACCAAGTTGCTATTCACTGCTAAATTTGCTTGCGTGCAGCTAAAGCCTGATAATCTTAGGTCTCAACTAAGCCAAAGCTCTTTAACTTGTTTTACTTTGCTGGGCCATATTAAAAACAAAACAAAAAAAAAAAACAAACACACAACACCCCCCTCCCCCCCCCAAAAAAAACAAACAAAAAACCAACCAAAACCCAACCCAAACCCAACGAACGAGCTCATCACACCTTAGTATTTCAGCAGAATTGGGTTAGTAACAGTCCAGATGATGAAGAAAAAGTTGTTCATGTTTCAACAGAAGAGGCTGCTTCTGGATCCCTACTGAACTAGCATTTAAGCATGGAGTTTGTGCTGAAAAAGGGAAAAATAAGGCACTGTTTGTCTTTATTCACATTGCAAGGTAAATTTCACATTTTGGGGGACCAAGTTTCAGACTTAATTGTATCTCTTTCTTTAAGTTCACTTTACTGCTCTATTTGGATATAGGCTAAGTGTCTGTGATGTGTAAAGTGCTCGTATTAGTAACATCACCCTGCTAAACAGCTGCTACCTTCCCTCCCAGAGAAAAATCTATTGACTAAAGGAGGAAAGTCCTGATGCTGCTTTCTTACTGCATCTGAATCTCATCCCCACCTCCACACACGTCTGTGGATATATATACAGACATATATAGCTTTCAGTAGGATTCCCAAAAGATTAAAGGTTATGTTTATTTTATAAGCATATTTATACTTCTTACGTACAAACAAGTTTCCTTAAACTCATGTTTGTAATTCCCTAAATAAACCTGAAGACTATAACCCAGACTGCAGATTTATTATATATTTAGAATTATTTTTAGACATGACTGCATTTTTTCCCATCTTACTTACTTTTTTACCTTGTAGCTGCCCTCTTCAAACTGTGCTGAACAAACCAGTCCATAAAAGCTAAAATTTATTTCTCCAAACAGAATAGGAGCACCTTCTAAGATGTGCAAAAATAGGAGAGAAAAAAAAAAAAAAAAAAAAAAAAAAACCCAGTTGTGCGCTCCTTTTTTTTGCATGGCTCTTATTCCCACAATGTTGGTTTGACTTCCATTCCGCACTAAGATCCAGGAGGATATTCAGGTCTCTCATTTTACATGCAGGAAGGAAATAGCTCATATTCCAGCAGCTGGCTTTTAGCTTCTCATCTCTCCTCTGACCTCCCTTTCTTGCCTCTGTTATTGGGCACAGTAATTTTGTTTAACAGAGTGAGAAAGTTCCACAGTTAATTATTCTGCTGTTCAGTTCCCATGTTCTTTGAGTCTGTCCTCTAGCAACAAACCCTAGGAGCCGATAGCCATGTGAACGCTAACTTCATTACTCAGCTAAAGCACTGTGCTTTATCTGGCTGAGGGTGGGATTTCCAGGGGAGCCTAAGAGGGTTAGGTGGCTGAGACTCACCGAGGTTCAGCAGACAGCTCCTGTGAAAGAAAGAAAAAAAAATAATCAAATTTTAAATCTCAAATTATGTGGAAATCTTTGGCTTTCAGGAAAAAAAAAAAAAAAAAGCCCCTGGGAGGCTAAGGCTGATTTCAATTCTTGACTAAAGTCATGGACCACTGGGGACCCTATTCAAAGTGTTGTCTCAAATACAGACAGCCCAAGACTGTGAAATGCCAATAAAGGGAACAGAGAGGACACAAGGGCTGGAGAAAGGATCATACTGGCTTTTTTCACCATTGCATTAAACGCAATGAAAGCCTTTTCCATGTCTTCCCTCTCTTCAAAGAGCTGGTGGAGGCTGTTAGAAAGGTTCTACAGGAAAAAGAGGAGCTACACGGTAACCATCGAAGCAGGAGCAGGTTTCAACCCCCTACACTCCCTCCATCCATCTGTCTGGTAGGCATCCCTATAAAGAGATCAGAGGGATCACTTGTGGCAGTCAATGCTTTTGAAAAACAGGGTTCATATAAATAAATATCCATTGATTGAAGTCAGGTGATGAGATGCTCACAGTGTGCACATGTGTTTGTGGTTTGCTTTTATTTTTTAAGATGCATTGGCCCCAGCTCTAAGGGTGGAAAGTACATAAGGAATTTTAATTGCCACTCCTTCTCAAAAATCACATTCTCGAGCAAACCTGGCTTACTGGAGAGATTAATTTAATGTATAGACATAAGAACAAAACATGGTTTTCCAAAATTCAACTCTGAAATATACTTGGCAAGCGCATTCCACCATTTTCATTCTTTCCAGGTCAGCATCCCACTGCTACCCCAGCAATCCCACCACAGCTGAGGAAAACTAAAGCTTAAAAACCAGACACGAGGCCAAAGAATGACATTTGCCACTAGCCTGAGCGGGAGGTGATGCAAAGTCACCCTGTCTGGTGGCAGTCCTGGGGAGGACTCCTGCCCTCCTTCAGCGACACAGGGGGGACAGCTGGGAATGGGGGCGCAGGGGAACTGGTTCCTCCCCATTTTCCTTGGCACAGCTCCAGCTCCCTGGGGAGTGGGGCTCCGGGACTGAGGTGGCTCTTGGGGGTGGTGAGACTGGGCAGGGAGCTTGAGCTTGTGCTCCTGGCACTCGGGAATACACCTCACTGGGCTCAGGAACAGTTCAAGCAGCTTTCTGCTGCTACGTGTTCCGAGAGCCATAGCTGCTCCCATCAGGGGCACCCTCACCTGTAGGTCTGTAGGGGCTGTTGTCACAACGCTCGGTGTTTGCGATGTTTTCATATTGTGAGCCTGTTCTAAAAAAAGGAAACAAATAAGCACTGGAGTGTCACAGCTCTCTCCAAACCAGCCGGCTGCAACAAGGTCTTTCACCATCTCATACTGGCACACTCTTCATGCCGGTCCCTCTGCTGCCTTCTCCTCATCTCTCCTCCTCACTCAGGACATGCTTTCTCCTCTCTTGCTGCTTCTTCTTGGTCTGCTTCTTCCTGGTCTGCTTCTTCCTCTCACTCCCCTTCTTCCTCAACCACTGGCTCTCAGCTCCTTACCAGAACCAGCCACAGCTGCACCTTATCTACATCGACCAACCCGCTGCCCCTGAAGCCAGCCCACAGCTGTGTGTTATCAATGCTAATTAACCCATCTCCATTCTTCTACACTGGAGTAGCTCCTAATGCTGTATGTTTTCAGATTAACGTCACTCAATGTCATCAGGGGAAGCCTGTGGACATGGTGAAGGTGGAAGGAAGTCCTGCTCAGAAGGAAATCACTTCGGTTTCGCTCGTTAGGAATCTCTCAAACAGCTGAGCTGGTAAGAGGAGTTTTACCAGCCCGGTACCCAAGTCAGCAGCAGGTAACTCCTGCCTGCCCCTTTCTGGAGCAGTGGCAGCTGCCTGCTAGGTAAGGAGCGATGTGTGAAGCCCTCAATGATGTGCTTTGGAGAAACAAAATCACCACAGACTGAGAACACATAAGAACATCTGCCAGCACTGCTGGGCTTCAGCTCCACGACTGGTGTGGGGTAAAGAGGCTGGAGGGAGGGAGAGATGCATGAGCAGGGACAGAGAAAAGCCATGCAGCAGCGGGAGGAGAAGAAATTCAAAAGTCCTGTGTTTCTCCAACAAGATGATCCATCCATCCAACTTTACCCGGAGTCGAATGCCCCATCTGAACCACGGAGGAGTCGGTGCCCTGGCACAAAACGGTGAGGCTGTGCATGTGTGATGCCCAGCTTGTTCAGCTTAAAGCTGCTCCCAGTCTGCAGTCAAGATATATATATATATATTTTATTTTTTTTTTAAGGTATTACGAACAGTTGTTTCACAGAAAGAGAGAAAACACTGTGCAGAGGCTCCAAGAGTGCCCTTGCTGTTCTCATTACCTTGCTGCCGCACCACAGCCACCGATGTAAATCGCTGAGGCAGGTGTGAGCTACGCTGACCTCTTCATCCCACCACCAGCACCTGACACAGAGCTGCTGGAGGAGTCATTCCACACCGTCCAGGTGTGGGTGCTTGTGGCTGGACCGTTCCACACATGGAAACCCGTCTAGAGATTTCTGTAGTTTGGTGGAGGACACAACTCCCATCCTCATGCATACCCTCCCAGTTCCGTAGCTTCTCACCACATGGACCAGTCAGTCTTTTCTTTACATCCTCCATCAGCTGGCAAACCTGTATCTTATCCTTTCTTCAGGGTTGGAAATGATTCCTAGGTGCCCCATAACCTCCTCTCCAAGCCTGCGTTTCCCTGTCTTGCCTGGTTTCCTGGTGGTTGTGTATCACCCCCACTCCACCCAGCTGTGTGCACAGCTGAGAAACAGCTGCAGAGGTGGAAACGCCGCAGCCAGATGCTGCTGACAGGGAGAGCAGAAGAGAGGGAGAGCTGCTGAGCACCTGCCAAGACAGCAGCAGCGCGGAGCTTTATCGTAACGCCACATTGACAGCCACGTGAAAAAATGTCATCTGAACCCTTTAGAAATGAACCCTGGTAAAATGGGTGTGCGGGGTATTTCCAGCTCTGCCCTCTGTAACTCCTTCTTTCATCTGGAACATCTTCCCATTCATAGCCACGAAACAGTTTTTGGGCAAATTTGCGGTTTCTGAAGAGCTTGCTGCTCTTTAGCCACAACACAGTCCTGGGATGTTGGCTCCAGCTCCTCTTGCCTGGGACAAGAATCTGGAAAAGGTGAGGCCATCTTTCCAGACCCAGAGTTTTTGTCAGCTGTGTGCTCATGAAACTATCCCACCGCTCCGGCTGCCCACTACCGAGGCAGGATGGGCAGCCCGAGTCCTGCGCGCACTGCGCCAGCTCACGCACCTGCGTTTGCCTCAGGCAGGCATCTGGCATTAATTGCCATCAGGAAAGCAAGCACAGAGGGTTGTCATCCTTCCTTCTAGCATGTAATTAAGGTGGGATTTTCACTTTCCAGGTAGGCTGGTGAGTCAGATGAATGTTGGCATCAAACTGTTCTAGGCCATGGGGTGAGGAGCTGGTACACGTAGGATTTACACCCGGCTTTGCCACTCACTGGGCATGTAAAACCAATTGTATTTTCCCCCTTCTTGAGAGGGCACTGTCTTCAAAAGAAAGACAATTTTTTATTGTAGGAAATATGGTAATATTACCAGCGAGCTCAGCTGAGACACTCTAGGAATTAAATCAATAGAAATCAATGTTAATGTGAGGACCAGGAGATAAGATGAGGAAGAGACAGTCTGGAGGCCCTGATTGTTTTGGGGGCGCATTCCTTGTAGATCTATTGATTTTGGAAAAATTATAGCTCACTGTGGTCTTTATTCATCCATAGTTGCTTCTGTCACTGTTTACATAGTCCTTTTTATTTCCTGGGGGTTCAAGGACTGTATGTATCAAACAGTATTTGCCACAGTGTCAGACAGTGATGACAAAGTTAGAGGCATAGATGAGAGGTGGTTTCTTTTCTCTTCTTTTTTTTTTCAGAGGCTTTATTCTTGGAAACTGGAAAAGAGCAAAAATATGAGACGAAGAATAAACTTCATCCAGACTGAGAGTTTTGCATATGCAATTATTCTCCCTCCAGTAAGATGAGTGTCTGTTGATGTAATAAATGAATTGCACTTTAGGAACACAGATCAGAAAACGTTTCCATAAGGTCCTTGCTTGTGAGGTTAATCGGACAGAGATAGGAGTCCGTAAGATTGCTTAAAATACCTGTTCTGATATTTATACAATTGGTTTCTTAACATGCAGATCCTGTAGCGGTAGTGATTTTGGATTTTGACTCTTCCTCCTTTACCATATGTTGTATAGTATGTTCTCTTGTGTTTTATAGTCTTTAGTGATTGTATACACACACACACATGCATCTATACACACATATATATGTATTCACATATATGCACACATGCATTCATACGTGTACATATACAGACATAGCCAGGCACGTATATATTTCCTGCCTTTCAATAAGGCATTGCCATATATTGCTGCGTTATATTTATTTGCTCACAGATTCCATAATTCCTAGGACAACAGAAATGTGATAGAGCTATTTTCCAGCCTGGTAAACTGAGGCAGGGGGTTGCGGAGAGGCGCAGGCGCAGCATGGCAGGGCGCTGTGCTGGCTGGGCTGCGGCAGCGGGCTCAGCGGTGCACAAGAAGGTGGCTGTGCACCTGCCAGCAGGTTTTTGGCTCTTGCTGCCGCAGGCGACCCATCGTTGCCGTTGGTTTTACTCCTCAGCCTTCCAGCATGCTGTGCACTTCTTCTCTAGAGCGGTAGATATGAGACCCAGGGTCTCTCCTTTGTCCGGCTGGATATACATGCCATAACTTTTCAAGAAATGAAGCTGAACCACTTGTGATTCCAAGTTAAATTCCTGTTCAGTACAGAGAGATTTATTGTTGTTGTTGTTATTGGTATTTGCATTTTAGGTGACACTACCCAATAACTCCATTCATCTGGCTAGACATTTACAAATATCTTGTGCCAGATATTGTACAAATGCATAAAAGATAGCTCCTGCTTCAAATAGCTCACATAAATTTCACAGACTTAACTCATTGAACAAACTTTCCAAAATCTTTCTGAGGATGCTGGTGTGGGATCAATAGTTTTCTAGCAGTTGATGCTCAGTGTGGAAGTTGTGTATATTTAAAAGCTGGGAGAATAATGCACATTTTCTTCCTTTTCATAATTTCTTCTTGTCTTTCCATTGTTTTCTTTAAATGGTTTCTGGTAGTCTGTTCCCATTAAAGCTATGTCCTCTTCTCCACAACCACCCACCCCTTCAACCCGGAGCTGCATTTTCTATTATACTCTGAGTGAAGACAGAGTATTTACAATAGGTGTAAAGTGAGATGCAAACTGACAGCACATGAAGCACTTCACTCAAGCAGTGACAAGGAAATCTTGTCCCCATCTGAGATGATACCCCCGTGTCCTCTTGCTCAAAAGCTGCCACGTGCCCTAGGAAGCAGGATTCGTGGCTCAGGTGGTTTTGGAAAGGAGCTAGCCTGTGTTAACCAGCCAACGGGCCTGGAGGTGGGCAACAAGAAGTGTGGCCTTGCTCCCAGCATTTTCTCATTTTCTCCTTGTTTCGCCTCATTTTCCTGGGTTTGGCTCCCAAATTGCTGTCTGCCAGGATTTCCTGCATATGCATGTTGCTTCTGCAGGGAAGTCGGGGAGGACAATACGAGAGAAGCAATCTGTCTGGGTCCCTTCAGTTAGTAGCCCCATGAAAGGGCTATTTAGACCCAAATTAAAATTCTGGCCCTGAAAAAAGCAAGACTGAGTAATACAATGTTTATATAACCCCTGTTCAAGAGACGACTGCTAGAGTCCTACCCAAGGAAAGGCTCTGTTCAGAATACATCAAACAGAAGAAAATATTTCACAGAAGAGTGAGGTTTTAAGTACACAAGGTTTTTTTTTTCTCTCCATACATAAGGAAAGCAGCACCTGGGTAATGAAAACTAATTTTGGTGGAAGGAGTGTCCTCCTTTCCCATCCAGGTCCTCTTGCGCTGTCCTTCCATCCAAAACCACAATGCCAGGTAAGTTCGTTTAGGAAAAACTGCCTACATTTTTGTATGGTCTTATATTCTTCTGTGGTGCTAACACAGCTTCGTATTATAACGGTATGTATCCTCATAGTTACAGAAATACTTACGTTAGTTATATATAGGTGGTCTATACAGATCACATGGATATTTGGTACGCAGCCTCAAAACCTGCAGATGACTTTGAAGGTAACGTGAACAAGGCTATGTCAGTGCAAGGCTTCTTGCTTTATAGATAACCAAAAGAAAAGCAAGGGAAAAAGAAAGATGAAACACACTAAACTTCAAATTAGACTGAAGTAAAAAAAAAAATTAAACAGGTTTTCCAGGATGCCAGAAATGTATGTAAGAAACACTCAATGGAAGAGATTTTTCTCCTGGGCAGTTTTGCAAAATACCCCTCAACACCCCACCGTGCTTTCAATCTTACCTCAATTACTCACTTAGCTCATCCTATAGCCTAAGGAAAAACATGTTCAATTGAATAATTCAGTATTTAGGATTTTACACAAAAATGGTGAATCTTGCAGACATCTGTCAGCCAGTTCAGCTCCTGGAGCACTGGGTGAACTGCTAGGAGTCAGGGTCTTGGGCGGGGGGGGGGGGGGGGGGTTTCGGGAGTAAG
>JAVJGJ010000037.1:99472758-99502931 GCA_035590215.1 Microhierax caerulescens
TTGAAGGGTCCTGCTTACACTATGCAGCCTCCAATTTAATACCAATTAAATATTCTGTAGATGGTTGAAAAAGTGCTCTGGATTCAGATGGTCTTGTTTCATGGTATAATATATTTTCATTCCATCACTCAACACCCTGAAGCCTGTTGTAGCGATGCAAGTGACTCTTCTGCTGTTCCCCCGGAGGCTCTGCCGGACGCAGGCATTCCTGCTGCTGGCCCTTCCCCCGGTGTCATGCAAATATGGGTTTATAAGCACAGGGCGGCAGCAGGTACAGTTACTTTGCCAGATTCTGGTCTAATTTGCCAGTCGGATTCTGTCCTGCCAACCTGAACACATCCTGACGCTGGAGCTCAAGAATCAGGTTTTGCGATGCAAGAGCCATGGCTGAACCAGGATCCTCTTCCATGTGGCCTTCTGGCTAATAGCTAACGTACAACTCCATAGCTAATGAAGAAACCTTTTTTCTACTGGGCTTCACAGGAGCTGATCCTGACAGCCAAGAACCTACAGTTTGCACTCTGTTACCTCGTCTGTAATGGGGGTGAATGGTACCACCCAAAAGTGCAAAGTCTTTGCTAATAGAAGCATTTCTCAGCCCAAGGCTGTTACTCTTCCTCCTGGGTTCCGTCCCATCCACGGCTCCTTCTGTGAAGTTGTGAGTCTGCTGGCAAACAGAACCAAATGTCATGGCTTGGGAAGCATCTATGATGCTCCACAGTACTGCCTGCCACCTTCGTCAGCAAATTCAAGAATGACCTTACTCCTCCCAGCACTCATCTCTCTGTTGCCCTTCAGGTCTTTAACTTCCTTGCTTATCTGCTCTCCTTTTGGTCCTTGCACCAGCCTCATGGTTTTTCTATACTTTTATCTCCAGCAGTCAGTTATCTTTTCGGGTGTTTGTGCTTTTTGTTTTTATTATTTTTTTTAAAATACTTCTGAACTGTAGATTCACATGTCATTAAAAGCCTGGGAGCTAACCCTTCGCGGTGACAAAGAAAAGCTGCATCCATGAGACCATCTAACTCTTGTCTTGAACCAGAAATATCCCCAGGTAGACCCTTCAACTCCAACAGATGTTAACTTCTTAAAAGGCTCTGCTGAGCCTGCTCTGCTCTCACAGAGTTCCCCTGTGGTTCACCCCTTACTACCCTCCTAACTGGGATTTTTTGCTAATATCTTTCATGCAAAGAAAACCAATGACTGCTTTTAGTTGACTTGAACAACTGATCACCATCTGCTTTACAGATTTTTTTTTATAAATTTTTTTATGCTTTTCTTTTTTTTTATATCTATGAAGATTTTCCATCTCCTGTACTCCTACCTAGTTCATGTCTGTTTTCAAAGATGTTGTAAAGAATATTGATGTACTCTTCCTTGCAATAGCAGCATTGAAAAAAAGATCAGTACCATGGAGCTACTGCTGAGCTTGGGGGGCTGCGTGTGGGAGAAGTGGCCATGCAAGTGTCAAATATTTGGAGAGCTTTTGTGTACTTACATACATAGTCAGATTGGTCTGGTTTTAGTAAACATTTAATCTCTAGGATTGTGTCCCTATATTCTGTCAGAATTGGTCTATTTTGCTAAAGCTGTATTACTTTACATGAACACTCTACCTTCAGAAAATAAGCCTACTGTTATAAAGCTGATAATATGCTCATACTGTATAAATCTGATTTTATCATGATTTATATGATATATATCATATAAATAAATCTGATTGTAAAAGTCCCCATCACATTAGTTCCCATCACTTTTTGTGACTATGCCTGTTGGTATACTCGCCTTCCTCAGCAGGACTCAAGAAGATGGAGACAGGCTCTAAACAGTAGTGTGTGGTGGGAAGCTGAAGCAATGGGCCAAAGTTAAAACAAGAGAGGATCAGGCTGTACATAAGGAGAAGCTGCTTGCCCATGAAGACAGCCAAGCAGTGGGGCAGAAGCCCAGGAAGACTGGGCGGTCTGCATCCTTGGAGGTTTTCAAGACACAGCTGTATAAAGCCCTGAGCCACCTGGTCTGATCCTGCAACTGATTCTGCTTTGGGCAGAAAGTTGGGCTAGAGACACCTGAGGTCCCTCCCAGCCTGAACAGGTCTGTGATCTTGTGATCCTGTGACTCTCAGGCACGAAACCAGGACGTAGACAAATAAGAGAGAGAAGAAAAAATGTTTCTGACAACTTTAGTAAACTTCTCCTGGGTGATAGCTCTTCACTCTTAACACTCATTTTCTCCTAGGGAATTAGTCAGAAAAGCAATCCACTACTGTCGTTACCCCAAACACAAATATTAATGGTACTATTTATTTATTTATTTATAGAAACATTCAATTTGGCTCTGGTCCCAAGAATAAGTCCCTCTGCTTGGATGTTCTTGGTCACTGGTGGCCTCGGGCTTCCTCCGAAGCAGAACAGATCTGCCTTCCTGCCTGTTTCACTGGTACCTTCAGAGTTTTCATTTCTCTCTGTTCTGCTGGTGAAAAGGTGTTGGAAGGTGTAACCATCTGATGTACCCTAACAGATGCAACTCTGTGTTTATTGGCAGAGATGTGGGTCTGGAGTTGCCGAGAGGACCCTTCGCTGTGCCCTGTCTCTCATTGTTACCGTTTGTCGGGGGGGGGCATCAGGTAGCAAATGAAGCTGGAGAGTGTATTTTCTGGGCAAATACCAAAGATGTGTTAACAAGGAAATGCTTTCGCTTGCTCCAGGTTCTGGATCACGTTTTCCATTAACCACCCAATCTCTCAAAAGGCTGCCAAACACTTCTACCAGCTTGCCCCGTTTATGAGAGCAGCTGCACGCTTGCTCCCTTCTTAGGGACTCACACAGCCTTGCTTCCAGTTAGGATGCACTGTTTTGTAGAGAGCACTGAGCAGAGACATGTTACCCAAGCCATTACCCAAGCCTTTGTTTCAGCTCAATGGGAAAAGCTTCTAGACCGTCTTTTGTTCAGGTTGGTTCTCCTTCAAAAAGCTGAAGCGTGTGTGTGTACATGCAAGTATGTAAAGCTTGTTCTGTAACTGCTCTGTGCTGGATGCAAACATTTGTAGTTCTGGTTTGTGTATGCGTGGGCCAGTTGGCAAAGTTTGTCAGAGCAATTTAACAATCAGAAGTGGCAATGCCTAAACATTTTTGTGTTTTCTAAAGTATATTTAAAATTAATACGGCTTCTAGGGCCAGGTGCTGACACCCTGACGGAGTACTCAAGTAGTACTTCATTCCTCTTGCAAGTCTGTTTAGGTCAATGATAGAGTTGCTTAAAGAATAAGATTTGACTCATGAGTGAAGGCATCAGCCTCAAGTTAGCAATAAATAGAGGTAAACCATAATGTATCAGCTGGTAAGTTCCCCACATATA
This sequence comes from Microhierax caerulescens, assembly GCA_035590215.1. NCBI lineage: Eukaryota > Metazoa > Chordata > Aves > Falconiformes > Falconidae > Microhierax > Microhierax caerulescens. The sequence continues at coordinate 99,476,113 of JAVJGJ010000037.1, forward strand.
CATGGGGTTTTATATTTTTCTAAGGAGAAAATTATGTGTGTTCTAGTTACAGCTTTTATTTTTAATTGTTAGCTTCTATTTTCCCACAGTAATAAAAATTGGATTTGTCTACACTACACAGGCAAAATGCCTCAGACGTGTTAGATGTGACATTTGAAAGACTGTTTTTCACTCTTGTGGTAGAAAACTGGCTTCTGCAACACAGGATTTGAGGCTTGGGTTATGATTTTCCCGAAAACCTAACCAAAGTCTCGGGCTGCAACTTAGGGTCATTACTTCTGCAACTGCAGCCCTTCTTCCTCCTCAGCAATTCCTTCCTCTCCAGTGCACAAGCCATGAGCTGTTGTGGATGATGACAAAGCAGAATATAGAGATAGTTTTGCCAAATATTAAGCAGAATATTTCCCCTCAATTCACACCCTAAGCTTCACAAAGAACGGGAGAACCCTGATGCCCTGCAGCCTGCTCCTGTGACTTAGAAATTCTTTCCTACTACGTGCTGGAGATTCTGATGGTAGCTTTCTGTGTTGTTAGAAATGCTTAGTGAAACTTACTTTCTTATCCTTCAACAGTCTGAAATGTAATCCTTTAAATGTATGAAGCTTTTTTTTTCTTCCCTCTTGCTTCAGAAGTGTAGCTTTCCTTGTAAATCCCATCCACCACTATAGTTAAGCGGTCTCTGTCTACAGTATATATGCAAGACAAAAGATATATTTTTTTTTTTTAATGGACCATGGAAAATCTTCACAGAAAGCACCTCTCTGGTTTACAAAGGAATGTAACATGCAGGACCAGACCTGTCACCTCTCACTTATTTCAGCTGAGACTTGTTCACTTTCAAACAGCTTTTTACAGCACACTGTCTCGCTCCAGCAAGGAGAAAATTTCTCAGTGTGGTTCAGTGAGAGTTCTCACCCGTTTAACTGTCATCACACGAGAATTCCTGCCTCGTGAACAGAGGTAGCAGGAAGGTGCTGTTTGTGAGACCTCTCAGCTTTGTGAGCTGTTCCACATCCAGTTGAGCAATCAGGGAACGTTCTGCTCCAACAAAAAGAGTCTCTGCTCTGAGCCAGCAGGAGCTTCTCCATTGCCAGCAGCAGGGAGAAATACTATATTCCAGCTGTAAAATAAGTACATGTGTATGAAAATATCCCCACAGTAATGAAGGTCTGTAGCAGAATGAGGTCAGGGGAAAGATGGATGATTTTGCCTTGTTAGTCCTGTGTATTCTCTGCTGTCAATGAGTGATGTCTTTTGAGCGTAATGTGCTCTTTAACTCTTGAACCTTGCTCATAAGTATTTAACAGGAAAGGAAACATTTCTCTATATGGTCCCAATTCTAGCTGTAAGAATTGGAGTTGGGTCCAAATCACCACCTAAAAAAACAAGTAATGAAATATCTGCATGGAGTCAAGGATGATAACCTGCATGACATGATACAAAGTATTAGAAAAATCTGTTCATTTTAAAAACAAACAAACAAAAAACCCCAAACCAACCAAACAAAACCACCGATGTGTAAGAAAGAAGGCCAAAGCAAGCAGGTTTTAGAGAGCAATGCATTCAGAGGCCAGGAAGCCTTTCATGGCTCTTAGTAGCTCTGGCAAACCTTCACCTTGCTGGCATCTCAGGATGGCCCGTGCGAGCCCAACGGCCATGTACCCCACTGCACCCCCCGCCTGTGGCAGCCAGTTTCACAGCGGCGCTGCCAACAAAGCCAAGCTCAGGATTGTGTGCAGGCACCACGTTTGCCAGCAGCCATCTCAGGACTGCGGGCAGTCTAAGCTGTGGAAGTGGGTGCAAAAGTCCCAGCGGTTTGGGAACGCGTATGCCCTGATTTGCTGGGATCGTGGCAATGATTCTCTCTAGAATAGAGATCTTCCCCTTGTCTGCCATGGCTGAACCTGGCAAAGATCCCCACTGAATACATCCCCGGTTCTGAAGCTGAATTTACAGGAGTCTGGGAGAAGTATCTGAGCATGTTTTGTTTCAGAAGTGACCAACATCACTCATCTGCTGTCTAAAGGCTGGACCGCACTTCAGCACGGGTGACAAGTGGAATTCACTCGTGGTTCTGCTCTTGTTCTTCTTCTCCCAGTTCTTCTACATGCAAAGGGATGCAAGCAAGTCCCTGAACTCTACACTGATCTGACAGAGAAGCAAGACTGTACGTGATTTCTTCTCTCATCCTACTGCTTTCATGCTGGACTGGTCAGAATCGAACCTTTAGCAAGACCAGTCAAGCAGTGGCTGGACCCAGCCACCTTCTTCCTTTCACCAGCTGACTGGCAGTCCCTGCTTGGCATTTCGGTGGGAACTGTGATTACACTGGTTGTTTGTAACTGGTAACTGGAAGCTTCCTTTAGGAGAATATAGTTGAAAGCACATAGAGAGGAGAGGGAGAACTGTGTATATGGTCCCAAACACAACAGACACACACCCATCAGCAAACCCATGTGCTGCCTTCTCCCCAGGGAGAAGGACCCTCGTGCCCTGATGTGGCAGCTGAGAATTTATTCCATCGTATCAAGAAATTCCCCTGACCAAAATTTCAGCCCATCTGTACTACCAGAAACGTAATCAATCATAACTGGTAAATCAGAGCACCCCAGTGTTCTGGGCAACACAAACTCTTCAGTATGTTAAACCACTATTGAATATTAACAGCAGGATAGGACTTGTGAGGCCTCTCGTGATCAATCTTCTTTCTATTTACATAGTTGATAAATTACAGTCTGAGGAGTTACGATATGCCTGTTGGTTATGGGCAATGATGTTTTTAACAAATTCCTACACTTTTTGCAGTCGGAGCTTTGAAATCTGAGCTCTAACCCACACAGGAGCAGGAGTGTAAGTTGTTCCTTCACTAGATCAGATATGATGGATACCTGTATTCACACTGTATATTTGCTTTCCTTTATTGCTGATCATATTGCAAGACCACCAGTTTGGGTGGGTTTTCTGAGTTACAGCTAGGTAGATTTTTTCCACAGCAGATTGTTCTCACTTTTATCTGATTTTTAGTTTTTCATTTGTCAGATAAGAACTTCTTAAATAATTCTTAAATAAATAAACGCATTGGGTTGGGGTTTTTTTCCCTTGCTTGCCTGCAATTCTCTGTGAGGTAACAATAACAAGCGACAGTTACGAAAGCCAGACACTGACAGCCGCACAGCACCTCAGACCAGAAAGCATGCGTTCTTCTGGCTGCTTGCAAAGCACAAGGACAAAGCCCTGTCCTGTCAATTGTCCCAACTTCTAAACCCCAGCTGAAGGGAAATGTTTAGCTCAGCCTGTCCCAGAGCTGCTCACTCTGGCACCAGCGTGCTGCGGAGCAGGGCATCTGCTCTTCCCCCGCGCGGACTGCCCGGCATCAGGGAGCGTGCCCCAGAGATCCTGCCACGGCGTATCTCCACCCGCAGGCATGCCATCTTGACACTGTTGGCTCTCAGGACAGGTCCCAGCAATGCTCAATTTACTGTGCTTCAGAGGGAAACACTCAGTTAAACTTCCAAGAAAACCGTTTTGGAAAATGTGGTGTGAAAAAGGTGGAAGAACTGAATTGGGCTCCTCTCTGCAGAAGCGTGGGCATGAAGCCAGGCTTGGTTTACCAGTGGTGATGTACCAGTTTGACTTTTGGTGGACAAAAGGCAGTATCGTTGCAGGACCCTCCTGAGTTGGAAAAGGCTCAGATAGTCCACAGGCCTGGCTGTGAAAGATCTGGGATGTGTGCATGCCAGCCTGGCACGCAGCACTCTTGGTACATTCAGTGTCCGGTCAGCAGCTTGTGCTGGGTGTGTTGGTGAGCTTAATGCAGCCCGTTGTGTCCGACCTACATCGCGTTGTAACAGTCTCTTTCAACAGGTAAATGACTGAAGAGGCAGCTTAATTAAACTGCCCTTCAGCCCAATCTGCAGTGTTTCCTGATGCACCTGAGGTATGTGCTGACAAATGTGTCTTAACCGATACGTAGGACTCGCCTCCAGAGTAGGATTTTAAATTCCTTCTCCACCACTGTGCAGAGTTGTCTTCCATGGCTGAATGAGGCTGATGAGAAGGTTTGAAAGCTTGATGAGAGAAATCCCTGAAAGAGGAAGAGAAGAACAAGAAGAAAGCTGTACCCTGGGGGCCAGTGAGTTGAGGAAGACAGCAGCGTAGCAGGCTGTTCGAGAGGACGGTTAAATTTCAGGCAGGAAAGACAAATGTCGTTTCAGTGTCTCTTCACTTTGGTATCGTAGTTTGCATCTAAACTGAAACAGGGCTACAGCATAAGAGGGTTACCTGGGTTTGTTGGGCTCCTTGACAAGCACGAGTGAGGGGTGTGGGGGCACTCAGCTTGGCTGCTGCGCTTGCAGGGCGCGACACTCCGTGATCCCCTCAGAAACGCGGCCGGTTCCGTCTCAAAGACACTGAAAAATACGCTGCTGTTCCACGTGCTGGGGTGTGCATCTCTGGGCTCTGGCAGTGAGAAACCCTCTGCTCCCCAGCACGGCTCCGAGTGCAGCCCCCTCCCACCCCTGTTCTGCTGCCGGGCTCGGCTGCCAGCCTGGGCAGCTCTCCTCCGGCTGCCCACGCTTCCCGGAGCAGCAAACCTATTAAACCTATTTCCTTAAAGCCTGTATTTCGCCAGGCCAGGCAGGACTAAGCCTTTTAATCTTTCTTGCGTGACGGTCCTTCCATTCTCCTGGTCAGGTGCATGGACCTCCTCCGTTCCCAATTTTGTTGCTCCCAGGTGTGGATTGTCAGAACGCAGTGTACAATGCTCCCGTGAGGGTGCTCCCAACATCTTTGCACAAGGGTGTGAAGCTTCCTCACTTCAGCCAGAGCTGCCATGTATCTCCAAGGGCCATACGTATCTTTCGTGCTAGCTCCAACCGTACTGTATGCAACTAATCTGGGCACGAGTCTATCCTCTCTGATTTTTCTGTTGGTTCCATTTCATCACAGATATTCATTAAACATTCATTTCTTTTTCGTAAGAAGACATGATTTTATACTCGTGTTTCTACCTCTCCAGTCTGAAAGAGCATCAAGGTCTTCCTTCCTTCCACCTTCCACCTTCACGGTGTTAGCTAATGGCCGCTTTTCATTCATTCGTTCATTCTTACACCTACTTTTGCATTGGTAAATAATAAAACCACGATCAGTCCCAGACTTGTTTCCTGAGGAACTCCCCTTGGTGAACTAGCTCTCCTGAAGGGGACTTGTGCCTATCACCTCCCAGCTGTACTACCCAAAGTAACCCAACTCATTTTTCAAGACGAGTGGGGAGCTGGGGCAAGAGTAGGAGCCAGGGCAAGATGATGATGGGTGTCTGTCCAGGGAGGCTCGCAGGAGAGGAGGTCGAGGTGGGGGTGTTGGTGAGAGCTGGAACCAGAGAAGGGCAGGGATGCAGGACCTGCTCGTCCTGGGTATAGGATATTGATATCCTATATATTATATATGGGATATAGATAGCGAGCTGCTCTCAGGTAAAAGCACTTTCAGCATCTTTGAAGGAACTTGCTCCCAAGGGCACTGCCCACCTTGCAGGGGGAACGGCAGGAACACCAGGAGGGCTGCTGCAGGACGCACACCTCACAGCGCAGGAATGTCTGGCAGTTTTAAAAGTTTCCACGCAGGCAGGTTTGCAGAACAGACGCTGCTTTCTGCTGTTCGAGACACAAACATTGCTGCATTGTGCTCTCACATGAGAACCAGAATGCAACAGGGCAGGAGTATGTTTGTTTGCCTTATTCTCATTTTCTGAGATCAGAATTGTGCCAAAATAAACAAAGGGTGAGCAGTTAGCAAAATTTTTAAAAATAATTTAATAATCTATATATTTTAAAGAGTCAGTGATAAAAATTTCATGTGCATATAGGTACACATTTCCTTTCTATTTTGCTCTTTTATGTTTCGGGGTTTTTTATAACAGTGTTCCTTGAAGGAAACCATTGCCATTAAAATTGCATGAATAAATTTTTACTTTACTTAAAAAAATTTAATTTGTGCTAAAAATCAAAAGAAGACAAACATATCCTAGATCAAAATGCAGACCGTCTGATTCGCATGTTATTTAATCCCTCAGACCTGTTAGAGTTTACTGTTAACCAAAGTTGTCCCATTTACACTCCAGGACAAATTTGAAATACAATCCTGACCTTCATCCCAGACTGCCAGAAAACATCCATCCACATCTGAAGAGGATTAAATGCAAGCTTTCCAAAGTCCCGTCTATCTATCAGCAACCCTAAAAAGCCTATCACTATAGTGTCTAGACACCGAGATAACCCTCCTGATGGAAGCAGATGGTAAAGACCTCTCCACATCATGGATTTCCATGGAAGTTATAATGACACAAGGTTAAATTAACAGTCTCTTGGCAAAGCTTTTCATAGGAAAAGACACGACCAAATTCAGATACACACAACAGAAGGAAGTGAATAGTGTGATGTTGTTTTTTTTAAAATTCAGCCAGGCTGAAAATTGATGAACCTAAGCCTGGACTGTAGCAATAAATGAAGACTAGAAAAAGGGACAATAGAAAGAAAGAAAGAAAGAAAGAAGGAAAGAAAGAAGTAAACAAGGTATGGAAGGGACTCCAGAGAAGATTTGTATTTTGGGAAATGAAATCAAGGAAGCCAAAGAACTAAAAATGGATGCATTTCCTTGAAAGAAACACATATGGAACGTTTTTATTTCAGTGAAAGAACTTTTCCTGAGCATTAGGTGCAAGGTGAGTCAGAGTCTCATTTAAGATTTAGTAAGAATAAAATTTAAGACCTTCATAAGCCAAGATGTGTACAGTGGGATGATTAATAAGCCTAGGTCCTGCATACTCTGTTACTCCATACTTACTCAAGCAAGGTCCCATCACCCCAAGCAATTTGACCGAGCGCAGCACTTGGGCTTTGTTCTCCAAGTCCCCAGATGGGCACAATCCTTCAATCAGAAATCCTTTATATAGAATGGGAAAGGACCATGAAAAATCCGTATTTCACTTTTTCATGTTCTTAAACCACCACTCACCGCACTGACCCTGGGGAACAGGCTGGCTTCATCCTCGCCTATTTGGATGCACCATCGCTCAATGGGACAATGCTGTGCCATCACCTGTGGTGATTTTAAGTCTTTTCCTTGGAATGGAGGGTGGGTGGACAAGTTTCTGGGGCTCTAGCATATTCAAACAGCAGAGGAAATGTCTGGGAAGCAAGAGAATATCACATAATCTTACCAAGTTTACAGCGGCTCCTAAGTTTGTGGTGAGTACATGTGGCTATAAAGCAGTGGTTCCTACCCACTAAAATGGAAAAGCCTGGAAAACAGTAACAACTACTAGACTGGATTCTTGTAAAAAATATATAATAATGTGCGTATATCTGTTAGGAAATGAGGGCTGGGACTGGGGGGAAAAAAAAAAGAAACTTCATTATGGAGTAATCAAAAAAGAACCTTTAAGCCAGGTGAAATGAAAGTCAGGCAGCTAATTCCCTGAAGTAACTTCATATAGGAAGAATATCGGTGCTGTTGTACCGTGAGCAGGGCAGACTGTGGTGCCATGAGAAAAACTACATCTGATGCTCTGCAGCCGCTCCTACGACTTCATTTTTAAGCAGGAGCGATCACGTTGGAATGGCTTCTAGAGAATGGGCTGCACTTACGGTAACCAAACTGGAATAAAAAAAGAAGATATTTATTTTTTAGCCTGGCAAAATAAAGACAGAAGGGGTGATGTGACTGCTCCCTTAAATATATTAGGAGGAGAGGCAGCTATGGTCAAGATTAATTTTTAAAGTTAGGGACAATACTGACATAATAACAAGTAGATCATAATCATGGATCCATGCAGCCTTGAAAAGGCTACCATGTCAGCAAAACGCTGCCAGCTGCCAGAGGGGGTGTGTGTGATGGAACAGGCTTCTACAAGGAGCAGAATTACCTGAAAGACCCAGAGTAGCTTTATTTATTGATGAGGCACTTGCTGCCCTTGTGCCAACACTGATGCGGCTGTCATGTCGCACTGAAATATTTATTGTATTTTATTTTAAATTCATCTAAAAGTTGATCATGGGGTGCAATATATAAATTAAAAAAAATAAAAAAATCCTTGGAGACCTTCCCTTCCAACAGCAAGATTTAGAAAACCTGGTGTATCAGACATTATTAATTTGATGTAATATATTTTCAGGATACTTGGCTAAGTAACTGAAAAAAGATGTTTTCGCTGCAGGTGGCACATTTAAGAGTAAAATGTCTCCTTGTCGAAGAGGGGAGCCCTGGCCTGTTGGCAGAGTGACTTCAGAGGCACCGGGCAAGCGGCGGAGCAATTGTTCTCGCCCGTTTTTCCTGTCTAGACTGACCTTCCCTCACCCTTCCCTCCGGCCAGCACAGTGCAGCTGCCTTCTGCGTTTTTCCTACCTGTGCAAACACATGGCTGGGTCCTCCAAGATTAAAGGCAGGGCAAGGCTCATGCCTTTTACCCGCCAGCCAGGAAGTCTTTGTGGGGAAAAAAACCCTGATGGCTCAAATTCTTCCTTTCAGTGGAATGTACTGAGAAATTAGTTAAAGGCTTTACCTGAGCTCAGAGCCTCAGCTCACTGAGCACTCTCCCGAGAGTGGACAAGCTAAAAAAACCCAGATGGACAAGATGGGTATAATAAAGCATAAGGAGGAAATTTTTTACTCAAGCCATGCCCTGGATTAACCAAAAAAACAAACAAACAAAAAAAAAGGCACCAAGGAAAAGAAATCTCCCATCTCAGCCTTACACTTTATGAAATGAATAATATTGCTTTGGATGTGCAATGGCCTCTGGACTGTGATTATGCAGAATCTATAGCAACTTGCACAGATTTCTTACCAGCCTATATATACAGAAACTGCACCAGTTTATTTCCCTTTCTATCTAAACGAATAACAATAATTTACAAATCTATTTTCACATTTGACTGGTAGAAGGCTCAAGAAGTTCAACAAATTAAGTAAGCCCATCAATATAAAAGAGTAGTTTTAAACCCTCTTTTAAATGAAGCTGTCCCAGCATTCTTTTAGTTTACAAACTATATCACCAGGACCTTTATAAAACAAGGCACGTAAGTAATAAAAGGCTTCCTTTTCCTTTATACTATAGAGTGTAAAAGGTGAAAAGACAGCGTTCTTGGAGCTTGAAGATAAAATCAGGGAATAAAGAAAAGATACCAGATGCTCCATGAAAGGGAATGCATTGGTACGAGTGTCCTTGCCTCTTAGTTTGTGGAATAACTAAGGTGTCTTACTGGCACAGAAATATTATGTAAGTGGAGCTTGCTTAGTAGACATAGCATAAGAAAAACAAAATTCACATTTAATCCAGTGTCACTTTCAGAAAAATGCAAACCAAAATAAGACACCCCCCCAATAAAAATTCCTATGGCATTTAGGGTATGACTGAAAGTGTTTGCTGGACTCCCGTGTGTCTCAGTTCTATCAGTTGTGGCCATGTAACACAGCAGTTGCTCTGTGGTGGGAATCTGTGTGGCTGTATTTTCTGCAGCCTTACTGTCACATAGATTCACACCTTTCGGTGCAGTAGAAATAGCAAATTTTTGCCTTTGTACAGTCCTTGAAGAGGATATTTCCTGATCAAAACTAAAGCAGGTAGAGAGGAAGCCAACAGGATGAGGAAAGCAAGTCTGTGTGCACTAACATGTAGCAGTTCTCTGAAAAGGAAGGCAACAGCACAGTATATTTATTTTTTTCTCTCAGGGGTGAAAAAGACAGTTACGAAGCTCTGGGGACAGAAGAAGAAAGGGCAAGGCAATGAAGGGAATATCCCTTCAAAGCATGCCAGCAGAAATGTGCTATTTCAAAAGAGACATGTGGAAGGGAGGAGAGGAAGCAGCCGCAAGATGGGTAACAAATCAGCAAAGGACAGACTTTCGAAATTTACGGCTTTCCCTAGTGGCAGACAGTCGCCAGTCGTAGACTGGAAATGGCAGTAGCTCACATCAGGAAACCAGCTCTCCATCTGCACAGTTAGCACCAGTATGTACGGATGCAGGTATGGGGCAGGAGCTTAACGAGTGGGAGCAGCATCAGCTGAGGCTTGGAACAAAGACATGAGCATCTCCAGGGATACTGAGACCACGTTTCCGCAATTGTGGCAGAACGAGTCAAGTTCGGCATGTTCTTCACAGCTGGCTGTGCCAGACACCCAGGGAGAAAGGATGTGCAAACACATGGTCGTGTGTCAGGGCAGGGCTGAGACCCCACTTGTGAGGAACACCACATGCACGCTGCGGTGGTACTCTATCATTTCACTTTTCAAGGTGACCAAAGAGACCCTCCAAAACCTGGGCTACCATTTTTCTTAATTTCTTCCACTCTGGTTAACCTCCAATTCTTTTCTGTACTGTCATGTGATAGTTTCTTTGAGCCAGTTGGCCCTGGCAGAGGCAGAACTTGCTCACATTTTCCTTCACAGCATGTGGCCTTGTAACGTCCCAGAGTGCCACTGGACTTTGGGACAGGGACTGGAAGCTCAACGTTAGGGACCATGTTGGGTGAAAGCGGTGGGAAGGAGAGCAAGGTAACCACGCTGTCTTGCAGTTGTAGTTCAGCAGTGGCTTGATAAAAAGGAAAAATAAAGAATAATTTTTATACCACCAACAAACCAAATTTTACTTTGGGTGGGAAGGAGGAGGCAGGGAGACTGTGGGACCTTGAAGAGCTGTGCTGGCTGCCTTAACACATAGTGTAAGCTCTGCTATCATCTTTAGAAAGGTTTTCCACGGACGATATAATGAGATTCACATCACTCCTTCACTACTTGTGGTGTACTAAGAAGATGGCAGTATCGGAGAGGGCTGAGACAGAACTGTTTTTTCCTAACATTGCTGGAAAGAAGGGTGAACATGAAGGGTGGTGGAGAAATGGAAGAGAAATCTTGTAAATTCTCTCTCACAACTGTAAAAATTGTATGTAATTTGATCATTTCTGAAGATTTTCCTAATATCTAAAAAGGGGGATAATCTTCAGCCTAGCATAAAATGTTTGAGGGGATTAGCTATCCTTCCTGCTCAGACGGATAGCGATAATTCACACTTCACAAGTCTCCCAGTAGCTAGTCTCTAATAACTTCAGTGAGGTTAATAATTATCCTATAAAATTACCTGGCACTTGAACTGGCAACTGGTTTTACTGCCTGGAGGTGGCTGTTAAACAATCTGTGTCTATTGGCAAGCAGCGGCGCACGTATACCCTTGCAAACCCCGTCCCTCATGATGGGTGTGTGGAATTGCATGGCACACTCACCACACTGATTATTTATTTTTTGCATCCTGCCTGTGTTCATCACCTCGGATAGCAGAGGATATATGGAGTGTGTCCTCCAAGGCAACATCCACTCCAGCTTGGCACTATAAACAGAAATAGGTCATTGGTACCTGTGACTTTGTCAAAGGCAGATGAGGTCAAACACTGTAAACCTGGGCTTTAAATCACAGCCATAAGGAAGATATTTATCACCGCTGCTTTAAGCATCTCTGCGCTACGCCCTGGTTCAAAACCTGCTTTTGACATGCCCCAGCTGTGAGCATATGCTGTGTGTTCTTCCTTCTCGATCACTCTGCCTCAGGAGCCAAAGGCAGGAGCATCGGGGGAGAATGTGCATGAGATTTGCAAGAGGCAGACAGGATATTATCTAGGCAATTGTTTTATCGGAGAGGTTTGGATGTATTCTGAGAGAGGCATTAATTATCAGTGATCGTGTGACTGATGCTGGTTTGCTTTTATTAGCTAGTAAGACTTTGATTTTGAATAAATTGGCTGGTGCTGTTCAAGCAGGTGGTAAATCCCCCACACCTCCAGCGGCACAGCCATGAGTGCAGGTAGCTCACACGTTCCATCCATTTTCCATAGGCTGAAATCCGAGTGTGTTGATTTCTGATCTCCACTCTGGTACACAGGTTCCTGCTCACCGCAGGCTCTTTCCACGTTCGGCTTATCTCTGAGACGTGAGATCTCTCAGCATTGGGGGTGCTTGGGGCTGACCTTTGCAAAAGAAGAATCAAGCTGATAAGCCGTCTCTGTTTTGGCGATTGTGGCTTCCTCACCACATTCCGTTTCCAGATTTAGGGTCGTCATTGCAACAGACTCAGAAGAACAGAAAAGAAGAGAGAACAGCTCTAGCGAACCTCATCATTTCGGAGCACCCAGTGGGAAAAATCTGCCTGCAGGGAATATTAGCTGATAGCAGCACAGAATCGTGTAGATAGTGACAAGTGGAAAGGATGAGCTAGGTCTCAGAATATTTTCTGTATTTTATTGTCATTGCACACATTTATGAAGGGCCTATTTACTAATGTGGCTCTCAAAACTGCAGGCAAACATACATTGACATATGGTGATAATGTGTGGTCACATCCCTGTGCTCATGTAAATCCAGGTCCAGGACCAGGATTATAGGCAAGGGACGAGCTATACACCCTGCAAGATGTTGGCTGACTGATGTTAAGAGGTTCCTCTGAGAAGAGTTAGTCACCAACAGGACTCAAACGCATTTTGATCTGGAGCCGCATGTCAAAACACGGTGTTTGGAGGGATTTTGGATTCAAGCTTGGTGTTTGGATTTAGCCCTAATTTTTACTGCCAGGCCATAAAAGGGACCTGGTTCTCTTGCCCATTGCCAGCATAAAACCAACCAAGTGCTAAATGCAGCTTGCAGAGGAGACTGCGAAAGGAACAGAGGCTGAATTACACACAGTCCCTTCGCCCCAGGTGGATTCTCTGCCTGCTGTCAGAATGCAATGGAGCTGGATGACACAGGTCTTTGTGGCATGAATACTTTTAGCATTAATTAGAGCTAAAATGACAGTAGCAATTAAACAGTATTAGTCTACAAAATCAGGGTAAAAGGGTTTGAGGGCTCAAGGCTCCTAAAGTTGCACAGGTCAAACTAAACATTTGTGTAATAAAAAATAATACGTATGAAGAGAGGCTTCTAGTATGAGGCTGGCCGAGCCTGAATCAGCAAATTATTGTGTACTTGCCTCTGTGTGTAGAGACAGAATTTTCAAATTTACATCTGAAATTAATTTCCTTGCTTTTATTCATTTAACTTAGAGACTGTTTGTGTCAGCTGAAGGCACCTTTTAGCATTTCTCCTGACTACAACATTCCTGGTGGAAACTTTTTTTTTCTTTGCACAAAAGATTTCTCTTCTGCAAAAGCTTTCCTTGTGCAAAAGCACTTGAGGGAGAGTTTCAGTAGTAAATTTGCAGCATGAATGTGTTGTCATCTGCCTGCAAGGCATCTCCTTCTGTAGTCTATAGGATGATGGAGACAGGCAGGTTGGCTGCTATTCCTAGTTGCTTGGTAGCCTCTTGTGTGATCGCTTAAAGTCTCTGTTCCTCAGTTTACTTCTAAGAGGTGAAGATGGACATCTCCTTTTGTCTGGGGCTGTGCAACCACCCAGAAAGTTCGCGATAAAACCTCCAGCTTGCAAAGTGTCTTGGCTGGGCTTTGCTCTATTGTCACCAGAAACCACAGAAGTTAACAGCTCTGAGCCTCCCGAGAGCTCGACGTTATTGTGGCCACACAGAAGTCAGGACAGTGCAAACCAAGCCCTAACTCAGAATAGTGCAATTTGGCTTTGCACCATCACAGCACTGGTCAAGGCAAAACTTGTAAGCACTGACATTTCTTCCCCAGGGAGCAAACCAACCGGGATTTGGCCCCGGGACTGAAAACACACCCAATGCATTCAGCAATCTTTAAAAAATATATTGCTTGTCGCCCCTCACTACTTAATTAAAAGGAATGTCAGGCATTTCTGAAAAGACAGTGGGTGAGTTGTCAGATGTAACAAAGAGAGAAAATAATTTCAGAAAGAAAGAAAGTCTATGTAAATTATAATACCCATCCTTTTCTACACTAAACCACAGCTATGATCATTTTAAGTGATTTTTGTATGGCAGTTTAAAATGAAATGTGATTCTCTTGTTCATTTTCTGGCAATATGCCCTGAAATATTCCATTAAGTGTTTTCAATTACATGCCAGTCCCAATAGGATCTCAGTAAGAGGTTTTAAAAAGGTATCTAATCTAGTACATTATCTAATGCAGTTTGAATGTTATCAATGTTGCAATAAATAAAGATAAATTAAGTAATATAAAAAAAAAAATATGTTGTAGCTTTGAATCAATAGACTGGGTAGCAGCTGAGAAGATGCACGTATGTACTCTTCTCCTTAAAGAAAGGTTTCAGAACTTGGCACCAGAGCAAGATTTTTATTTAATATCTCACTTCCACTGCCTTGTATCAAAGTCTATTTCAGGAATAAAAACAAAATGAAACCTAAACGGCATCATTATTTCTGAAAGCTTACACGAGTGTATTTTTGAAACATAAGGAGGTACATTATGTGTATTATGACACAAATTACTGCTCAAGGGCTGAGTGGAAGAGGCTGCGGAGAGGTGCAGCCAGCGGCAGAGCTGAGCGCTTGGCTTTGCCGCGCAGCACGGGAGCAGACGGGGGTGCACACGTGAGCATGCCCCTGCCCGGGCACCTGCGAACCTGCTTGCCGTTTGTATTGCTGCCAGTGGAGCTCATCCTGTTGTTCGTGATATGCTATTCAGGTATCGTTCTAGATAATTCATTGGAAGCGTTTATCCTGGTCCTTTAAACATTTGACCACCTACTTAATTTTACTGAGATGAAGTCTCATATTTCAGCAAAGGAAACCTCTTCTCAATGTAAACTTTGCTTGATCAGGGTTTTGAACCCGTTTGTATTTTGTACTCCACACTGCTCACGATAACCACGCTGCTTAGCTTGACTGCACGTTCGGTTCTACTGATGGCTGGACCGCAGGTGTGGGAGAGCTTGTGTGATAGCACGGGGCATCACTTCTGTGCTCTGGTTTGTTGGCTTGAACATTAGACATCAGTAGAAAACTCCCCTTAGAACTTCTGAATTTTAATTTTTTTTCATCCCTGTAATAATCTGGCATAGAAATCATGGGAACAAGCAAGCCAACTCATTTTCGAATGGGACTTAATTGCTTGTGAATAGAATTGCGTGGTATGGTGGTACCGGGTATGTTGATGCTACATTTCCTTCCTGGACTCACGATTTAGGATTCTAACAGGATCCCAGGATCAAGTTGCTCTCCTCTGCCTTTCTCATGGCCTGGCCGTGATCCATCGAAGTCCGTACTCACAGCCCTCTGTCCCGGGAGCCCCTTAGCCTTCACAGTGAGAAGCTGTGAAAAACCATCATTGTTTTGATATTGGATGACAGGCTGGCTGTTGGGAAATGAAGGTAAAGAAAGGAGAGCTCCATCACTGTCCAATCTGCTTTGTTGCAAGCTTCTTAGCTTTGTGTCATATTTTAACAAAGATTTATAACGTGCTGACTGGCTAAGGCCCCAGGGTTGCTGGAAGTAAAGGGTGCGGGGAGGGAACAAAAGCTGCTAATAGAAATGTAACATTACATTATGGTAATTAGCATGAAATGTGAAGATTTTTATAAATTGCTTATCTGTTTTAATTATTCTTGAGACATCTGTAATATTAATGCACGGATAAAGAACAGTTAATTGGAAAATAAATGAGAGATCTAAATGTATTTTCCCCCCCTGTGTATATCAAAGGAAGCCATGATATTAAATCTTGAACTTCCAAATTCCTTTTGTTATAGTGTAGAAAAGAATAAATCGATCAAATGTATTTTTTATATATATATATACACATACAGATATACATACATACATACATATGTATATAACCAAGCCTTGTCAAATCCCACTTCTGGTGGGTTGACTAGTGACAGAGTCCTAATACCACGAAACCGGCGCAGTTTTATTTCATTTTTTTAAGACAATACCTTTGTCACCACCACCACCAGCAGACTCTATCTGTAAGGAAGTTTTCACCAAATGGCATTTCCCTTCATTTCCTCTACCTCTGCCTGTTTCAGCAATGTGACTCCCATAAAGAAAACAGCATGTTTCAAGCACACACCAAATGACTATAGGATGACAGTCATTTTCCATGAAGGCTTCTCGGGAGCCACTACAAAGCAAAACTATATGTATGTCCCCACAGCCTGCATATATTAATGTGTTATGTACGTAAATGCATGCTTTGCCATCGAAGAATAAATGCAAAAAAAAAAACCAAACAAAAAACAATTAACCGTATGGGTAGCCAGAGAGATAAAATTGAAAAGATAGGAGGAGAATAAAACCTGAGAAATGTAGCAGATACAGAGGTAAACATCTTTAAATCAAAAGTAGGACTTAGAGTTTCTGCTCTGCTGCAGTTTCATGTTTATTAAAAGGATTTATCCTGGAATCAAGACTGAGGCCACTAGCTGTTCAGTTCTCCTCCATTTATCTTATTGATTTCCAAGTTATGAGGATTACAAAATCCAGTCATGCAACCCCCGCTCCAAAGCATTCTGCAGACTCCATGAAAAATACATTCTGCCATCAACGTGGAGTTCACTTTTCCCTCTCTCCTACTTCCAAGGCTCCCCTCTAATTTTTCTTGCACCATAATGAGCCCACAGCTAATGCTAATCAAGCAATGTCTCTCTTACAGAAACACTATCATTTCTTCCATAATTTTTTTTTTTTTTTTTTTTCAAGACAGGGAGGGTAATATAGAGAAAATCCTTAGAAAAGCAGAGAGATGAACATACAGATTAATGTATATGCTAACATATGTGGAACCTATTAACTGCAGGATGCAGAATTGCTAATCACTCAAGTGCAACTTCTGCTATCAAACTGACATATTCCTGAGCTTTGTTTTTGAAATAGTCTTCCTTGGGGGGTCGTTTTAAAGAAGCAGCCCAGTCACCACAAAGCTAACTGGTCTTAAACGAAGGGAGCACAGACCACAGTTACACCAGCAAGGTGGCACCAGTTAAGGTTGAAATGTGCATTTCTCCCGTACTCCCCCGCGTATGTCCGGCTGTAACGTGAGGCACTGCCCCAGGGGAGACCAGTGCAGGTTGCCCTCCGTGAGCCTGGCTGATCTGAGGCCGATCCACCGACACCCATGTTTCCCTGATGTTTCCCTGATGTTTCCCTGCTGCCATCAGCGGAGGGCTCCGCGCGGTTACAGCCGGAGGGACCGTGAGATCCGTAAGACCATTTCCAGACCTTGCGAGGAGAAGACATCGTGTGAGTATCGGCCAGGACCAGGGTGAGCTGGGTGAGGTAGCGATGGGGTCATGTCTGGCCTTGGCAGAGATGAAGGACCTTGTGCATGGTCCTGCGGGGCTGCACGGGGACACGTGGGGACGGCTGAGCCCTGGAGGGACTCGCTCCGTACCGCAAACCCGGGAGCTGCCGGCTGAGCCAACGTGCTCTCTGGTGCCGCAGCTTAGAACTCAACGCACGGTTGTAGCAGGGCTTCGGGATTCTATTGCTCAAGCGCCAAATTCTCCTCTTTGTTGTTATTGGTTTCTCTTTTGCTTGATACAGTCCCTTATGTTGTAAGCTAATCCTGGGGGTGGTTTGAATAAGGGGCGCTGGCCATGCCTTTAATTTCATAATAATGAAAGATTTATTTTGGGCAATGAAGTAGAATAATGAAGCCATATTTACAGACGCTATGCAGCGGGCATTCCTATCTCTAGCACACCTATTAAACCCTAATGCATGTTTTACGTGTGTCATTGGTGTAGCTAATTTGTTTCATGTAACAAATGGTAAATACCTTAAAGGGATGATTCCCCCAACTGAAACCTGGTAAAAAAGAGTCACAAGCCCAGTTCCTTAACAGGACCTTCACTGACCTTTGTTTCCCAGTCCTGTATGAAATGGGCCACTTTACATTCTTGGTAAGAATAACAGAGCTCCACTTCTGATATCGAGGACCTGGAAATTATACGAAGGAATGAATGTGTTTCCTTCCAGTTTTCTGCTAATTGTCTATTTGGGAACATCCTCAGGGTGGGACGCACCCTGCCTGGAGCCCTATGATGGAAATTAAGTCTGACTGATGGCAAGGAGCTAGTTCAGACACTCGGGAGGTGCCCGGGAAGCTGTTGGAGAGGACCTCTGTCTGTAGGTGAAAAGGCACGATAAGACCTTCTGTTCAAACTGCTCCCCTGAGCTGGGTTTTGTGTGGGAAGAAACCAGATTAATAAAAGAGGCCCACCAAAATCCCCCGTGTGCGTTGTCTTAACCCGTGGATGGAGGCAATCTGGCTTCCCCAACCCGCTTGGCACTAGGGCTTGGGAAGCGGGCAGTGATCCGGGCGGCGGGGCAGAAGGAGAAGCCCTCGTTCGTGGAATTGGCACGTGCTAAACGCATCCAGGGGCACCATTTTTGTGACACAGGAATGTGGTTGAACAGGCAGTGCAGAACGGGAGACGCTGTATGTACAGACCGAATGCATGAGGGGAGGCACATTTTGAATATTGTTATTAATTATATCCAAAGCATCTGAGCAAGAGAGCAAAATTAAGACTGCAATTTAATGGAATAGTGAGAGATGCATTACCTAGCTAGATATTTGAATAAAAAATGCAAATAAGAGGGAGCTTTGAGCAGTGGCTTATGAAACTGCATTCTTCCTTTTTTCCATGTGGCTACTGTTGGTTTGCCTGCCTGCCTTTTTTGCAGGGTTAGCCTAATTATTTTTATTCCCATGGGGAGGATATTGTAAATGCACAGAGAGGATGTGGCACAGACCATGTGTGTGTGTTCGCTTGTGCGTAGAAATAGACATGAATTCACTCATGTATACGCATGTATGACCTCTATAGGTTTGTGTTTATGTGCGTACACAGACACATGCACTCAGTATATCCGATAGTTTAAGCCACTAGAGATTTGTTTTAAGCACACACATTTCCAGGACGATTCCTTCAGCTATCAGCCACAGTGGTAAGCCTTCCTCTCCCTGCTCTGTTCTGATAAAGCTGCCCTGCCATCACTGACCTGAAATCTCAGCAAGCTGATGGGTAGATCTTGTTTCTGATATGCATTTTGATGAGCCTTCAGTACAAATCCAATCTGGGTTGCAAGCTAGCTGATGCATGGCTGGCCTTCTGTTCCTTATTTAACACAACCATAGTTTTCTCATTCCATAAACCAAATTCTGTTTAAGGGTCTCTGTTCAGCCTAAATTTGAAAACAAAACGCGCTGCAGCTGATATGAGGCATCTGTACACGAGAGCAAGCGAAAAGGAAGAGCTGCACACGTTTTCGGCCATAATTTAGTACACAGATGGTAATGATAGGAGGTGTTGGTTACAAGAAATGAGTTGTTCAGGAAGATTTGCTCAGCTGAATTTTGATTTTGTTTCCAGCAGACCTCCTCACATGGTATTGTTTATGCAAATATACCCTCTTTTCAAAAAGCGTCTGGCTTCAGAAAACCCCTGGCAGTAGAGCACAAAAGCTAAGTTGTACAGCAGCTAGCAGACCTGAAAAGACAGGCTGAATGGAGCAATGGATGCAATATGCAGGCAGCCAGACAAACAGAAGAACCATTCTTTTCTGGGTACCAGTGATGTGTGGAGAAGGCAGCCTACCCCAGAGGGAGGAAGAAAAGGCCCTGAGACAGGGGTAACTGCCCTGCTCCTATAGAAAAAAAAAAAAAAATAAATGAAAGGCAAAAGGGACCAGCGCCAAGCATTATAGACGCAACTATGTTTAAGATGTAAAAGTGCTTAAAACCACTTTCAGGACCTCTTGTGGTGTTGCTAACTTTGCCAAGGGAAAACCAACTGGAAAGCAAATCTAACTTGCTTGTAGGTAGGAAGGATGAAAATGAGGAAAGTGAAACAACTCTTACCGTATCTTCCTAAGCCCTAGGAAGATACGGTAAAAAGCCCTAGGAAAGAATGAAGAGGTTTTCTTTCTGCTGTTAGCTTTAGCAAACAAGGACACCAGCAACTATTTTTCCAGCAGCAAACATATAGCTGAGATGCAGTCTCTGTACACAAACACAATTACGTGCAGTCACACATGGACAGAGAGAGCAAGCGAGCACCAGTACAAGGATGTTACATTGTGCAGTATGTGCATAGTAGGAAATAGTAATATTTCTTAATGCAATTTATATATATATATATATATGCATATATATATGCATATATATATGCATATATATATATAAAATAACTATATGTACTTTTCACACAGTAGGTGTTTTATTTCTGCTCGTGATCTAAAAGCTTGGTAGAACCCAACCATTATGCAGAGAAAACCCGTATGAATATACAGCAGTCTTTTAATAAATTCAGCATTACCACAGTATATGACAAAACCACTGGTGTCAGTGTCCAATATCTTTGTATGTCTTCTTAAATATTTGAGATAGTACTTCACACACACACATATATATACAGAAACACACATTTTTTAAAAGAAAAAGCCATCGGTGTTAGTTTTCTAAGAGATTCACGGTTTGAATATATTTTCCCAAGTGCTGCATTTCAGTACAGCAGGTGTGTTTAAGCACACAAAACACATACAACCTCAGAAACTTCCAATATCATGTTGTGTGCATAACTGCAAATTCAACTGCAGATGCATTTAATCTATTTTGCTTGGTATTTTCAAAGGGTTTCACATGTTGTGAAGAAACCATCAGCTCAGTTAAGTGAAATTTTTGTCAGGTCATTCCTATGTTGAATATATGAATAATGTATTCTTAATTTCAGTATTTCTGGATGCTCATCTTTTAAATGAAAGAACAAGTCTAGAATGGATGTTTTAAAGGGCAGTCAGAGATAGCATGAACAGCACAGAGAAAGCATCTTGAATTGCAGTTGTGCAAAATCTGGTCATTAATTCAACCTTGTTTCTTATTCTTTTTAAGCCAGAAAATCTGAAAACTGAGTACAAGAGAGGATGGCATCATCTGCATTTCAGTGGCCTGCCTTCAATATAAAAGCTATCTTCTTATCTCTCTTTTTTGTCCCCCTACAAGAACAGTAGCAGAGACAAGGCTTTTTTTTGGAGGGTTTGGTGTTAGAGTGAGGGGTTATTTGCCATCTGCCATCAGCTGGTAGTTTGCATATCAATAAAAAAAAAATTAATAAACTAATTTCAGGCATATATGATACAGTTAATGCGGAAGGCCCATTGTTAGGGGAGGAATAGTATATTCTTATCAGTGGCTTTAAACAGCTATTCATCATTTCTAAAGGGCAATTATTTGGAATCTATTAAACTAGAATTCATAATACCCCTGCATACTGAATTTTAAATAGAAATCTGTATTTAGATGAAGGAATACATTAGTATAAGTCATTAGAGCACTGAAAATCCATGACTTGTTCATTTTTCACTTTTTTTCGCAGAAAATATGAAGTACTGATGATCTGTGCATTGGAGGAAAACTTCCCAAAGTCTGCCCTTTTGGGGGAAATTTTGGATAACAGCATATTCAACCCTTGATTCACTCTGTTTCAGAAGTTGCAAATTCCTGCTGAGAAAATAAACTGTCCAGGAAAAATGTTTCAGTAAGCAAACAGAAGATATTGGGCTAAGTAGATAGACGGATATATGGGTGCATCTCTATCTAGCTGCTGGGCAGCCTAGAGATAAAGGATTTGGCTCCAAAATTTTGCTTAAAACAGTGAGAAAACCCATCAAGGGACAGGGGCACAGGTATTTCTTGTCAAATGTTTTCTAGTGGGTATTTCATTTTAAGGTGCTGATTTTCAAAGTTGTTTGTACAAGGCTGAATACCAGCGTAATAAAAGAATTGATTCAAAAAAATGTAATAGAAAATGATGACAGGCCTGCAGAATAGAAACCCTTTATCAACGCAGTAAATGCTAATGAATCTTCTACCAGGATGCTCACAAGCAGGCAAAGCAAGAAAAAAGGTCCAAGACCCAGTAAGTGATAAATAGACAGATCAGCTAAAACGCGCCATCACATACTGCACGTATTTTCACGGTAAACCTGGTTGAAGAGGTAAAAAACCGCAGCCTATGGATACCTTACATCTGCATGGGAACTGTGTGAACACCACTTACTCCAGCAAACACACTGTTAAACCATCACTGCTCACAGGCAGCTGTTCAACACACATGTGCACGCGTGTATGTCCGTGCACGCGCGCACACGTATGTCTGCGCACACGCACACACCTCTGTGCCAAGCCACGTCCCAGCAGGAGGCTTAGCCTACTGAATTTGATATATGGTAAACAATTAACAGTTAATATGAGAAAATGAGCTCCATATCTGCTCTCTTTAGGATGCCGCTACTCGTTAATATACAGCCATGACAAAGTGACCGTGTGGAAGTAACGGTCACGCCTCAGCCTGACGCCTCCGTGCCTTTGCAGGGATGCTGCTGCCAGTCTGTTTCCGCAGAAACAGAAAGAAATCGGGCACAAACAGGGAGGTATTCCATAAGCTTTCTGGCCTCCTTGGGGCAGCACTGTGGATGGGTGGAGAGGGTGGAGGCTGCATATTCCATGCCACGGGTGGGCACCAGCCTCAGCAGACCTCCCGCAGGGAGAGCGGGATGTCCCCACAGGACCATGTGCCTGCCAGCCCCTGGGAGCGTTTGAGTGTAGAGGGTGGAATGGGCTGGAACAGGAACATTTTTGCTGTTCCCTGAGAAAACAAAGCAGTTAATTTATGACAAGCCTTTTTATTGCCTTGTTAATCTACCTCTTCAGCATAGCTTTAGAGAGGGAAACTTATTTGCCACCCTGCTGCTGTGGTTTTGGGTTGGGCAAAGGATGCTCTGAAGACTCTGAAGCAAGAATGCATTTTTGTTTCCACAAAGAACTTTCCTGAACTGATTTCCCATGCTGTAATCTATGTTCCTCCTCGCTGTAGGAAGCCAGAAGGCCTCTGGTGTATTTCTAGGTGCAGAACTGTGTTAGCAGTCTTGCAAGATCATTCCTAAACTAGACTTCAGATGAACTAGATTTCCCTGGGTCAGGCTTCTTGCAGCTGGGCTTGGGCCATGTTTGGCCACCTGTTACCCTCTTTGTGATGCTGTTACTGATGATACGTCATTGCATGATGCATTAATCTAAACTGAGACTTGTGTATGCAAGGAACTTGCATGGACTTGGCATAAATGGGTCTCCAAAGTATTTTATGAGCCATGTGATCCAGCAGCTATGGTTTGCCAGAATTTGAACTTTTTCAGTTTGATCATGATAACGGGCAGATGTACGTTAATGATCACGGGAAACTCACAATAATCTGGCTGCACTTAAACAGTGGTGAAAAAAAAATTTAGGTTTAAATTTATTGTATAAGATAAGCCCCATACTTAAGAGAAAACACACACAGCAGGTCTGTGATTCCTTTCACTTAGTGCTATCCCACATCAGGACAGACACAGTCCAAGTGATGTGTAATAACAGGGAAAGGCAAGAAGATTTTTTGGATATATGTGTCTAACTTAAACCTGATGCAAAATCCCTATTTAGTTTTCAGCGTGGCTTCTTTAGGGTTCTCCTAACTTGCTGAAAAGAAGTAAATTTTAAATAATGCCAAGCTAAACCAAAACATATTTTTTGGCTTGGCAGCAGTTGCTGCAGTTTAAAAAATGGAGCTTTAGTTAAACAGACAGAAAAGGAAAGAAGATTTAGAGGGGAGTCTTTGCTCTAAATGACTTACCTGAAAGCCCAGCAACAAGATATTGGATGAGATAATTAAATTGTTGTGGGTGAAAAACTGCCAAAAGGGATGCATGCTCCTGCCCTGCTCCAGTAAAGCAGCTGAGTACATGCTCAGCCCGAGAGCACAAGAACTGACTTTATGCTAAATGGAACTATTCATGTTGCTTAAAGTTAGGCATGTGCATAAGAAGCCCTTGTAGAACTTGGTCCAGAGTGCTCATCCCTTTAGAAAATCAATCCTGGCATGAGTGGCTTGAGATCAGGTCAATATCATTAGTAGCTCTCAATCGCAATTAGGAAACTTAAATAGAGAACAGTTCAGATTGTAAAAGAATTTACGTTCATATTGCAAATGTATGTTTGAAACACATCCAGAGAGCCATGTTCTCCATTAATTGTCATCTTGTTAGGTTTAATACATTAATGACTTCTTCTCTGTCTTGTGCAGTGTTCAGCACATCAGAGAGAATATCACCGTGGAGCGATCTACCCCGTCAGCAGTACCGGTTGCAGAATGAATTGCTGCTGCATCTAAATTTAGGTATCAGGAGAGGATACGCTGAGCAAGTGAAAAAACAGAAGGAAAACGCCACACCACGGCTTTACAGATATGCAGATGCAAACAGTCACAGCTTAATAGAACAGGTAAGCAGGGGAATAGACAGAGGTCCTGCACTTGATCCTGGTTTGCCCAAAGATCAAGGATCTAAATATACCTGATCTAACACAACGCATCATCAAATTGCCAAGCGAACTTGAACACCAGGACAAATTCAAGAATTGTCTCTGCAGCAAAAAGAGGCTTCAGAAGATAAATGGCATGTCCACTTGTACTTAAGTGCTAAAGAGTGAAAGGAATGACTTTCCAGCGGTGGGAGATAATAAGAAAGGAATATGCCTTCTCCCTTCCCATGCATTTTGATTCCAGCTCCAATTAAACTTATGTATGTATATATGCATTTTTTTTCCCCAGAGTAATACGTCACCCTAGTTACGGCATAGTTGAGAGGTACTGGCCTCCTCTGCACTTTGCCCAGCCTCACAGGCGACTCCCTGCCCGGTCACCGGCGGGGACGAGGGGCAGAGCCCTGCCCGGCCAGCAGCCCCGCACCGGGACCGGCAGGGCAGATCTCGGCCCTCCCCACCCTTATTCCTTGAGGGCTCATCGAAAGGCCTGCAGGACTTGGAGGGGTGGTGGGGGCAGAGATGTAAAACCCGACTTAAATTCCAGGTGTGTTTTGCTAAGCAGCCCCTCTCCCCATCCCTCCTCCTCCAAGGGCCGGCAGTGAGGAAGCAGCAGCCGGGGAGGCTGCAATCCCGCCGCCTCGCATCTCAAACCCTTCCCAAGGGAAGAAGCTGTGGCATAATTAATACATGGGAGAGCTGAAGATATTATGGAATTGTTAAACTGGAGTGTAAACTGCAGTGAAAACATTTTTAGTGCCGGGGTCTTTATCATTGTATAGTCATCATCAGATGTTTTTGATAAAGTATAGAAAGAGGACTATAAATCTTCTTGCTATTTCCAGTGAAGAGTAAATGAATCCAGCACAGAGTTCTCCCCTGCTCATGGAATTGTAACCATCGCTGCTGTGTATGCCGATGCTGGAGCGCGGAGTGCCCTTTATTTTTGCCACAGTGAAGCCATTTGGCAGAATAGCAAAGGCTATTCAGGTAGTTTTCTTCTAAACTTTTGGGGGTTCTATGGAAGTCCTTTGAGGGGGTTGTAGGAAACATTGCTCTGTGCATTTTCTTTTTGTTGGAAATTGTAATGTATTCATCGGGGGTGTGTGTGCGTGTAAAGATAACCAACAGAAAGAATAACGCTTTTTCTAACAAGAATGACCCTTATGCCCAGATAGATGTGCTTGTCTGTGGATATCGGATATTTATACCATCATACTGGAAGGAACATACATATCATGTTTGAGTTACCACTGCTGGCTTAGGTGGTGAAACAATGCTCGTGTTGATGTTGTGGAAGGTGATGCATGATGCACAGGTAGTCACCCGTAATTGAAACCAGCGGGAATCTGCAACTGTCTTCACAAAGAGACGGATCCGGCTGACAACATGTGGTACAAAGCACCCTCTTTCCTTGCTGGCTTTGGAGCCTTCGTTTTAGATGCTTTAAGTGAAAGTGGACAGCTCTGCTCTGTTCAGCTGACAAACGTTTGCCTGTTTGCATTATGCTAAACCTTGCATGCAAATCATCTTACTAAACTAATCATCTTACTAAATTGATCATCCGCAGAGTAGGTCTGATGTGTTTGGCATGCGACGTACTTAATGAGAGCGAATGTGTTTCTATAGCCCAAGCCTCGGTAGGTCGCATGCGTGGTAGGTAAGCCAGGAAAATGTAGAGCTCTTGGGATCTTCTCTTTTCTTCTCAGGAAATCTCAGATGGAAATCTGGGAGCCCTACTTGAAATTTGGAGGGCAACTGGCAATTTAGAGTGATTGAGAGGTCACTGCTTTCAAATTCAGTTTTTTAGCATCACCACAAAGGAGCTACTTCCCTTGGCACAGGCCAGGTCAGATAGTTCATGCAGTCACTGAAGTAGGACGAAAGCAAAGCAACCCTTCAAGAAACTGAAGCAAAGGTTGTGCTTGGGTCAAAGTTTTTCCAAATACAGTTAGAAAGATACATAATGCAAATATTTAGCAGAATGGATCACACTGGTGTCATTAGCTAAACACCATCGTGGCTTGTTTCATTAATACAGACAAGTGCTTAATTTTTCAGGGATTTTGCAGTTTTATCTGCTTTATTAAAGAAGACGGACACAGCTTTCAGGTAGAAATTACAGTCAGTAAAAAAAAGGAGAGAGAGAAAGGGCAGTACATTATATGGTAAGAAAACAGAGGTACCTGCAAGGAGTTATGACTTGTTACTGAGGGGGAGATACTTCAACTTTTCATGAAGATCTGTTTGAAAAACACAACAAAGAATAGCAGACAAAATCCCCCATTATTAACTAATGTAATCATATGAATTTCAGCCTGCAGCATGCACGCTACAGATAGTCATGGATTATTGTTACAGTGAATTAATAGCATTGTCACAATGGATAACATCATCTATTTGGGCTATCCGAGTGACAGGAGGACCATTAGGGTTTCACAGTAAGAGAGCAACTTTAAAATAAAATAAAATAAAATAAAATATATCAAAATAAAAATCACAAAACCCACACCCCAACCAGAAAAAACAAACCCACCACCATC
>JAVJGJ010000037.1:99503031-99518926 GCA_035590215.1 Microhierax caerulescens
CTATTTGGGCTATCCGAGTGACAGGAGGACCATTAGGGTTTCACAGTAAGAGAGCAACTTTAAAATAAAATAAAATATATCAAAATAAAAATCACAAAACCCACACCCCAACCAGAAAAAACAAACCCACCACCATCAAGTTAAATTCTTTTTGGAGTGGAGAGCGGTGTAACCTTGGTCTGCTGCAGCTGATGACAGAGCGCTCCGAGCGCACTGCCTGTTTGTGGCACATCCATGCTTTGCATGCACGTCGGAGTCGATTTTAATCTTGCTGATTGAATTTAGGGTGGATACTAAAAAGCCAACTCATCACCTTCTAAGCACTTGATATTTTCAGCAGAAGAAGCACTAGCTAGTGCAATATCTCCTCCTCCTCCTCCAATAAAATAAAAATTCACGGCACCCCTCCATAGGCTTTAGTTTCTCGTCAGTGCCTACACAACTTAGCACCATTCGAATCATCTTTCCATATAATCTCCAAAATAGATCTTCCAAATCTGTGTCTACGATAATGCACACCAACTTTCAAAGATAGAGAAATTCTTTCAAATATATAAAAAAAAAGATATTGTTCCTCAAAGAATAGCCTGGATGCCTTTCCACAACTTACAAATTAGTGAGACGAAGTTAGCTAATTGAAGTGAGTTTAAGGAGTGTTTAGTCAACTGAGGGAAATGGAATCCGCACAAGACATGTAACATTTATAGATTATTTACATATATGGGAGAAAAGCATGATTTTTCACTTTTTTTTCTTTTTTGGGGGGGTGGGTGGGGAATAAAAATGAGCATTTTCTAGTGAATTCTTTATTGAAATTAAACTAATTGCTACTTCAAGAAGAGGGAAAGGACTTTAAATAACCTCCTTAGTCTACAAGAGGAACTGCTATATACTATACCACTTGAATATTTATTATATTAATAATCTAAAATGTTTTCAAGCAATAATAAATATATGCAGCATTACAGAAATTAATTCAGCATTACATCACTGTACACACTGAATGCATCCTAAGGGAATTATATTCTTTGCTGATGTGCCTTTCACATATGTATCATTAAAATGCTGAAAATAATTGAAATACAGCAACATACTGATGTGGGTGTGAGAAATTCCAGACTTGTACAGCTCTAGGTGGCACATCAACAGGATTTGAAGTTGGAATTCAGAAGAAAACCCTGCATATTCCTAAAAATAGACATGCCTTAGAATACTACTGTGAGATCATCATGGGTTTGCCATAGCGGTTTTGGAATCTCAATCCTTGGAGAATTTCAGAGCTCAGCTGAGCAAAGCCCTGAGCAACCTGCTCTACCTTTGATGATAGCCCTGCCTGGAGCAGAGGGCTTGACCAGACCATCTCCAGAGTTCCCTTCCAGCTTCATTTACTCTAATATTCACTGAGTGGTTAACTCAATACAATATTAAGAAACAGTCCTAAATTCAGCAAATTCAGTATATAAACCTACAATAGAAAAAAATCAGAATCTGTAGTTTTTGAAATACAATGCCCCCCTTCCAAATATTTTGTAATTATAGACCTAATTTGATGGACCAAAGTGGATGGTATCACTTTATACATTTCTAAAAATGAATGCACTGTCCTCATTGAGAGAAAATTTTTTCATATAAAACCTTCGAAACCACTTCCTCCAGTTTTCTGCTTTTTATACACCAGACCTCAAAAGGGTTATTTTCTGTACAGTTTCAGTAGTTTTCTTCCTTGACTCTTATATCTCTAATTCACACCATCTTTTAATAACACTGCATTTGTTCCGGTATTACACAGGGTACTTCACAACATACGTTCTTTTTTACTTTTACAAATAAATAAAATGTGTCCCTTCTCCTGTGAAACACATAAATTATGCATTTCCCATTGTTTTGGTTCTTTGTGGAAAACTTTATGAAAAAAATTAGTTCCTATGAATATCTTGATTCATTGCATTAAAAAACACTATTGGTTTAGGTAATAGAACCTGCAGCACTGAATTAAGAATATTCCCCATAGAAATCATTTGCTTTTATTGCGCTGAAGAAAAAACAAAAACATCAAGCCCCTTTACTGCCAAGAATCCTTGCAATCTCCAAAGGCACTTCTTTATTAATAATTTTTTAACTCTGACAAGAATTGCAACTTCTCTTTGGTGTTCTTTAGTAAATTTTACATTATTTTGCTTTTGAGAACATTTGGAGTATTTTCATAGATGTCTAAACTATATTATATCCATATGAAATTATATGACTATTAAAGATGGCCAAAGAATGTAAATACATTGAGTAAACAAATTCCATGTAATCCCTATTGATGGGGGAACATACAATGGATTTTTTAAATCTGAATTTACCTTTTGTGTCCTGTGCACAGCATGTAAGATCCCCTGGATAGAGCCACAAATGAAATATTTGTATTATAGCTTTCCTCATATGCAGGACTGATGAAAACAAGCTGTATATCCTCTTCCACTGATTTACCTGTTCAAGTATTTTAAGATTTTTTACTGATGGCTTATCAGTCTGTCCATAAGCCCTGTTAGATACCGAGCAACACTCGTGTACTTTTCCAAGATGTGGCACAATCTTCTTCATAGTCTCCTCTATATTATTCTTATTCTTATTCTTATTCTTATTCTTATTCTTATTCTTATTCTTATTCTTATTCTTATTCTTATTCTTATTGATATCGATATTGATATCGATATTGTTGTTGTTCAGAAAAGCCTGTATTGTATCTTGGTAGCAAACAATTTGTTTTGCAGTCTGCTTTTTAATTGAAATATTCACATAGAGCAAATAATAACCATCCCAATGAGGCCAAGTAAACCTGACACAAACAAAAAGATGCAAACAGTTGAAGTCTTTCTTTTTCTCTTTCAGTGAGTCTATAACTGCCAACAGGCACATAGTTACTCTATTTCACTGCTTGGCTGAGAAGGCAACTGAATTCTGCATGTTCTTTGAGGTACGATGGTGTCTAATGTGAAGGCAAGGCCACAGCAAAAAGAAATCTCCTGCTGTGTGGGGAATTTGAAAGCAACAGATGCTGTCACAGGATACTCATACCATGAAAACCATTAATGTTACAATTAATTATTTCACTTTGTGGTATGCCTGTAAATATGTTAGTAACTACTTGTGTGAAGTGTCCAATTTAGGCAGTATTTCCATGAGTTTCTGTTGATGGAACCCCAGCTATTATGATAGCTGATCCCCAACATACTTGAAAAACGTGTCTATACTTCGGGAGTGGAGGTGTAGTGGCTAACGGCTGTGCTCAGCTCTGTTACATCTTTGAGTTCCAAGCTTCTCCTGATTCTTAGGACCATCACGCGTGCTGTCCCAAGTCATAGAGTCCCAAGCTTGAGTGATCTCTCTATGTCGATGCTTCCGATTCTTACGGCATCTCTAGGACATCTGGGTGCATCTATATGGTGTGCAAGACTGGCTGGCTTTGAAATGTCACCTGCCCTTCAAATCTTTGGTGGCCATCCCAATAAGGGCCACCTGGCAGTCACAGTATTCCTCCAATGCCTGCAATGTGCTGCCATCAAGACCCACCATATAACAAAACACTGAATCCGTATTGCTCACACTCCACTAAACCAAGATGTTACCAGTGAGGTCAAGAAAGTTAAAAAGAACAGGAGGAATCCTGATGGGCAAGGAGGACCAAGTCATCTTCCAGACCGTGCCACCTTGACTGATATGAGAAAGTGGACCAGAAATCTGAAAAAAATTGCTGCCACACTCAGTTTTGCTATGTCATGGTAGTCATGACTTTGCCTAAGGCACAAACAGCCAAAGGATGGCTACTAGAGGACTAGTACTTTACAGGTGTGGCTTCATGGCATTTCATAAGAAGCAAGTACCACCTCAAAAAGAGACAACGTATTTTGGGTCGTACAGCTCCTGGGCATGACAATTTTGGTACTGTACCGTTCATTGCTGTGGGAGGTGTGACACAGCCCATTAGCTGCTTTGTCGTGGCTGCCTGCTGTCTGTGGTAGCCCCGTGGTGCCCAGAGGAACAGAACACCCGCCTGCGCGGGGTCTGTCCTCGAGACAAGTACACCTGGGCTCCACTCGGGGGAATGCTGCCCTGACTGCATTTATGGAGGATATCATTCTACCTTTGCTTACAGCTAACGGTCTTGGGGTCCTGATACGAGCTGCGTATCAGTCCCACAAACTCAGCATCAGTAGCCCCAGAACAATCATCTTCCCCGCCAACAGCATGGCCCGTTGGCATATGGCCTGATATGGATCCCAAATGTTCTTCAACTTTATGGTCAACTCCTGGTGAGTTTCCGCAGCTCAGAATTTGTTCATGCTGCTTTCAAGATTGCTTCCACAACAGATAATTCCACAGGCAATGTTACCTGCCACACAACAAGCAGTGCCCGTGAGGACAACAGTGAAAGCTCCATCCTGAACACATCTCGGAGAGCAGTCGGCTGGAAGCCTGTGCTGCAGATCAGCTCGGAAACTGTGTGTGCTCCGAGCCAGCGAGCTTCCCTGTGCGTGTGCATTTGTAAATACAGCCGCCTCTACTCGTATGTAACGACTGGGATTCTGTTTGCCTTTGCCCTGCCTTAAACAAAATGAAAATAAATCATTGGTTTCCCAAAAGTTGTTAGAGTCTGGCTATCAGATCCGCCTGCATAAAACACTAAGCCTCCTGCATTCTCTTAAAATTCCTAACCGATGGCTGGATTATTATTTTTTATAGCAATGAAGTGACGGTACATACGAGAGAGGGAGGCAGGAGCTAATGTGGATCTGCCATTCCGCTGGCTGGCTGTCATAGTGCCTAGACATGAGAGCTGAGGCCCTGGAGACTCCTTGTGGCTGCTGCAGCGAACACTAAAGGATGAGGAAGAAAGAAGGAAAGCAAAGATGGAATGATAAATTAGACTAGGGGAAGAAACAAAAGGGAAGACAGATAAGGGGGGGGGGGGAGGAGCAGAGATAGCAAATGACAATGAGAGGTCAGGTTGTTATAATACAAACCAAAACAAAACACAGCCTTGTGGTGTAAAGCATATTCATAAAGGGTCTGAACTAGATCTTCCAGACCTATTTAATTTCTTATTGTTTTAAATGTTGGAACTTTGAAACCCCAGTGCTTAGCGTTTAACTTTTCCTTTAATGCAATCTTTGTAGCAAGCATACCATATAAACTTGGTGTTAGCCAGCAGAAGCCTTGGCCACCTCCTGAACTGAGCATTTCTGCAGTTCTAAACGATCTTTTGGTTCAGCTTGTTCAAGATGTTGATCTACGTGACTGATGTTTAGGTAATTATAGAAGGAGATGAAACAGGTTGTTTATAGCAACATCTGGGGAGCTGACATACAGACTAAGTTCTCAGTGACTTGCTCCATCTTTTGGCTAGCAAGACCGTAGGTTTTGAATCAAATACAATGAAGTATAAAAGCAAATACCTTCTTTTTGCTTGTCATGGACGGGAGAAAATTGTTTATCACATTGCACAAATAATAGCATCTCGGTTGATATAACAGTAATACCCGTAATGGAATCAAACTTCCATCATTAAAAAAATAGTGTGTGGGTTTTTTTCTCTGAAAATACATCTCTTCAGCATTTACCTTTCAGTAGCTGTCTATTATCCAGTCACAACGTTCAATTTCATTGACATTATCTCCTACATTGAATCACAAATGCAGGAAAGATCTGTAACATAATAGGCAAATTGGGTGTTACTCTACATCAGGGGTCCTCAAACTACAGCCTTTGGGCCAGATACGGCCCCCCAGCGTCCTCAATCCGGCCCCCTGATATTTACAGATACCCCCCGCCCCCCCCCCCCCCGCCGGGGGCTGGGGGGGGAAACTAAGCAGCCACAGATGACTGCCTGACACTTCATCCACGCGCTGGCCCCCTGGTTAAAAAGTTTGAGGACCCCTGCTCTACGTGAAGTGGAATTTCAGCTCCTGTCTTCGCTGACCATTTTGTTTGTTAAAAAGGAAACAGTTCACGTACAAGTACACTCTTCTTATGGAAGGTTCTGCTCACCAGGTGTTCCCATGGCCACCTAAATCCTTCCTGTTCAGGACAACTCAGACCCACATCACAGTGTGCTGGGGAGTTTATTCATTTGTCACATTTAGTATTTTAGCAGAAGAGCTCTATGGAAATTTAAGCTATCTTTTGTGTCTCCAACATCATCAAAAAGATGATAATTGTATTTCAAGGCTTAGATACTCAAATCAAAGAACACTATTACCCATGAACTCATGAGCACATTATGGAATGATCTACAGCTCCTCATGACTTTCCTAAGCGCTGTGCAAACCTCTCTAGTGTTAGGACCATCTCCAAATGCAAAGTTTTTCTTTGTAATTGCCAAATTTAACACAGTGAGCACAGAGATGTGTGCTTGGAGACACATAGTGTTACTTCTCCTGTAGGACCTTCAATATGCAATATGAACTTGATTAGAAGGTTCTAGTGAGTGAGTTTTAGCCACTGAATATTTGGCAGCTCTAAGCCTCTTGTCACCAGAGTTTTATGTGTGGCTGATAGGGTTCCTCTGTCCCCGTTCCCACCTAAAGGCTGTGTGCTGCACCCTGCACTGCTCCTCAGCTGGGGAGAGTTCCTTCAGGGCATACCAAAAAGTCAGAACTTGCCTGGCTCCATCCACTCTACCTTCTGCTTGGTGATGGTGTTGTAACATGAACATATTCAGTACAAGAATTAAAGGACAATAAGGGAAGCTGGGCCTAAGGGGAAAGGAGATGGTCCACACAACAGAGCAGGCATGAGCAACTCGTAACCGTAATCGAATGCCAAAAGTTCAAAAGGGAGGGAAGGACAGACAAGTGTATGTAGCAGAAATCTATTATCAAACACAAAGAAACTCCAGACACCTTAGTTCAACTCTGAAGTTTAAAATGTTTGGCAGATGAGAGAGTAACCGTGGGGAGCATCATATGTGCTCACTGTCTCATCTTTCCTATGTACCTCTCCATGCCCACTGCTGGCGACAGGGTACTGACCTGCACAAGCCTTTGGTTCACCCACTACGGCTATTGATAGTTCCCTAGGCATCCACAGGTAATGATTAATTACCACTGTTAATAATCAAAATTCAATTATTAACATGATAACTAAAGAGAATGTTGTCCCTTAAAACCTCTTCACTTGTTCCATATACCTGAAAAAGTTAAGTACAAAACTCTGCCTTATCTAGAGCATGTCCCTTACTGCTAACATTATCACACACCTCTTCAGGTAGCCTTCTCTATTTGCCACTATGCCTGCAAGTGGTATGACACCTCCAGCTGTGTCACATCCTCAGAGTGATGAACAAAGGAAAACCTGGGTGCACAGCTTCTGAGGATAATGGAGGAAGGAAAGCAACTCCATTTCCTCCATTGTCCCATCCCTATAAATCCTTTTTATCAGCTAAGCTAGGACTGAACACGCCATAGAAATTACAAAATCTGCAAAACTGATTTGTAGATAAACTGAAATAATTTTCTTTTGCAGACAGGTGCAGCTGAGATCTGCAACAGGTTCACCTCCCTGGAAGTAACAGTACAGCGAGGAGTGAGTAATGCACACTGAGCAGAAGCTTTCACCATATACACGGTGCCATTGAAGAGGTGGGGCAGAGGACAAACTGGAGTCAGATCACTGTTGTTCCTGTTCCTTGGATGCTGAATATCAGTCTGAGCTTTTAAGCATAATTTCTACATGCATCCATACAGAAATCTAAACCCCAGATATGAAAAATGATACCAATGTAGACATATCAAAACTTAGTGGACATAAAGAACTACTCATGCCAAGGTGGCTAGTGAGAGACCATACCTACAAAAAAAATGTGACCTTGTATTTAGATTAGAAAGTCGTTATGAAGAAATGTTGCCTAATTTGTAACATAAACCCACTTGACATTTGTTTTGCCAAAGGCGGCTGCTTTGGCTGAGGCTTCAGTCTGGCCGGAGAAACCAGCCTGCAGGGACACGGCTGTGACATGGCTTGTCCCCACCGCCACCTCGCTCTTGGGAGCGTTGTCCCACTGCCCCCTCCCAGCAGGATGCATCACTGCTGGAGTCTAATCTTCAGCAATGCCTCAGCCACAGGCATCTGTCCTTTGATAAGTGGGCTTTAGAAAACTATTATTTTAGGTAATGTTTCCAGTAATCTTGGACATTAACTTTCTGGCTAGTCTGACCTCTCTGTGCTTGATGAAGGCATGATTTCCACCCCTATTTCTTTTCCAGTTATAAAATGACACATTTCTGAGTCTGTATCCCCTTAATGCGAGATGAGCCGGGGCAGGAGGGAGGCCAACGGGTTGTCCACTGCCGCTTACACGTTACAAAGTACAGGTCTTCACAAGGACAAGTAATAAGGCTTAAATAATGCTCCAGGGCATCTCTTAACCTCCATTTTAAATTCAGCCACCTCCTCTGCCTGGGGAGCTGCTGAGGAAAGCCAGGAGGTGGAAGTTATGTGAAAGTCAAGCACATTTTCCCCCCTCGCCGTGAGAGAAGGCAGAAGCTGTGTGATTGTCCCTCTGCGCTGGGGTTACACCGCCCGTTCACCCACACCGCAGGGACAGCCTGCCAGCCTTCTGTGCCAAGGACTCTCCAGAGCCAGCATCACCCCCCAGCCAAGTGCTGCCAAGGAAATCCACCCTCCGAAGGCTGAGAGGCGGCTCCTGCACCCTCTGAGGGGTGGACTTGCTGGCAGGCTTGAGCAGGTGAGATGGGTGAAGGGACCAACACCGGGAAAATAGTTAGGCTTTCTGTAGGGTACCAGGTCTTGGATGAGAGCTCTCTGTCTGGGGTCACTGCCATCAGCGATTTCCAAAACACCCCCACCTCTCTTTAAAATAGAGCATATCCAATTTGGAAACAGATTGGCACGTGGGGAAAAAAATACAGTTACTCTTTTATTATGAATAAGGGATATATCTCTCCTTTACACTTCAAGTTCAGTATAGCCCAGAGGTCTGCTGGCCCTTAGCCCTGCATCCACAGAGGGAGAGTGCAGAAGCTTCTTTTCCCCAAAGAAAGGCGGTGGAGTTAAGAAAACCTTCATGCCAGTGTTTAGCAAGGCGAACGGTACCAACAGTCCAGATGCGCTTCCCAGACTGAAAAACAGCAGCTGACATTGTAGTACTAAAGCAGTACCTTGAACTTAAAGCAGCTTTGCTCTTATTTAGCTGCTCTGCAGAAAATCTGGCTTAAAGCTGACATGTTTTGCTGCTGAGCAAGGTCTCATATATGGGGATGGAATTCCCTCTGCTCAGAGCTCATCATAAACTTGGGGCTTCTGTTATTGCATCCATAGACAATTTGGCTCCAGGCTGGCTCACAGGGGTGGTAAAATGCCCAGAGGTTTCAGCAGGAGCAGGATCAGACCAACTGCAAGAGCTAGACAGCTAAAAGAAAACCCAACCCACCCTCCTTCCTCACAAAACCAGCATAGGATATACCATGCAAAGTGTCAATAAAAAGTACAAAACAATGATTAGTTTTCCACATATACATTTCATCGCATCCTTTCTGAACACCAATCACTGTGACAGTCTATGACAATATAAACGATGACATGACTGAAGTGTATTAATCCATCCAGCTTGTGTTGCCGTACTTGTTAAGAAAAAAAAAATAAATATCAAGATCCTGCATAAAACCTCTAACTAAAACAAAACTCCACTATCCCACATGTTAGCAATGCTTTCTAACAATAGCCATTCAGTAAGCTAGGCTCAACACCATGACTTCAAATTAAACCATATGTTCTTTTATAAAATTAAAAACTTCTGGGTTGAATGAGCCTTGGAGATGGAAATGATGATTTCCAGCATGATTTTCTCTAGGGGAAAAACCGTGGGGTAATCTGTATGTCCGTCACACAAGTTGCTGGGCACCTATGATGCTGCACCGTGAATGCTGGGTTTCCCATAAAGGTCCTCTGTTTTGCAAAGAAGGGCTCAGTGTGTGGACTGACAACTTGATTTTTTCCATTTTGACATTTGTTAAAAACAAGCTACGGCATAATCGGTCTCAGAAACTTTGTGGGCTTTGTGTGGGAAGTCTCTGGCATTCCCAGTCTGCAGCTCACACCTCTCACCAAGATCCACACTAAGCCTGCCTGTGAGAGGAGATGGTGGAAAGCGGTGCTTAATGGTAAAGGAACCAAACAAAATTTCACTCAGGTCAAAGACAAAACTTTCATTATATTTAGTTCTGTAATAAATAGTAATAATAAAACCAATGCATAATTACAAGGAGGGTAAATCAGCAATCCATAATTTAAATGGTACACTGCTCTGGTCCCCACAGCTCTCCTCTAAATCACACATACTTCAAGGTCTGCAGGAGTTAAGGGAGGAACATTTCTCTTTCTGCCACCCTGATTTCAGTGAAATTGGAACTGGAGCCAGACCCATTAGGCAACCAAGGTTGTCCTGACGTGATGGCCAGCACAAATTTGGCTAGCTTGGGGGAGGAGGTGGTAAGGGAGGGTAGGTCAGGCAGTGTGCATGGTGGGAGCAGGCAGTGCATGGACAGCCTGAGGAGGCTGACCTATTTTCTCCCGCTAGCCCTGCCTTTCCCCATCCCGGGATCTATTCCCACCACACCTCTACCCTCAGCCCCAGCTCACAACACAGGGTGAGCTCGGAAAAGATAAACAAGGTAGAAGGACACTGAAACCAAGTAGTGCTGAGCAGACCTGGGCTGGGCTTCAGCGAGTGGCACTACAGCGGTGTCACGGGCGCTGGGATAGCACTGATACCTAGGTTTGGCCTCATTTGGTGTTTTTGCCATGATTTGACTCGCAGCACAGCAGTGCTGAGAAGATAACACATACCCAGGCTGAAGGATAGAGCAAAAGCCCTCAACAGCATAAGCAGAAAACCACTCACACTTTCTAATCTACCTTGCATCTTACAAAGGTTGTTCTAGGCACCTTGGGGCCACCTTTAGCAGTGATAATAAATTTCCTCATCATGACAGCCACTCCCCACTTCATAGCAAAATGTGATACCCTTACAGAATATTATCCATAGTGTTCTAACAGAAAATGAATCGTGTATGTCATTTCTGTATGCTACAGAAGTGGGAAGGTGGTGCAAAATATCACCACTTCCATATTTTTCACTTCTAATGGGTCACTTATCGAGATGGCAAATGCTGTGGGACGCAAACGTCCTTGTAGCACACACTCTGCACATTGGACTTCTTTCTTGCTTAGCTGAAACTTTCTACCACCTCTGAGTTTCCTTAGCCTCAGGGCTGCTGTAATTTCCAACTGGCTGCTCATGACCTCAAACTCCTGTTCTCGTTGTTGGGTTTTGCTGGAGACGGCACATCCACACCCTGTACTTCAGACTGAGAGCTTGGGTGGCTTAGGAATTAAGATGACAGCCCTGTAATGTACATAGATTACTCAGCCTTGAAAAAAAAACACAACAAAACGTAAGAGTAATCGTGCTTCTATACCAGGAGGATATAATGCCGAGCACTGGTGAAAAGCAGACACTTTGCTGCTGCAGCTCTGAGGCTGGAAAGAGAGGCAGGGAGCAGAAGCACGGCTTGCACAGAACGCCGCCCTCCACGAGTTGTTTACTTGCTGGCCGAGGCCAGAGCGTGGAGGTAGGAAACAGGTTTGTTTTTTAAAATCTGGCTGCGTGCCGGTGCAAGCCCGCCTGACCCCTCCACCGGGTGAAGTTTCCTCACCCTCCATCACATGGCTCCAAAGGTTTACCAGGGACTGTGGCTGACTCACCGTCTGGGAATCTGGAGTAGGCATGGCCTTTGTAAAAAAAAAAAAAAAAATAAAATAAAATAAAGCGGTGCTAAAAACTTGCTGTGCAAGATAAACAAGGAAAACATGCTCCTTGGCACAGAGGCGGTTCAGATGTTGACCATTGTGTTCTGGAGTTAATCATCATGAGCCAGGCTTGGCTTTGCACAGGAGGTGAGCTGTGGCGGCTCGCTCGGTGCTAAGGAAGCAGGTGCAGCAACAGCTCATTGTTATAAGTGTTTTGAAACTTGGGAAACTTGATAGATATATATAAATATAAATATTTCCCCCCTCCTTGGGGAAGCAGGGAGGCTGGGCAATGCCAGTGCAGGTGGCACGGCCGGAGGTGGGGAGGGCAGGGTGAGCGTGTGTGGCCACCTTGCCTAGAGATCCAACGTTTTTCCTTGCATCTGTGTTTTTCCTCGCTGCCTCGGAGCTGACCTTGAATCCTGTTGGAGGAACAGGCCTTCTGCCCAGCCTAGTCACCCCTATCTGCCACCTTGGGGCCACCACCGCGGTGATTAGCCCTTACTCTAATTACAGGCTCACCAGCTGGGCTGTATCTTGAAAGTTACCTTTAGGAAATACTCAGGGAGAGTCCTGCAGGCTCCCTGGGTGGTAAACCCACCATGGGATGAGCTCCCTGATCTGCCCTCCTGCCCGAGGCAGCGCATGTGCCACCAGGTAGGTCCCAGCATGCTGGTGTTTGGGCACCCTCACCCAGGAGACAGACGTCTTGCTTCACTTCTCCCCCTCTGTTCCTCAGGCCTTTCACATAATGTAGTTAATTATGGTCAACTTGCTAGAACGTGGCTTCTTTGCTGCTTTTTGCAACACTGATTATGCAAGGGGGCTTGCGAGCAGGTCTGCAGAGGCTCAAGGTGATGACATGTTTGCGTTTCATCCTCCTTTCTACAGGACAGATGAGTGTCCTGTAGATGTAAATCCCCTCTGTTTTGGCTAACCTAGCTGGCAGTGGGTTAGGGAATTCACAGGGACGGAACTTGTCACACAAGGATGAAAAGGCAGGACCGAGATACGGGTCGATGACACTGGTAACCCATTCTGATCCTGTTCTGCGGTTCTAGGAAGAGCTTTATTTCCTAAAGCTCCTTTTTTAGCGCTTCTCTGGAATAGCAATGTTTTAGGGAGGAAAAAAAAAAGAACACCACAGCAAGATAGCTTTTCAATCTTTTATGGATTTTTAGCTCTTATCTAAATGATTTGCTACTAAGTCTTCTTTGTCCATGCTTCCTCACCAAGATAATAAAAGATGTGTGTATACACACACAGATATTGTATTAGAGGGATTTCTGGAAAAGTTAGCATTTGTAACTAGAGGAAAAAAAAAGTGTATATTAGCTTCAAAAGCTGCTGGGGCTGGGATTTAAAATTATTTTATTTAGAGAGTAAGTCCTTCAGGCAACTCTCCCCACAGTACATCAAGAAAGGGTAAAGATAGGAAGAAAGTGTTCATTTTGACCCAAATCCTTTACGTAAGGCTGTAATCTCTGTGACTATGTGAAAGTGGAGGGTAGCACACTGCCTTCGTAAATAAGAGAAGAAATGGCAGAGATGAAAGTGGTAAGTGATAAGATTAATACGCCACTATGAGATGAACATCATCGTTCAAGAATGGCCAGTAATGTAATGCTGTCTTCTCAAAAAAACCTGCATGCAGCAGTGGTGCAAGGTTCTTCTGTTGTTTTTAGTGGAAGAAGATGAGGAACTTTTTCTGCCTTACTTTTTGCTCTACCAACCCAAATATCTGTACTCCCAGCTCCTTTCTGAGAGTCCATCAAACCTGCAAGTTCTTCAGAGACCTTTAGGTGGTCCCTGAAGTGAATGATAAGGGTGACCTCTTACATATCTGCCATACCTTCAGGTGTCCTGCCTGGGGAGTAAATCAGACGGACTGATGGAGCGCTTGGAAATCAAGGCAAAAGTTTTGTCATGTGAAGCACGAAACCCTGTTATGCGTAAGTCTTGCAGGTTTCAAAGCTTGTGTTGCAGCCTTGTAAGGAGCTCTACAGTAGTTCATCTGTTAATGTAAAAGAGGTGGAGGAATGAAGATAATTAGTTCAAATATTTGTTTCCAGTTGTTATTAGTTAAGATGCTTCAGGGATGTAATTTCTGTAGATACAACAAATACTAGATGCTATATATATATAAAAAAAAAAAGCAAGCTCTGTAAATTCTTCTGTTTTGAATATGGAAGCATCTAAAAGACCTAGAGTTGGACAAAAATCCTTGCTGTATCAGGGGCAGCAAAACCGTGGGGCACAGAAGCATGGCACATGACAGTATTTCATGTAGTTAAAGGCAACATGAGAACAGGTAGATTTTGTGTTGGCAGCTCTGAAAATTTGCATCTAAGTGCCAGCATCTTCAGTCAATTTAGCAACCCTGTGGGTGCTTAAAGTCCCTCAGGATTTGGCTCTTTGCAACCAATTCTTTTTGTACCTTTTCCTTTGTGCAGTGTTAGGGTCATTAGCTTCATTTTCCACTGGTGGGTTTTCCTTCTGCCAGCCTGTGTTGATTGAAATGTCTACATTTATACAAACTCAGAAGGCTCAGGTGAGGCTTGTTCACCGAAATAAATTAACCTTTTGTTTTCAGTGCACAGCCTTTTAAGCAACAGGAATTTTATTGGAGAATGTCCCAAAGTCAATTAATAAGATGGTGAACAAAATGGTGGTGTCAGCTGGCTAGGATCACTAGACAGGCGTTTTAAAGTAGAATTTGTCTGAAGGTAGAGAAGGCTGAGGGGTCTAATCCTTGGGATTTGCCTTTTTAGCTGCAAATCAAAGTTTGAGGCTGGTGAGCTAGAAGTTGTATTTAAAGGTACCCGTTAACCTTAAAAAGACCAAATCCAAAAATTCTGGATTAATATAAGTATGGTTGCTGTAACTTGCATGTGCAGGTTTTTTAAAACAATCTGCCCTTTGGATTATGTCCAATTACTGCATCATTACAAAGACTGTCATTTTGTTAGTGCCTTCAGCTGCTGTACCAGTGCAGTTACATTATAGATTTTTGATTTTTTTTTTTTTTTCTATTTTATGTGTGTATTTTGGTTTACAGCATATTAACCGAACACTCAAAACCCCTGCTCGTAGGAATATTTCACATCACCTTTCCAAAGCAAAGAGCTGACGATGGAGAAAAATAATACATGGTGCGCATTGACAAACCATCCATGGATTCATTTATAAACCTTAGCAGGGAAAACAAATCTGTAAACTGGAGATCAAGCCCTGAGACAAAGGCAGGATGTAAATTCCTGCTTGGTACTTGTTTCCGACGAGATGAGCTCAGCCAGATCGCTGCTAACGGTATTTCCTTCAGAAGAGACATGGGGAGTTGTGCAATTACCTGGGACACTTCGATTTAAAGTCGTACTGACCACAGCGGTTGCTGTGTACATATGAAATACTTGCCTGGGTGAAATTCAGTGTAAGTCAAAAGCTAAATTCTCAGTCCGTGCTTGTTCTTCATCAGTTTGCTCATGGCTGAGGGAATTCAGAGCACTCCTTTAACTCTGAAGGCATATTCAGAGGCATATATTTTCTTGCAGCCTTCCCTAGGTAATCCAAGTTATCTGAACTGGACTATTTCCAGGTAATTCACCTCAAATGCAGTTTAACGACTAGAAAATGTGTCCCCCAGTAAACTTAACTGAAAAATCAGAAAAATTAATTTTTAAAAAATTCAGAATGCTTTGTCTTCCTGCTCCTGACATTTATTTTTCCTGCTTTATCACATTTGGCTAGAGCCATTCACCACAGATGACCTGTTTGCACAGACTATTTACTATTTTGATAATTCAGCTATTTCGCACACCTTTCCCTAAGAAAAAAAACAAAAACAAAAAACAACCAACCAACCCCACAAAAAGCCCCCCACCCCCAAAAAAGACCAAAAACCAACAACCCAAACAAACACAAAAAAACCCACGCCCAAACCCCACCAGCTACCAAAATGGAAAAGAAATGCCCACTTCCATTCATGAATAATACATTTGCAGTGGAACATGTGCAGTCTCACCATTTCTCAAACTAGGGGGGGGGGGGGGGCCGGGGGGGCGGCAGGAGACCGGGGGGGACT
>JAVJGJ010000037.1:99525272-99542682 GCA_035590215.1 Microhierax caerulescens
TTGCACCATCTGGGATGCAATGTTGATGGAGCAGAGAAGCACCTGAAAGCCAGTGTCACTGCTCGCCTTGCTGGTGGTGGGTGCATGTCTGTTTCTGCAGGTGCCTGGCTATACTCGCCTCTGGTAGAGCCAGGGAGGATGCTCATTCCTGTTGCCTGGATGCTTGGGGTTTGGATTTAGAAGCACCCACCTCTCCCCACCCTTTCTACAGGAGCACCAGATATGGAGCACAGGGTTTTAGATGCTGCATGAGGAACCAGTTGACAAAAACTCTGAGAAGCAGAGGGTGAGCCATCCACAGCCGTTGCTTTCATTACAGAGCGTCCTGGCTGTCGTGATGCTGAAGTACCTGCCCCAGGGAACAGCCAGTACCTTTAAATTGCAAACATTTGGCACGTTGCATTGCTTCTCTGAATCACATGCTTCCACAGATCCATAATGTTATATGTCTCAAAAGAAAGGCAGAAAGATAGGTCGCATATAATGGAACTAATTATGTTTGGTTTGGGGGCTGTATGATAAAACCACATCTTTTTGATAAATACTTTTAAAACACACTAACCAGTACAAATTGTGAAAACCAGAGCCCTTTGAGGTCATAAAATGGGTGCAAATAAACAGTCAGTTGTTTTTATTCTCTCCATACCTGAATAATCTAAAGTGCTCTCCTGATTGAAAGTGTGAATCACAAAGGCTTCCTACCACTGCAAACACCGTCAAGAACAGGTCAGATTGACCCTGTGCAATTCAGTGTTGTGAGGGGTTTTAAAAAGAGAAAAGGTACAATTACCACATCCCTGGAGCTCATTTTGCATTGCTAAGTTGTTATGTCTCTTTCTGCTGGTTACCGCCCGCTGTGTGAGAATAACAGAATTGTTTCATGAATACTTACAGGCAAAGTGCCTTTAAACCCCTCTCTGTTCTTCCTCGCGGTGCCAAAACTGAGATAAACATTTACCTATTTACAAATCGTAGAAATAAGGGATCAAACCCCCACCTCTATCCCCACCAGGTGATGCTCAGTGTAAGGTACAGCGTTCCAGCAGCCAAAGATCGCTTAGGACAATGGCTGGGAATAGCCCAAGGAGTCTTGAAAGCTCCTTTTCCCTTTGGTTGCATACGAGCAGCAGGCACCTGCCTCCTGCAGCTGGCAGGGCGTTTGGTACCTTGTGGCCAGAAAGCAGGGAAAGAAAAGTTTGTAGTGTGTGACCCATCACTGCTCGTGGCACAGTAGCCTGGTGCCAGTAAAATGCCACTAGAGAGTGACTTCTACCCGTGCCTGCTTTTCTGTCTTCCTTTTGTGGGACTCTGTGCCCACTGGCAAAAGACAGAAACCAGGAATAAGGGGGAAAAGCAGCAGAATCTGCTGTTCCTTCCACATCCTTGCGTGGCAGAATGACTTGGGCTGCACGTTAGGAGAAGCCCATGGAGGACCAGGAGAAGGGCATGTTGGAGAGCCAAGGGACAGCCTCCTTCTGTGAGGCATCTGTCTTTCAAACTTCCCAGTTAATTATTAACTGTTCCAGTTTGGCTGCAGCCTCTCTTTACCTAACTCCGTCTGTCTTTCTTCTGCAGGCAGCCGCAATCCTATTAAGAGATGCTGGAACATCAGATGCAGCATTAGATGCTGAAACACAATTTTCAGTAATTTTATGGAATAGATATAATTTCACCTCGTTGGCCAAGGGCCAGGATAGGACAGCTTGCAGCAGCAA
This sequence comes from Microhierax caerulescens, assembly GCA_035590215.1. NCBI lineage: Eukaryota > Metazoa > Chordata > Aves > Falconiformes > Falconidae > Microhierax > Microhierax caerulescens. The sequence goes on from JAVJGJ010000037.1 coordinate 99,526,988, forward strand.
AGGACATGTGAACTGTCACTGATGGATTTGGTGATGAAGAAAATGACCGAGAAGAAGCGTTCTCAAGGCAGGACCCCCATGGTCTCTGTGTGAAGTGTGCACCAGGCATGGCTTGCTGGTAGGAGGGCTTCTAAGCCCCATGGCACACACTGTAAAACCTGCTGTCTGAGTACTTAACTCCAGCTAGGAGGCACGAGCATGTGATTTTCATTCAAAAATATTCCTTGAGACAAGCAAGGAGGGGAATAATGCAAAGCAAATGATTAACTTGCGGGGAGGGCTCACCAAAGTTGTTGGGGTTTTTTGACTGTAATATGCATGTCAATCAGTGTGTTTTCTTTTCAGCTTCCCATAGTCCCATTAGGTAATGTGTTGTCAACAAAAAGAATATCATTTCAGCACCAAGGGCTTTTCCTGTGATTACCCAAATCCTATTAATAATGCCTAAGGAACAGGTTCACTATTAGGTTTTACTGCTGTAATATATGTGCATGCTTGGGGCATACATTTGAAATTCCCCGATCTATATTAGCTCTGGTATTACTCAAGGTAGAGCTAGATGAAATAGATAAGGCTCGGTAGCTGTTTAACATTCAACGATCTATCTACGGCGTCTCTCCAGGTAATTTGGCAATACTGTATTGAATAACTGAGTATTAACAGACTTTTCTCCCAATGTTATTGTTTTGATACTGTTCAAACACACATGACACAAGATTTCCAGGAGCTGAAGCATCAGTATAACCATACAGTCCACTTGAACAGCTATAGCTTAAAAAACATAATGCCAACCTAAATTGCATGAGCTCTTAATTCACATTGATGATATATTATTCCAATAAAAAGGGGGTCAAAATTAGCTAAGGCAGTCCCTAGCTTATCTTAGGGTTTTTTTCAAGTTCTGCCCATTCCTGTTTATCCCTGACACTGGTGTCTTTTGTTGCACTGGTGATCTGAGAGAGTCACTCTGTAAGGATACCTCTGAGGAGCTGGAACAGTCATCGCCTTGTTAATTACTCTTCTCTTGATTTTTCTCTCATTTTGTTTCACTGCCATTCATAGAAGGGCTGAAGCAGAGGGGGTAAAAGGTCAAGAGAAAGGAAGCACTGCTGGGAGAGAAGATGTTACAATAGCTTGAGTGTATGGGGAAAAAAAAAATGTAGTTCATAGCAGGGTCTCTGTTGCTGCGAAGCCCGTACAGAGAGCTGGTGAGCAGTCCAGTACGCTGCGTGCACCTGGGCTAACGTATACAGCATGTGTGTGCATATATCTGTATATTCTGTGTAGATATGTTCTAGCCTTATTTATATTCTGGTTTTGGCATTGTTTGATAGCACAGCACACGACGGGGACTAGAGGAAGAAGTATTTCCATTGCTCTCCAGTCCCAGTACCTGACTTGCAGCTGTTTCTATGGGACCTCTATGGGAACAGTGAAAGGAGTTGTAGACGCAGTAACAGAGCTGATTTTAGTTTGGTTTCCCTAAGCTGCTGTATAGGCACTGCAGGAATGCTGGGTGCTCAAGCAGAAGTCTTAATCACATAGAAATGTTGGGGTGTGTGTGTGGTGTTGTGTTGTTTTGTTTTGTTTAGTTTTCTCAATTAACTATTTGAAGTTACTGTTGCACAGCTCAGTAGCATCCATAGTAGAGCTACGCAGGCACAAAGCTGGAGCTCCTGAGTGTTATTCCACCCCCTAGCAATAACCCCAGCTATTGAGGATCCCGCTATCAGAGCTATGTGTGTAAAAATCGGGGTATGTCCTATACTGTGCTGTAAAAACCTGCACTTGGAATCGGTATAGAAGCAAGCCACGTGTTTGAGGTAAAAATGGCATCTTAAAATTTGACATTCATGAAAATGTTTCCATCAATTAGGCTCATGAGGCGTGCCTGGCATTTCTGAAATCACTGTTAAAATCACAGTCACGCTGAGATCGATGCCTGAGTCTGTGCTAACTCCAGTGAGGCCACAATTGCATTCCTCCATGTCAGCATCTTTGGCTATCTACATCCCTATCAGTTGTGCGAGCTATCACGGCAGTCCTGGTGCATTTTCAAGTGCTGGATCTGAAGGTTGTGCTGTCCCGTGGTGAATGTCCCGTACTTCTGCCATCTCTAGAAAAATAGCGAAACCTTTGAACACCACTGTGAATGTGTCCTGTGCTGTCACACTAATGCTCCTCCTTGCTTTGAGAATGACAGCAGAGAGGTGAAACAACTCAATAAAGGGAAGTGAAAGTCAATATACATATTCCTTGCACATTTGAGAGCCTGAAAACATTCATCGTGGAGGACCATTGTGTTATTTCATCTAAGCCTAAACCAAATCACCTGTATCTCTACATGTCACATTTGCACTTGCAGTTTAACCTCGGTGCTTTAGACTTTTCCCCACATTTTCTAATTAATAAGACATTTGCACAGAGCCAACAGTGTCAGACACAATTAGTGCACTATGATTCCTGTGTTGCTGTTACCAGACAGAGCCCAACAGATTTGTGTGCTGTTACTGGCTACGCTAAGTGGCTTTAAAACATGCTCACTCCAGCCCTGAATACCTAAATTGCTTGAGAGGTACTGCATCATTTGCAGCTTCAAACTGTCCACTCTAGACCAGAAAATCAGTTAGTTCTCCCTTGGCTCTCTTGTGATATTTCCAAGGATATTTCTGGCGCAGAAGGTAAGAGGCATGTGCATATGACATAGTGCATTTGACATGAAAGTGCAAGACAAATACTTCAAAGCGAGAGCTCTGCCAGAACACTGATAAATCATGCCTGCCTGCTAAAGAGCAGGATACATGGCTGAATGTCAGGGGACTTTCTCCTTGGAAACAATATACATAGTCATGGTTCCTGTTGAAATCTGGAATTGGTGGGAATCATTGCAGTGCTTTTAGAGGTTTCCTTGCCATTCTGGGCAATTATCAGCTTAAATGGGGGCAAAAGATGCAGACAAAATGCCAGAGGAGTTTTGAGTCCAAATACTGTAAGGACTTATATATTTCTCTTTTTTCTTTTTGACATACTCATCTTTTCTCTCTGCTTTCTGTATCAGACTGTTCTCCTTGTGGCCCGATATATGACTGCTCATACTGGGAGTTCAGTATGGTCCCAAGGTAAATCCATGACACGGTTCCACTAATGCTTGCTTTACAGCCGTGGTTGGTTTTTTGGGTTTTGGTTTTTTTTTTTTTCTTTTTTTTCTCTTTCCTTATCTCGCCTAGCAGAGGCTTGGTATCCTATCTACCTCTCCATTTTTAACTCATCATATGAGCTGTCACCAGCAAGTGCCTGACAGCCCTGTGCATAGTGTGGTATCGAATGTGTCGCATACCTCCGAATATAGCCTGAGAGCTCTCCCGTGCCAGGTGGAGGGTTCTAGAAACACCAGGGGCTTGTGCTCATGCGCACACATGAAAAGGTACACACTACAAAAGATGTGGCCTTCTGAATTTCTTTGGCTAGATGTACAGCCTGGTTCTCACCTTACCCACAGTGCCATCAAAGTCACCCTCCCAGTGAGCGATTATTAAAGATATTCACATTTAAGCAAGGCTTCTTTCTTTGTACCCTTCTTGAACGTCTGTTCCAACTCAATCAAAGTGCTCAGGTGATGTTCTCTGTAGAAATGTCTATAAATATAAAAAACCCTCAATCCCTCAGTGAAGTTTCTGTGTTGCTGTTCAGAAGTATGTCTTGAAAGGTTTCATAGAAGTAAAGACTTAGCTAACATTGCTGCAGAAGGGCAAAGGCTGAGATTTGTGAGATAGAAAATTTTTATTGACGATGAAATAAATTAAGTCAAATGACAGGATATGATTGGAGAGAAGAAACAAATGCATTTTAAACTTCACACAAATATATTCCTGATCTATAGACATATCCTTGTGTAAGATCTAAGTCCAGTGTCTTCAGGGAAATTTTCACTGGGAATGAAGTACAAAGTGCCTGGATATGTTAGTCAATTTCCAGACAATCAGTATTTTATTTGAAAAAAAAATAAATCATGGCAGTTTCATCTCCTTATTAATGCTGTAGTTACATGGCATTTCCACACCAGGGATGGTGTGCTACAGAAAAGTGCAACTGCAGTGAAGGCGGAGTAGCGCAGCCGCTATTTAGAGCAGGACTGCTGTCTGAGGAAGGTTGTCCGTGAGCAGCTGGGGGAAGAGACTTTTGCAGGGGGGCTGAGGTATTTTGGCATTCAGCTTTGTGACCAGGAGGTCCCTCCCAGTCCTTTATTCCTGTTACGAACATTAGCGATAAATGGGACAAAGATGAGTAAAACTATCTGAGGAAGCAAGAGGTACTATCTAATTCCTCAAACAATTCTTACCTATAAAGTAGACATCAATGTAAGTATAACATTTATTACATTATACAGTATTGCACAGTGAAGTACAAAATTTGAGACTATCTCTCTTAATGTATTCCTCCCACTGCCATAATACACTCACCCCTTGCTTCTCAGCATGTGTGCTCAAGAACAGGGTGCAAGGCAGAGATGGGAATTCCTTTTGCTCAGTATAGGTTACTATGCTTGTGCTTAAAATGACTTAAGCGTATGAACACATCATGACCTTTCCACAATGGAGCCTTGGCTTCAGGACAAGTGCTATCCCTTAATTCAGTAGCAAGGGAGAAGGACAGGGAAGAAAAACTGTTTTCTGTCCATTCTATGTAATTGAAATATTTGCCCACGTTCCCATATATTTAATATCTTTTACAGCTGGTTGTAAAGTGCCTCCAGCATACATCATTGAGCAGCAACACGATCCTCTTTAGTAGAGCAAACACAACCTACGACAGATTGGACTGAACCTAAAGCCAGCCCTTCTGATGGAATGCAAGATGGGTAATGGCCACTACAGATATCATAGTTACGCTCGGAAACTGGGCAATGACATATGCAACCTCTACGTGATCTAGCAAGAAGTACAATACTCAGCACTCCCCTAAAAAATGTAAGAAACATTTGATGCCTACTTTCTTTTTTTTTTTTTCTTCTGTCCTGTCTTGTAGATACAGTTTTGTACCTCTTTTTTCACCCAATAAATCCATTTGCAATTACAGCAATCTGTATTGTTGTGCAGTAGTGATAGCCTTGCTGAATCTCAGACCTGACTTAAGGGGGAAGCAGCAAAGGCCCAGCACCTTAGGCTCAGTTAGATAAGGGTCTGTTGAGAAGAAAAGCAACTTTTTTCCTTAGAAAACCAAGTGTTGTTGAAATGGGAGCATTTCCCAGGGTGCTCTTAATGGCTTTCTAAACAATATGGGAAGACTTCACATGAGACACTGTGTACAATGTTCATGCTCCATGGTGAGGAAAGATGTACTGAAATAAAAAAGGAAAAGATGCAGAAAAAAGGCTGATTGACGAGGGCGATGGTTGGAAAGCTCAACCCCCTTGGCTGTTTTTGGCCTCATGAAATGAGAGCTAGGCAAAGACACGGGGGGTGGCACAGAAATAAATACATACGGACTGCTGCTGAATGAATTGGGGGTTGAAATTGAAAAGTCCCATCCAAGAAGTGAAGTTCTGGAACAGAATCTCTTTACCACAAATATGGGCAATAATTGTAACTTGTATTACATTACATTTGATCAATTTTGATGGGGATGCCTGGCTTTTCACAGTCTCACTAACAGTGCGATACAGTGAAAGGATTAATTTCGGAACGTGACCGCCGCAGACAGAGGATCCATTTTCCGTAGTGGTCAGCTGCGCTCAATGCCATGACAAATTGAACTGTCACTTCACCATCTCTAAAAAGGGGCTGTATTCCATGGCCTCATGGTTTGGGTTTTCATATGTACTCTTAGCTGAAATGCAGACAGTGGCGTCCTTATGGATCTCCATTTCGTAAGGAAAAACAGACTATAAACAATCACTTTTGCAGTGAAATGGGAATGTCCCCATGTAATTTCCCATGTTCAGACTACAGTAGCTCTGTAACCTTGTCACAATTCATTACTGTTGTAAATAGAAAAAAAAAAAAAAAGAAACTATAATTTAATCCTTCCCTGTGACGCCCTCATAACGCTCACAGATAGCAGTATTATAGACAGAGAATGAGAGCAATTAAAAAGGCCTTCAAATGGGCCAAACTGGAAGCACTTGCAAAGTAAATGCTAATTAGTTCCGCTCGTTCACTTTTCTGAGGAGCATCCCCCAGTCCAACTATCAATCCTACTATAGCTGGAAGTTGTGTGTGTGCTGAAATTTTTACAGAGACATATGCACATCATTAAATATTTGAATACCATACACACATACGTGTGAGCTGAGCAAGTTTTAACTGGGAAGGAGAGACAGAACAAGCAAGCTTACCCAAATAACGAAATCATATGAAGTACATGATGGAGTTAGCAAAGCTGCTTTTGCAAACACTTTCTCACAGTCAGGGTAGCAGTTATTACCGAGGAAAATGTTGTGTACTCCGTTACTGCAAACAGTCAAGCGCTTTGGTGAGCACCTGGGTCCCACGCTAAGCCCGTCTTTATCTGCATCTAAACTTCTGCTCCTTCTCTTCCTCCAGTTACCAATCATACCAACTAAAATTATCCCCTCTTGTAAAAACTCGTTTCTGAAGAGCACTTAACTCCCTGTCCCCGGGTTAAGGTAGCAGCTGAGGAAGCCCCAAAGTTGTCACTGCAAGTCAGTCAACACAGGGGCTCGCGCGTGGCTCCCTTGTTAGCCTCCAAGGCCGTTAGGTTCTCTGGGGTGGTGTGCCTCTTTCCTTAAAATATTTCAGCACAATTGATTTTAGTCTATATTAAAAAAAAACAAAAACAAAAAAAACCACCAACAACTAAAAATTAACCTTCTTGATTTTCAGTAAACATATTTGCATTTTATGCGGATTTTGTCTGGGTGCTTGTACACACTCAACTGCAGTTGCAAACCGTTGGGACATCACTACCCTCTTTAGAAAGAGAGAAAACAACCCCTGCCCGGCTGTGTTTGTGCCAGATGTCACATACCAAATCATTCATGAACGTGGGTAAATTTAGGTCTCCATTGCAATCAGGGGCAGTGCTCTGTTGAAGCACATTTTTAACTTGATCTTACTTCCCTTTAAGAAAAACTTCTATAACCATCTTTTCATTTTAAAATCGACCAACCTCCCTCTTCTATTTTTTTTTCTTTTTCCTGATGTACCTGCCTAACTTTGGTAAGGTGTGACATTTTGGTGCTCTCTGACATAACTTGTGGACTGTTTTGAAAGCCTGTTGCCAGTAGCTGCTCTGATTATGCCACGTTGGTGAAGAGAACAGGGTTTCTTTCACATTGCAAGAACACTTCGGCTGATTCTTAAACAGTTCCAGCCATTTGAATTATCAGGTTAAAGAAGTGCCCGTGTAGAACATGGCACCGGCACAGCCCTGAGAGATATAGACCGCTATTTTATTTTTGGAAAATCAGCCTGGAGCTATTGTGGCTGGCTTGCTGACAGACATCATGTGTTGCTATTCCAACAGAGAACTGTTAACTATAAAATCAACTACCCTGAGGGTTTGGAATTATACTTAAATTTTTAATAAGTTGTCAAAAGCCCACTTTACAGCGTTCATTTAAAACTGGACTGAGCAGCCCCACTGTCACTTAATGTACCATTACCCACTGGAAATGCCAGCAAGGGGAAGGGTGGCAGGGCTGCAGACCTCCTCCATGGAAAGGATTTTACCTCTCGGTTTTATTCCATGACATTTTGACTAGCTAGGTGTATCCGCCCCAGGTGGTCACACTTGGACTGTGACACGGATTTCCCGTCCATGCCCTCCCCTCAGGCATTCAGCTCCTTTCAGCGTGCTTGCACGATCCAGCCACTGGTTACCACACCGTAAGCTCAGCGGGACAGCTGCATTTCCTTCCCTCTCTTCCTTCTCATTCCTCCACGGATCCTTCCTGCCCCCCGGACACCGATTGCTTTGACCAGCACCACTGCACCGCTCCCCTCGGCGAGGCTTGCAGTGCCCCTCACACGAGCCTGAATGCAGCATCATGGCGCACGTAGGCTTCTCACTCCAAGGACAAGGGGATTGTGGTTTGCACCTTTCCAGCAAGAAGAAAATGAGAGCAATCCTGGTTTTATACACCAGTGCTCTGTAAAGAGTCAGAGAACATGTGTGCCAGGAGAGACTAGTTATGATTGCATCGTTATTGTACGACTACTAGAGTCGGTATGCTTGTGTGCTGTCACTGGCTTCCCTCATACCCTTCATGCTTTCACGAAGGGGCCTTTCCTAAGCAGGTAACGTATGGCACTTAACCACGTGGTGAGGTGCAGGACAAGTCTCGTAGAAGTCGAGTTCTGGCTCATTAAAACAGATTGTACTCTTTTTTACAGGCTTCTGTCTTGCAAACAGTCTGAAGTGCCCATACATGTGGCCTTTGTGAAGCAAAAACACACCAGCCCTTTTCAATTTACTGATGCTGGGGCAGCAGGGTTGGGGGGATGGGCAGGGAAACAACCAGGAGCAGCTGAAGAAATAAGAGGTTACAGTGATGTGGTATGTTTCCATCAAAATGTTTCTGAAAGCAGAGCTATTTTCCAAATGATCCTTGTGAAAAAAAAAAAAAAAAAAAGGTGACAAAGTGGAGGGTGAGCCAGATAATCTATTGCTGTAACCACCGTCTGATGTCCACGTTGAAAGCCCCAAAGTGAAGGCAGTGGATTGTGAGGGGTTCTGGCCGTAGCCAGCTCACCGCCGTGATGTGTGTCTTGTCCTCCAGATTCCCACAGAGGAGGCAAAGCCACGGGAGCTCTTAGACTTTTAACAGCACCTTGTTAAAAGCCCCAGTAAAAACAGTGATAAGGTCTTCAAAGAAGACCGATGGTGGAGATGTAGGGAATGTAGAATGGCACACAACTATTGATGCTGCTGTTGTCTCCACAAATACACCTGTGAGAACAACATCCTCATGTTTGCCGTGCTTTGTATGTTGTTTTTTTGTGGGGTTTTTTTTCCCTCCAGGAATTATGGCTGCTGTCAAAATTGCCTTCTCCACTTGGTCTAACAGGCAGTTCTAATGCAGTGTTCTCGGTCCAGGGATTATTGTTCAATGTGGGACCCAAATGACAGCAACACTGAGTAATGCACCACGCACCTTCAGCATCTGGAGCTGAAAACACTAGCTGACCTGCATACGTTTCTCTTGAAAGTGCCTTGTTGCAAAAAAAAAAACCCCAAAAACCAAACGTTCCAGTCCTTTAGACTCTGCTCTGTCTTCTATACATGGGCAGTGATGGTTATATGCAGTTACATATTATCAATATAAAGATTGATTATTTTCATTAGTGCTGCTCTGAAGTGATGAAGTCATGCAACGGTTCCATGATAAAACATTTTATTGCTGAAGCAGAAATCATGGAATCAATAGCAGAAACATCCCAAGCTATCATTAACTCTTTTGAAAAAAATATGTAACAATGTGTTGTGTAATTATTTTCTTCTGTAGTAGCTGTAGGCTTTTTATTGCTTTCATCAGCCATTGTCTTTATTTTGAGTCTTGTGTGGGAAGATGCTTTCTCTGAGAAAACAGACCTTATGCAACCGATGCCAGCACTCACTAGTTCTAAACTCCCACTTTAAAGCAGCCATCAATACTTAATTAACTAAAAACCCTTCTATAGGTCTAATATTGAGGAAAGGCTACCCTTGCCAGATGTCCTGGAGCCACAGCTGGGCAGTGACCCCTCCAGCCATATAGATGTTACTGGGGGTGTCACCAAGCTGTGCTTGTAAACGTGCTGCAAACAAGGGATCCCCAATGGTCAGGATTTACTTTAACACAAATCCCAGCTCGAGGCGCGCGCAGACCAGGGCACCCAGGCACCCAGCTGGCAGTGGTGGGGTTTTGAATAAGCAACATGCCCTGGCCGAGGAAGAGCTGTATCTTGCTGTTGCATCCGTGCCCACCTATCCGTCTGCCCGCCCATCTACCATCTATCTGCCTATTCATCAAAATGAGCTTTCCGAAAGGTGTGAAATGCTGCATTATTGGTAAACGGGATTAGGACAAACATTAAAGTAAAATACGTCTCTGCAAGGGAAGGGGATATGGGTGGAAGTTCAAATAAAGTTTTCTACCCACCTGACTTTCACAGCCTCTGACTCATAACTTCAGCTCTTTATTTATTATTATTTTTTTAAATACAATTTCCTAATACTGGTAATAACAACAGTAGCTCCTTTATGTGGCATTTTCTCCTCCCTCTGAGGAGGCACCTCCAGAGTGCAGTATTCTCTGGGGCTCCCAAGGGGTGGTGGTCATGTCTATGACACTTCAACGTCTGAGGCAAGGTACAGGAGCCCAAAACATCGATTGATTTTTCACCCTTGCTCTCCAAGAGGTGGGGATAACTAGGTATGTCCAGAAGGGAACATCAGTGTAAGACCCTTCATATGGGGAGGACTTGGAGGGAAGCGAAGGGTAGGCAGACAGGTAAAGCCCAGTGAGCGAGGAAGCATCCAGAAGCAAGGAGAGCAAGAGATGCTGCAGTTGTGGACTGCAAAAGAAGAGGAGGGCTGGCAAGCCTGGGGCAAGAGCATGTGTGCACTTAAGAGGAGAAAGTGATGGATAGATTCTTCCTCTAAATCAGCTGGTAATTGGTGCTGTGTGTCGGCTGCCAAAGGGTGCGCAGAAACAAGTCCCTGCCTTGAGAGCTCTAAGCCCACCGAGGAACTGGGGTAGCTTTGACTTCACCAATAGTGCAGTGAAACAATAAGGGTCACCTTTACAGCTCTTGTCTGGTCCGTCCTGTGTGAAATCTCACCTTTTACAAATACAATAGCTGCATAGTCACAGTTCGCACGCTTATCACTATTTTTGGCAAATGCTCTATTCATTGAGACTTTTCAACAGAAGATTCAATAGCACCTTACACCCTGGGTTATTTCCACACTGTCTATTTCCATTATCCCCTTAAAATTCTGTAATTACTAAAATATAACCTGGATATTTTTTTTTTTTTTATTATTCTGAATAGGAAAAGTACATTTTTCTTAACTGCACTATTTTTAGGACTCTTTAAACAACATTGTTAAAAAAAAATAAAACAGCTGCAGGCAGGAGCAAACACTGAAAAAAATGCTTCTTGAAAGGTGAATGGCTCAGAAAGTGATGAGCTAGTGAAGAAAGAAGAAGGAACATCTGGATACCAGGAAGGGTCACAGCAACTTACAGGACAGAAGAGATGAAAGTTTGTGTGTAGGATCCTAAAGGCAATAGTTAGCATCCAGCCCTCAGGGTAAGTCATTACCAGATTTTTATGATGGTAGCCTTTGTTCTCTGCCTTTTTTTAATTGCTTCACTCTCTTTTTAAATCTTGGCTTGTTAAACCATCTAGAAAACATAAAGAGGATCAGACTCAGGAGATTTGCAAACTGTTTGAGTATTTGCTAATAAGCAGTCAAGCTGTGTCTGATGACAGTGATGTCTAACTTTTCTTTGAGGCACTGAACTGTCAGGGTTTGTGTCAGCTCTGCACTCTCGGACAAAGCAGACGAGAGCGGAAGAGGAAAAGGCAGCCTGAGGAACCGCATGCCAAGTACTAACAGCTGATAGTAAAACATCCCGTGTTTTGCACCTGGTTGTGAAGAAGAAAGAACAAAGGTGCTGAAACAAATTGCTGCCTATCCTTTTGAAATTTGAAATGAGGAGCTGAAATCCTCCCAGACAAATAATCAGAGCAGGATTCCCACCTGACAGCCATAAAACCAGTGATGTGCTAACAGGGGATCCTTAGAGCTGCTGGTAACGCTCTGCCAGCAAACAGGAGCAAAAACTTGGGGTGAATTGTCCATCTCTGGTGTTGATCAATTCTCCCATTAGGTACAATCTCAGGAGCTCATTAAAAACACTTTTGAGAACACAGTCCTTTTTTAACATTACAAATGTCAATAAATCTTTGGAAGAAGAGACAGGACACACTCTGGCTCCTGCAGAGAGGGGGAGGGAGGCTCTCCCCTCCTATAATCACCCATTCACCCATTGCAGAAGGTATGAACAAGTGTCATCGACACACACGGTGAGCCACAGTCCCCCGATGTGTATTGAAAACTATTTGTCTGCCCCCAGTAAAACTGCTTCTCAAGCACTGGAGTGCCCTGGAAGTAGTGGTGGGTGTAGAGGGACTAGTGATATAAACAAGGCCGAGGACAGCCAGGGACTGTCCCAGCTGTTGTATGGAGAAGCACTTTGTCCTGTGGGCAGAGGGGACATGCTCTAGGTGGGCAGTGCTGTCTCGCAGGGATAAGGCTACGCGTGCCGATGGTAAAACGGACCATCACCATGAAAAGGAAACAGCAAAAGGCATTAAGGTGAGCAGAGACCTTTTGGTCCTTTTGAGCCTAATGTTTTGATTGGAACCACTAGATATTAGTCGGGTAGCTCCAACTGCTGCCTGTATATTAGATGTCCCATATTTGTTTTGCTTTTGGTCAGAAGTTGTGTTAGTGAGCATGTCTGATGTGTTGGCTTCACCTCGCAGTCCAGGCAAGCACACGGGGCACGTCAGATGAGCAGGATCACATTGACTGGAGCATGTCCTCTGCGGATGGAAACCTAGAATCTGCAGTAAAAAGAGAGAAAGGGGGCACATCTAGCATCTTGGAAACTAGCACCTGTGCAGACTCCTGACATTCTGCAGAGCATGCCCACGGAGAGCACTGTGGAAAGCCATCATGCATCCATCAGCTGTGCTACATGACCTACACACAGGAGAGTTCTGGTAAGGCAGACACACAAGACCCATAATGGTAAGGACCTTCAAGCATTGCCTAAAGGAAAAATAAATCATGTCTCCAAACCGATGTCTTCTATCTCACCAAGTGGATTGGCTTATTGATCAGAAAATTACTTGTCTTTTTTTGGTTATTGCATTGTGTTGCATCTGTTATGTTGCTTTCCACCATTATTCACCACACAGCACAACAAGCCAGTGTGACACAATATGCACGTGAGCCAAAAAACGAATCAATGGGGCAACGTCAGACATGCAAAAAAGCCATTGATCATACAAACCACGTGTCTGCACATGAGAGAACAAGAGTGCTTTGAATTATGGCCAAATCCAAGGAATGAGTCTGTATCTATGGCTTAATTTGGAGTAATGTCTTCATGGAGGAGAGGACCAGGGATAATACAAACTACTGAGCCATAATACCCACAGCTGGCTTTGTATACTGCTTTAATTCAAATACTGAAACTTCTTTCCTACATTATCGTCCTTCTGGATTATTGCAGATAGAGGAAGAAACTGAACACATGCTTCCAGATAGGCTTTTACTGCACTTGTGGATACTGCTTTTAACCTCTTTTTGTTGCTGACACTGTCTTTTGAGCCTGTTTCCATTCTTAACTATCCCCACGAATGCACTGCCTCTGAACACGTAGGGTGCAATGATGGAAATGAAAGACTAGGTGTAAGAGGTGAAAACGTTATGGAACTTGTCCTGGGGGTGTGATGATCTACCATTTGAATCTCAAGTCCTTCACACAGATAGCTACATCACCTCTTCATTTTTTTCTAACTGGTAAGGACCACCTTCTCCTACAGCACTCAGGCTTACTTGAGTCAAGATGGCATGGCAGTAAAGCTAAATATTATTTCTAGAAACTTATTATTGTCACCGTAGTTACTAGTTAGCTATTGCACTGCATATTGCATGCAATACATATTGTCTATTACAGAGGATTGAGTCAGTAGGGGTTGAACTCCTGAGATGCAAAGACTGGGTGGAAAGCCGGGAAGCTCCTTGGTGGTGTTAACCACTGGCTGCTTGGTCTGGAGCTGGAGTAAAGCAGATCTCGTGCAACTTACTAAGGGGTCCCCAGTCACAATGTGTGTAATGGAATTATGTGAATGATAGCTCACGAAACTGGTATTTTATCCTACAGATCAAAGCAGATCTAAAAGGTGCCAAACTACGAGGGTGAAGTGGAGAAAGAGGGGGAAGATCAGGTAACAGCGAAGCATGCCAGGGTTTCGATACATGACAGAAATGATTCAGTGCTTCAATATAATCTGCAAGCCCAAAATTCAAATAATATTTTAACTTTCTTGTGTATCTTCTTGTTTTTTTCTGTCATCAATCATCTCCTTTACACTGTACTTTTCTTGTCAGCCCCTTTACCCCTCACCACTCCCCCCTTCCTCCAAACCATTGCTCAAAACTGGCAGAGAACACCTGAAGAAGGAACTCAGCAGGCGTATGGATAAACTGGTTTCTTAAAGTGCCTCTTCCATGTTGTCCTTCTTTCTCATTCAATAACTCTAAAATACCATTTTATATATAATACCATATATATATAATACCATATATACCATATATACCATATATATATAATACCATAATTCTAAAATACCATTTTATATATATATATATATATACATCTATAAATACTTAGAAAATCCTACCTTGATTCTGAACACCTTGTACATGTAAATGTTCAAACAAGATTCCTGAATACTGCAATTAGGCTCTTGTTTGTGCAATTGTATGTTTTACCCATGAAAAGGGAAAGGATTGATGCCAGAGAAGAGGGGCCCCTGTAAGTTGTATTTACCATGCATAAGGCTAAAGTGCGTCATCATAAAGTGCAAAAAAGCAGAAGCGAAGTTTTACCTCCAGCCCATCAGGTATCAACAGCAAGCCTATAAAGTAAAACCCACCAAGTATTTGCTTTCTCTCTCCACCCCATTATAGCTGATGGTGGAGTGATGGAGAGAGCATGAACTAACTGTTATGCCCTGACAGTCAAAGCAGTGGCTGTCTTTCCTGCTGAAGAGTTTCTGTAAATAGCTGAAGTGAATAATGCCTAAGTGAAGAAATCCAAGGAAATCAGGATCCTGCCTGGTGTGATACCTGACAGCCAGAAGGAAAGGTTGTCCCAGTGTTGTCATACCACATTGCACTGCCTGAAATGGAGACAGTGGGAGCTCTGGGTGCTTTCAAACATAGGAATAATAAATTAAACATTTTAAACAATTTAAATCTTGTTTAGATATCTCAACGTGTGCAATCCAGCTTCCTGCACTTAACCTGTCTTTTCCATTTTGGGTTAGCACACCGCACATGAGTACCAGATCTCAAGTTTGCTATATCCATGAAAGACCTCAAGCTGAACACCTCCTGATATTATAAATAGGACTTTAAGGACCTTTGGTTTAGGGCTGGTTTTCTTCTTTTTTGCTCTGTGATAATTTCCACAGTGATGATTTTAGCCACTTGAATGGATAAACGTAACTCACTCCAAATTCTCAGCAATAAATATGATGTTACTCTTCTGGGAGTGCTGTGTCTGAAGCTTGAAGATTTAGAAACTTTTTGCCATAGAAAAAAAGGTCTTGTTGTTTCCTTCCTCTAAGGATGGAGAAGAAGGCCTGCAAAGAAGATCTTTGCCTGCAGGTTGTTTGCTTGAACTGTGACAGCAGAGCATCGACAGCATCTTTAGTATTGACTGTTGGGCTAAAGGTATGTTGTGTGAGCACTTGGCTGAACTAGCTGGTCTGGATGGCATCGTGGTTTGCCTGTGGGAGAAAAGGCACCAGGTTATTCTAACAGAAGGTTATTCCATTAAGCTAAGTGTACCTAATCAGTAAACAAGAGGGTTTTATTGCCATGGTTTTAAAACCTTTGGTTTCTCCGGGTAAACTGGGGGATCAGGCAGAAAGTTAGGACAA
>JAVJGJ010000037.1:99542782-99575836 GCA_035590215.1 Microhierax caerulescens
ATCATTCAAGATGCTCCATAATTGCATAACTGCATAGAAGAATGAGGCTTTTTCTGAATGAGGTCAACTGAATATTTTGATTATTTACGTAGAAGTTTTTATTTCTGGATGACAGCTCAAATGAGGGAAAAACTCAACAAAACAGAAAGAACAATAGAACAATCTTCTGCTACACTCCAGGAGGACTGGAGCTGTTGGGAGTCTCCAGAGGACAGGCTTCTCGTCGAACGAAACCTGCTCCGACTGGCAGTGTCATTCTTGCTCCAGCCCTAAATGCTTTCCTTGCCCTCCTGAAACTGTCCCTCTCAAAACTGTGTGAAACCTCTGTGTTCTCAGACATCATCTGCATAGTTATTGCTTACAAATCTGTCAGGCTTCAGAAGGTTTTCATGCCAGAAGCCCACAGGGTGATTTCTTAGCAGATTGCACAACCTTTTCTGGTGAAAACCATATTGCAGTTCCACTACGGGGGCATCACAGCAGCATTCAGGATACACAACATGTTCACCTCTGATGTCGAATCACCCAGCACCCACTGCAGAGATCACGAGATCATTGATACTGGAAGGTTTTCCTTCTGTCATGCACATGTTGGGAGGGTAACAGCAAGGGCCATACCACAACTGTGGGAAACATGTTGGCAGACTTGTGACATGCCACGTGGGAGCAAAGCACATGACAGGTCACTCAGGAGTGCACCCCCGGGTCCACTGTAAAACTTGGGTGCTCCTGAAATATCCGTTCAGTTATTCCAAATGGCCCTCAGGGCACCCCTGCTGGCATGCCAACAGTTACACTGTGTGGATGGATTTTCTTCATTCTTTTTAATAACAAAATGGTGGTTTTGTTTTGATGGGTTTCAAATGTCTTGACTCTTCCTTCTTCTCCCTTTCAGCACGGAGGAATACATTTACTAATCGTTTAGTCTTCGAGGGCTGCTATCATTTTAAACTCAGACCCATGACTTTTTCTCGTATGCCTTTTTTTGTTCTTCCTAATGCTTTCCCCCAGATTGTTTGTACAGCACAATTTAATTAATCTGAGTGCTTCTGATTTGTTTGTGTTAAGGAAAAAAAAAAAAATCATACTAAACTTTGAGGATTCTGTGCAAAGCACTAAATTAGTTTCCAAGATCCATAGCCCATGAAATGGCCGAGTGGTGTCTGTGCCATGAATGGCTTTAACATTCTGTGAAGGACCTTGATATTAATTTGGAAGCAGAATCCAATACCTTGAAGATTTCTAACCTAAGGATATTTGTGCCTTCAAAGTTCATGAGCCGTGCTGCTGCTTAATGGAATACACCCATTCTGTGTACTTTTTATGGATTTTATTAAAAAGAGTGAGCTGGGCAATATATGCATAGCAAATATATTGCTGATTGTTTCTACAATTCTACTAACCTGAGGTCATAACTGAAAATAAATCTTTGAGCAAACAGGATCTATTGTCAAATTAATACAACAGGTAATTAGGTCCAATTAAGAGGTTGTCTCTAGGAGGAATAATTGTGCTTTCACTTTACACAGGATGAACTGTACAGGGGAGACTAGTTACCAGAGGAGGAAGGCTCTCCAGCACTGCAGAGTCATCACTACAGCTGATCGATCTTGCCGATGAAGGGCATTTGTTTCTATAGGATGGAAATGCACATAGGCTCTAAATCTCCACTCTCATCTCAGACCTAGTCAGATTAAATCACTCAAGCAAATAATAAATGTTTTTTGATTCAGCTGAGAAAAGATATAGCCATTTAAGGGCTCACAGCACCTTTCATCTTAGCCCTTGTATCTTCTGATCTCTTATTATGTATTCTCAGTTTATTCGTATTTTTCCCAGTCATTTCCTGATGATTAAATCACTCCTTCTTTTTATTTATCAGTCCTTTATCTAGACACTGTTAGGCAAAATTAGCCTGAATGAAATTAATCCAATGAAAATGAATGACAGCTGACTATTCCCACTAGTAAAGGTATTGTTCCTCTTCCTTGTCTTTCCCAATAGACAGATATCCTAGTGTAAATTAAAGAAATCAGCAAAAAGGGGGTTTACCCTTACAAAATAGGAGAAAACGCAATAAAGAGTGTGAACTTCTGCTTCATTCCTTAGCAGGTGTAAGATACATGGTTCGTTTTCTCAAGCCATGTGGTGGAGGCTTAGCCAGACGTTGCAACCCACGTGGCACCTTGCGTCACGCTGCGGCGCGGCCAGGCTGCTTTTGACATTGCTCTTTCCAAAAGAGGCAGCTGCTTGTGGTCCTGCGTCGCGTTGACGGCGTCAGGAGTCGGGGTTGCTTTCCTTTGGTGCTGCGTGCTGTCACTGAAAGGGCTCCCCGTTTGCAATGCCCTGGGGGTCACCCACTTCAGCCTGAGAGCACGGTGGAGATCTCTGCCACCGAACAGCTTTGGTTTTACCGGGCCAGCCGGGACTGGCTGCAGACCACAGCTCTTTCAAAAGGGAAAAAGAGGGGGCCCCTCCACGGAAGGCTGTGTTGTCCATTCCCTCTGAGAGAACAGACACAGGACCTACAAACAGCACCCACAAAAAATCATAGGAGAAATTCTATAATCCATAATCTCATGACCATGTTCATATGAATTTCTTTCATGGTAATTACTTCAGAATCTGGACTTTTTACTGACAAGTGTTAGTGAAAAAATACTCCTCGATGCACGGCGTGTCCTAGGGGAGCTTGACTGAAAGCATAAGCTGCTCTTACACTTTCTGAGGATTACCTTTCCTTCAGAATTATCCCTGTCCAAATCAGGTGTGGGTCCTTACTCCTCAGAGGCTGTAGAAATTTTCACTGTCTGAAAACCCTGCTTCTGTTCTTTCAGGCTAAACTCAAGGTATGGAGTCAATAAGCCAAAAAGCAATATCCACCCAAGTGCAGATGCTCAAACAGCCAGAGCTGTAATCGACTGACATTTGGAATTACACGTGAGAAGCCGAGGCAAGGCTTTTACTTTATTAGGTGTTAAAGAGCCAGATACGCAGATGTGAGACAACACAGGAATGGTGTCAAGAAAACCATTTTACTCCCAGGATCTGGCAGCCAAAGACACCCAAAACATTAAAAAAAAAAAAAAAAAACAACTACAAGACAGTTTTAAACAAGCCAGTGGATCATGGGTTCAACACACAGTGCAGGTGTAGACTTAAACACTCTCCAGACAAGCTAATTGATTAGGGAAAGTCATTACTTATATCTCTTGAGTTTACTAATGGGAGACCGGAGGGGTTTAAAAGCATATCAGGTTTCTGAGAGACTGGCTCTGGGGCTCTGGGCTGCATTTCAAAGTACATCAAATGCTGCTGTACCTCGCCTGGATATCTGACACGCACCGCGGCGCGGGGACGCAGGGGGCTGGGGGGAGCACCCCCTGCCCCGCGGCTCTGGTCCCTCTTTCCCCCCATGCTGCTTATGCTTGGGGTAAGCACGCAAAGCACCCAGACAGCAGCCAGCGGTGTTTAGGGTCACCCTGCTCCTCTTCCTTTCTTTAAAAAGCACCAGTCTGGGTGGGCTGGATCTGTCCCAAAAAGGGGAGGTGCAGCCTGCACCTGCCCAACTCAAAGTGCTGCCGCTGTCCCAGCATGACTTTGAAATTCTCCAGCAGACTTGACTTTTTTTTCCTTTTTTTTTTTAACTTTTTCTTCTTTCCTTTTTTTTTTTTTTTTTTTTTTTTCCCCAGGAGTTGTGGTGGTGGGAGAACCTGTGGAAGAGAAAGCTTTGCATTAAAACTAGACGTGGCAATATTTGAGGTATAAGGACATTCAAAAACCACCTGGGCTGGCCTTTCAGGAAATGGAAAAGATGACATGCCATGTATTTGCTATCACTGATCTGTATGTAACCACCAACACTGGATTAAAGGCAAAGTTGGATGCTTCTGTTCAAATCACTTAGCCTGGAATAGTTGATGTTTAAATTGTCACCATTGGGTGTTGGAGCCAAAGCCCTTCTGAGGCAAATGAAGTTGTTCACACTTCTCCTGGAAGTATTGCTCCCGACTGCCTGCTGCCCCTGTCACACACCGCTGCCTTGCTTCCCTCTCTGAGGGCTGTCTTGGAAATCCTGCGGTTAAAAAACTTCAGCTTTAGAAGAATGAAAGCATACATTTTGCAGAAAATGAGGACAACACGAGAAAAACCTGAAGTGCTGTTTGGATTGACTGTGTCCTAGCTCATGACAAGCTGACCAGGCATGGGTTAGTCTCTGCTAGTCACTACTGAAGTGAATTTTAAAGTTCTGACAGCAAATATTATACAGATTTTATAAACACACTCTATTTTTAGGTACTCTATAAGTGGTTTGCGCATAGCTGTGTTCTTATGCAATCACTTTGCTATCCATACGTTTTTTCTTAAAGGAAGAGGCGCTGTCTGTCCATCTTCACACAATATGACAAATTGGCAAAAGCTTCCAGGGACGGGGAGCTGTATTTTCACCTCATTATATTGGAAGTTAAATGTATAAAGCTTCACATATCAAAGTGAGATAATAGCTTTTACTAAGTTTAAGGGTAAACTAGATATCTGCTCTGATGTTATATGCCAAAAAAATAATATTTATGTTCAGCAGCGTTTGTGCCCTCGGTATGTTTCCAGGGGGGATTCATCTCTTTTGTACAGCTGTTAGTATGAAGGAAAGGGAAATGAAGAAAAATAATGGCCAAATAAAAATAAAATAATTCCATGCTGCCAGCTCCTCAGGTTTTCCTACGGGAAATGAAGAGCAGGTACTCACTGAGGTAGGACCTTGCTTGAAATTAGTGGTATCGTGTAAGATGCTCACGAGGACTGGTAATGCTTTAAGGGACAGGTCAAATGACGTATGGGACCCAGGCTGCTGTTTGCTTTGTCTGCTGCCTTGTTCGCAGAAATGACTGACCTTGGTTGTTGGGAAGGTGCAAGAAACCCTGACTCAGCTTTTTCCAGGGGGCAGTTGTGGCCCTATAAATGTCCTTTCCAAATAAATGTCTTCCTATAAATGCCTCCCCAGCTGTTAGAGACCACCACCACACCCTGACTTTCTATAGACCTTCTAACTTAGTTCAAGTAAAAGCTTTAACTAGTGTAGCTACTACTATCTGTAGGAGTGCATTACTCATTAAAAGACGCCGGGAGGTTGGTCAGCCTTGGCTGCGGCTGTGCGGAGCGTGGTGGTGGCATGGAGAGCTACCAAGCTCCAGGCAGGCTGTGGTGGGGGAGCAGCGCAGTGTCCGAGTGCTCCGGGCTCCCGTGCAGCCACTCGCATGGACCTGCGCCCCGGGGGCTCCTGTGGCGATGAGCCCCGCAGCATCTTCCTGGGATTTCAGGTTCCCATCCCTGAAGGTCTGGTCCCCTGGAATTTGGTGTTGTGAGAGGTGTAACGGGAGTTCTTCACCTACGACATTCAAGTGCACATTTATTTCTAAACTTGTGTTTCACAGTGGTCTCTTTCTTGCAGTCAAGAGAAATTTTTATTTGCCAAGGTACATTATATGTTGTCTGTATATACACGCACACACATATATAGACATATATATGTCGCACCTTTATAATTTTCCTTGTGCTTTTCAGAAACCGTTCTAAAGTGTCTGTGTTGAGGTGACCAGTATTCCACACAAGGCTGCATCACTGCCAGCTTGTGGCACAACTCCTTTTCCAGAGGAGAACCTTGGAAACCAGCAATGCTCCCCACCGGCTCTAAACAGGAGTGCTCTGCCTCTCAGTGTGCGTCTATCATTGATTAACAAAGAACCTGTAAAGGAAATTAAAGGCCCTTAAATACCCACCCTTGGCTTTCTATAGGACCAATAAACTAACATTGGCTTGTGTCTAATTCCTGACTCAACACTCAACATTTAGCTGTAAATGTCACAGAACTACCAAACCCCTTTCCCACCTCGCAAAATGAGATCCACAAAAATTTATATGCTTTTCCTTTAGGCATCCTGCGCTGGAAGCTAAATAAGACTGGAGGTTGCTTTGATAGCACTGTGTATCAGTAGAACGAAGATGGATTCCAAAACACTGTATTAAACCTGTGGCAGAGCTGGTAGTCAATTAGCTAAAGCATTAAAATGAGATTAAAAGAAGTTAAAAAAAAAAAATCCATCTTGTGGCTGGAGTAAACATGAAATTATATAGGATGGTTGGGTTTTTCTAAATGTCATTCAGTTGTGTGTGAATGTAGCAAACCAATTAGATAAAATTAAATTTCAAGCCTGATTGACTTTTAAATATTCAATTTGAGCACTGCATTTTGTGTTTATTGCATTGCTCAGGAAACATCTAGAAATGGTTGTTGAATCAAGGAATTAAATGAAACTTACACTGTCAATAGCCTAGCTGGGGTTTCTGTGTGAGTGTGATGGCAGTTCTGTTATATTCAGCACCATTAAATGCTGAATATCCACAGAACACAGAACTATACGTCTGAAAAAGGACACACTGCCTGCTGGAGAGCTCTGGCATTTATAGCTGGATAGCACTGGCAGATAACGAGAAGTCTGATACCATGGAAATCATAACTATGAAATATATAACAATACTAACCCATGAAGATGGAATATATATCATGAAATATTGGAGGATAATTCAAATCTGCACGGCAATCTGCTTTTCATTTCAAGTGTCGAGCCTATGTAAGCCATAAGTTATCCAGGTATTACTCATGTGGGAAATAACTACAAATTTAGTACAACCCATGGAACAGAAAAAAAAAAAAAAAAAAATCCACATGGGGAGACCAGGAAGGATGTAATGTCCTCCCTCTCCCCACCCCCTCTGTCTGTGAGGAAGAAAAGGGCTTCTCTCAGAAAAACACGCTCCCCCCTCGTGGAGCCCCCCCACCCCCCGCAGCAAGGAGCTGCCTCTATCCACCACAGGGAAGCACGAGCAGCCTATGGTGACCCCCAGGTCCCCCTTGTCCTTAGCACCCTTTGACCACCCGAGAGGAAGCAGAGTGATGCTACACGAAGCGTGTCCCTACGGCCCGTATCAGCCGGGGCTTCTCCCCCCGGGGCGAAGGGGCCACCGCTGCCTTTCGTGCTGCATTTGATGCGCTGGGAAATGGGCTTTGGACCAGAGAGAGAAGGGAGGAGAGAAAACCTGTCTCGGGGCTGAAAGGTTGAGACAATATGTCATATGAATATTGTTTTTTCATGCTTTTTATGACAATCCTACTCTCAGTCAAAGGTCAGAGTTTCCCATTATCCTGTTCCGGCGTTATCAAAGCTGTGGTAAGAAAATATCTGAATGAAAAGCTACTGATACCTTTTTCCCCCCTGCTGATAAAACAGAGCAGCTCCAGGCAACAAAAAGAGAGAGGAAGGGGAAGAGGGAAATAGTTTATCCTTTTCATTCCTTTATTTTCCATTTTTTCTGCTGTAGTAACCTTTATACCATCATCCTTGCTGCTCTCCTGAGGCAATCAATTTTCTTATTAAAAGCAAAATATACAAATGGTGAATGAAAGCACCGTGATGGAATTCCCCCAAAAATCATCTCTATGTCTCCCTTTAGCCACCAACCCCAGAAATATTAACAACTGGAGGTTACTGTGGAAAAGGATCTCGTGCATGTTCCTGTGCCTACTCAGAGGAGCAGGAATCTGTCGTTCAGCATATCCACAGCAGGTTGGGGTTTTTTTTCAGTAAAGAAAACTTACTGTCAGAGGTTCCAGGAAGCTGATATTTTATTTTCTTTATTTTACTGCAAGAAAGTGCTGACTTTCTAGCTGACTATTTCTTCTTGACAGAAACTACAGACTATTTTAATTTCTTTGATCCCACTGGTAAAATCTATGCAGTCTCAATAAGAGATCCGAGTACAAAAGAAGCGCACAATTTTCAGTAGAACTTCACAGAGAACGAGCCCTCTCAAAAGCACCGTTCAAGGTAGTTCCTGCTAGAACACAGATGAAAAACATCACTTTGACACACAAGCCAAAGCCAGCCAAGCCCTTGGATCATTCCCAGGGCTCAGAATTAAATGTGTCTGTGAAACAACCTATTCGAGATAATGATATACAAATGAGTGTAGCGTGCATCCAGCTTTGCTTTGGCAAGTGTCCTGGGCCATGATTTCCTGCGTCGAGGATCCCACCCTCAGACAGGAATAGCCAGCTACACGAGTGCAGGCTGAGGAGTAGCTGGCTGGGGAGCTGCTCTGCAGAAGGCATCTGGAGTTGTCATGTCTCTAACCAGATTGCGCTGAGATGTTGTTGCGAAAAAGGAAAAAGTCATGATAAAGCAAGTAGTGAAGTCTTGCCGGCGAACACGCGAAGCAATCCTTCTTACTCTGCCCAGCTCTCCTACAGCCTCAGCTGGGAACTTTGCTCTTTCAAGGAAGACACGGGACAGCTGAGCAGAGCCCAGATTATTCAGTAGTCTAGAAAACACGTGAATAGAAATTGAGCAAATTGGAGTTATTCAGCCTAAAGAGAAAACTGGAGGAATAGCAAGAAAACAGCCTCCAGAAAGGTGAAAAGCTGCAGCGAAGAGGGATGGGATAGGAGAGGGAGGAGAGCGATAACACAGTCTTAAATCTCAGCAGCAAAAAAATCAGCAAAGAGGTTAAAAATATTTTCTAGCAGGAGGGACAGGGTGCCAATGGGCTAGGTTGCCCTCGGAGAGTTGCCAGCATCAGAGAATTTTGAGGACACATTAGACAAATATTGATCAAGAATAAAACCAGGTACCATCAATCCTTCCCTAGGGCAGGGATGTACTCGATGGCACAGGGTGCTACAAAATTCTCTGGGAAGTGATACGGATTCAGCCTGTGGTCAGCCGCAGCCCCTACACATCACACACCATCCAAATTACTTGTGTTGAGAAGTAATTACTTCTGCACGGCCTGTGTGGGAGAAGGACGTGCGAGGTGGCTGTCCTAGGGGCAGGGCGATGCTGCCTCCTCCTCTGGGACCTGTGACTGGCACTGAAAGCTGTTTCTGGGACTGTTTTCACAGAGGTCCCACTGAGTGGCTTCCCCACTGTTCCAGTGTCAGTGGTGGAGCAGATGACCTCCCCCGGAGCTGCCTCCCTGCCCCAGTGAGGATGCGAAGCCCTGCTCTGGCCCCTAGCTGGATGGCAGGGCAGCTGTGCCGGTCGTTAGCACCCTCCCAGTTAAGCTGAGCGTTTCAGGCAGTGTGATGGGGAAGTCTAGCACTCCGTAAGAGAAGGGACTGATTTATTTTGGGGGGAAACACAGGGCGCTTCAGGAATGCTGCATCCCGAGGTGAGCCAATTTATGCACGCTACGTGCCACCCAGCACCGGGGCTGCTGCTTCCCCCGCTGCCCATGCACCAGCCTGTACCTGAAGTCAGAGAGATGTCATGTCACTGTCAGCTAATGCACGGGAGGCTGTGATGTGGCTGAGTAGCAGAAGACAGGTGGCACACGCTTGACTGACACTGACAGCCTGACATTTGACAAGTGAGTTTTAGACAGGAGGATTTTTCTCTGTGCTGGGAAGCACTTTACGAACACTGACTAAGCTTCATGGTACTTCTTATGCCACCTCCCCCTCACAAACGCAGAAGCTAAAGCTCACCAGTTTAGCTTCACTTCTAGCAGAGATGGGAGGTGACTTGCTGTTGGCTGGACACTTGATGTTGTTGGCTGGCACTTCTACCTCCCTGCCTACAGCGGGATGTCCTGAGCAGGTTTAGATGATTCGTCAGGATGCTCAGGCACCACCAGCACTCCTGCCTGGCTGGCTGGCATGCAAATGCTCCTGGACACAGCAAACTACTTCTGCTACGTGGCCAGCTGCAGAGCCTGCCCACGGTTATCACAGGAACGGGCAGGACCGAAGCGCTGGCAGAAAGGACCAACTTCCAGGGCCCCATGCTGACAGCTGGGATGTGCACGCGTGCACTCCCACTGCCATCCATCACACTCACACATGTTCTCACAGGCCTGCAGAGACGAAACAAAAAATACTTTGTTTGTGTCTACCAAATTAAATCACATCCCCACCTTAGGTATAATTAAACACAGATGTATCATAAGCTAGGGCAAGCCCCAGACCTGTGTGAATAATTGTTGTACAACAGCAGCAAAGGGCAGCGCATCCAAAATTAGCAACTTCGCTGTAGTGCCAAATTGGCTGTTTGCCACTGAGACATTCTTTCTGCCTTTTCTCCTTGTTGTTGGGGGGTTTGTTTCTTTCTTTGGTTTTGTATTGGGTTTTTTTCGGAGAATTTTGAAATTATGAGTTTGTTTGTTTTGTTTGTTGGGGTTTTTTTTTTTGTGTGTGTGAGAGAGCCACTGAATTCCCAGACATCTAGGGATTTTGCTTTGGGTTTGCTTCTTTGGAGGCTCACGTCTGCTCATGAATGCTGTGCCACAGAAAACACGTCCCTTGGGCTCGTGCAGTGCCGGCTGGAGCAGCTGAGCTCAGGGTGAGCACGGCTCAGGCGGTGGCTGCTGTTGTCTCTGCCCCATGACTGAGGTGGTGGCACCAGCCAGGCCCTGTGCACCAGCTGAAGAGAGCAAAGCTCTGTGCTCCCCCCCTTGCAGAAAGCCTCCGGTAGTGACGCTTTAATAACACAATATTCTTGCCAGGCTGCAAGTGTTTTATCAGAAGTCACCAGCAGGAATAGTTTCTGAGAGACATTTCTGCTCTTTGGAGTTGCTGGCAGCTGGGGAGCAGCGCCATGGGGGCCCTGCCAAGCAGCACTCCAGGCAACCCCCCATCTCTGAGCGCAGGGTTTCTCCTGGCAGGCAGTAATGAAAGCAGCCCACGGGAGTGGGCAGACCACACAAAGTTTTCATTTCCCTTTCCTCCTTCTGCCTGGGGGCCAGACACCCCTGCTGGTTTTAAGCTGGTTGTATGGTGCGCTGCACCCAGGGTAAAATCCAGCAGGAAGAGGAACTTGGCCTGGGGAAGCCAGTGCTTGCCCTGATGCATGCCCCGTGTGCTTGCCCTGGTGTTTTCTCTGCATGCTTGCCTTGATGCATACCCTGCATGTTGCCCTGATGCATGCCCTGATGCTTGTATGCATGCTTGCCTTGCATGCTTGCCCTGATGCTTGCTGTGCATGCTTGCCCTGATGCATTCCCTGATGCTTGCCCTGATGCATGCCCTGATGCATGCACCTGCATCAGAAATCTGCTCTCCCCACACAGAGGTGGGATGGGCACAAGCAATGCGCAGCTGGTGCAAAGCTGCAGCACTTCACCTGAGCGATAACATGAGATCAGGAAAAAAAGTCCGTAGTGGCCACGCATATGTTATAGTGGGCTGTCAGGTTGCCTTCAACAGCAAGCATTACTCCTGCACCATCTTTACATTCAAGGCCATCAAGACACTCAGCAATCAAAAATTCTGCACTCTCAGGGGAAGCACCACCACTGTGGAAGAAGAAGCGCTGAGGTTTTAGCTGGTATCTAAGCGTTAAGTCAGCTCCATCTGTAGTCTGTAATTGCCTTCAGCGGGCTCTCCGTAAAGCTCTAAAATTACTCACTTGTTTATTAGCAGCAGTAAGAGTACTGAGAAATGACCACTGATAGGGAAAGGAGTTTGAGTTCCTCGTTGGTTTCCACAAAAATCGGGAAACTCACGACAAAAGAGAGAAAACCTACATCTTGGTTATCCCCTGTGGGCAAGCAGAGGAGCGGGATGAAGTAGCCGTAGGTGCTTCTGGCAGAGCAGCTGGAGAACTGGTTGTAGCTGGTTACACATCGGTTGCTACTAAGGCAAAATTTGGGATTATTTTCACAGGGGATGTGCTGATGTCACCACATTAAGAGCAGACATGGTGATTTATCAGTAGCTAGAAATCTCACCCCGCTGGGTGCCTCTGGTGACGCTTTAGTTATGAAACTTTAGTTATTATTTAGTTATGCAGTTCTCCGACATCGCTCTGTAGGGCCATACGTTCTACTGCATCAGCCGATCCCGACCCCATGGCCCCCAAACTCTCTAAGCTATCAACAGAAAGCAAAATGTGTCTGTGACTCGTTGGGAGACTGCAAAACCAGTGTGGGTTGTTTTTCTTTTTTTAAAGGGGACTGTTCGCCTCATTTTTCTTAAATCCAGTTCTCATTGTACGTTGTAACATATGGTCCTCATTTTGCAGGTGCTGAGCTTTTTTTGGTCTGCTGGGTGTTTTTTTTGCTCTGGCCACATTGCTTCTGGGCAGAAGGAGAGGACTTGCCTTGTCTGTGTATGTGTGACCGACTTTGAAAATGCAAGTTACAGGACGGTTCTGTAGTGCCACCAGTTACGGTTACTTACGTGAAACTGCAGCGTGAGCAAGTCCTGAGAAGCAAAAACCACTGAGCTTGTAGGAAAATACAACTTAACATCATCACAAGTGCTTCTTCCTTGCCTTACTGGAAACTGCTGCGGTGATTCCCAGACCTACTGCACAGAACTGTTGTGCATAAATTCAGAAATTGATTTGAACCATCGGCCAACATTTATTTTTAGAACTGATTGTTTAAATTTAATTCTGGCACTATTTTGTGACTTGACTCGTACACTATTGTAAATGTGTTCTGTTGAGTCAGGCTTAGCCTGCAAATTACATTTTTAGAAGACAGGTTTCTGCAGAATCTTAGAATAGTTGAAGTATTTCACTGTGGAAATGTGTGTTGATTTTTAAATACAGATAATAAGCAAGCACTGTAAATGCTTGTAAATAAGTTAATGGTTTTTAAAATCCAAAATAAATGGAAACCTCTTTCTTGTTGTAGAAAAATGACTCTCCTGAGAAGCATCCTGATCTGAGGAGGAGTTTGCTTGCATGGATCGGATATATTAGCTCACTTGGGTGTTGGGAGCAGTGGTCCCAAATAAGCCTCCGTGATGTTGTCAGCAAAACTTCTTTACATCAGGAATCCAAGATCTCACCTCCACATTCTTGTCTCAACGTGGCTGCTCACCTATAACCCATCCTGTGTACTGTCTTCCACCTCTTTTGGCCTCCATCTCCCTTCTCCCATCCTTCCACCCACGATGAAGATTCCAAAGTGCCATGGGTTTGCTCAGAGCCTGCTACTGTGAAAGTAGCAGGGTGACACTAAGAACAGCGATCACACTCCTGCCACTATAAAATGCTAAATAAAAAATTAAACATTTCATTTTTGTCACAGTTCACCTTTTTTAGCTCAAAAGAAATATTCTGAATGGGAAGGAACTTTTACAATGAAGACTGTGTTGTGAGGAAGCCTGATTTAATTTTGTAGTACGGTTATTAACCAGAGCGACTCTAAATCACCAACCTCCATACAATTATTAAGGAAGAAGAAGAAAAAGAGAAGAGGAGCCATTTAAGAGAGATTGTAATTTTACAAGGCATGAAAGCAGCATGAGAGCAGCATTTATGGAGTAGTTTGTGCCTAGCACCTGGCCTGGGTTTTTGCATTTCAGAGTTGCAATAATCCACAGTCTTTTCAGGGGAGGTAGGGGTTGTTGTAACCTTGCAGCATAAACCTGCTTCTCTGTTTCTACTCTGCATGCCAACGGTGTCACCTTAGTGTCACTGATGTGTCGTCTCAGCAGTCATTTCACAGTAGCAGTAAACCCGCTGGACAGTGACTCTTGTCACATAGAAATTTCCAGAAAAATCTATTTTACACTCAGGGAAGTACGCATTTACTCCTGAATGATTGCAAACACCTATTTGGAAAAACAATCTAAAGAGAAACCGAAGCCTTTGATTTTTTTTTTTTATTTTAATTTTTATTTTTAATAAAGGATGCAAAATCTCAGAAGTTACAATTCCCATCTTTAGCCATTTCCATAAAGCATTAAATGCTGGGTAACTTTCCTCAGACCCAGTGTGCCTAAAACATTAAATACATATAAGACAGCCTCTTTTTTGCCAGACTGCACAAGGTCTGGCTCTCTCCTTAGCCATCTCAAAGCAGATGTTTGTTTATGGGCTCCAACCAGTGTAGCACTGGTTTCCTCCCCGCCTCCATTCTCCCTGTTCCCCCCTTCCTGACTTTCAGCCTCTCTGCCTTACTAGCAAGCAACATGCAAGGAAAACCAGTCCAGTGATGATTTCCATCCCAGTTTCACTCCCTCTCCTCTTTCTCCTTCCCTTTTCCCTGTGAAGCATTTGCGATATTTACTTTGTTGGCAATTTAAGTGTCTGCAGACGCCTTGGAATAAGGGTGCCCCATAGTCTGGCTCAGCAGGAATAGACAGGGTTACGCTGCTGATGGGGGAGTTAAAATGGCTTTGGGGAGAAGCCAGGGACCCACAGGGAGGAAACGTAGGTGCCCCTGGCCGGACACCTACCCCAGAAACAGGTGGGTGGCGGGAGACAGGCCCCATTCTGGGTGGAAGAGCACGTTAAGCAGCTGGGGGTTGCTGCTGCTCATGCGGCCGGGCTCATTTTGTGCCGCGCTGAATAAAGTTCAATGTCTCAGCATCTCCCCGCGGTCCCCACGGAGCGAGGCTGCTGCCGGGACAGCGGGCTCGGCCAGGCGTGGCGGCAGGACAAGAGGAGCCACCGCCGCAGAAGGCGTTCGGATTGGGAAATACTCTGTCAGAGAAAAGGGAGAGGTTGGGAGAGGGCAGGGAGGGGCGAAGGAGGCGGGGAAGGGGAGCAGGACACAGCGGGCTGGTGGGATTCACGGCATCCCAGGGCCCTCAATAGGGTATTGTCCCCAGGCAGGGGTCCTGCTGGCAGCCAGGGGCAGGGGATGCTTCCCCCGACGGTTGCCAGCTGGCAGGTAGCCTGGGGGGGCCGAGGTGGCCCTGCAGGCACAGTTTGTGTCCGTGTCCCCCCCCAGCAGCGAGGGAAACGTGGAGCCTCTTCCCCAAAATCCACGTGGCGCTGGCTGTGTTTATTCAGGCCCCAGCGGCCAGCTGTCAGGAGCCTGTGAATGATGACAGATTTTTTAATGATGGCGCTTTCAACCATAATGATCAGTTTGTGTCGCTTTCCATTTTCAAAGCTGATTTTTTACCGAGGAAGAAGGCTGAAACCTTTCTTTAATGAAATGCGGAGCCCAGGACCCTCCTTTGCATGTGTGCCTCTCCCCAGCCCTGACGGAGGAGCTCATTATCGTGGGCTTTTCAGGCCCACAAAGACAGGCTCTGCTAATACTCCACAGCACCTTTCACATGCTCATTCATGCTTTTTTTTTTATTTCATTTTATTTCCAGTCTAGTTTCAGCAAACAAACAGTCCGTGGGGGGAGCATTTCTGATTTGGGCTTTAGGAGGGAGGGCATGAGGAAGGGAGATTGCTCACGTCGGGGAAGTGGGAAAGCTTTTAATTAACTATATACACATGAATATGCTCACTGAAATCACTGGAAATGCAATATACCTGCTGGGCTCCTTGGTTCCCTTCCCAAGCTCAGCCATTCCACAGCACAAGTACCACGATTCCCCACCTGTAAGACAAGGCAAACAGCACTTGGCTCCTTTGGATAGTGTTATGCACCTAAAAAAAAGGCCCATAAAAGCCCAGTAACATTACTATCTGTGTCCATAAACTCAGCAGTAAGTTTAGCAAGCACTTTACTGCATCAGTGTCCTTCAGCGGGAGAGATGGGTAGCAAAGGGAAAAAAAAGTAAACTGAGTATAAATGTATCATTTAAAACATATTTGAAGTTAAAAAAAATAATGAAAATGCACCGGATGCCCTGACTGCAAGTAACACTTTGATCACATTATTTTTAGTGCATTTGCTAACAGAGGACGTCATCAGGACACCACTGAAACTGAGGAAAGAGCTCCCAGTGCTTTCAAACACCAGTACACAAGACCAGCAGAGCCTGTTCCACCAAGACAACCAGGTGCTGCTCTGCAGCCGGTCGATGCCTGCTGTGAGATGCCGCGGGGCCGTTCCCAACCCGGGGCCAAACACGTCCAGACCTTTACTGTTATTTGAGGAAGATCCCCAAAGTTGAGACCTAAGGGCTTAATGGTTGGTCCTGCAACACCTCCACACCTCGGTTCTCCAACGGGAAGTGCTAAGTGCTTCCATCAGGAAGGCGAGAAAGTGGGATGACTGAGAAGAAGACCTGGAGCAGGCGAGTAGGGAGAAAGGTAAGAGACAGCAAACCCACCGTGAAACGCTGGGCAGGGCAAGAGCCTGCCGTCCAGCTGGGGGGGTCCCCTCAGGAAAGCCAGCCGCTGCTGTGCAGAATGAGCTGAGGCTGCTAGCTGGTTTCGTTTGGCGGCCATCAGTCAGAACAAACCAAACTCCCCTGCGCAGCAGACAGCCTTTCTCATTTACAAGACCCACTAATATTTTTCATAATTGCCAGATTATGTCGATCTGCTGGTCTCCCTTCTGTAAACGAAGACTAATTAAGCACTTGCGGAGGCAGAATGGTTTTGATTGGGATGCTCACATGATTAAAATTTGCTATCTGTTACCAGTTTGCTGAATCGCCGCTGCATGCAGAATGAACTGAGACAGCAATCGCATCTGGCTGGCATCTCGCTTCCCTCTCTGTGGCCCCAGTGCGGATCCGGCGCACCTTGGGGCTGCCTGAATTAATGCCCCCGAACTTAAGACAGATTGAATTTAACAAAGCATTGGGTACACGTACAGCATGAAGAATGTCTTGTGCTCCAGTCACACCTCTTCTCCGGCATCAAATCCCACATCACATGCAGAACCTCCCTTGCCGTGCTGGTACCTCACAGAAAACAGTCCTGTTATACCAGAGAACTGAGGTTACTGGTTTTACACTCCAAAAAATCTTTCCATGGTTACAGCTTCATTGGCCTAAGTAACAGTGTTTTCCTTATTTCCTTTTTTTCTTTTAGCTGTTTCTGTTGAGAAAAAATGGAATGCAGAAACCTGAAACATGAGCTGAAACTTTTTCTAAATGATCAAATGATGCAAAAAGTTATGGCAAGAGACAGAGTGAAGAAAATCAGCTGCTGAGCTCAGAAGAGAAGGATCTTGTGATCAATTAGACAGAAAGGTAGGACCCAAGAGCCACAGGCACTTTTGTTTATTACTTCTCTGTAGCCAATGTCCAGATACAGGAGAATTCTCTAAATTTAAGAGTATGGGGCAGAAGCACCTATTGGAAAAAAAAAAAAAAATATCTGCCACCAGTCCCCCTAGATGAGAGTTTACAACACACTGAAATAAGTTAATCCAGGTAAAGTCATTCATATTGACACAGTCTGTCTCCAGCCGGGGGAGGTAAGGGGGGTTGCTGCAGGAATGGGAGGAGGGGGCAGCCAGGGCCGGGCTGGGGGCTCAGCCCTCTTCTCCCTCCGCACAGGCGATGGGAAACTCAATACCCTGGCGAGGGACTGCCTGGGCTGGGGTTTCCCATGTGGAAAGCACATAGGGCATGGTCTGTCCTGCAGAAATTAGAGCCTGAGAAGACCAATTAAGCCATTCCGAGGGACCCCCCGAAGCCAATTCAAAGGCTGTTCCTCTACCAGAGACTCCATTGTGGGGTTTGGGTTTTGTTTTTTTTTTCAGTGTAATTTTAAAAGTCCCAAGTGACAGTGCTTTCATTATTTCCCTGGAGAGACTACTCCACAATCTAATATATTTCACTGTCAAGAAGTTTTCCCTGAAATTCCTCTTAAAATTTCACTCCTAATTTCCTTCCATTTACTCAGCTACATCCATTATGCGATGCTAACTGTCGATTATTAGTTAGACTAAAAAATTCATCTCTGTTTCCCAAATGTTGATGGAATGTCACAATGCCAGAATGAGTTTTATTGTGGAATATTATTTTTTTTTTTTTTAGTTCAGGCTTTTCCTGAATTATGTTGATCCCCTCTGGGCACCTTTCCCATACACAGTGTGTATCTGGTGTAATGATGCAATATTCCAGATGATGGTTCTCATACAACCTTGATGCATAAAATATTTCCCCTGCCTCTGCAACATATTGACTGTTGAGGGTGGTTTTATTTCTCTCATGTCAGCTCGTACTTGAAGCGCATGCCTGATTTCACTGCCCATGCTCAACAGTGAGTCTCCATCATTAGCACCAGTCCCCAGTCCTTTTACTTCTGTGTTTGGAATTGTATTTCCTAGTGTCTAGCAGATCATAAATTTCATATTTCAGTCTCATTTTATTAAGTATGTTCATGCTAAAAGATCACAATTTATGCTGGTTTTCTGTACTTTATTCTCCTGTATGAAATCATTCATTCAATCACAGCAGCACCACAAAATTCTCATGGATGGGGTCTTTATGTCCAGTGGTAGAACCAGGATGCTAATGATTTACTACTTCATTATTCATCGTTATTCTTTACCTATTGTATTTTACAACCTTTGATGTACATTACACTTTCCTGTGTAAGAGTATCTCAGTTAGCTTTTAGAAAAAGGTTTCAGGAAATGCAGTATAGGGCACTCCAACAAATGAATGGCTACTCGAATAAAGCAATGAAACTTCTATAGTTAAACTGATTATTTTTTTTTAACAAATGTGAAACAGTTATAAGGATCCCTCTTGATTTTTTTTTTTTAATAAGCACTATTTAAAATAGCTCAAGATTTTTGTACCTTCTACCATCCTGTGTTTTTTTCTAAGGTAGCTGACATTTATGTTATGTTGAAAGACTATTTTTTCCCTGCAAATTCTATGAAGTCCATTCCTGCATTCACACATGGAGTCAATGCTGATCCTCTGAGCATCACAATAAATAAATAAATAAATAAAATCATGTGAGTAACACCAGTAGCTGCCTGAATACTCCTGATTATTTGCACAAAACAACGTGTCCATATGTCACTGTTTAAGTCCAAATGAAGAAATTGTCAGGCAAAAAGTAAAGTCACTCTGATTTGTCAGCCTGTCTTATTCTTACAAAACCCTGCTTTGGCAAAACGTCTTTCTGGACAGTGGGTTTGTAATCTCTTTTGACAGTCACTGGAGATAGACTGTGTTAATATGAATGACTTTACCTTTTATAAATGGCACCTGCATAATCAACATTGATTTGAAGGTGACATGATTTTCTTGCAAAACCCATTAGGTTTTTATGTTCTTGGCAAGCAGCTCTGCTTTGATGATTAGACATAGTAACTCTTCTTCTAAGCAAGGAACCTCAAATATTTGCCTCGGCTCTTATGTGCAGGCTGCATCACCAGACGTAAAGTAGATGATTTACCTTAAAGTTGTGTTAATGATCTGACACTTCTTTCTGCATTTAGCTATTTAAACACAACACTTTAATTATGGCTATATAATCATCAATATCTATAATGACACATTATGGGGGATGCTGTCAAACAGGATACACGTGCTCCTACTCTTTCAAAGCCGTTGTGATCAGACAGTCCTTGTTATACGGCATCTTTTCATTCAGCGCTAAATTACACTAACCGGTCTCACTTTGACATCTCTTCTTATCAGACAAACTGCTCGCTCCTCAAGATCAACTGCATGTTCCCTGGAAGTCGGATATTTTTGTCTCCTAAACGACAACTGTTATGAAGGTCAGTACTATAAATCCCCAAATGATAACGAAGGCTAAAGATGCAAGGGAATTCAGGTGCCTGCAAGGTTCAATACCTAGGTGAGAATGTGGAGGTGCATGCCATTGCTGAATGTATACGTATTCAGATTTCAGATGTCTCTAGGCAGCAGCTGCGAGAACATACTGAGGACCCGTATTTTAATTCAGTCACTTAAATTTCACTTTAGGTAGCAAAGCTCTTTTACAGCTTTGGCCCTGGTTGACTCATTAGACAAGACGGAGGAAGGAAGCATTACCCTTATTTTACAAATGAGGAACCCAGTACAGAGAGATTAAATGCTGTGCCTAAGGAAATGTAAGAAACTTGAGGCAGAGTCAGGAAGGTCCATTTAAGCTGTGCTTCAGATCTAGATCTCCTTAGTCTCTGATTCCAGTGTCTTAACAAAAAGGCCTTTCTTCCTCACTGCTCTCAGCTATGTCAGCTCACAAATGCTGCTGAACTGGACGTGTTGAGACCATAACTCTGGTTTTGGTTTGCTTTTTTTGTTTTGGTTGGTTTTTTGGTGTTTTTTTTCTTTGGTTTGGTTTTGGGGTTTTTTTTTTTTGTGTTTTGTTTTTTTTTTGTGAGTGTGTGTGTGCATTTTCTGCTGAAATGATTAATTCTTCTCTTTTATGTAGGTTTTTGTACCATGAGAACCCCCCTGGTTTGCAAGTGCCATTAAGTAAAGCCTTCAGCAGCACAGCTAACATCTGTCACAGGCTGTTTATATCTTCATATTCTCCCCCGGGACGGAGCGTTGTTTTGGTGTGATATTTGCAAACGCACGTGCTGCCAGGTATTTGTGTTGGAGGAGGCAGGCGAAGGCGAGGGTGCACCCTGTGCTGCCAGCCGTGGGGCTGGGGTTGCGGTGGGCTCTGCCCTCCGGGGGGGGGCTGGCCGCAGGCAGGGCTGGCTCAAGCCCTCACCGCAGCTCCTGCACCATCGCGTGCTGCTCCGCCGGGGCAGCGGCGTTGGAGGTGGGATGCTCCGGCTATGGCAAGGGAAAGCAAGGAGAGCAGGGCTGGGAAGCGGATCCAAGGGGGGTCACAGAGGGCTGGCACGTCCCCTCCTGCCAGTGCCAGGTGGGCAGGGAGCAACTGCTGCCGGTTTTAACCTTGCAGCAACTCCAGCTTCCTGCGGGGTCTGGCACAGGCAGGGCCAGCAGCGTGGCCACGGTCACTTGCTGCCACTAGAAACCTGCTGGGTTTGCCTTTCTCCCGGCCACCCTGGCTCAAGCCATTACCTGGCCTCCAAGTGAAGTGAGGCCAACCACTGCCAGCCCATCAGCAACAACGGCGCTGCCATCTCCCCGGCGGGACGCAGGGCTGCAGGGCCATGAACGTCAGCAGCTGCAGCCTTTTAGGGCTTGCAGGCTCACTGGTGGGAACTGGGAGATCCAGACCCTGGAGCTGTCAGGCTCCCGGTAACTCCTCTGGCTTTTAGGTGGCAGAGTTTAGGGAATATATTTAGGCAGGGCTGAAAATGTGGACTCTTCAGTACCCAATGCAGCACACCAAGTGTAGTCCCCTGCAAGCCCATTGACCATTCACCCAAAGTTTGGCCAAACTTGGTCTCTTTTTATAGAACATCTCAGGTTTAGCTATAGGGTGCTTTATCATGAAATATAACTTTATTTTGAAAATGTCCACCCATCTCTGTCTTAGCCTGCCCACTTCAGTGCTGCTACCTCTGGCAGCCCTGTAGCTGGCTTTTGCTGGCTTCTGGGTGAACTCAGAGCTATGGGACTGGGTGCCAGCTGGCCAGAAATGAGGTCTGCAACGTCATTTTCCTCAGCATTGGACTAACAGATGGTCAGAAAGAGGAGGGCCCTCTGTCTGAGTGTCACACGGGCAGCTGCCCTCAGGAGTGGCACCAGCTGTTGAGCATTTTCTTTCCCAAGCCAAAGAGGGACACAGGCCACCTCCTGGGGCTGAGGTTGCGGCTCCTTGAGGGCATCTGTTATGTCCTGATGAGATGAGTGAATGTGCTGAATTCAGGGAATATAGGTGGGCTGTTAGTTGGTGGGTGGGAAGGAGCAACTCTATGCCATTTGGAAAGCTCCATCATCTGCATGATCTTGTTGGCAAAGTGGAAGTGGCCCCTTGGTGGTTTGTCTGGCATTCCGCTTGGTTACGTGCCACGGCTGTCCGTGTCTGATGAAGGGTTTTGTCACACCGTACAGCCATCAGGGGCAGGATTCAATAGTTTCTTTAGAGGCTAGAAGAAGCCTCTCTTGGCTTACTCTCTTATATTAATAATTTCCTTCCTGCCCTTCTGGTTCTCTTCTCCAAATGTCACTTCTCTCAGACCTTCAAGGTAAGCATGTTGGACACCTGAAATGATGAGATACAAGGGAACCAAAGCCGATCCCAAATTTTCCTTATCCTTTTACTTCTATATTGGAACTGACATCTTCCAAGGGCCTGTAAGCAAGTTGGAAATAGTAACCAGCACAGGTCTAGCTTCTCCACAATTTAAATAGATTGGATAAATCTGGGCAGACTGTTTTTGAAGTGAAGCAGAGGTCTACAGTATTAATGCTGTGATGCCACATAATTTTTCTTTCCGCTTGTTAGGAAAATGGTACACTCACATTTCTGTCACAGATAAATCTGAGCAGGTGTTTTTCCTAATACAAATTACATCAAAGCTTGGTACAGAAAATATATTGTCTCCATGACACTTTTTTTTTTTTCTTTAAAAAAGAAAGGTTTTGGAGGAAGAGACTTTTTAATTAAAAAAAAAAATAATCCCCACAGCAACATTGGCCATCATTCCTCCCCTCATCGAACCCTCAAGCCAACACTTGAAAGATACAGCAAGTGATAATGAGCCTGAACTTCATCCCACTCCAAGTTAGGTTGTATTCAGGAATACTCCTGCAGAGCATCACTGCAGAGTAATGGGCTCTTCAGAAGACTGTGGCTCTGGGGAGACAGTTTTATGTCAAAACCCAGTTATTATTCTTAGAAAAAGACCATAGTTAATTTTCAAATAAGTTCAAATGACAGTTAATTTTTCACTTCTTTCACCACCACAAATTGGAAAATATAAGTAAATTTTAAGGTCCCAGTGATTCAGAAACTGGCAGTGCTGTTAACGTGGCAGAAATCTATACTATAGGCACTTGCTTCTCCTTTCCTCTTTATTCCTGTCACCTCTGCCATCGGAATCAGATACTCTCCAAATTGAAAACAGGTATCTGATCCAGACGAGTGCATTTCCCATTAAATGCAATGAATCCTGATGCAACCTGATTGGATACAAACGAACTGCAGAAAATGAAAGAAAAGGGCCAGTTTGCAATGTAGGTGCAGCCCCTTAATGTGTCTAACTGAAGATCCAGGCGGCTGGGGAAAAAACGCCGATCAACTGCTACTGCTGCAAGCACTCAGCAAACCAAAATACCTTCCAGTCTCTCCATCATTAGGTGTTAGGAATCTGGATCAGAACCAGTTCTTTACTAGACTGTTGTTTTAGGAAGGACTGATACCTGTTTAGAAGATATTTTTATTTTTTTTTTCCTTTTGAAGAACATTTCTGCCCTGTATTATGGGTTTGACCCAGTTACCACTGATAGTGGTAGAAGTCAGACGTAGCTGCGCTGGAGCCATGAGGTACGCTGGCGCCCAGGAGAGGGAGACGGGAGTTGAATCAGGCCCCATGTGTGTGAAAACAGGCCACAGAAAATCTATTGCCTTAATTGCGTCCTATAAGATTGACAAGGTCTAATTTGCTTATAGTTAAACACCATCATTTATGATGAACAGGATGATTACCTTGAGCATTCAGCACCAATTATTCAGCTTCCCCCCTACCCTGCCCCAATATTATTTTACTTAATTTTGTTCATAACAGCAGCAACAATCTCCATCCCTCAGAACATCCCTTTGTTTGAAAAAAAAAAATAAATTATCTATACCGATTCTTGGGCAAACATCTACATTTCTTCCCACATATATATTCTCTATTGAGGTGCAGCACTAAACCTCTGGCCATCACAGCAATTTACTGGTTTTAATGGCTGGAATATTTCACCTCCCTGTTAAATATCCCTTTGCCCTTTGTTAAGTTTGTTGCCTATTAAATTGCATGTCTAGCTTTGAAGCTTATGTTGCTGCACCCCTGCTGCTTTAGCTCCTTATCTCCATAGGATTTGCTGTAGCACACACAGCCAGTGGATGAATTTGCACATATTTGCAGTGTGGAGCTTTGACTTTTACTGCTTGCATGTAAATGAAAAAAAAAAAAAAAAAAGAAAAAAAAGAAAAAAAAAGAGAAAAAAGAAGTCATTTCCTTTTTGTGATCAGCAATTCATCATCACTAAAGCACTGGGAGGAAAATAGTTATCAACTTCCCATTTTAGGTTATAACTTCAAAGCAAACCTTTGATTTGAATGCCAGACTATGAATGCTGGGGAAAGAGGGGGGGAATGGGGTGGGAGGAAAGAGGGAAGGAAGTAGGAGGGACTGGCCTGTCACCTTGTGGTGGTGACAGCAGCCACCATCACAGGGAGGAAAACAGCTTGTTAAGGTACCAGAACAGCCACCGGTTTCTCACTTGCCTTGTTTATACTCATTCAGGGATTAAGGGAGGCACTGCAGGAGCCCACATTCAAATCCATCCTTACCGTCAAAACTTACTCTGATTCCTGTGGAAATGATCTGCCTTTAGGGCATGAAATACTCACCTAATAACTAAATGAAAAAGCCTGCATTTCCATGGGCTTCTGGAAGGCTGAGCGCGTTATACCCTCTCGCTTGCTTTTTTTCACTTTGAGCACTTAAATTCAGCATCCATTCGTGGAGGTACATGTTTCTGAAAAATTTCAATTAAAATCGTGGATAGTCTGTGTCATAAACAGCCTGTTGTATCACTACATATTTTTACAGTAAGGTAGAGAATTCAATTCCCTGCAGAGCTTGTTTAAAGGCTTTAAGTGCCTGCCTCAGCCCAGATCCATCTTTCACGAACCTGTTTTTCTGCTTGTAATCGAGCAGCCCCTCTTGAGCTCCTTCTCTTCCTCCTTCTCTGCCTCTCTTATTCTCTCTACCTCTTTTTAAAATGTTATTATTCCATAGCCAGCATACTCAAGGCTGTTTACTGAGATGATACCTTGGTACATTAGTAGCGCATTGATTATGGCTGGAAATAATCGCAGGAAGCCACGCGTGACTCCTGCGCCTTGTCCTTTCTGCCATGTAAGCACATTCCTTTTTGGCTGAATGAGAGGAGGATGTTCTGTATACAAGCTATTTCCAAGGCTTGAAAATGTTGCGTATAGGTGTCTTGGAGGACTTTTTCTCAGCCTGTTTTTGTGACAGTCTCCTGAAACTATCATAGATCAGAAGCCATGTTATTCCTTCATTCAGATCCATTGTACCCCCCAAAATCCTGCTGAATCCATTCCCTCTGATGGTGAGAAGTGGGCTGCTGATGATTTTTGCAATACGCACGCTATTCTCACACATTAGGTTATTCAGAAAAACCTCCTATGACAAGACCATTAATGTAGAGGCACTGGGAACACCTTTGCAGAAGCCTCCTAGGCTTGTAGGGAGAGCACAGAGCGCCTCACCCCAACGAGCTTCTTGTGTCATTCACTTCCATCAGAGCACCGCTCAGCACCAGGCTACATTTTGCCTCAGCGTTTGTTTATTTCTGTAGCAAGCAGATAAGCCTAATAAGACGTTGGCAAGATTTAGCCTTTGAAACACAGCCCATTCCGAGCCCTAGACCGCCTGTTTAGGACCTTCATTCATTTTTGTACAACCCCATCTTTAGTGGAGCAGCACCTAATCCTCCCCTTTCTCAGCAGAAAAATTTCTTTTTGGCAGGAAGGTGTGAGGGGTAATTAAGGGGCCTGGCCCCCCGTTGTATTGTCGCTAGTCCTTTATTTGCAGCCGGCTGCTGCTGTGCCCAGCAGAAGGAGGGATGCTCTGCCGGAGGGATGCTCTGCCCCAGCGATGCTCTGGGACTGGGACTCGACCCCTTCCACCTGCCACAGAAAGGCAAGAGGTCCCTCTGTGCTCAGAGAACAGGCTGTGCCCCCCGGAGGGGGTCCCCCTGCTCCTCCCCAAACCCACCCTGCAATTTTAATTGAGTAGCTCTGCCCATTTAAGAGTGCCAGCAAGTCATAGCTGACATAAGCAGGGCCTGGAAGTATGTATCTGCCGTTCACAAACAGGAAAAAAGGAAAGAAGAATTGCTGTTTTGTTAGAGCCATTTGAAATTAGTGGGGTCATTAAAAGCTTTTATTCAAATAAATAAATTCATAAAATTGCCTAGAACTCAATAGCACAGGATGTCTAATCAATAGTAATTCATTTTCAGAATTGCTGTCTGTTACACAAGCCAGGAATTGCAAGAGGTAAATCATGACAAACACTGCGCGCACAGACAGGATCCATTATAACACAGCAGGGGTCACGCTGGAATCACTTCATCTGTTTTTAAGGTCTGAAAGCCCAGGATGCAGCGGATTTTCAAAGAGGCCCATCTGTGTGATATTTCTGGCCACAGATCTCTGGTTTCCCCACCGACGGTGGTAACTAAATCTCTGTGATGTACTCCATGCCACGGGCTGGATTATTTGCATTAGGAGTAATCTTCTGGTGACTCTGCAGGTGTCTGCAGCCAGCAGAATGAATTCCAGGGCTGCGCTTAAGCAACTTTGCTTCTGAACATGATTTCAGCTTGAAAATGATTAAAATGGGTGGCTGAACTTTTGGAGCCGTAGCCTCTGCCCCGTGCTACAATTACGGCCTGATTTCCTATGGAAAAGGGGCAAAGCTGGAGTGGGGCCACTGTTTCTCCAGTTTTACGCTGAGCTTTCTGAATAACAAAAATGAAAAATAAAAAGGCAAACCCACCGCCTTGCAGGCTCGCCACTGCCTGCTACACACCTAACTGAGATCTTCTGACAGTACATTCCAATTCGTTTAAAGTTCTGGTATTAATTCTGTCCTTAGATGATTGTGAGAAATTCGCTTTTATGGTTTGGAGGCATTCCACCTGGAAAAAACTCGCTCTGGAAAATGATATTTCCATCTGTTAAAAAATGGGAGGCAGTGGAGGGGGCAGGGCAGGGAATAAATGATGGTCTATGTAGATTAGGGCCAACATTTTCAAAAACAGGAACTAAAGTTAGCCTTGGGTATTCATACTCAGACACAAATAAATATATAGTGCTTTGGGAAATTGTGCTAAGCCTGCGCTAGCTCTGCCTTCTCGTTTTTTTTAAGCCTGACCTCATCATTTCAGGCCACAGCCAGCTGCCCACATGTGGATGGGAGAGATACTCATGCTCATCCTCCGTTGTGACAGAGCTGACCCGTGACATCCCAGGGAGCAGGCTCTGCCTTTCTCTTCCTTGCAGAGGAGCGAAGTGGCCGGCCAGGCTAGAGCCCGTGGATCTGTCCATGGGCAAAGGTTAAATGCTCCAGCCTGCCATCCTGTTGAACTTCTGTCTGGCTACATTTCCTCTGACAGTGGTTTCCACGGGAAGATTACAAACCCACAAATTTCTGCTTGGTCTTTAAATTGTCTACAACACATTGCTGCGAGCAACAACAGTTTTGTAATCGGCATATGCAGCTGGTACTGAAAGCCCAAAGGAACAGCAAGTCCAGTTCAAGCAAGGCCACTTCGCACAAAATTATGTTCTGCTGATCCGACTGGATTCAGCAACCATATCCAAAATATCAAGGCACACGGCTGTGCTTTCAACCCCTTAAAAACAAAGAACAATTCCTTTTAAAAAAAACACCTTTAGCTCCAGCTTCCCCTTGCATTTGTTTCTTGTCTAAGAGAAGCAGAAGGTACAGTCAATGCTGGGTATTTTCTGCCTTAACTGTGGGATTTTGGGGGGCTGACATGACGACTAGTGCCTGCCTTTCGTCCCCACGCACAGTGGCCGATGAGACAAGTGCTTGTGCCTCCTTCAAATATTTTTTCCATCCCTTTAAGGCAGGCCTGCATTTCTTGTGGCCTCTTTTTCCTTTCTGAACAGATGTTTAAATTATTATTCTTTGTGCGGTTTATTTTGCTATTGTTTTCCTGTGGTTGACGTTATGCTTTATTTACTGGCTCATGCTCTGAAGTATCACTAGACAGAAATACCTGTATCTACCCAAGCCCATATCTCATTTTCCCCAGCAAACAGTTTCATGGAGGGCAGCAGGGCAGCAGGGATGAGAGATATTGTCGCCGAGGTGGGCACAGAGCACAGGATCATCTGGGCTGTGACTTTGGAGGAGATGGACTCATGCACTGTAGCATCTTCTCCAGCAAAACTTCTACTGAGCTAACTTTCCTGAGCACAGATTGAACGTCATGCTTCTAAAACATGATGCAAACAATTCGGCTTTGCAGCCACGCTCCGTGAACGCTGGGCAGAGCAGACTCACAGCGTGTAGGCATGCAGGCACACTGACAGCCCTGCTTCAGTGGGGAAGTGCTTTCAGTGATTCAGGAAAGCTGCTCTCAGTCAGGAGGGATGCTTAAAACTCCTCTCAAATTTAAACACTCTTTTTCATCTCTGGCCCTTGCAGATGTGGAAACTAAACAAGAGGAAATCCTGACCCACAGAAGCTCCTTTCACTCATCATTCTAGCTTGAAGGACAATTAATACGGCCTGATTTATGAACCTGGGTTTGTAATAGCCTTGTGCTGTTAAGCCAAGCGAGTTAGTCCTATCCAGACATCCTCTGGGCTTGCATGAAGCACATGTTCTGCAATTTGGTGGTTTTGCTGCTGTTTGCTTTTAGCTGCACCCATTCGGCATGATCTAACAGCTTGATTATTTTTTTTTTGTCCTAACACCAGATTTCACAAAGAACTTGCAAGCGCTTCCTGACCAACCCAGACCTGAAATGGCAGCGCAGCAGTTCCCGGCTGCAGGGTAGGACTTTCCCATGGGATCTGCTTCAGCAAGGCCTGGCCTTGGTCTGCAAGGTGGGTGATCCGCTCCTGTACTCTAATGAGCTCCTTCTCTCTCGGTCTGGCACGCCATGGTGCCCTGCCACACCAGGGCTGGTATGGCTGCAAGGGATCCTCCTCGCTTTGGAGCTGGAAGGGGATGGAAAAACAACAGGTTTAACCAGACGGTGGTCACAAATGTACGCAGCACCCGGGGGAGGATGTGTGTGATGAAGGAGAAAGGAAGGAGAGATGAAAAAGAAAAGGAAAAAAGGAGGAGAGAGGGAACCAGAGAGACAGGCATAGATAATACAAATATTTAAGCTTAGCTTGCTTGCACTTGCAGAAGGACGTAAGGCAGAACAATTTCCCCTCAGCCCAAGCTGAAAACACCTTGTTCTCTGTCAGTCCT
The DNA here is from genome assembly GCA_035590215.1 of Microhierax caerulescens. Lineage (NCBI taxonomy): Eukaryota > Metazoa > Chordata > Aves > Falconiformes > Falconidae > Microhierax > Microhierax caerulescens. Next base: position 99,571,535 of record JAVJGJ010000037.1, read on the forward strand.
CCCTTAAAATTGTATACAGTGATGAGGACCCAACAGCACCAGCTGTTATTTTAGTCCATTGATTGTGTCTAAACCTTTCTGGTTCAGTCTCACTGCAATCTGCATTGGTTTTGCCCTAGTTCCTCTCTGCAACACAGTCTCTAAAAGCATGTCACAAAATAGCGGTGGCTTTAAGTTTTTGCATCATCAGAGCGTTGTTAGCTGTTCCCCAGAGACTCAGGTAGAAATCTTTTGTGTCTGGCTTCCCCCACCGTTCTGAGTAGCGTTCTGAGCCCTGCAGCAGGAGCCGAACAAGCTCTCCCACAGACAAGATGTGTGAAATAGTTGCGCTCGTCCAACCTCTCCCTGTAATCAAAGAAGGAGGAGGGGATAGAGTCAACTAATACAGCACTGATGAAATCACTGTAGGCAGACAGGGTAAATAAACCAAACCATTGTCTTTATTTCTGCTGTAGCTGGACTAACACCCTGGATATAAACACCCCTGCACCTGAACAAAGTATGGGTAGCGATACTAACTTTGCAATCCAACCGTCCTTCTTATTATAAAGGCGGCGTTTGCTGGAGTGCCATAAATACAAAGCTAGCTGTGTTTTGAGCAGGAACAAGCACCAGCCTATGAATACCAAGTGGTCTCAAGATATTTAGTGACTTATGTAGCTGATTGTCGGGGGAAGGCAGGGTATTTTCCATTTAAAGTGAGGGGATGAATGAAATGGAGAGCTAGCAGTGCACAGAACCGCCAGTTCAGTAATCTGAGGTGGAACAGGACCTCAACGTATAAAGTAAACCTCAACCTGGAAAGCTTTCAGAAAACCACTGTAACTTTGGAAGCAGCAGGGTGGTTTTGCTGGTAATAAAGTCTGGAGATAGACTGCAACAGAGCCATTGCACATTGCTGCAGCATCCAGCGCTAATGTAGCCACAACTTGCTGGATCCCCAAATTATTTTCAAGTTTTTCACTGCACTTGTAATTGGGTCATGATGATGAAAACAGTTCTTCATTTGAGGGGTTGTTGTGGCTGGCATAAAATCAAATATTTAGTTATCTGTCTTCCATTATATACTGAAACATATGATATTTATGATGTAATGAAATATTCAGGCTTAATGCTGAAACGCTTACATCTTAGCCTCAGAATTCAGCGAGCCCCTGAAAGCGTACTTTGCATACACAAGATGTATATTTCATATAAAAAGATGCGCACTGAAATATTAATACCATTTCCCTCAACTCCCTACATTGTATTCTGCAGAATATGTCATATTTAAATGCACTCATTACATCGTCAGCTTTACCAGCTTCCACCAAAACGCTCTGTTCCACCCCGCTCACTCACACCACCCATGGCCCGTCGTTCTTATTTCAGCCCATGCCAGGTACAGCACACTTCCCCAGCTGCCCAAACACACGTGCTCAGCTCCAAGAAAAAGCCCTGAGTAACAATCTTCATCCTGTGCCCGTCTCTGAAAGCTCCTTTTCCCACCCTACGATCAAACCTCGCCAAAAATGCTTTTCCTTTTGACAATAACGCTGGCTCTTCAAGTTTCCTGACGAGTAATGAACATTTTCCTTTTCTCTTCCATTCAGTCCACTAAAAACCCCATTGCATTAGTTAACAAGGAAAGTGTATCAAACCAAGATGTTTCAATAGCTCTTAGACACCGCATTATGGCTAAATGACAATAATCCCCTTTTCTAATTTATGCAAAAAATGCTTATTTATCTCACTGAATGAGGAGAGACGTGGGTCTTTTGTATGTGACAACACCACGATATGAAGTGTTTAAGTGAGAAAAGAGAGAGCTCCTGCATATCTAAGAATCATTATAAAATTAAGACTTTTTTGTGGGAGAAAGATACAAAAATGATTGCAGGAACCCTAGAATTCTCCCCTGTGTTAAGTGGACATGCACATCACGTTTTAATTATTTCTTTGGCACTGAAATGGGTCTCTATGAGTTGATGTCGTGACAGATTTTTGATGGGTGTTTATTTTTCAGGGAAGTGCCTTCCCCCCACCCCCCACCCCCACCCCAGCAATCCCTGTCATTACGTTGCTAATGCAGAAGTCATTATTAAATCACTTTGAAAAATGGGTTTACTTTCTTTCCAAAACAATTTGGGACACTGTTTCAACATCAGTAAAATGTTCTCACTGCAGTGGTTTCTCATTATGTTAGTCGAGTCATGGACAATTACAGTTTTGTCCTGGTGTTTTCTGATTTGCCCACAAGATGTTTGACCAAGATGCTCAGAAGTGGTTATTGACCCTAGCTACTCATCAGGAGGCAATTTAGTAGGATCTAATTTGGACACAATCTAACCACCAGTCCTCTTTGTAACTTAGTTTAGTTGTCTAATTACCCCAGTTATTTTTAAAACTGCTGATCTTCCCATATTATTATTTCTTTAGTTTCATCTGCTTGGCTCTGTTTACAGAATGAAGCAAAAATACCCATCCTGGGCCTCTTAAAATCTACAAAGCTGTTTCAGAGGCAAAGGAAACATCTCGGTAAGCTGTCTGTGCAGTGGTAACAAATCATTACCTCCAACCTGTTCTTATTTACGGTAATTTTTAATTCTTCACGTATTACCAACAGGCTGAGATGAAAACCAGCAGTACTCTGAAAAGTTGTCAAGTAACCTGCAATGCCTCTCAGCACAAGAGGCAAAGAGGAAGGCAGGTTTGGAATGACGATTGACTGCTAAGTGTTACCACTCCTCCCTGTCCCAGCTGCTTTAGGCAGCCAAGGAAGCCAGCGATATCGCAATGTGTTACTTGTGCACCGAACGATTGTGAGATTTCATAGCGGGGTACACAGCGGCTTGCAGAATACAATACACAAACTATATGGCAGCGATATAAATATTTCAGTATGTTCTGCTGCTTTTTATGCGAAGTGTATATTTTTATTAGGTAACATACTTTTTTCTTTTTTTTTTTTCTTTTTTTCCCGATGAACAGTGTATCAGCTTTGCCTCATGATTGTTCCACTATAGCAGTTTCCAGATTTTATTATATCATACATATGTTTCAGTACAGTGTAAAAGCTTACTAAATATTGAGATTCTTATGGAAACCAGATGTATTTACTGATGGCTTTGTATGGCGCTGTAGAGGATCTTGATCTGTGGGTCTGCAATGGCTGTGGAGATGAAGTGTCAAGGTCAGGCGTGATACCAATTACACGCTTTTAAGTTTTACCTTGCTGAAATGGAATGAGCCTCCCAACATTTTCATGCATCTTCCATCTTTGAAAAGATCAAGTGGGTTGATGACATCCGTTAAAACTCAGACTTGGTCACCTGGTGAAGAAATCCCTCCCAGCTGGAGCCCATCCAGGGCTATAAACCAGAAGCTGCTACACTTTTTATGTTATCTTTTTTTAATAGGCCAATACACAATTAATAGCCTACCCACTGGGAATTTTCAGAGTCGTTGTATATCACAGAATCATTTAGGCTGGAATCTATCTGTACGTGCTGTTTACAGGGCTTCCAAACCAGCAGCACGTTTGCACCCCACTGTTTCAGACAGGACTTTCCCCGTGTCACCATTTCACAGAGAGAGCTAACGGTGTGCCCGTGGCAGTGGTGGGTTAGAGCAGGGGGTAATCTTTGGAGGTTTTACGGCTCACTATTGGGTTAACCTTCCAAATTTACTCATGTTTTTATATACGTGCAAGAAGAGGACTGCATCTACTACAAGGAAAATTGTTTTTCATTGATTCTTCCCCCAGCAAGTAACTAGCATGTATCATCCTCTAAAAGCAACTGATACTAATCCCTGTTCTCCTAAATTCCACTGTTACATTAATTAGCTAAACACTAAAGTGCAGCTATGTATCTCCCTGACCAAATGCATGAGGAAGAGAGTTAAGTAGCTGTCAGTCTGCAATAACAGAAGTGCTCTACGCTGCTTAGAGCTGAACGACTCTGTTATGAGCCCTAGTGCTGTTTTTCTGACTCCATCCACAAGCCTCAAGCAAAGAAAGTCTGAAAGCTCGTGCAGTGTATGTTAAACCACCGCTCTGCTACTCTCTTCTTTCCATGAGTTTATTAAAAATACAATCCTGTTTGAATTAAAGAAGATATACATGTCATCAGAGCCTCAGTTATCTAAGATCAGCAGTCAATAGAACTGCTGATGCCATAATTTCACTCTTTAATTCAAATACAAGAACATACGTTCACACGTAACAACGTTCACAAGCAACACTCTTCCCTCTGGTGTGGAAAGAGCAGTAGTTCTGCAGCCCTGGTAACTTGTCAACCTTTACCTCACTTGCCATATCTT
>JAVJGJ010000037.1:99576271-99587735 GCA_035590215.1 Microhierax caerulescens
TGTGGAAAGAGCAGTAGTTCTGCAGCCCTGGTAACTTGTCAACCTTTACCTCACTTGCCATATCTTGTATGTAAAAAGTTCTTTGTCCTTACTTTAAGACAGGTTCTCCACTCCCTCTGTAGCTAGTGCTACGATTAAAAGCCCAGCCAGTTATGCTCAAGCCTATGGTGACTTTTCCACTCCTTGTTCAGTGGCTCAGAGATACTAGCAAAAATAAAGGTCCAGATTTGATTTTTCAATAGGAATCACTGAATTAGCAATGATGCTATTATTTTGCTGTGCTTCTCAGCAGGCTGGGCCAGAGAAAACACCCTTGTGTGGACCGTTCCTGATTTATATGTATCTCCGTACAGAACAGATATCATTATTGCCGTGACACTTATGTTGCACATTTTCTGTATTATGTTCAGTTGTAAATGGCCTGAAAAATAGAAAGGACGCTGGCTTTTTTTTTTTTTTTTTTTTAATGAAGATGAGTTACATTTTAAGAACTCCTGAGTAATATTAATATCCTTAGTAAAGGACAAAGTGGTGAGCTGCAAACCTAAGTCACCCTCTGGGGATTTGACTACTTGCCTTTTTTCTTTGCTAAAAATCTGTGCACTTTTCAAACTGAAGGTTACATTAACATTACACAGAGAAAGTCAATTAATCTAACAAATTATCAATTTGTGGAGTTTCTTGAACATGCAGTAACATGCACACAAAGCAGCTCTTTGTGATCCCACAGATGTCCTGTCCTCAGTGCACAGCTTCATTAATCATGTGCTATGCATGTTATTGTCTAAATTGCAGTGCCATTTGAGACAGGCAAAACATTGGGAAAGAAAAGTTGCTTACCCTTTGCACACCAGTAAAGATTACAAATAAGCAGAGGGTTTAAAGAAGACCATCAAGTCAGTGCTCTGAAGATTTCATTTTAGTCTTGAAACTGCTGTAATTCACCCAGCTAAAATTTCTTTTATGTTGGTTTATATATTTCTAGAGCAAAACTGAGCTTATCCAGTGCTACATATCCAGTTCATGCAAGAAACGCTGGAATCTGTAGTTATATCCCAAGAGCAGGAAGGCAAAGGTTTGCCCCTAGGGCTGGGTTATGCCTCTAGGAAATCTAGAAAATACTACTATAATTAGCATGATTCTGCTAAAGTGATGCACAGCACAACCTCTACCCCTGGTGCAATACTGACACAGGCGTCGGACCAAAGCTGCTAGGTTTTAATTCACTAAATCTGCTGAATTTACTAAATGGTGAAGGAATTTCAGCCAGGCTAGCAGTACTACTTCACACGGATTTTTATTGTGTCTGTATTCTAATGGCTGCTGCTGGCTGCTAGCTACGGTCTCCATTTTCTTACGCTGGGTAAACACATAACCAGCTGGCTGTATGGATAGATCATGCATGAGCTATACTTTAGAGAGCCCTAATAATTTGATATGAAGTGTCAGGACCTTGTTGGCCTAATCCAAGGATATCTGCTGCCTGAGGCTGGGACCTTCTCTGCAGCTCTGAGCTAGATGTCAGCACTTCAACGGCAAAGAGGCTGTGGCTTAACATGCTGCCCTTCCAACGGCGTCCCTAGCACTCGCTGGTCACTTGACATGAATACTTTGAAATGGACCATTATCTACTATATCCTCTCAGAAATTCTCCATATAGCCTTCCTCAAATGCAATTCATACACTCCATGAGCAGCTTACCCTTTGAAAGGACAGGTACAATTCAGAGACCCCGAGAGCAGAGGACAGCATGTTGTCCCTCGACTTATAGATATGTGAGTACTGCAAAAAGCATCTGCCATTAAAAATGTTTGGATTCCTTATATAACAGAGGAAAAAAATGGACGAATAAACTAACAAAATGAGTATATTGGCAAACAGAAATGCTAAGCAAAACTAAGCCAAAGGCCACTAAGAAGGGGTTAAAGAAAGAAAAGTCACAGATGTAGATAGAAAGACCTCTCATTCAATGCAACCACAAAATCAGTCTTACAGATATCCTTAGGGGAGGAATGCTACAGTTAGGATCCTTGATCTGGAAAGGCCTATTTGTTACTTGAATCAAGATGAAAAGTAAGGTCAGAAAGCAAAAAAGGTTTGAAATCAACTGTTTTGTTGGGTTAGAGGGTGACGGAGAGTCCTCCAGCCACTTCAGGTTAAACGATGGAAGTGGCTCCGCACCATTACTCAACCCAGTCCCCACTTCAGGCTGATGCCTTCTCAGAAGTGACACAAATTCACTAATGTTTTCTGCTGCTAATTATCTTGCTAGCTTCTGTACCGTACAAAGCACGAGCAACCACAGAGTGCAAGCGTAGGTGGCATCCCTATAATCTTGGAGTTATTTCAGTGCCTGGAAATGGAGAGGGAGAGGACCTGCCAACAGCCCGTAGCGCTGCAGAGCGGAGTCACGGTACCTGCCGTGTAAGAAGCAGCCACGTAACCTTTAGTCCTCCAAGGGACTCAGAACGCAAACGAAGCCCCTGTGAGAAGACAGGGAGATGCGCAAAAGTACATGTGTAGGAGGCTTCCAGTGAAGCTGTGTGTAACACCAGGTGGTTTTAAAACTGCAGCTCCACCCATACAAGAGGGGGTTGTGCACATCACAGGTGCCACAAATCCATCGACTTGTCTCTGGATCCTGCCTTTAACCTCTCGGTGGAGGAGAAGGGACATGAGTTAAAACCATGTTGCCGGTAGGATCTGTGTAGCTCACATAGCGATCCAGAAAGCTACACATTTCTTCTTTTTAATCAAGAATTGTTGATAACATTAGGGCTGAACCCTTTGTTTTCACAAATATTGTATTAGCCAAAGAAATCCAGTGTATAGGCTTATCTTAGCGCTTACTAAACTAGAACAGATACTGTAGCATGAAATGAAATTTAGTAAAAGTGAACTGGTTTGTTAGAACATACTCAGGTTGCAGTGAATTTTCATGTTGAAATGTTTAACATTTTGAATACAAGGTCTTTTTTTTAAGGTTTAAAGGTAAAAGTTAGATAACCCAGAAAGAAAACATTTTATGGCAGCTCAAATTGAATCTGGGGGGTTGAATTTTTGACCACTGAGCAAATAACGTGTCCTTGAAACAGCTGTGAAAGGCTTTTAATTTATTTTTAAAATATTTTTGTTTGATCTTCTGTGAAATTTTTAAGAAGTCTCCAGAAAGGAGACAGAGCTGAAACTTAAATACAAAAGTAAGATTGTTTGCAGTTGTTTTTCTTAATACATTGCTCGTATTTGCTCTGTTCACTCTTCACCCAATAATACCACTTGAGAAATGACATGTAAAGAAATAGTGAATACAAAACATGCATTTTTTTTACATTCTCTCCAGTCTGAATAAAGAATACACAGTGAAGGGGACACAATGCTTTTCCCTCTTAAAAAGCTCTAAAGTGGGAATGTCTTTTCACACATACAATTTTGCAAAAACATTTTGCTTATTAGCAAATGGAATGAATGAAATCCTCTAAAAGTTATAACAAAATTCCTTTAACTTCCTAAAATTCATTTGACAACTTCTATTTGTTTGTGGCCCTACACTACTTTTCAGCGATGATTTTAGCCGTGTGGAATGCAGGAAATGCATTTACACGTTTTTCAAGCACCAAACACAGGTCAGCCTGGAGCAGTAAACACCTGTTCAACACAGCACCGTGCCCACCTTGTCCTCACACATTTTTTTCTATGGATTCGGGAGTATAAGATAAAATATTACAGAGCTACAACTCTGGGGGCAGGGGGGAAACAAGGCAAACCCCAAAATACCTCTGCATCAGAATCTTTAGTGCTATAAGTAAATGGGCACCCATTAAGTATAATGTTTCTGAGCTATATCGTAGAGGGAAGAAAATGTTAGGCATTGCTTTGCAATTTGCCAGATGTTTCCAGATTATTTTTCACTTTCCATCACACTCAAGTTAATAATTTTCGGTAGGCCACCCTGCAATGAAAAGTAAAAGTAACTTCCTTAGACAGCTGCTTTGCGTAAAATGTTTGCTTTCAAGGAATATTGTGCAGGCAGGAGATACTGGGAAAGTAGTAACAGAAGAAAAGGGGGAGGGAGAATGTGCCTCCCCTCCCCTCCCTGGCTTTTCCCCATCCCCCTGAAACAAAAAAGATAAAAGGCATTGCTGAAATGTTAGGGGAAGCTAACTCAAAATCCATCGATGACATCAAAAAGCCAAGTTGAGCTGGTGTGAAATATTGTCACCTCATTTTCCTTGGCAGCAGTTAATAACTCGACAGGTATGGGACAGTTCAGGAATAGGATGGGCAACAAAGGGAGAAGAAAAGTGCAGTGGCAGCGCCTTAGCTCAGAGTACAGGAAGAGACAGACCCAGGTCTGCTTGCTAACTGACTCCTTTTTTATTTTTAATTATATTCGTTATCCTCCAAGTGCTTGAAAAAATATTCTACGTCCACAGATTACACATGGAGAGATTTGAGACGACTCAGCTGGCAAACACATTTCTTTCTGGGAAAACCCCCACATACATCAACATAAAAAATGCAGACATAATTCTAGTGTTGAAAACCTCCTCAGTTTTTATTGCATAATTATTGTTTTTGAAGAATCAGATTTTAAAAGACCCCTTGCCAAAAATATGATTTTATAGTAAAATAGTAGTTTAAAATTAGGCATAGGGAGTCCTCAGTATAACAGAATTTTGATGTTCACGATCATCTACTTTTCTAGTGACTCAGACATCTGCTGTGTCTTTGGAAAGCTGTCATTATTATAAAATTTTCAAGACTTTATCTACTGTACCCAGCTTTTAAGATCATAGATGTCATATAGTACCCTGGCTTATAAAACTATATAAATGTTACTCTGACTTATAAAACAAAGGATGTTTCCTACATGTACAGTAACTGCCATACACAAGCAAGCGTGCATGCACATACATCTGTCCAGAGAGACGTACAAGAGATACATACGGAAAGGTACTTGTGCACGTACATACTTGTGGAGGTGGCATTGGCTAGTAGGCATACTACACGTTGGATGTGTCTCTGAATTTAATTATAGTCTCTTCTGTAGACAGGTTTTGAATTGACTCAAAAGAAGAAATAATTTTGTTAATACAGAGAACATTGTACAAAATAGATTGGCATATACCACAGAACGGTGAGGTACTGAGTCAATAAGACATGAAATAGAGAATTCCTAGAGGCTCCAGTGGCTACTGCTGAACGGGTGTTTTGTATTAATTTCATATTAATTATTAACTATGTATTAAATTTTATATTAAATGTGTCATATTGAGGCATAGCTATGTGCATTTTTCTTGAAATCAAGATACATACCTCATCCCAAACAGCTTTTGGGCTTTAGGAAGGTCAGGAATGTGAGCTTCACAGCCAAAGCACAGCTCTAATACTTTTGATATGTGTCAGCGAGCAGTAGCCTTGTTTTCTTGCAGACCCCTGGGGGGGGGCTTCTTTGCTTTTGAGTACAGCTCTTGTGCTTCTTTTTTAAATCTTCAGCTTTCCCCATGCCCATGTTATTATAGACATTGCAAAACCGACTAGTGAGCACCAGCTCAGACCTCCCCTGCTTGCTGTCCCTCCCCACACTGCCACACTCGTGCCTATGCAAGCAAGTGGTGACAAGACCCTTTTTACTCAGGGGTCAGCCCAGCTGCCTAAAGACCACCGTGAAGGTCCAGGTGAGAGCATCTTGCCCATCTCCAAACAGGAGGCAAGGCTCTAGTATTGTGCTGGCCACTGCCTGAGACACCCCACCATGGCCAAGACCACGGCAAGTGCCTACATTGAGGCAAACGGATGGAGCAAACTGAATCCACCAGACTTGGGGGGGTGCATGGGAGAAGCCTGGGGGGGGGCGGCCAGCTTTTACCACAGCTTGCACGGCTGCTGCCTTACCCAGCCTGGAAGCAGCAACCCATCACCAAAGGATGCAGAGAAAAGACAGGGGACAAGTCTTTAAAAAAATAATAGAGTTTCAGCCCTTGCCATTCATTTTGGGTTCATTTAAATTAGTTTTCAGTCCCAATGAAATGACTTCTCTGTGTGTGTGTCTGTAGGAGCCTTCCAGCCTTCCTCAGGGCACTGACTCTCAGAGAAGGTCTGGGCACATCCCCATGGCCCAGCCAGCGCTGAATGGATTTTCAATCTTTGTATACTTGGGAACCTTGGAAAACACTTTCCAATGGAAGTGTAGGTCAATAGGAATGAACACAAACCTCCTCATCGCTTTCCAGTTCTCTCCTAGAAAGGATACATGAATAAGCATTTGAAAAAGACCGTGCTTTATCCCTTTTATCACACAGCCACCGCAATTTACTTACTCCCTGACAGAGACTCCAAACTGTCTGCCTCCATAAATCAGCAGCAGTCGCCTCGGCCTTCCCCCAGAGGGTTCAGGTTGAGGTGCATGCAGGTTGGGATGATTCATGGAAATTTTGACAGCTCCCTTAAGGATTTTTTTATGACTTGATAAATGCACAGATGTGCCAAGTTGTTTGTTTTTTGGGGTTTTTTTTTGGGTGAACGATACTTGGATGTTTGCTGCTGAGAGATTACACTTTTGATATAAATGTCCAGTCTGTTAAAAATGTGCATTTTTCAGGTTATATTAACAAATGTAGCTCTTGCTCAAGACCACTGTTGTATGTTTTTGCCTCTTTAATCTTACAAGTAACATATGGACTAAAGCCTTGTATTAGTCAAACTGACGTGGGAACAGAGCAGACATTTATAAATCTAGTCCATACGCACATTTTCTCATGTTTGTTTTAATCTGATTGCAATTATATTGTGCTGGGAGAAGAACAGTAGGAGCAATACTGAGCACCTAGGTGGGACTGAGCTCTAAGGGTGGAAACCCTCGCATTTCGCAGAGCTATATGTGAGGGATTTTGCGCTAAACAGGCAACGTGATGAACACGTGTTCCTCCCCCCGTGGACCCCCACACTCGTGCATGCAGCGTGTTTCCCTTACACCAGGAGCTACTGAAAAGGGATGAGTGAGAATGAAGGCACATCACTGGGCTGTGGAGAGCGTGGATGTGGCGGAGGCATCCCACCGCGCAAGCTCTGCAGCTCACCCAGGGTGTCTGGATGCTTATTCTGACACCAGTAAAACACCTCAATCACAGTGGCTGATTTTAACCTGAAGGTTTTCAGGCACCAGGATGCAGCAGGAGGAGCCACTGCTGCACTCCTCAGCTCTCCCCCTGGCACTCTGGCTTCCCTGGAAAGACTGGGAGGTCCACGGGCCAGGCGGGAGCGCCAGCCAGCATCCCAGTTTGGTTGGCATAGCCTAATGCACACCCACAGCTCGGTGGAGATGCAGGCTCTGTTTCTTTGCAGTGAATGGAGTCAAGTGAGAGAAGAAAAAAAGAATCCAAAAGGAGAGGTAAGGATATTGGTTTGCTAAAGATCTGTGTTACTTAGACCCCGAGCTGGGATAATAGAACAGCAGGACGCATCCTTACGAGGGAAGAAGCTATTCATGGCCCTCCTTGAGACGCATAGATTTAACAGCAGCTGTATCCCCTTCTAAAACTGCCTTGTGTTACAAGGTACAGTACGTACAGTAAAAATAGCACTCGCTACACAGCAGGTTTCTATTAGAGGATTAACCAATTGTGCCCACATTGTAAAAACCTGCTAACAACCAGCAAAGGCAAATCTCCCCAAAGCAGCAAGGCAATGAAAGAAAGTCACAAACAAAAGACTAATGACCTAAAAATGAAATGCAAACCTGAAGAGACATCAGAAGATCTTGCTTAAAAAGCTAATGGCACGAAACTGTGTCAATTATACAACTAAACCCGACTAACTAAGCTTCCATTGCTTGTTCCCATATGTCCTCTGCTTCTGCATCTGTTAATGCCTGTAAGATTGAAAAATGGCAGGGGGAAAGGTTGCAAGTAAAGTGTGTTTATTTATGAATTCCATGTTTAATGATTCTTCAGCTAAACCAGAAGAGGCACGGATGATTCTGACTGAAGTGGAAAGGTTACATTAACAGCATTATACAATCCCCTGCCAGTCCCTGCAGTGACCAGAGTTTTGCACAGCCCATTTAGAGTAGATAACTCTGAAATAAATTAATTTTGTTTACTTCCACAGTTGACCAGGTCACCCATTTAATTAAACTTCAGTAACTATAAAAAAATCTGAGTGTTGCTTTGGGTTCAGATGGTCTCGCGGTATGTCCTATTTTAGCATATAGTACCAGGCAGATCGCCAGCTCTGTATGGAAGGAGAAATTCAACAATATGCTACAATACAGCACTCTCCTGGCTCCCCAGTCAAAACTCACTTTCTGCTACAGTATTCTCTCTCGCCCTTCCTTATTTCTAGGTTCTTGACATAAAGTCATCAGCATTCACGCTGTAAGATTAGATTTAATGTGTTTCTAAAGCCTCCCATTAACCTTTCAGAAAGTCTGACATTTCCTGATTCACCAGACAACTAAGTCTTTTGCTGTTGGGGTAGACAGTCTCTTCTCAAATCACTTGCATGTGTCAATAATGACTCCTTTCTTCCCCCGTGAGCTGAGCCGGTGGAGGGTGGCCCCCCGCTTCCCCGACCGAGGGGGGCCGCCTGTGCAACAGCTTGTGCACAAGTGGAAGGCAGAGGCGGAGGAACGGTGCTGAGCAGCCTCACAGCCCAAAGCTGCTGCAGATAGCCTCAAGCCCAGACCCAGGTGGATTGTGTAGATAATTCTTTATTAAGGCACTGAGAGAAATGTAGTCTTTCAGGATGCGTATGAGCCTGAGGAAAAGCCGCTGTTATTCTTGAGTTTCCATTCCCGCTGAGCCAGCACCTGTTTGCACTTTTCCCTCATTCTGGGCAAGCAAAGATTCTCACTTAGCGTGTAATAAAATGTTGCTTTATTTCCCCTGTAAGCCAAACACATTGACATCATTGGGTGTGCGCCTGGTTTATGGCCGAAGGATTTGGCCTTTTCTATCTACACAATTATCTAGATTGCTTTTCCCTGCCCCCACCCCACCCCCAACTCAGGTCAAAACAGCAAGTCCCTCAAGGCTGCTTTCTAAGTTCATGTTTGTGAGTGTCGCGTGCTCACAGATCTATTTGATTTCCATGAGATATCAGGGTGCAAGCCATTGTGTGCTCTTTAGACATTCATTTCTTTTGTAAAATTAGAAATCACCCAGTTTTTGAATATTTGGCTAACCTACTTGTTCTGGCCTGCAACTACAAAAAAGGAAATATTTTCTATAACCTAGATATCATGAAAGACCTTAACTGAGTTCACATGCATCCATATACAGTGATGTAGCACTTGACAGTGGAGTCCCATCACATCATAATTTAGAGGAAGGAGAAAGGAAAGTTGGGTCTTTTGTCCTTGATTTTGTGTTTTATTCCCACAACCCAAGACAGCTCTCAGAAACGGAAATGCTTACGATTTTTCCCACAGACATGAAGGACAAGATATACCATCAGGAATTCAATGCCACAAAAGCTGATACAAAGTAATATCTTTTCTACTTGCTTGGAGGCCACACACAGATTTTTAATGCAACTCAAATGTTGGTATTACAAAGAATTGCCTCCTTCTTTCTCCAGTGTCAACTCTACCTAAAAAAGTTGACAGGAAGTATTGTCTGCTCTGTCCTATATATAAATATATATATAGATAGATAGATAGATAGAGTATACATCTGCATATCAATATAAATACACATCATTCCATATCAATATTGATATCTAGGTTGATATCTGCATACATCAATACTTATAAAGATATCTGTATACATCTTTTTATAGTTATACATATTTCTATCTATATATCAATAGCTAACCATAGGCATCGGTACCAGTCAGTATCCACAGATGTTAATATTGATCAATACAGACAGATTGGTAGGCACTGATCCTTTTTGATCTGCATATTGATATCAATAGGCATCAATACCTATTGACTTGATACCTAGTACTACCTATGGATACAAGTATCTATCGATAGGTATCAGTGTCTATTGACAGGAGTTAACATCAATATCTATTGATAAAATTAAGCATCAATAGGCCTAGTAGACCTATTAATAGGTATCTATATTGATTGATGTCCTACAATGGATAGACACTGATACCTATCAAAACCCATTTCAAAACCTAGTTTAGATATTGAAGTCTTCCAATATCAAAAATGATCCATGTCAATATGTACAGATACATATGGATATCAATAAACATCAGTAGGGATTGTTATCTACCAATATTGGCAGGCTGATACTGGTAGGCATTGATAATTATCAATAACAGTAGTTATCCTTACCTAACAATTTCAATACCTCTTGAATGTCCGATTTCAATACCTCAATATATCACACATATCAATATTGTTACTTATCAATAGTCACAATACATATTGCTATTGATGGGTATTGATAGGTTGATATCAATACGTTGATATCAATATTAATACTACTAATAATTTGGTAGCCATCAATGCTTTCTCACATGGAAAGTATATATTTTAATGTATACCAATATCAATATCTTGAATATGAATAAGCAGCTACATATTTGGATAACTACTGTTACCTTTTGCTATATATAATTATCAATAGGCATCACTAGGCACCTCTACCTATCTATATACTGGGTTTGATACCATTTTTGATGTGGATAGGCATCAATAACTATCAATAACTTATGATGTTGATCACCATCCACATCTATCAATTTTGATATCTATCAAGAGTTACCAGTATCCATAGGTAGTGATACCTATCAAAACCGCAATGAATACTTAGCAATAGGCTAATTAACCTCTTGGGTTTTATACCAGTTTTAATGTCAAGAGGCATTGTAGGCATCAATAACTATCAATACTAATAGACATCAATACCTTTCCATATCAATAGGATAGAAGCCTACAGACAGGCATTTAGATACATATTATAGATATCAATACATATAGATCTTGATAGGCATTGAAGCCTATCAAGTCCTATAGGCCTCCATAGGAGTCAATACCTTTTGATATCAGTAGGCATCAATAGGTATCAATACTTGCAGGCATCGATATATATATATTGATATCTACAGGCATTGTTAAGCATCAATAGGCATTGTGATATGGTAAACTATGGATAGGTATCCACACCTATCTATTTTGATATCTATCAATAGGTAGTAATATCAATAGGTATGGATACCTATCGATACCTATCATTATTGATACCTATTTGTAGAGGAATTGTAGAGGACTGAAGCCGGGTTAATTAACACTGATAATATCCAGCTGTGGGCTGGCTCCAGGGGTGGTGGGTTGGCTGATGTGGATAAGGTACAGCTGTGGCTGGTTCCTGCTGAGTAGTTAAATAGCTCTGAGGGGTGGGGAAGAGGAGCAGTGGGTGAAGAGAGACATGGGAGAAGCATAGGGAGGAGAGAGAGTGCCCTGGAGGTCGGAGAGACAAGGAGAAGGCTGCAGCAGAGGGAAGAA
>JAVJGJ010000037.1:99587951-99599141 GCA_035590215.1 Microhierax caerulescens
TATACCTATACTGATAATCATAATTATGGTGTCTAATACCCATCAGGTTTGATATTGATTTTGACATCAATAAGCATCAATGCCTACCAATATTGCTACTTTTTGATATCAATAGTCAATCAATGCCTAGCAATTTTTAAAACCTATCAATTGGCAATGATATGGATTGATATCAGCAGGTATTGGCACCTATCCATACCAACAGGTGCTGTTAGACATCCACACTTACTGGGTTCAATGCTGATTTCAGTGTTTACATGCATCTGTACCTATCAATATTGATACCTATTGGTTTTGGTGCCTATTGATAGTAAAAGTCATACCTACCTGCTAAAACTGGTGGAGAAGTAGCCTGAGTGCAGAGTTAGATTTAAATTAGATATTAGGAAGAAATTCCTTACTGTGAGGGTGGTGAGGCACCGGCACAGGCTGCCCAGAGCAGCTGTGGGTGCCCCATCCCTGGCAGTGTCCCAGGCCAGGCTGGATGGGGCTGGGAGCAACCTGGGCTGGTGGAAGATGTCCCTGCCCAGGGCAGGGGGGTGGGAGCTACATGGTCTTGAAGGTCCCTGCCAACTCAAACCATTCTAGAATTCTATGATTCTCTATTGCTGGTGGTTTCTACAGCCTCAGGTTTATATTAATAGTCGGCATCATGCATGTTCTGCAACACCACTCTTGGAGAACTACAGAGAATATAACTCCTGATGCTGAGAGATTGACTGGAGGAGTTCTACCTGGGGACCACATAGAGAAGTGGAGATTGGACTATACCTGACTTCTTAAACATCACTACTGAACATGGAAAAACCTCATGAAATAGATCAAGTGAGAATGTGTTGAGAGCTCTCTGAGAAGCTGCAAAATGTGAGTACATTTCTATCTGGTCTACCATCTCGAGCCATCAATCTGAACCGCAAGGTTGTTGTAATGCTAAAAGGTTTACAACACATTCAAGAACCCATGGGTTATGGCATGTTGCATGCTCCCCACCCTCACATGCCTTAACTATTTTAAATCAAGAACACTGAAGTGACACTGAAACAAGTTGTTTATGTCAAGATGCTGAGGTGTTATCTCCTGCTGAAAGAGTACCACAAAAAGGATCTGTGTAAAATTTGCTAGCTGGTGTTCTGAATACACAGGAGGAACTCTCTGCACTAATAAAGAGCAGAATAAACTAAACTCCAAGGGCTGAATAAGCAGGTTGGGGAATCTCCTTAAATTTCTACAATTCTAAATTTCCCTCTATTTATGCCATATGAGCTCCTATGTTTGATCAGTTTGTCTGACACGGAGGAACTTTACGCAATGAGTGTTACTTCTAAGTACTTCTGTCTGAAGTGACGGTCCGATTTGCACTAGGATCAAACTATACTTCTTGGCCATGGTATGATGATAAGCCATGATACAACATGAAGGACAAGGAACGGTCTCACTTGTCAACAAAGACAACTTCTGTGGAGTATGTTGGTAATGCAATAGTGCCTTGGAATAAAATGGTCTGATGATCTGGCTCATATGGTGAAGAATAAATTATTGATATGATCTACATTTCTAAGTCATCTTAATGTAAAGACTTCCATGGCAAATGCCTCCATGGAGATAACTCATGCATGAGGAGCATATATTTTCATTATTGATTCACTAAAAGGATAATATTGCTTCTGCAAATGCAGGGAAGTTGTCTCTATGGGTCAAATTCCATTTCAATGTTACTGCAAAGAAGGTAACAAAAATACTGGGGATTATTTTTAGCCTGCTCATCCAGTCCATCAGATGTGCTCTAGTCTAGCTGGTTGTTTAGCTTTTCCAAAACCATAGGCTAATGTGTTGCAAGCTGCACTAAGTATCTCAAGAAGAGAAGAATACCCAGAAAAGAGACTACTCTGAGCAACTTAAGCTTTAACAAGCTGGCAAGTTATGGAAGACACTAAACCTTCCTGGGCTGATGAGCATTTTGATAAAAACAAATAAGAAATACAGAAGACAAACACCAGAAGATGTGTTGTGTCTAGGTGCTGAGCCTGTACCGAGAGCAGAAAGCGAAATGCTCGTTGCTGATGCCATCCCAGCCTGATTGCAAGTACCCCAGCAAGGGAGTGGGACAGACAGAGACACCATGGCTGGGTTCACCCAAGAGGCCAGACCATGAGTCATCTCCCTGGGGATGGAGATGGGCTGGGACAGGCCTGGATCAATGGGACCCATGGCTGAGCAGAGCGGGACTGTGGGGGGCTGAGGACTGATATTGCTGCAGCATCACTTCAGCTGATGAGGGCTGAAATGGGGTCCTGGGCCATGGGCAGGGTGGGAGAACCCACAGGGGTCTGGTTAGGGATGCTCAGTGCTGGTAGTGCCCTGGGGGCCATGACAGCAAAGCAGCACTGCAAAAATTGTCTAGCTGTGCATATACCCGATGTGCACCAAGTCAGGGTTCCCCTACCAGACTGTAGCAGAGTGTAATATATTGCTTTGGAGAATGCTTCCATGCTTTCCTACCCATTCCTACAGAATTTGAACAGTGTTAGTGTTGAAAGAAGACCTCCCCAGCATGCTGGATGCACTGCAAGATAAGCTCAGGATAGGATTCCTGAGAACTTCTCAAAGAAAAGGTCTTGCACCAGCAGGAGCAGAGCAAGGTCAGCACTGAGAGTATACAAAAACCCCAGACTGGTGTATACGTGTCACTTCTGGAAAGGAATTGGAACTCTACAGTCCATTTCATTTCAGAATATGAAATTTCCCAGCCCTTGAGAGCTTTGCTATCTGAAATTCTAATGCTGGACCCACTGTGGTTAAAACAAGGTATGATAAGCCAAGCTGGAGTAGGATACATACAGTGCATTCAGCTTGCGAAGTGACACAGACATGAAGGAAATAAATGCCATCATATTTAAACTATATTTAGGCTCCTAATTGCCAAGTATAAATCTAAATATATGATTTCACAATCTAAGCTATATAATCACATTTGAAAGCTCTATGTTCAATATGAAGTAATTATTAGCTGTTCATTACCAAGTAAAGCAAATTATTATTTTTAAAAAAGTGCTTGGCTATCTAACGTAATCTATCTAGATTTTTACTCTGTTCTCACCCCAATGATAATATATGACAATACATTGAGAGGTCTAAGTAAACTGTTAAGACACTCATTTTTCCATGTACCTAGGCCAATAGTTTTCTGCCTTTGCAGGGGCCGCTTCTAAGGGTTCAGGAAAAAGCAGCCAAGAAAAGACAACCTATTTCTAGAAGTTTTATATTTGTTATACAGAAGACGTATGTCTCACAGCTAAGAAGTCCAAAACCAGTAATACAAGTGCTAGGAGAGTTCTTGCCATTAAAGCATTGCACTACTCTCCAAGCATTTCCATATAGAAACAGCTATATTTTTCTCCCATGAAAATTTTGGGAGAAATAGGCTGCTTAGTTTATGTTCTGGTTGCTGTTTAAATGGCCGTTACACTGTCCATGCTAACAGACTAGCTAACACGGCATCATTCATCACCTCTCTTTGATTACCTCTAGCTGACCCAGTCATTTCTGTGTTTAGGCGCTTGGCACGACTATAGCCTGCGCTGCCATCAGCGGACCTGGGGTTTGCACCAGCACCCCATGATGTGGGTGCTGCAAGAGGTAACCCAGGCGGAGGGTGCGTGGGTTGCCCCAGAGAGATCCCCTGTGTGGACCACCAAGGGCAGGACCCCAGGCAGTCACAGCGCACTAGCCTCGTGGTCTAGATGAAGCCTTCCTCTTCAAAGGTGAAAGGCAATGAGGCATTGGGTTTCCCTCTTTTTATGGAAAGAGCAAGTACATTCTCCCGAAGCCAGGGCCCCAGGGGACGTGATCTGCCTAGGGCTGGGATGCCCTAACAGCAACATCTCTTAAGCAACTGTGCCAATATCGCTGAGCGCAGAAATGGACTTGACTAGCTAATCCATACTTTCTCTGCATGGAAATGAACGTAGGCTAGTCAATAAATTGACTTTTTTTCTAGGTAAGTGATTTAAGACCATAGTGTGAAGGATGGCACATGAACTCTTGCAGGAGTTTAAGCTACTAAAAAAAAAAAAAAAAATTCCCCAGTCAAGGATTTTCATGGGAATTTTGGGAATTTTGGTATTAAAGAAGTGAAAGAAAAAAGAGAACTAATGTTTTTTTAGTAGTTTCTGTAGCTGGCAAGTGCTTTATCCTTTGCAAAGAAAATAAAAGTGACTGAAGGTGAGAAGATGCTATAGGGTAAAAAGATGTTATTGGAGGAAGAAGACAGTAGGCTACGCTGTCAAGGGGGATCTCAGCAGAGCCTTTAGTCATTCTGCTATTCTGAGTCAGGCTCCGGGGGACACCTGCCCTTTCAATTCTATTTCTGCATACAAATCTGCTTCGGTTACATTTTATATATATGAGCACATATGCACATTTCATACACTCTCTTGTGTTTTTTTGGTGTTTTTTTTTTTTTTTAAATGAAAAGGAAAATACGCCCGTGCCAACAACCAATACACTATGGAATAGCAAATTAAACTAAAAAGCCTCTTAGGTCTTGATTGTTTTTATCTAATTTCATGTACATAAATGAGTTGCACAGCATCACTCTAGGTACCCTCTGTTGTCACAACAGAGAGACAGGCTACATCCAGAGGGCACATAGTACTTATAGTGCCCTCAGAAAGTGACTATCTGTGTCAACTGACAGTAGAAAGCAAGTGGACCAACCAAAATCTGAACTTAGGTACCTTAATTAGATGCCTGGAGTTAGGTGAGTTGAATCCAGTTTTATTTAAGCAAGAAGATGAATAGGGGACTTGTGAATGCAAAGTAAAAGGAAAACAAATGAGTAATACAGTCAGTTTTGCCTTCCAGGCTCTAAAGGTCAGTTCAAAGCCACAGAGAGGAATAAATAAAAATAGTATTTTAAAAGGCTGAAGAAAAATCATTGATAACATTCCTTCAAGCTAAAACATTTAAAATAAGGGTCAGAGAAAATCAGTTCTTGTTTGCTTGCTTCCCTTTTTTGTATGAAATCCTTAAAAGGACACTTGAATGTTAAAAATAATATATTTTTATATTGGATGGATGATTAAATCTGCTACTAGTGGCATCAGAATCCTCCTCTCTCTCTAAAACAATGCAGATATTTGTTTTACAAGAATCACCTTTAGCATAATGGAAAACTCACTGATAGCGATGGCAATTTTTAAACCTCAATACTCTCTGCATTTCCATAGAATTTTTTTATTTAATTATGTTCCTTTTAAGCTCTGTTATTAAAGAAAATAAGTACTACCTTTCAAACACAGCTGGAGTAGTGGCAAGGGACAGGGGTTCTCTGTAGCATTCATTTTTAATGTCTTTTCGCTCTTAAGATTGACCCCACGTTTATAAGATAAAAGTACATTTGAGACAGGGAGTCTCCCTGAGTTATTAATAGCTTAATTATTCTTCTTTCTTTGGTGCTAATACTTTAGAAGGCATTCAGAGGAGTTACATGAACACAGTGTGAAGTACTCAGAGCGTGCATAACTGTTATATTAGTCCATTTCCCTTGATTTACCAACGTATTTTAAATGCAGGTTCCAAACTCTACTGATGCCATTCATTTTGTGGCACAGAGGTGCAAAGATCACACGTCATCCTCTGAGGCTAGCCACGACAGAAATCACTCCGGGTCACAGTTTGTAAGCAAAAGTTAAACCTAGCAGATCTTCTCTCTCCAACTCTCTTACTTGGGATGCTTTTTGGAGGCGCCCAGCACTCGCAGCGATGGCTGCGTGGCGCCGGAGCAGCAGCACTCCTGACCTGACCGAGGCGAGAGCCCTGTGCCCACGAGCACAGCCCAGACCTCAGGCACCAGCTTTTCCTGCTGAGGATGCCCACTCTGGTGCTGAGCAAGCGGGGGAGGAGGTGGTGATGCCACCCACAGAGCCCCAGGGCTGCCAGCGGTTCTGGATGCTATAGGAGGACGATTCATCGGAGGCCACGTGTAACGGCATATTCACTTGCCGCCTGGGATCTTAAAAGCCACTTCTGCCGAACCAGCTCCACCACAGCCCTAGGTGTAGGTTACATGGCTGCAAAGAGAGGGGTGGCAGCGAAAAAAAGCTGTTCTGATCGCTGTTGTGGCAAGCAAATAAATTTGCCCCACGATATTTGTGTTTACCATGAGAAACAAGGTGGGGAGGGGAAGAAACCAAATCCAGCTTTTAACTGCTAGGCCTTTGAAAAGGCACATGCACAGGAACTCACGCTGGAATCATTTGGAATAACTCTGGCAGTAATAGCTCTGCCTTCAAAAGATCCCATAATAGTTGTTCAACAGCTCAGTCTATTTTCCTATTAAACTCCTTTAGCTACAGCCCAACATAGTGCCATTACACTCTGGCTCCTAAATCCATGGAAGTATTTAGAGTCATACAGCATAAAATGCAGCAGACATCTGTGAGGGATGCAGGAAAAGCAGCTTTAACATTGAAATATGTTTCTAAGAGCGCACAAAAGCTTTCCTTGTATCTGGACAGGCAGATACATTATCATTGTGGAAGGTCACTTTCAGAGCGTCAAGAACGTTTCACTAGGACAAACCTGTACATCACAACCCGTTGCTATTTTCTCTAAATTAACTAATTCAATCCAATGGATAGATAAACCAAATCTGTTCAAATTAAAGTTGGTCTGAAAATTCTTCTAGTTCCTGCACAAACCTCAGATTTTCTTGACTGCTGCTCAGGATAGATGTCACACTGAGATACCTAATGAAGCTCAGATGCAAATTATCAAAATAATACAGAGCAATCAGGTGGGAATTGGAAACTCAGATTCATCCTGTTTGCTAAGAAGTCGTTACTTAAGAAAAAAAATATCAATCATTTCCACCTAGTTACTCAGAGATGTTAAGCGCCACGTGACAGGGATTATTGGCATTTCACTAGCACTTGGAGCACCAGCCTCTCCAGTAAGAACAGCCTCCCTACAGGTGCATCGAAACAGAGGGGGACCTGAGGCACGTTGAGATGAGGTGCCCTAACAGAGCACAAACAAAAAAACCCCACACCACCAGAAACAGAGGAAACAAAAGCTGATCAACCCAAACCTTCCAAAACTCCAGCCCAGTGCGCCAGGCTGACTCTCCTCGCTGTGGCTAGATGGTTCTCTGCCCATTGCACTCTGACGGGTGCATGCATGCTTTCATTAGCCTCTCTCCTCTCCATCTGCTTCCTCTCTCAGCTCTTCACCTCCCCGCTGGTTTTTTAAATCATATATTTAAACATTTACATTGTGGTGGTTGTCTGGGAGGCCTTGGTCCTGAGCACTGGGAAAGCCAGCCTGGGAAGACTGCCCAAGGGAAGCTAACATGGTCTCTTCTTCCAAGAAGCTGAGTAACATCTAGTTCGGTTGCTCTCAGAAGGGCACCTTGTGTATTCCCAGGCTGCTCCACCCTGGCAGGATCAAGCTCACATGCAAACACTGTCCCTGCTGCACGAGGTCAAGGCTGGTAATCTGTTATTTTGTTGAAACTCAAGCCCAGGAGATGCAAGAAGCTAAAAGTGGAGAGACTTGTAATTTATATCCCACTCTCATCCCACCGCAGAAAAACCCAGGACAACAGTGCAGAGGAGTTCGAGGCTTGAAAATGAAACCTGGGCACTGGGATTTCTTTCTCTATGGTGGTTTTCAGAGACCAGAAGAGTCTGCGATAGGTGTAGGCTAAATCGTGAGGCTGTGTCTGCTCAAGTTTTGCCGGCAGTGAGAATGGGCTTGGATAAAAACCACAGGAGGACTTCAGGATCTGGCCCCATGTGGGGTGTTTAGGGGAGACTGGTTGTCAGCAATTGGGTCAAGCCAACAACTTCTGTCTACTTAAAATAAAGTCATTATTCTCCAACCCACAGCAGCGCCTGCTCCCGATGACTGCTGCAGCCCCTGATTGAAACCAGAGCGAGGCAAAGCCTTTCTTGGTCCCTGCTTCTAATTTAACTTCCCAGCCTTGTTATTTCTGGCTGTAAACATTTTTATTTTTTTGCCCAGAGAGACAGTTCAAAGTTTTCAGCTGATGGTGCCCAAGTAAGTTTTCTAGCCAGGAGCCTGTACTGCCTCTTGAACTTACAAATAATTGGTCCAGCCAGGGATTTCTTCATTACTGAGCAACACTGGAGGAAATGCTCTGTAGGCATTTCAGGGGTAATCATAGGCTAACCTGTCCCAGGATATTTAATCTGTTAGATTGTATTTAATATTTATACCATGACAGCATCCAGAGGCCCCAGCAAGACCCTCAGTGAAACAGAAATTGTAGAAATGCAGATGTTTACATGGTCTTTTTTCCCCAAAAGCTAACAATCTAAAAGCAGCCCATAAAACGCGTATTTAGAGAAAAACAATAAACCTAGTAAAGCCGTCGCTGCAGTGAATAATCTTATTTGCTTGTATCAAACTTCACTCATTTGTCTAACCAGCGGTATCCAGTTTGTGTCCAATCAGTTAGCACTGAAATGGATATTTCTGTGCAAAACTCACAGGAAATTTTGCGAGGTCACTTTTTTACTATACTTTTGGATAGCTGCAGTATTCCCTGTTAAAATGATTAGTACTTTAAATGAATGAGATCACCTACTGAATAAAAGCACAGCCAAGCCACACTCATAACATGATCTCATGCAGGCTTGTCTTCAGGAATGCCCCCCTGAGAGTTTTCTACAATGGTTCATCCAATTGTTGTATGTAACCTCTGTTCAGAAAGGAAATGTGGCTGACAAAACCAACTGAAAAAGAGCCCGCTGGTGCCAGAAAAAATATTAAAAAGTGTTTGTGCCTGGGTATTTTAATATATATTCTTTTCTCATGACCAAGAAAGAATCCACTCATTTTAAAGAAATATACAAAATGCTAATTTTCACGTACAAAGGCCACTCGTTTATTTCAGAGGGGGCTCATGAGACTGGACCTTAAATAAGCTGCACATGAGTGTCTGCATGCTCTAGAGCCAAATATAGCAGAACAGCCTCTTTCCTTATGGCACCCATATAGAGCAGCACCGTGCGCGGCTCCACCACCAAGAGTGGTTTTGTCTCAGCTACAAGGCAAGAAATCACTGCATTACAGACAGGAACGGAGGCACTGGGAGAAGAAAACAGCCACCAGTTGAAAAGTATTTTGGTGCTAAAGAAGGTAGATGATGCCTTGTCAGATTTTTAGAATTCATCATACACTTGTGAGAAGTCCCACACCTGCAGAGATGTCCAAAAATCTGGCAAGGGACTTGCTGAAGCTCAGAAAGGATGTGTACAGCAGAGAGAGGACTTGACCCAGGCCACCAGATCCCCAGACTAGCCTCATAATCACTAGCTCATCCTTCCCATTTCATTGCCGAGGAGGTCACCAGGAACTCAGACATTACACAACATTGACTTTCTGTCTCTTTGAAGAACTTTGATCCTTGCAGTTGGACATTTTCTACCCCAGACAGCTCATTGCATTAGGCTGTCCCCTTGCCAGCTCTGTGCAGAGGCTAAAGAGAAACTGTTCTGCACAAGACAGAGTGAAACGTGAAGACGTGGTTGGAATGGGAAAGCATAAGTGAGCAGAAAAAAGAAAATAAAATATGGGGGAAAAGGGGAAGAGAAGAAAATAGACGATGGACGGGAGCCCCAAAAAAAAAAAAAAAAAGAAACAGCCACTACTTCCGTGGCATGAGTTTCTAAAGCCTTTCTGTAAGGACTAAATACGTGGTATGACTTACATTTAGCAGTTAGCCCTCCGAGATGACATTACGGTTGGTGAGCACCTTTGGCTGGGACAGCAGGCAGACACGGTGCTGCAGCTAGCATGCAAAACACCTCATCTACCAACGGATTTTTATCAAGTCCATTTAATGATCTTTTGTTGTATGAGTCACGGATCACGTCAACAAAGTAGCATGAACCGGCAGTGGCAGTGGCAGCCACATTCGCACAAAACGCCATCCTATGATGCTGCACCTCTGAAGCGTACAAATGAGTTTTTCATTCCGCCTAACAGTTTTTGAGACAAGGATGGTCTCCCTGCTCTCTCTCAAAGACAGATTTTCAGGATATCACAGTCTCTCCCAAACTGCCTCTTTGTTTTCTGACAGTGTCACTGGCTTTTTGAAGATATCTTTTGTCCTTCCTTTGGTTCTTAGCAGATAATACCAACAAAGTGTCCCCACACTTTGATGTTTCTGCTGTGTAGAGGTTACCTGATACCCACGCAGAGTATCTAATCCCCCCAAAACTGAAGAACCACGTGAAGGTACATGTACAAAACAGTGACACAGGAGGACCACCACACTGTAAGTCTCCGTGGTCATTTCTGTTTGCCAGGCACAAGCCCGGCACAGGTGGCAGCAGGGTAAACATGGACGCTTGGTGTGCTTACCCAAGCAAGGACATCTCACAACAGAGGCAGTGAAAGGGTCTGGGTGGGTTTTATTCTCTACCAGATGGCACGGAAGGAAATTCTCATATGCAATTTCAGCATCTTGGGTATGTGTGTGAGAGAGAAAAAAGTCTGAATTTATATTTAACTTCATTTGAGCAGGACTGTCATTTTCACTTCTCTTTTCCTCACTGGAAAGCCTGGGCCTGATTCTCAGCTGATGTAATCTGGCGCTGTTCCACCCAAAGCAATGAAGTGCACGGGCACAGGGGAAAGGAGACGGTTTGGCCGGGGACCCTTGAGAAATCTCCGCTTTTAAGTGCTACCACAGACTGACATCCACGCAAAGCAAACAGGATGTCCAATTTTAAATCACTAACAAGCCACATCCTGTAAACTGCGCTCTGCTCAGCTGACCCAGGAGGTAAAACGTGTGTGTCGGGACTGATCCTCAGCCATGATAACACTGGTTTGCTTAAAGTTACAGCTGAAAACTCCACATGAATGGAACTGTACTCCGTCCCACCTGCCCCCCACCAGACCACAGGCAGGCAAGGGTGATGAGGGGAGAGCAGAAGTGGGGCTCTGTTGCCCCAGCGTAGCTCAAATGTTCCTGGTGGTTCTGTCCGGGACTGCCCTAGTCCCCTGGCAATCTGCAGTCTCACCCCTCACTGAACCTGATTGTCAGGCAGATGAAAATGAAGGGGTTGTTTTTCTAGGGGGAAAAAAAAAAAGAAAAAAAAAAAAAAAAAAAAGCACTTAATTGCAAATGGATTTGGGAAGATTGCAAAGACCTAC
>JAVJGJ010000037.1:99603078-99618708 GCA_035590215.1 Microhierax caerulescens
TGCTTCTCCTTTGGCTATCTTGCTTTGTAAGCTGGTGGCATCGCGCTCACGCAGTGTCCAAGGAGAGCTCCATGGCTGAGAAAGAAGGCAAAGCCTCAGAGCCCTGTGCTAACAGCAAGGATCTGCTCCTTGTGAGCCGAGGGACCTCCCTGCTTTAAACCCGATCAGCACGAGGGGCTCTGAGCAGCCTCTGGTGGGACTGCAAGTGGTAGCAATCATAGCGTCTGCACTTCTCTTTGTGCAGGCAGCAAAGGAGGAAGACACAGATGCAAATGAGGATGTCTTCTGGGACAAAGGAGACTAACAGCACCCAATGTCTGGTTTCTACAAGTAGTTATTAGCATTTGCTGTGCGCTCCCAAATGCAGAAGAGCTGCTATTCACACAAATGAATGGCAACAAGGTTTACCACTTGTGTTATATCATTCATTTCTAATCTAAGTATGGAATATACGATATATAGGGAAATATTATAGGAAATGTTGCAAGATTACTAGAAAGACAGGTGAACATTTCTCATATAGGAATATAGAATAATGGCAACCATAATGAGTTCAAAAAGCCCCAGGTATTGTGCAAACAACAATAAAATGCTCTGAAAATAAGAAATCCACAAGGTTATTAGTACAAGAACAATGATGTAAATGGTTTCAAGTCCCATTTGGCTTGGAGCATTTCCTTCTAGGTCAGTGGTTCGAATGAGAGGTAGGCAAACACTGCAGAAGATTTTGTGTAAATGTTTGTTTAATGTTTTTAATGAATTCACTTAGCTTGTGTTTATTTTCCACTAATACTGCAGCACAGTGGTTCCCAGTCTGCTTCATATTATAGAAAGCCTGATCCCATAAAGAGCGGGGATGGATCAATCCCAGGCCATACACCCCTGTTGCAGCGAATGTGCTTTGTGGCAAGAAAGTTCATTAATATAATTTGTTTTAAACAAATATTGGCAACTGGTCAAAGAAATCCAATTCTGTATTTGTTCACATGAGAATTTGTACCATATGCTTTGAATCTAGGAATGGCACTTATTCTGTCCAGGAACAAGCTCATACATCAAATCATCACTAAGCCAGGGAATTAGTATTTCAATTTCAGATATTCAGAAAAAAAAAAATATTCACATATATCTGTTCTAATTGCAAATAATTTCAAATAAACATAGGAACACTGGTATTTCCACAAACTATTAGTAACAACCAAAAGATGCAAAATACATTTCACAGCTGAGGCACTGCTGCTACCCACACATTATATTACATTTTAAGTTACTACTTTTAATATGCTTTTGTCCTAATTTGCAGTGCCTGATGGCTATTCACAGAGTCCAGCTCAGCTTCTACAGGAATAGTCTTGCAAAAACAACACTGCAAACCCGATCGGCACTGCCTGGCAATATAGCAAGGAAGCCACAGAGAGGCAACAAATCTTACTTAAATGTTGACACCCCCCCTTTCACTTGGCTGTTAGATAACACAGTGCTAAAATATCTACGTTACGTATGGCTTGGGAGGGAAGGGACCATTGGTAGTGGTGTTCTAGCAGAGTGGCAACACACTTCCCTTAAATATCTGTGTTGCTCATAAAAGCTATTGCCAGGCTACAATATAATAAATTCTTCCTTTTTCCTGAGGCAGGACCGTCCAATTCAGTTTCAGCTTTAGCAATGTCCAAATTCGTTACCCAGCTTCATCCCACCACCTGTCCCATGGATTCTTGCCCAACTAATTTCCTTTTGGAATTTCAGCTTTTCACCACTCGGTGTGGTTAAGTTGTTGCTGGGAGGGGGATGTTTCCACGGCTGGAAAGAAAATGCTAGTGAAGCTCCTGCTAAAATAAATCTTGCTGAAGCCAAGGGTACTGGAAAATGAACGACTAATGTCTAACCTACTATGTTGGCCAGGATCCTGGGTAAAAGAGTTACAGAAATATCCAGAAAGCAATAACCTAGATGATACAATTCCAATCAGGATTTTGGATGTAGAAAGAGTAATAAAACTCACCCTTCCCATAATCACATGCAATCTGTTTACCACAGTGGCTAAAGAAAGCCTTTTGTTTCTGGTATTGTTATAAGAACTGCCTGTGGTATAAGCACATATTTCCAAAGGCCATTAGTTCCTGCTAAAGCACTGATTTCTGAAAAGTCTACAAATATAGGAATCCATCTTCCCGGTTTATGAAACGATAACTAACAGGAATTTCTTGAGATTAAATAACATTTTCACAGGCTAATAACAGATGTGATGATTGCCAAGATAGCTTACTCTATTTGGAGACCAGCAATTAAGAAACAGATGACAGTATAAGGAACTAAGTACAGTGTCCATATCATAACACATTCACCACTCCTTAGAGAAAAATCCTGTCCTGTCAATTATCTCCACCAGAAAATTTCCTGGACCTTCCTTCATTCTAATGTAAATCCATGTACAAATCAGATATGGATACAAACCAGTATGGTTTTGCCGATGCACAGCAATAAGGAATCGATAGATGCTCTGACATGTATTTGGGGTTATGACTAGGAACACACACGCATATTTTCATAAAACCAACATTTAAGAACATCAGGCTGCAAAATATTGGAATTACCAGATTTAAGTTTTCCTTCCAGGTGAGCATGTGAAGCACTAGATAACAGGTTAAAATTTCCATTCTCTGGGAGACAAGTACATCTATGTACACACATATTTGCACACATGTGTTATTTCTTTTCGGAAGGAAAAAAAATGTTACATTTGGAATTAAAAATGCTGCATTTGCTTCCTAACCTCAAGGGCTATGAAGGGAAGCATGTTACAACATCACAGACTCTCCCAGCCACCCCCTCCCTCTTTGGGCCCCCACCAATTCCTACCCAGCTGGTGGAGTCCCTCCCTCCCACACACTGTCTCTCCTGCTCTGTCTCTGCCTTTGTAATGGTTTTCCCACTCCCTGCCTTCTCATCCCTGTTTCACTCCTCTGGGACCTGGCCAGAACAGTTGCCTGCTCTTCAGGCATCCCAGTCTCCCAGGCCTTGCCCACCAGCTTGACTTCCCTGCCCTTTTACGCCACCCCCACCACCACCCACGGTTTCAGTACTATTTCTCCACCCCTTTCAGGCCCTACCCTTTTCAGTCCTAGCTCTATTCTCCTTCCTCTCAAAATTTATGGCACCTTCTGCCTTCTCTCCCCCCACACTTTGCCTCTTTGCATACTTCTCATCCCTCAAAGTCCAAGACCCTCCCAGGTCTTCTGCATCCCCCACCAGATACTTGTCCCTTAGGCTCTGGCTTCAGTGTCCATCTCTTTTCCCAGGAGACCTACATCCCACAGATCCAAATCCTGGATGTTCTTCCTTGCTAGACCTTTCCCTCACCCCACATCCCAGCTTCTGCCCACTCCAGTATCTCTAGCATATTGCAGCACTATGGTCACGAGATAAATGCCAATCACCCACAACCACCATTGGGCAAGGAACCATTAATGTGGGTGAAAACTCTGAAAGATTTAATTTGCAATATGTATTCGGAAGAGCCTGTTTCAGTTTTACTCACTACATTTCCAAAGAAATTGTGAGAATTAGGATGGTTTTACATGGAGGTGTGAAAAGGCAGATTAGCTCAAAACCCTGCTCCATACCATAACAACTGTTAAAAGCAACACATGCCAAATTCTCATGGGCAAGGCAGGCAACACAATGGATTTTACCCTAGCCTTGTTCTGGGAAATGCCTGAACATATTGTTTTTAGAACAATAATAATAACAAGTGATAATAATAGCCTTTTGGATCCACTGAACATAGAACATTTCAGCCAACAAAGTGAAAATTTGAAAAAGTTAGTTAAAAAAAAAAAAAAAAAAAAAAAAAAGACTGTTTTGCCATACAATAAAAAAAGACTTTTGCCATGGGGAGTGTTTGGCTTACGACCTTGGACCATGACCATTGTGTGTTTCTGAGTATGGGGGTTGGGTCTGTTATTCCTTTTTCACACTTTGCTTTATCTGTTTTGACCCAGGTTTCTTATTATTATATATCACAATACTATGGGCATGCTGGTAGCACGTTTAAAAGCTCTGCAGATTTCGATGTCCTTGCCAAGCCTACGGTTCTGCAGCCTGTGGGGCACTGTCCTGGCCCCCCTCAGGACCCTGAGAGGCTGTGCCAGTGCCTCCCTGGGGGGCACAGCTTCTGCACTGGGGCTCAAATACAGCAGCAGCCAGGTGGCTGTGCTGGCTCTGAAGAACGTGCTCTCCGCTACTGAGTGAAGGGTCTTTCTTCTGCTTTAATTAGGTTCATACTGGAGTTCTTCATGAGTTCTCTTGGTATCTAGAGCTTGCTTCAGAGAATAGGCACTGCTAGACACAGCACACACACAGCCTGCAAAGCCACAGGTTATGTTTCCTTTGCTTTGCCAAGGACAGCTAGATACCCATTTCTCCACAAAGATGATAAAACTGCAATTATAATGACTGATAGAGAGAACTGTTGCCTTTGAGGAGAATCATGCAGATTTTTGATGAGAAGAGTCAGCAAGGATTTTGTCTAGACATGCTGTTTGATTAAAGAACTAACTATGAGATCAATTATCAGTTATGACTGAGGCTCAATTCTACCATTTCAGATATAATCACCAGCAGTCAGACCTGGCAGCTGTGGTGCATTCCTTTGCAACAATATAGCTGCATATAAAATAATGATATTTTGGATTACCCAAGCAGCTGGACTACAGCTCATAGCTGGAACTGGAGAAAGTAATACACATTTAATTTAGAGCAAATCTGGCATTTCAAAGTATACAAAGAGCTCAGCTTTAGCAGAGGTAACAAACATCTTGTTCCAGTATCGCTTTTTTTTTCTCCTACAGAAATCACTTCTGGGGTGCTGAAGAGCAGGTCGTAACAACTTTATCAAATGTGCCTGAGAGACTTTGCAGCCAACGTCTTATTGAAAAAGCAATGAGACTGATATTTATTCACCACAAGTGAGGCCTTCCTGCAGGAAATTCTGTAATTTTCCCCATCTCTATTTCTTCACAAACCATGGCCAAAGAATGCCTTGAAGCTAAGAATCTTGTAGATAGAATTGATTAGTCCAATGTTTGGCAGCTATAGCTACATGGATCAGCTTGCCTTTGCCTCTATTTTTTTTTTTGTGTGTGTTTTTTTGGTTGGGTTTGGGTTTTTTTTTCACATATGGAAACTCTAGGTGTTAGAAATACTTCGGGCTAGCCTCAACTGAAACATTAATTATGTTAAGGAATTCATTAGGTCATTTTAAAAGTTATTTTTTATGCAGCATCTGGGATGCTACCAGGATATAATGAACTTAATACTGCTAATTTTAGAAGGTCACAGTGAAGAAGCCAACTTGTTTCAGTGATAAAGCCAGCACCTCCTGGGAGGTGTCTGCCCACATCAGCAATGTGTAACAGGCACAGTAACCGGGGCATTGTGGAAAAAGCAAAAAGCCTCAAATCCATTTGCAGCTGCTTGGCTCCAGCATTCCTGGTGCAAAGCCAATGCAGCCAGCTTCTCCTCCGGCCACTCCAGTGCTGTGCCTTTGCTGGGTGAAGAATGAAGCCGCGCCATGGGCACAGCTGCTTTCTCTTACCAAAGACCAAAGCAGCTGCGGCTTCAGAATGGGGGAACCGCTGGGGAGCAGATCTGAACTGTCATTATTTAGGAACGGCAAAAGCAGTGAGAGTCAAATATCCTGAAGAAAGAGAGCAACGCACTTCATACCATCGGCCTCGCGTTGGCAGGGAGCCATGCTGTCATGCTGCACGTGAACTCCTGCGGATGGGACGGGATGACAGCTCTGCGTCTACAGCCCATTCGTCCTGGTGGCACACACACATCTGTTACATGCACGGGATAGTTTATGGCATCAGTTGTAAGAAGGATTAAATAGGTGTCTAACGCTGAGGTACAAAGGTATAATGGTATAAAGTTAGCAGGGCAGGCATGTGGAAGGGATGAGAAAGGAATAGGAAAAACTTCCACGCAGCTCTGCAGGGCCTCTTTACCTCGGAGCTGAAAAGAAATTGCTCTGAGCTGGAGTCAGTGTCTGACAAGGAAAATGAGATAAACAATAAAAACTGCTTTCTCTGGGAAGTGTTCATGGGTACCCATGGTACTCAGCATTATCACTTTTTCTTGGAGCTTCAGACGTTTTCACAGTGGTGCAGATACGCCATGTGTTTTCATCTGGGCTTTTCCTATTCTATTGCAACTTCATTAGAAACTGAATTAAGCTCAAATGGAATTTAAAGCAATGGAAGTGTGTCTAGACAGGATTTGACTAAATCTGCTAACTCAACAGTACTTTCCGATAGTGAAATAGCATTTTGTGAGCTCTCCACAAAGAAGCAGGAATGGCATTTTTATCAGGGTTCAACACTTCTATAAACACTGAACAGACAGAGCACCTTCGTAAGAGAACTCTGAGGTTAGTTAGGAAACAAAGGGGTTTTCCTCCCTCCTTATGAAGGAAATTTTGATATGGAGTTAAGAATTTTATTCTCAGTTAAATATCTATATTCTTTGCCATAAACCTTTTTTTATTTTTAGACTATTGCAAAAAATTTTGAAGATGGCTTGGGGTTGTTTGGTCACCTGCTTGGAAATCATCAAACTTTTCAAAAGAACAAAACTAGGCTTGTAATGAACCTGTGAGAATCTTGTTGTGGGATTCTCACAGGATTCTCCCCCCCTTCTTCGCAAATCTAAAAGGTCTAAGATCCTTCTCAGGAGGGCTTTTCAAACTCTCCTTAACAGTTATGATGATAGATGGATATCTATAAAATAAACTAGTGTGATGATTGAAATAGTTGAATAAGCACAAAGGTTTTGACAAAGTGATCAGGAAAAATGGGATTTGTATAAGTGGAAAAATCTAAGAAACTAAGAAATATGTAAAGAAAAGACAGATGTAGAAAATGAGATAAAATTAACAACCTCTGAAGGGAATAAAATGGTCCCAGGAAGACAAGCAACTTATCTGAAGACACAGAGTTTCTCTTTATTTTTCATTACTTCTCTCAAGTGAAGTTCCAGGGGTAGGTTTTCCATTGGATTTACCTGAAGCTGGACATTGATAGGACCTGGTGGGATGAGTACACTCGCTACATCCAGGATGGAAGGCACACTGTAGAGCACAGCCTAGCCGATAACACAGCAGAGTACGATTCCAACGTACCTCCACACACATTCTGTGGATAGGGAAAGACAAAGGCAAAGAAGCCACTGGTGGAAACAAAAGTGCTTTAGAGCTTTCTTCTGCCGTTGCAGGAGGGGTGGCTGTGTGTATCTCCTCTGCAAATGGGGATCACCAGGCTGGCTCCTGCACTCACCGTCACTTCTGGGACCTCAGCAGGCAGCGCCTGGCTGCAGGCTGCAGCATCGTCATGCATGTAGCTCCGTAATCCCTTCCATTCCTAAAATAGCGCTTCGAACCGAGCCCACACACCTCTGGCAAGTAACTCCACAGGCTGATTTCCTATCTGCCCTGACTTTCCTTCCCTCTGCTACCCTGAGTTGCCCAAGTTGTGCTAAATCTTGTTAAATCCTTTCTCTCTTTGTTGTACCTAATGATACAGTTGTCAATCTTAAAACACACAAAAGAGGGAAATTTGAAAACATTCTGGGATTTGTATTATACTGTTGAATGAACTGTTATTTTTCGTATTGAACAGCAGAGACAGCTTTAAATGAACTTTTCACAGACAAAAAGTGGGTGAGTTTAAAGAGAAAGAAAGGAATTGGCAGGTATATAATTATTTTACTGCTTCTACTTTTGTTACTTTCCTTCCTTACTGTCAGCCTTCACCCTCTCCCCAACTTAATAATAATAATGATAATAATAATAATAACAATAACAATCATCATAATAATAATTCTTCAAACCTCTTCTTTTCATGCTAACTTTACAGGAAGAACTGGGACATGGTGGCTTCACTTTACCAGCCAATGCAGCACATACGTCTGGGCTGAGAAAAGCAAAAGTGTTGCTTCAAGGTGTCCGATAAAGACTCCAGGGCCTTCTGCCAAAACTATGGCATCAACACACGTATACAAAGAGATGCTTTTCTGAGCCATTACCTGCTGCTACCCACACGTCTCTGGATACTCCCGCTGGAATCGCAGACTATGCCACATGACTGAGCTATAACTCAGTTACAGCAGCTTAACAAGGTTTGCTCCGTCAACAGACCTGACAAAATTGTCCAGCCCATACAGTTCGCCCGCCCCTGTTGCAAGCTAACACGCATTAGCTTAATTCATCATGAAGTGCATATAGGGCCCATTACGGCCGCTCAGCTGACGAATGGCAACTGTTCATTCCACAGTAACTTGAGACTTTTTCTCCAATTAATCAAGGGGAAAGAAACTATCAAAGATGCAAAAACAAAACACAGAGAACAGCCTTCTGTTCCTGCTGATGAAGAAAGAGACAACTGACGAAAAAAAAAAAAAAAGAAAAATCTTGTTTAGATTGTTCTGCTGAAATCAGAGCTGTGCAGTGCTGGCTTGGACCCTTGCACACTACCATGAAGAACACAGCCTGACAGAGGAAAAGCACATGAATAGGAATGTACACAGCAGGACCACAAAGAAGCTAAACTAAAGCCAGTCATGCCATCGGATCAAGATTGCTGCCCAGCATGAGAAGCCACAAGTAGTGGCATGTGGCTTTGAAAAGGGAGGAAGTACAACACAACAAGGGGCAGTACTGAGGCCAACGACATCAGTGATTTGTGAAGAACCTGGTAAAATGAGCAGAAATAGAATTTCTAACATTTATGTTACATTTCCAAAGTCTAAAGTCTCATCCATTCAGAGACAAAACTTTTATAAGAAACTTATTCCTAAGTCTAGTCAGAAAACCATCAATGTGAATGGCTTTCATCCCTGCAGACACAACTTTTCATTGTCAGAATGCTCTTGAGGAGGCACCTTAACATCTCATCAAGTGTTCATGTGTGCTTTAGACACCCTGGGGATACAGCACTTCATGTTGCATTGACAAAATGTGCAGGAGGGATGACACAAGTGAAAACTGTAACCTGTAGGATGGAAATTACTCTCTGGTTCTGGGCAGGAGGGCACAATGAAACACTTTGGCCACTTTTCCCTGCAGCCCTTTCCCCCAGGCTCATCTGCAGGTGGGAAGGGAACTGAACATAGAACACAAATATTCAAACCTAGTGACCTTTACAGTGATGTTGTGAGGTCTGAGAGTCCACAAAAACCAGGCCTTCGTTTAGGAAAACATTTCATGTGATGATTCAGTGTTTCCCCTCAGCAAACCCTTTCTCTACACCTGGGACAAAATTTAAGGTGCATCTTAGTTTTAAAAAGGTTAAACTGCTTTCCAACAGTTGTAATGTCTTCCTCAAGGAAATCCTTGAATGCCTATCCTTAAGATGTTGATTAGTTGCTATTAAAACACACTGAGCATGTGTCTGCTGTGGGATAGGTAGTCTGTTCAAATCCATTCCCACTCTTAGGTGTGGTTGTAAATGACGCATCATTCTTGTGAGAGAGCTGTCATCTAGAAATCTTGTGCTGAGTCTTTCCAGATTATAAATATACAATTTCTGAGACATGAAGGACAAAGATACCTTACAAGAAGTATATGCTGCCCTGCGAGTGACCCAGAGAAGGCAGAAGCAGGGCCCAGAAGCAGACAGCGCTGGACATGGGTTGTACTTTGTATCTTGGTCATGACAAGACAACAAGTAGCCAGCACTTCTCCTGCTGCTCTGGAGAATACTCTGCTCCTTCGGGCAGACAGCAGCTGATATGTCACCCCCCCTGGCCTAAGTGCCTAACCCAAGTGTTGGTTCTGGAAGTGATTTCAGCCATGAATTGATAGCAGCAACAGCATCATTATGGTTACCCACTGCTTTCTGTTTACAAGGCTGTCTTCAGTCATCCCTTTCTGGAATCAGGGATTCCCAGTTTACATCTGAAAGGCTCCTTCAAGCCTGGCCTGAAGCCTATCCTCCAGATGTTCCCAGGCACCCCAAAACCACTGCTACTTAAGCACTACTGGAGTTTCCTTTTCTCCCCTTCCAGGATGCTGTATTCCCTACACCAGCGGTTTCATTCATCCCCATGACATCCCTTCTCAAATAACATCCAGGCAAATCTGGTGCATGGTGCTGAGCCGCCCTGTGTGCGCCTCTGCTTCGGCTGAATTACACGCGTCCCTGACTCGTGCAGCTCACTTAGATGGCAGGAGCCATGGGACAACCAGGCCAGTTATCTGTCTGGCACCAGGTATTTTGGATGCTTCAGGGAGATGCACAGGATTGGTCACAAAGAGCAGGTGAGTCGAGGTTTACCTTGAGGTTTGTCCCAGTCAATCCAGCCTGGGACTTCCTGTGAGGCACTGGGCTGTGCATTTATTTTTTGTTTTAGCTAACACCTTTCAAGCCAGAAACGTCTCTAGGGTCCTGGCTTTGTTCAGTTGCCTCAATTAATGTGTATATATGAATACGTAGATATATATGTGTGTGTGTAATATATGTATATACATATATAAATGTGTACATGTATACAGTGTGTGTATATAGTATATATACATAGTATATGTATATATATCACATTCCCCTACAGTTTACTGCAACAAGACAATTGGTTCTTCTGTATCTGTGAGGCAGATCAAACCTCCAGGTTTTTTTTGTGCAAAGGGCAGGCAATATCTGTGACCCTAACCACATTTCTGCTGCCCACTTCACCAAGTCACTGCTGACAGCCTCCCTGCACATATTGCTGTGTGACACAGAAAAAACACAGCAAACACAGGCTTGGGGGAAAGAGGGGTGAATAGTCCACTCGTCTATATGGGAAATAAAAGCTCTGCCTACAAAAATCATAACGAGTGTATGGATCCATTGTCAAAAAAAGAGAAACAGATCAGATTCACACCGTTTTGTATTCTCCTAGTGGAAATATTGAGCTGATTGAGCATGAACTTCCAAAAATAAAATTGAGCAAATCCCACTAGTATTGTTACAGACTCCAACTTCTGTAAAAAAACTGCTGGCTTTTCACTCCCCCATATTTCATAATCTTTCTCC
The DNA here is from genome assembly GCA_035590215.1 of Microhierax caerulescens. NCBI lineage: Eukaryota > Metazoa > Chordata > Aves > Falconiformes > Falconidae > Microhierax > Microhierax caerulescens. The sequence goes on from JAVJGJ010000037.1 coordinate 99,614,151, forward strand.
CAGTGGGTGAGAAACCCCGTGCGTACACTGACGCCTCCCATACTACAGCAAAGCTGCCAGATGTCTCAATGTATGCAAATGAAATGATGCACTGAAGCTCACAGTGCTCTTTGCGGGGGGCTGCTCTTTGGCTGTGAACAGCCACATCCCCTGGTTTCTATTGACACAGCGGGCAGAAAACCTTGTGAATTTGCCAGCAGCCCCAGCCAGTCACTTTTAATTAGAGAATACCCAGAGCTACCAAAACCTTACTCCTACCTGAAACCTGTCTGATGTATTGCTTCACCTTTGCAATGTAAATGAGGCTACAGTGTGGGAAACTCATCTTGCTGAAGAGAAGTTCATCATTTAGCAGCACTTTGCCATGGAAATAAGGAAGCTTACTCTCATATTAGTAGAGCTGAAGCACAGTCATTTGATACGACTAGCTGAGGACTAACCTAAATATGGCAAAGCTGGATGTGGTACGAAGCTATTCTGTGTCTCCTGTACTTCATATACTAAAGCATGCAACCTAGGAGAGTCAAGCTTACTCCTTTCTCCCCCAACTTCCTCCCACTGTTTATCGATCCCATAAAGCAACGTGTCATAAGTAGGTGTTGACAGCATTTTACATGTCATCACTAATTCCAGTCACAGCTCTGCCAAAAATGGTTTTATCTGAGTGGAAACCAGGTGCAGTAGCAAAGAAACTTTTGGGAAGTTTTAAGAAAGTCTTACTGCCCAGATTAGAAAGTCATCTTCACTTTATAGATTCACCACTCTCATGCCCTTCTGAAAAATGGATCTGTTTGCTTATAAACAACATGTTAGGCAGAATATTAATACACTTACGAGATTAGGCATGCAGAAAATAGCTTCAGAATTAGATTTGTCAATAAATACTTGGAGAACAAGGATAAGGTTTTGGTGATAAGTCGTCCTGGTGGACATTAGTCACATTTCTATCCGCAGATGAAAGATGATGAAGGTCACTGTCAAATACATTGATCCAAAATTGAGGACTTAGCTCAAGTTACAACCTGTAACGATACTGGAAATGAACCTTCAGATTGTCTGTCCTGCAGCCCAGTGGCACAGCTGGTGAAGGACCGGCTCTCAGCATCACCACCAAACTTTGAGGAAAAACCCACCCTGCCACCAGTTCTGGTTATATGTCCAAGTGTTCAGAAGCCCTCTTTCCAAACATCAAACAGGGGAAAAGATAAACCTTTCCCGTGCAGAGGCAATGACAGGAGCTGAGGCAGGTTGTGCAAAGCCAGCTTCCCCAAAGCTGCCCACCTGGGCACCTCGGAGGAGGCTCAGGCTTGCTGTCACTTCAGTGCACCAGAGAAGAGCACAGATAATGCAACAATTCAGCATTTGTGTCCAAATCTTTCTTTTCTACATTGTCCGGGCTGTTTTGCAACTGCCTTTGGGGATGCAGAGTTTTACCTTTATGGCCATAAACAAGATGCCGTGTGTGTTAAGATGCTCATTAAGTGGGTCTGTGCACTGCCGCATTTGCACAGACCCTCTAACAACTGCTGTGGATGTAAAGCCAAGAGCAAGCATCCTGTGATAAATCCACGGGCACGTAAGGCACGCATTAAAAAAGAAACAAATAAGACCACGCAGATTTGAGAAGCATTCCCTAGGGACTTTTTCTTCTCAGTACCTCCTGATATAAACTTTGCAATATTTGACAAGCCTTAGAATCAAATTTTCCAAGATATGTACTATAATTCTCAAAAATATTTGCCCTTGCTGCAGCATTATTCAGACACTGAAGATGAGCTTGATTAACAGGTAGGCTGGCTCCACTCACACTGACACGTGCTGCCTGTGCTTTTACCTCTTCCAGGTTACAAGACCATGATCTTCACACCCTAAGCTTTCTATGCAAGCCTTAGGACCTCCGTGTTTCAAACTAGGCCTATAACCTTTAAATATTTGCTTTTGAATTTAAGCTAAATAAATCAACCCATAAAGCAAGTAGAATGCAACAACTTGCCTCTCTCATGTCAACAGAGCGTATGGGAGCAAAAAAGCCTGTGCTCAAACAGGAGGATGGATTTTTACTGCTCTTCTAAGAAATGGCTCTCTGCGTGTTCTATCAGGTAGGTCTGCCTAGGCCTCACCCCATTTAGGATGGCCTGGACAATGAAATTCAAATTGCCTGCCCAGGGAAAGTGGTAAAGTTAGGATGATAAGTCAGGTCTTCAGAGCAACTAAGGAAAGCTACAAATATTTGGAAAATAAAATAAAAACAAAAAAAAGGTTCAGTTAGACCCCTGAGTAGAAATTATCTGAGGTCTTTTATTCTACAGGGATTCTCCTTGGCCTCAACCATAGATACCTGTCAAGAACTGTGCAAGCCCTTCAGAAAACACACAGAGGACCATGATGTCCGTGGGGTGAACTGACTTGTGTTCGAAACCAGGGCTGCCACACCTAATGGGTGTCCTCCCGTGCCATGATTTAGCACATACAGTAATTTCTGCCCACAAGCAACAGAAATGCTAATTGATCCCAGTATAGGCCAGTTCCCCGATATCCAGAATTGGAGAGGAACTTCTGCCACTCACTGAGGTAATTACTTTTCATGTAGGACAAAATCCCGAACGGTTCACACAGACAAACTTCTCAGACAAATCTCTATCCTGAGATCATTAGAAATTTTAACTGAGATGCTTTGACTTGCCAAATGCAGGTGGCATAAAATGAGCCACCTCTTCCAGGCCTGATGAGATGTACTCGCCTCCATGGAGTTCCGCTTTTGTTTCCATCTAATTCACAGATCTTAATGATAATTTTCATACATTGCTTTCTAAAGGACTGACAGATCTTGCCATTAGTAAGAAGGAGTTTAATTTAAAGCAATATAAACAATGCTGCAGAGCTGAGCAAAAAGAAGTGGCAATTAAAATACATCTGCTATGATGAAATGAACTTTAATAAAGATCTTAATGATGATATTAGAAGTCATGCATGAAGTTTTATTCCTTATGCATGGAGTAACAGTAAAAATAACAAAAAAATCCTTGACAAAAATATGAAACGTGGCATTTGTAAGCCTGACAGAACTATGGCATAGTGCAGATTTTATTAGAATGACAAGAAGAAAGAAAGATATCCCTCCTTGATTGCCTGTGTGTCATTTGAATCAATTTAGCCTAAATTTGCTTTTTCTTCTGTTAAAGGTCATTCTTTTGTAAAGTGATTTTTATAATTGTTGTCATTCTAGATCATTTATGTCAAATTTTGGCTAGATTAATCATGAGAGAATCACTCTAATAGATGATTAGCTAATAGACTCATGTAACAATTCAGGCACAACACTCAGTCAGAGGGCTGTCTACAGGAGAACATCAAAATTAAGCAGAATTTTTTTGCCTTTAGGTGTGCAGATATCCATATTGATCTTGACTCCAAAGTCTTTAATTTGAAGTCAGTGCTGTCACCACTTGTTCGGTCCACAAGTTATTCTCTGCAGATTTTTTTTTTTTTTTTTTACTTCGGTTGTATATACCAGAAACAAGGAATTCTTTGAATTGTTCTGGGAAGCAGGCAAGGACAAACATTTCCACAAGGTTAAAATGGTCAGCCGATCCTCTGGGCTGATTTCCTGTTTCAGTATTTAACCCACAACACAGCAAATCGGAACTCCAGGAAGGCACGTGGAAAAGACAAAATGAAGTCAGTACACTCTGCCTGCCAGCTCCTGTGGGTATTTGCCTTCCTGACCTGTGGGTGTTTGGCTGAGTCGTCTACCAAGTACAGTAACCAAGTGTTCAGTATGAGAGGTAAAACTGTGGTCTGACAAAACTCTTACTGGATCTGAGAAAGAGTGGTGCCACGATCTAGCCTGAGCTCTGCTGTTGCTCACCGGGAGGCTGTCAATGGTTCTGAGGCTCCACCACTGAATGCCAGTTTTGACTACGTGACTGTCGGTCAGTGTCCAGAGTTATCTGTACTAAACCCTCAAATCTCAGTTCCTACAAGTTTTCATAATCTGGAAAGATTAACTCCTCCATAGTTGGTCACCACCTGGTAACCTGCACACTGCATTAGTTGTGCTGCAGTCAAGCTTCCAAGGTGAATACAGAGAGAAGTCACTTCAAAATTATCATTTCTTTTCCATATGCAAAATCTAGAAATTAATTCTACTCCATTTTGGAACCGTACAGAGAGATTTTTCGGGTTTTATCTGATTTCAGAGAGAAATCCATAGGAAGAGTGCGTTGGGTTTGCGTGGCAAGATTTTGGTAGTGGGGGGATACAAGAGTGGCTTCTGTGAGAAGCTGCCAGAAGCTTCCCCCATGTCCAATGGAGCCCATGCCAGCTGGCTCAAAGATGGACCTGCCGCTGGCCAAGGCCCTTGGTCCACCATCAGCGACAGTGGCAGCACTCTGGGATAATGGATTTAAGAAGGGAAAACCCCCTGCGCAACGTCAACTTCAGCCAGAGAGAGGAGTGAGACTATGTGAGAGCAACAGCCCTGCAGCACCCCAGGTCAGTGCAGGAGGAGTGCAGGAGGTGCTCCAGGTGCTGGAGCAGAGATTCCCCTGCAGCCCAT
>JAVJGJ010000037.1:99634733-99645745 GCA_035590215.1 Microhierax caerulescens
TCCTTTTTTTTTGTTGTTTTTTTTGGGTTTTGTTTTTTTTTTTGGTTGGGGTGTTTTTTTTTTTTTTGTTTGGTTTTTTTTTTGTTTTTTTTTTTTTTTTTTTTTGCTAGTCACAGCAAAAAGCTGCTTAGTTTAAAGGAATGAGAAGGATTTGGGTATGCTACGGTAGCAGCAGGAGCAGTGTCTTAACAAGCTAATTGCTTTCAGTACTGAAGCAGGAGTCAGCTAACAAAGGTGGGCTCTGCAGCTCGGTACTTACACGGGTACTCCGTGTTTTAGTGCCTCACTTGGAGCGTTTTGCCATTCCGGTTAAATAGAAACGGGACTGTTATGTCTGTTAACATGCTCGGTCTGTGATCTATGCACTATGTTTTACCTATTTATCTTGTTCTACGCCTGTTTGTTACACAGTTTCTTCCCATGTATTATAAAATGCATTTATAAATTATAAACCAGTTGTGAGCTTGTGACGGGCTATATCTCGCAAAGAATCCAGTACCTAAAAGCCCTTTGCTCTCCAAGGCTTGGCCGATGTTTATTTTTCAGAAAGACCGAGGCACGTGCTTATTTTCATTGTCTCGATATCAACACGGGACACACATTTGTGGTGTCAGAGCACCTGTCAAACACCTGTTAGTTTCTCTGAAAGCAGCAGGCACAGAGTGCCAGTGAGGGTGATGGAAACGGGGCACTCGGCACCTTATGAACCTTGGCGATAGGCGAGAGAAGCGAGTGAACGAGCTGCCTCTAGTTACCGCAGGTGTTGCAGTTTGCTGAAGAACAACTTTCAAGAAACATTGAACGGGCAAAACATAAAGATGCCATTGTTTATTGGTTAGAATGGACAGCCTGCAGCGTTTTTACTTTAACCATCTGCCTTCCAACTCTGATATAAAAATTCTGCTCCCTAATAAATGTTTAGCACACTGGGACACATACCTCACTGGAAAGAAACCAAACCAAACTCCTTATACTTCACAAGGATAAATTAGCAAGTGAAAAGCAAGCCTTTCCAAAACCGCTTTTGTATGACTACAATCGTTTAACTTAGAACTTGGAAAGTTGAAGGTCTAGTCACTAATCTACTGACTCCATCACAGAAGGGTGAATTTAATTTAGGAACTGCCGGCTCCAGCACCGCATTCAGTTATATGCGCTTGAAGAAATTTTTGCGATAATCCTGTTTATCAGCATATCTATTATCTTTTTTGAGCCAAACAGCACATCAGCCAAACAAAAGATGTGCTTTACTAGCTAATAGGTTAGGTGGCTATCTTTTTTGGCTGGACTTCTCCCTGCTTTATCTTCAGCGGATGATGAGATGTATAAATCAGTGTCCACATGCAGAAGTGGCATACTGTTTACACAGCAGGCTTATATTATCATAGTAAGCATATACGGGTAATAAATAAAACTGTAGCAAGGAACCAAAGATGTGCTCCATTCGAGGAAGCTTTTTTTTTTTTTTTTCTTAAAAGTGTTACCAAAAGCCAGATGGAATATACAGACCTCTCTGGTAAACTGCACCAAAGTGCACATGCAAATGGAAAGCATTTTGTACTTGAACTCTGTTGTACTTGAGCTGGCTGGGCTGGAAAGTTTAAAGCTTGCACATAGCCCTGAGCTGGCTGCACGCATCTACGCTGCCTCTAATAAAGCTGCATCACCTTGCAAACACCTAATGCTTTTGCCAGAAGGAGCAAGGAAAGACTTCATGACACGTTGTCCACCTGACAAAGGCCACAGTTCTTTACCAGTAAGGCAGTGGGGAAGCATGAAAACAGCTGGACAACTGGACAAAGGCAGCTGGGTCTGCTCTAAAGCGGAGGGTAGGGCCAGTTTGTCACTGCTGGCTTACTCCGGAGACAGCCTTTAAACCTGGGTGGCTCGTGATGGCTTTGGCGTGGCTTGAGCTCGTGCATCAAGACACATGTTGCAAGTGTAGCCACTGTGTCCTCTATCAGCTACTTTTCAGAACTCCCTAATTAGTCTTTCTAGTCTGAAATCCCCTAGTTAGTCATCACAGAGCTTAATGCAGCCAGTGAACTGGGAGCCTAGCCACAGGGATGGCTGCTTGTCTCCTGCTTCCATCTCTGTCACTGTTTTTTTTGGGTAAAACAGGATCTCCCTCAAGAGAACAATTTTTTTTTTCTTTTGCAGAGTATTTTAAGAGCTTTGCACTCAAAACCCCAAAAGAATAAAAAAGAAAAATAGATTAGAATTTAGAAGTTCAGCAGACAAAAGAATGTAAATCCATACTTTGACCTCAAATACAAATATACGAGGCTTTGGCCCACCTTCTTTTTTATTTTTAGCCATTACAACATGAAGAACTCCAGCAAACATGGTGGCTTTCTGATTCAGGGCAGGGGGTTTGTTGGTGTTCAGATTTTCCCTGTGCAAACAATGCTTGAAGACATGGGGCCAAATTTATCCCTGGATTAACTCCACTGACGTCAAAGTAATTACACTAGGAATTAATTTGCCTCACTGATATCATTTGCTGGATCCTATATCTACTTCCAAAATGCAATTAGAATCCAATTTCCTCAATATTTTATTTTGGAGATAGGCAGCTTGAGTTGCTTCACGAAGATAGTGGGCTAACAAAACAAAAAAAAATAAGGTAACTATTTCCTGCCATTGGCCTTGGCACCAACAAAGGGGGGAGCAGGCTCGGGGGGCTGCACAGTTTAAATGGCAGCTGCCTGGTTGTTGGTATTGCACTGCAAACCCAGCCTGCGAGAGCTGCAATCTTGGTTTAACACCCTTTGTTTTCTTTTTGTAGGTTTGGGTTCATTCCACTGCACAATACACGACAAACCAATTGATTTTGCTGTGATTTTACTACGTGGATCCCTACACTGTGAATCTGTTGTATAGTAATGCCATTCCTCGGGGAATATTGACTTTCTGTATGCCATTACAAAGGATTACTGAATCAGAAAATATTGAGCAAATGTTTATTATATTAGGTTTTACCTGTGACTCTATTAATCAATGAACCAGTTATCTCAACAATTGCACCGGACCCAGGTACAGGTTAGCTAAATATAACCTTTTTTAAAAGGGTATCATGTTTCTATCTAAAAGCTTCTGTATCAAACTCAATCATTTGCTTGTACTAAAAAATGTACAATGTCATTTACGAACCTACAAAATAGTACAGAAAGGAGAACAAGGATGTTTTAAAGTAATTATCAAGGAGGTCCATGAAGGCAAGCAACAATTTTCCACCTGTTACAGCAATTGGCAGGTCTGAATGTGCTTTTCTGGTGGAACCTATGCTGAGCCGCAGCAAAATACAGCCATCGTTACTGCTAGGGGAAGCTGGAACCCAGGTTTTGCTCACCGCTTCACGGCAGCATTTGCATTTCTTTGCCGGGAGTGAAAATACTAAAACGCAATAAACCCACTCTTCTTCATAAAGGTGCTCCTTATCTCCTTGCCTTTGGGTCTCATGCATAAAAGCGTGGCAATCGAAAGTGCAAATATTGCAAATAACAGGGAAAAGAGTGTATTAAGGGTATTACTCACAGAAGGGAAGGACAGGAAAAGACAGCACGGAGCAGAGCCAAAAACTAGAAGAAAAATGAAATACTAGAAATTATTCCAGAGTAAGAATAATACATTGGACATAGCTCAAGGAGGACTTGCCAGTCTCTGAGAAAACACAGGACCAGATTACAGTCGTTTCTAAGGGGCTGCATTCATTACACACAGGCCACTATATCGCAGCAAACTTCCCATGAGCGGGGGGCGGCCACGCACGAGGCCAGCCCCGTCTGGGGGGTCCCAGTTGCACCAGCAGAGCCCCCTGCAGAGAGGGGCCGCACTGGGGCAACCATGGGGGCTCCAGCCAAGAGCACTGCAGCTCCACACGGCACTGCTGGCTGATTGAAATTCCCTCGTGGTATAGATTATCGAAATGCTGATGTGTATGTCAAGGAGAAATGTTTACCCCTGCTCAGAAAGCCCTTGGCATAGCGAGGCTTTGTCAGGGTTTAGCTGTCCTGTGGGTTTGCTTTCAGTGTTACTGTCAAGTCTTTTATACGTGGGGCAAGGCTTCCTGCCCTAAGAAGCCAAAGAGGAGGAGTATTCCCCAAATCTTTCTCAGATGTGTCTGTGTCCTGTCTCAACGTTTCTGTAGATAAAGGTAAAGAAAGTAAAGTGCATTGGCGCAATCTGAGTGGATGTAGTTTTCTTTACACATGATATGCCTATTTTCCGGGCATCAAACCAGATTCTAGATAAATCATCCTCCTTCCCTCCTCCTCCAGGTCTTACTCCAGCTGTAAACACGCTTCACATGGGGAAGCATGGCTGGCCCCAGGCCTAACCAGATCGCAAAACAATTTATATAAAAGCTTGGACCTGAGCAGTCTCATGGAGGGAACTCTACTTAATCATCACTGAGACCAGAACTGAAACAAAAGTTCCTGGCCCACAGTTTTTGCAGGTTACTCTGGGTCACTAGCTAAAAGTTAGTCATTACTTTGTTGGATGTGTGGCCAGTGTACCAGGGAGAGCTCTGGATAACAACCAGTTTCAGCATGGAGGGGAGTTTTTTCAGTGCCTTCTCGTGAAGCATAAGCTAAAAGCGACACTAGAAAAGTAATACAGGATCGGATCCGCCTTCTCTGGCAAATAGGCTCTTCACCCATGAACAGCTTGCTGGGAATCGAGACATCCACCCCGGCACGGTGAGAAAAAACACCTCTATGAGCAGAAAGTTATGACCTCCCCGTCTCCTCCTCGCCTCCCCATTCTCTTTCTGAACAGCTTATGCAACAAAGAGGGAGACTTCTGCAGTCATTCCCAGCTCCTGCAGAGTTTCCACAGACACTGGCTGCCCAAGCACCTGCTTGTGTCTTAAGGGAGAAAAGGTATCTCCTGGGCTCATTCAGGAGGGTCGCTCCTTTGAATGGAAGCCCTGTAGATCTCACAGAAAAGACTGCTGGAGCATAACGGGAAGGTCACAAAATTGAGGAATGGTTTACTTGTCCCAAGTAGCAGGAGCAAACTGCCTGAGTGCAAGAGAGAAAGCACCACAAAGTCACCAGAGCAATCTCAAAAATTATCTTACACGTAAATTCATTATGGTTTTGGTTTGGGGTTTTTTGTTTGGTTTTTTTTCTGTTTGTTTCTTTCTTTCTTTTTCTGCTAAACCCTGTAAATATGCTGTGCAAGGCAGATATGCACTTTTTAACAGCGCCTCATTTTAGGGTGGTTTTTTGGACCATTTTGCTGTTATTATGCATTGGGTGAACAGCAATAGGTTGTAAGGGTGGCAATCAAATGAAAAGCTGTATAGACACAAAATTGACAGACGTTCTGGACGAGACAGCTCACAGTCTATGCTTCTACACAGTTTAGTACTAAATTTGGTTGCTGATGTCTCACCATTCAAAATTTATTGATTGTTACTCAATACTAATAATTTATAAAGCTGTTGCTCAGAGGTGTGTAAATCAAGGTAGCTTTTGAACAAGCACATTAGAATTTGGCAGCTTTTGCCAGCAATTACTCTGCCTCCAAATTAGATGCATGGATATGTTCCACTTTAACTATATTTGACATCTGTTGAGTGCTTTGGGGATGCTGGCGATGGGAAGAGAAGCATAAGGTTAGGGTCATTACTGAAGGGCAGCTCTAGTGCACGTTATTTCTTTGATCACATATTTATGCTTTGAGAGAACATAAAGGAGTCTATTCTCCACTTGATGTACATATCTAAGTGTCATTGATGCTAGAGGACTCAGATTACTAGTTACAGCTTTGCACCACAGTCCTTTTTGTACATTAATTAGCTCCAGCATCGCATAAGGCTTCTTTGACAGGGACACTTAAAAAGTACAGTCTATATTACAACGAAACTCCTGTCTGCTTCTGCAGGAGCCCTGCCTTCTGTCAGCAGTTTGCCTGAGGATGGACTGAAGGAGTTTCTTCCTCCACCCTCTACAGAGCATTCATCGCCTCCACTTTGCATTTAAAAATCACCCCTGACTCTTGACAATATGACATGAAAAGCCACGTGAGGCAGAATAACACCAAGTTCGTATCAACAATTTGACTTAATCTAGGTTTTCACAGTGACAAATGCTCCAAGACAGGTTCCTGAAGTGCTACGCCAGAAGCAAACACCACTGAGCTGTAAACAGAAAAAACATACTCAAGCCTCAGCATTTGCTTTACAGACTGTATCTGTTAAGTAAGCAGGAAATTATGTTATTAATGCAAAACCAGAAAGGCAGGAATTCTTCCCAGAAGGATGGGCTGTGGAAGGCTATTCTACAGAGTCATCACCTGCGGGACTCCCAGGTCGATGCACATTGTCACCCTCCACCACATCCAGGAAGAAGTTCCCACTGACTTCTCTGCTGCACGTGTATTTTGACTTCTGAAGACTTTTAAGAGTGGAGATAAATGCACAAATGTCATACATACAAATATAACGTACGCGTCGAATCTCGTAAGAGCCCTACGTTTACCTATCTGGCCTCTGGGTCCCTTTCAGGCCTTTCACTGCCGTTTGCCCCCTCGGTGCTATTTCCTGGCCCAGCTCAATTAAAGGCCGGATTCATCCCGCGAGCCCCCGGCCCTAACGAAGTCAGCTGCCAGGCTCCCGGCACAGCTGCCCCGCGGGACCCGATGGCCACTTGTCAGCTGCTTCACCCAGCCAAACCCACACAAAGGCCCCTTTGAGGGGCGGCCTTGCTCCAATCAATCTACACCTTCTCCTCTTGAACTTCAACATCTGCTTCGGTGTAATTTGATTTTATATTCAGTGCAGCCTGACCCTATTGATAAATTAAATCTATCTGAACCTGATATCCTCATGCCACCACGGGGTAAAAGACTTGCTGTTTAATTTTGGCTTTTGCCAGACGTGACATGGTATCAATGTTCCTTTTTCTTGTGTTTGAATCATTATTTGAACAATTTAGGCTCCAGATCACAATTAGGTGGGGGTGGGATGGGTGGGGGGTGGGGAAGAGAGAGCCTTTTCAGAAGTATGTACAAAAAAGCAAATAGGAACAATTTCTTCTAAGATTTTAGCATGGTTTTCCATAATCATCACTTTTCCATTATGATATTTTATTGCTCTACCTTCCAGGTATATTTCCCTCTACCCCTACCCCCTCCCTCCCCAAATAAATCTAGCCTTAAAAAAAATGATAAAACAAGTAACATTAATTTATAAAATCTCTAATAACTAGAATCTAATAACTAGAATAACTACCCACTTAAGACAGTTTTCAGTGTAGATTGAAATGCAGAATTCTTCTCATCTGCACACAATTTTTTTTTAAACTGATAAAACATACACACACGCCCCCCAGATGAGAAAATTCCTGGAACTATATATACCTTATTTGATAAAATATTTGCAATGTTTCAAAATTAAAATAAACATAATACTTTTGCCCCACAACATCCTATTTTATGGGTGAAAAAGCATAGGAGTCCACCTTTTCTAGGCACTCCAGCACCTTTGCCTCAACCTACTGACATTTTACACAGTTAAGAAACTTTTTTTCCTTCAAAGCAGCCCGAAAACACTGTGGTATCTCCTGCTGCCGCACACACTTGCTTCTTCACCAAAGATTTGTTGATCCCACCTTCCTCTCTTCATCTGCCTCCTCCGTGTCTCTCCCAGGCCAGGAGGGTCACCTGCAGCCGTGACCTGCTTAGGGCCAGGGGCTGCAGCTCCAGGCCACTGGGAAGCAGAGCTCGTCCATACACACATCCACAGGGATCACTCCCAGGTTCTTTGGATGAAGAAGAAAAGTGTTTTCTTCTCTGCCTCTGGTTCCAGCTAGGTGGGCTTTCAGAAAAGGACTTTACTATCCAGGAGCCTTCCACTAGTGTTTTGGGTGTCCCAAGGTGGGTGGGAGGGGGCAGAGCAGAGACCTTTGGAGGGTGCCTGGGTGGTGACACTGCTGAGAGCAAGGCACCCAGAGCTGCAAGCACTGGGTTTTACAGGTGTCCTGGGACTGGCTCGAGCCACGGCATGACCATTTCCCAGCACAGCCACCAGTAGCCCCAGGGGCAGTAGGGCTGCCGGCTGTCAGTGCTCTGCTGGGATAGGAGCCATGGGAGGAATGAACTGAAACTCTCAGCAAGCTGTCTAGCAACAAAAAAACTAACAAACAAACACACACCCCAAAGAAAATGAAATAATAATAAAAGAAAGGCAGGAAGGGAAAAAAAAAAAGTTTTCATGCTACATATAGACTAAGAACATCTAAGGGCAGGCATCAGTTCAGCACTGCACAATGGACTGGGATCCCCAGCCATAAATGATATCACTCAGCATCTCCTGTTGTAAACCCCTTTTCCCCAGCAGCGAACAAGTATTGCAAAACCTTCCTCAAGTGGGATAAAGTTTTCCATGTGGTGTTACGTGCTCTGGGGATTCTCTTCTTTTAAAACAGTTTAAGTTGAAGGATGGAGTGTCCCCTGACACTGACCTCAACTTCCTCACCCAAGGTGGAAATAGCTTCTCTGCTTAACTACCTTCTCCTGCTTATACCCTGAGCGATCAGGGTATAAGCACCCTGACCTGAGCACCCTGGCTCCACTGGCTCATGAGGACATCTTGCTGAGCCACCTGCACACATTGAATCTCCCGATTTTCTTGAAATTGGAGCATCTCTTTCTGAGGGTGCATTTTGCAAGGGTGATTTACAAGGGGGTTCTCACCCCTCTGCTCCCCACTCATGACCACAGTGTGTTTGCAGACACGGTTCCCGGGGCAGCTCTAGCTCCTGTCAGCTTTCCTGGTCTGCTGCCTGACTCAGGCACCAGAACATCTGCGGAGTCCTTTCTGAAGTGATGGCAGAGCTGCTGTTTTAAACTTCAGCCTAAACCTAACAGTTTAGTTTGGCCTGATTTTTATTTTTCCCTTGGATAGCTGAAACGTAAACTTTTATCTACTTTAACTGACGAGAAAATGTCAAAGTAATAGTGTATCCATGAAGAAAAACACCCTTCTTTATTTATGTTTGAGATCTAATTACTCAAAGACTTCTCTCAGCTGTTGCGTGCTAGCTCTACAGTGCATCGAGAGTGGTTTAAAACTGCAGTTGCTCTTCAAGAAAGGAAAGACTTTAGGTGACTATCTGTTCCAATCACTGATGTTGCTCAGTCCTTTACAAAAAAAACCCAGAAAATAATCAGTGACCACTATCAGGATTACTCTATTTCAAAGAAATGCCAGTAGACACCTTGAAAACAGGGCACCAAAGTGCCAAAACATGCTTTTCTTATTATTCAGATTACATTTAGTCCTTCAGATTACATAAAGTCCTTTACACCTTACAGTGGTGTAAAGTGGAATGAAGTGCACAGATGTTCTAGTCTAGAAGGAAAATGCTGTGCTCCATCTTCCACCATCCTGAGTTTTGTCTACATTTCCCTCACTCTAAGGAACCCTAAAAGTTTCCAGTGCCAAAGTGCAGAGGGCAAAGCCAGGTCCCTATCTGCCAAGCAGAGTGGCTGAAGACCACCACTCCTGTGGGAATCAGCTATGTTCTTTGGGAGAACAAGGGTACATCCCCACCCGGGAAGGCATCCGCACACCATCTGTGAACTCCCCTAAACCAAGTAAGCTACTCAACTTTGACTGCTTCCCAACAGAATGACCTTAGGAGCTGGTATTCAACGCTTGTGGCTCCGTGTTGGTCTCGGTTGTGCCTGCTGACCAATATTTAGTAGTTTTGGTCCAACATTCGAGTAATTTCCTAGGATTGCACTCATGGAAGGGCTGTCTCAGAGTGGTAACCTCACTGCTGCCAGCCTGGGGGCTGGATCTTTAGCACACTGGAAGACATTTCATCTGTCACTGTAAGAGCTGTTTTCAGAAGAGGTTATAATCACTCCGCTTTGATTTGTGGGGTGTTTTTTTTTTTTTTTTTTGTTTCAGAATGGGAAGAAAACTCAGCAAGCCAGAGTAAGCTACTCTGGGTTTGGGAATGATTAGCTCCATCTTTCCATTCAAACGTCATCTTTGCTGTGACCCAACGCAATATCTTAACAAGTCTGAAGATTAATAAACTACTTCCTAGAAACTCTTGTGCCTCCCAGACTTGTTCAGAATGAAGACAAAACTAAACAGCCAAGGGGTACCAGCACCTCTGCCCACTCGGAGTGCCACAGGGGCACAGTGCACGTCGGAAGGGCAATGCTTCCCTTTCCATCTTCCCATGCTTTCCCATGATGTTTTCCCACCTTCCAGTCGGAAGCCGTGCCGCTTCCAGCTGCAGCTGCCGTTACACAGAACTATCCCATCCTTCCTGACCCTCTCTGATGCTCCCTAGTTGGTCTGAGGCTTTGTGAGGGACAGTAGCTCTTACCTACAATAATCGGTTTAAATATGTATATATATACACACACACATAATTGAATAGAAATACTTTTACAAAAAAGTTAGGTATTATTTCAGTTAAAACACTAAGAGAAAATGCTTCATTTTGGGCATAAATATAATATCTGTAAAGCTGCTCCTATTAAATAAATTTTGGCAGCTGTCAGAACTGACAACCAGTAGTACTTCCACTGTTGCCTTTATAAATCTATTGGAGCTTTTAAAAAGTGAAGTATCTTCTTCCAGCTGTTGTAATTAGGAGGAGGAAGATACAGCTTGTATGACCCTTCACCTCTTAGATCTGCCATTTAGTCTGCATATTCCTGGAGAGATTGCAATGTGACAAAGTTCCTTAGAAAACAAATGAGGTAACAACTTTTCTCCGTTGGTAGTTATTCTGAAAGTCCACTGACTTCATGGGAGGTAATTTCAAGTTGACCTTAGTTCTTCCATTTAAAGGAAGAGAAGTCTTCATAAAAACTCGTATCTTTGCCCAGAGTCCCATTATTAAGATGAATCATAGAACTGTTTGGGTTGAAGGGACCTTCAAGACCATCTATTCCCACCCCCCTGCCCTGGGCAGGGACACCTTCCACCAGCCCAGGTTGCTCCCAGCCCCATCCAGCCTGGCCTGGGACACTGC
>JAVJGJ010000037.1:99645884-99666879 GCA_035590215.1 Microhierax caerulescens
CAGCTTTCTTGTACCAGTACTTTGGGTCCTGGCAGGTGCTGTAAGGTCTCCCCGGAGCCTTCTCTTCCCCAGGCTGAGCAGCCCCAACTCTCAGCCTGTCTCCATGGGAGAGGGGCTCCAGCTCTCTGAGCATCTTCAAGGCCTCCTCTGGACCCATTCGAGCAAGTCCATGTCCTTCTTATACTGGGAGCCCGAGAACCAGACGCAGCACTCCAAGTGGGGTCTCATGAGAGCAGAGTAGAAGGGAAGAATTGCCCTGCTGGCCACAAAACTTCTGATGTTACCCAGGATGTGACCAGCTTTCTGGGCTGTAAGCGCACATTGCTGGCTCATATTGTGTTTTTCATCCACCAATACTCCCAAGTCCCTCTCCACAGGGCTGCTGTCAGTCAGCTCATTGCCCAGCCTGTATCCACACTTGGGATTGCTCAAGCCACGTGCAGGACCTTGCACTTGGCCTTGTTGAACTTTATGGGGTTCACATATGTTCATCTCCAGCTTGAAAGGGTCCCTCTGGCTGGCAGCCCTTCCCTCTAGAGCATCAACCACACCACTCAGCTTGGTGTCATCCGCAAACCTGCTGAGGGTGCACTCAGTCTCACTGTCCATATTGCTGACAAAGATGTTAAATAATACTGGTCCCAATATGGACCCAGGGAACACCACTTATGACTGGTCTCCACTGGGACATCAAGTCATCAGCCACAACCCTTTGAGTGCGACCATCCAGCCAATTCCTTATCCACTGAGTGGTTCACTTGTCAATCCATGCCTCTCCATTTTAGAGACAATGTTGTATGGGACAGTGTCAAATGCTTCACCCAAGTCCCGGTAGGTGACATCAGTCACCCCTTATCTACCAACGCTGCGACCCTTTCATAGAAGGTCACCACATTTCTCAGTCGTGATTTGCCCTAAGTGAAGCCACGTTGGCTGTCACCAACCACTTCTCTGTTTTCCATGTGCCTTCCAGGAGGATCTGCTCCGTGATCTTGCAGAACACAACGATGAGACTGACTGGCCTATATTACCCCATGTTTTCTTTTTTCGCCTTTTTAAAAATGGGGGCTGTGTTTCCCCTTTTCCAGTCCCTGGGAACTGGCAGAACCAGTCTGCCATGACTTTTCAGATATGACAGCAGCTCAGCAACTTCACCTGCCTGTTCCCTCAGGACCCACAGATGCATCTCATCGTGTCCCATGGACTTGGGCACATTCAGTTTCTCTGGATGGTCTTGAACTTGATCTTCTCCTGTGATGGGCAGCACTTCACCATGAACACAGCACATAGATCTCAAGGTTGTTATCCCTGCACAGAACAAGCCACTTTTGCTCAATATTGAGTTGCAAGATGGTTTTGTTTTCTGCAGGATGGTGTCTAGAAGGCACTGTTCTCATCAGCACTGAAAAGTAGAGATGTCTGTGGGAAACATTTCACTTTTTTTCTAAGAGGGGGAAAAAATCCATATCCAAAAAACAGCCAACCAGAACTACTTTAATAAGTCCGTGGTTGAGCATACACAGCTTAAAAGGAAATCAATGATAATCTCACTTCTGAAAATCTGTCCTTACTCAGTGGAGCAGAGTTAAACTGCATCAGCCTCACCAAACACAGTCATCCTTATGTATATGGCCATATCAGTGGAACTAAGCAAGTAGCTAAAGACACAGATACACTTACGAGTCTTTTTAATAAAGTTGGTTATCTGCCCTTAGTGTAAAGAGCAGTTCATTGCATACCTGCTGGTAATTATCCATACACTCAGATGCTAGAATGAAAACGTGCCTAAACTAGACTAAAAGTTGGCTGCCTCACTTAGTTCAAACCACTTCTTTTACATTAAAAAAGGGGGAAAATATCTGCTCATTTTCAAGACACTTCAGAAGAAAATCCATGCATTGTGCTCTAACACTGGGACAAATAATCTGTTCCTTTTTTTATGTCACTGGGGTTTTATTTTTGTACTGTCATCTCTCTTGCTATTTCTCTTTTAGGATGGCCAATGTTTCCAAGTATTTCATTTGGCAGCATGAATGTGAGTGTGGGAATGAGTGTCAAGGAGAAGCGCCCTCCAGAGCTGAGCTATTTCTTGATTATGACACAAGGCACGTAATTTATTACTGCCTCATCTTTGCCATAATAGCCTTCCTCACTCCACTCAAACATCTCTAACTTCTGTCTCCTTTTCCTCTAATAACTTGACAATCAGTCTTGATGTAGTATTTAGCAAACGAACAGTGCTGAGATTAAAACCAAGAGGTTTAAGTCAAAAAAGTATCATGTCTCAACAGGCTAGAAAAACTTAGACATGCATCTACCTAAAATTATGATATGCAAACATTAAATAGCAATTAACGAATTTTCTGTTTTCATTGCATTCACGTTTGTTGCCATTTCTCCTTAGAGATATTCTTCATTTGTTTTTATTTATTTAGCCCAAGCGATACCCCTTGTATATACCGTGTAGTGGGATAATGTAAGTGGCCATCAGGATTTTCAATAGCTCTTTTATCTGATATGGGCTACCGAGCTGGTACGATCAAGAATCATTAATCAAACTACTCTTTAACCAGAGAGGAATCCAACCAGCACTCACGCTGCGGCGTGCCCACTTGATGCAAGTGTACTTCATTTGAAGAGAGCACAGAACTGATCTGGCTCTGAATCGCTGGACCTCTTCCTGGCAGCTCTACACGGTGCTCCTAGGCGGACACCAGCTCAGACAGACGCGGCTCGGCTTTTTCAAGAATTCTCTTCAGATAACTATTAACTCAGCATAATTTAGGACTCTGGGAGAGCTAAAAACCAGTACTAGTATTCATGGAAGGAACATAACAGATATTTCCTTCACAAGCCAGTTGTTGATGCTGACAAGTGAGTGTGTCACATAGTCTCTTGAGGAGATGATCAAGGGAGATGGGAAATCTTCCTTCTCTCTAGCTAGCTGGGTTCCCCTGCCTAACACAACCAGTTTTCTAGAAATGTACTCCTTGCTTCTAATAGCAAAAGAAGGTTTAAGTTCGATGAACAGACAAGACAATTTACTAGTTTGTTTTCTTTTGCTATGTACCCATTTTCTTTTAAAATCTTCTCCATATTACTGATAGATCAGGTTATTTTGCACCTCCTTTATCACATTTCCTCTACTCTGAAGTTTCCTACTGAAATTACTTAAGGTCTGTCAAAATTTATTTGATAGTTTATAGTGTAAAAGCCACAATTATAAAACAAAAATGCAAATGAAAGAGAGAGGGGAAGTTAACCTCTAAAAAGAAAGAAGAATGAAAAGTCAGTGCAACCATGATATAGACCACTTTCTACATAAACTTATTTGCAGTCCATTTAGGAATAACTTGTTCATTATTCCAAATCATTAATCTACATTTTAATCTTGAACAGCTGCTAAGATCTGAACTTTGCAGTGACTGCTCACGGAAATCATTGGGTGTGACTGTCCTGCCATCGTCACAGATTCTTGCCATGTAGTTCTCATCCTACAAGTATTCTGAAGCATTGTTTCACAGTTGGTGGGTTTATTAAATATTCCTGCTAGAAAAATACATTTTTTTCATATATATCTGGGGAAAAAAACACCATAAAAGCTTACAGACACCACCAAAGTGATTTTTCTTTTTTTAGCACTGTGTAACTGGTTTAAGAAAGGAGGCTTGCAACATTAACCCAACTCTACATGGGACATACAGTTTCCCAGCCTACAAACAACAACATTTCCATCCTTTTCTGTGGCAGGCACCCTCAAATCTTTAAGAAAAAAAAACCAAAAAATACTCCCACAAATTTATGGCTTGTTGTAACCAGACCTACATCAGTCATAGCATGCTGGTATCAAACTGGTTTTTGCTAATTCTTGTCCAACAGCAGAATATTATACAACAGCAATGTAGTGATCTGTTATGCAAATCAATGGAATATGACATATGAAAGAGTAGCTGGTGCTGGCAAAGGGGACCGCCATTAAAATTAAAATATATATTAAAAAAAATCAACACCTGATACAAATATCTCATACTTACATTAAATAATTTGTTTCATATTCCTTCACTCCCTTAAATAAAGACATTTGTTAGGGCAATTGGAAGTTCTAACAGCTAAGTCAAGTCTTTGGCTTTATTTATTTATTTTTAATTAGGCAAATTTCTTAGTCATAACCCTGCATACTAAAGACATTCTACTGGACAGACTCAAATAGGTCAGCAATGCTCAGCTGCGATGTTATGCATGAAGGGAGAAGAGGAGAGCAAAGGAGAGGTGGTGAAAGCAAGTAGCCTGGCAGATGGCTTACCTCCAACGAGCCCGGCGAGGAGGAGCACGTCGGGACTGGGACCAGGGTGCAGCGGGGAAGTCAGTGCCCAGAGCCCAAGGCTTAGGGGAGGTGTATTTGTTCAGAGATTTAGCGGTCGTTGCTGTACAGGTTCATGGAAAGTACACCGTACCAAGTTCATACTTGACTCTAACGCTTCAGTTTGCTCATTTCTGACTTTCAACAGCATTTTAAACAAACCTCAGGCTCGTTGCTGGATGAAAAGTAGTCATCTGGAAGCATATTACATTTGACTGGCCCCAGGAAACCTGCCACAAGAGATAAGGTAACCCTAAAAGTACTGGCTATGGGAACTTGCTGTGATTTACATCTGAAACAAGGAATGTTTTGGCGAGTAAACAACAACTTGCTGGATTAAAGAAGTTCAAGGTTCCCTCTGCCTTTATCTAATTCCCTCTTCATTTTAGCAGTGGAATATTAATAACGGAATTGATTCTGAACATGATTTCATAACATCTGGCTTTTGCCTAAACATCCTCAGCTCCATGGCTTCGTATCAGACTCTGAAGTACATTTGTCCTTTTTCTCCTCTTTGTCCTGAAAGCTATGCCATTAAGATTTTAAGATGGTAAATCTCAGGAGAAGAAAACACAGGCTTAATCAAATTTATTGATGATAAGTATTTCTCCTACAGGAATTTTCATCACAGCTTGCAAAAGTTGGATGGTATCAGCAGTGTATCATAAGATCAACAAAGGCAGGAGCAAATGCACCAACGTATAGACAAGTGTATAATATAGCCTCTTTATATGCATGATAGAGACCCAAAGGCATGTCAGCATCACTGTATTTTATGCGTAATTTAACAGTCTGGAGTCCTACGTAGTTTGAGTTCTAATACAACTGGCTGTAAGTGGAGGGGGGGTAGATATCAACTTCGCTAAAGAAATTTTTGGTGGAGAAAGAAAATCTTACATCCAAATGTATGAATTCTGGAGTATGGTTCCTACCAATAAAGATAAGGGTAACATCCTTTAAGAGAGCTGAAACATTTATCTTTGACATTTTAAGCAAAAATTTTCATACCAGAAATATGACTTGTTTGCAAAAGCCTTGTTTGTTTGTGGTTTTTTGTTTGTTTTTTTTTATTATTATTTTAAACCAATTATTAATTTTAAATGGATCTGTAGGAATCTGATTAAGCAGAAGGTTACTAAAAGCTGAAAGAAACATTTTGTTTCAACACAGGAAGAATTTGAATTGATGCAAAGTCCTATATTTCATTTCACTCACAACCCTCCAAAAATACTGGTTTTGTTTGGCCTTAACCATAATATTTCCTTGAACAGTTTTTGCTCTATTATTTATCCAGCTCTATAGTTAAGAATTTTGATTGATGTATTTTAACAGTGTACTATACTGTACAGGACAAAGTTTGTAGGAAGTGGTGTCTCTTATTAGACTGATGGACAAACTGACATATGCCCAAGATCTTCCTCAGACCATATTTCAGGCCTGAGATGGGTCAAAAAGCTTATTTATTTCCCCCCACACACCCCCCCGCCCCTGTATGTTATGGAGTTTAATAAAACATATTATACTACATAATAAAACGCTTTGCTTCTTCTATCTTTGCTAATCCCAACTTCAACAAGATCACCTTCACAAACTGTCACGTGTAATAAGACTCCAGAAAATTAGATGACTGGGGGTTTGAGGTTCTTCTTTCCAATGAGCCACATTTATATCTGCTGTGCTTCACCGTCTATGTACTTATCCCCATCACACTGATATCCTGGGAAGCTGCATTAATAGAACAAAAAAATATTGCATTCCTTATTTTTTTTAATCTGGAGACTTTAGAATCCCAGGGATTTATCACTTCCTGCCCACAGCACTTGCAGGACGGTGTCAGCCCCATTATTACTGATGTGGTTGTTCTCATAGTGACCTTGCAGGTTAAGGAAGCGTTCCTAATCCCATTGCACAGATGGGAAACCGAGGTCCAAAGAGATCTCATGATTTGTGTTAGCGACTCATCTATGGCAGCCCTAATTCAAATAGGGCTGCGATAATTTTCTGCTTTCATAATGCAGTTTTAGGACCACCAAAACTATTTGCGTGCTGAAGCTAAATTAAATGAATAGCTTCTGCCCCTACGTGTACTTCCTTTGCATTTGTACATGACAGTTGTAGATGTCAAATATTTTGGTCCATTTTATAAAAACATCATGCATCTGGTTTACTTCCACTTTGAGAAAGGGTGGGGGTTTTTTTTGTTTGGGTTTTTTTGGGTTTTTTTTGTTTGTTTTTTAAGCCATAATGTAACAATAATAAACCAATAATATTTTATTTCAAAGAGACCTGTTTGCACCAACATGACCTTTAAAAATAGTGGCCAATCATTCACACTGCCATTGATATGCACTTAAGATTTGGATGAGTCACCAAAATTTCTTGGTTTCCATTAAACAGCTCTTCCAAGATGGGCAGATGGAGCCTTTGGGGAGAAATCTTACTTCCATATTTCATGGGAAATTGAGAGAAGTTGTGCTTTGTCTGTTAGCAGGAGACTGCTGGGGGAGGAAGTTCGCACCTGGTTTCCTGGGAAAAAAAACAGCAAAGGCAGGCAGGATGAAGATGAAGACTATCTGTGTTACTGAGGTAGAACTGATGGGACACAAGCAGAGGGTTAATTTAAAAGATGCATCACGTTCCATAAACTGTGAGTGCATGCATTTGTCACTTCATATGGCAGGATGACATTCCTGAAGAGAACAAATGCAGCATTTTAAAATATCTGTTTTCCAAGAGGACTTTGTATCTTCCTGTGCTGTATGTGTATTCTTGTGCATCACCTGTCTGTTCTTCTACTGGGATAAATATCCCACTGCCAAAAGCAGTCAGCAGCAGTCAAAAAGGGAAAATAAAACAAAAGGAAAAATAAAACAAAAAGAAAAATTAAAAAGGAAAAAAAAAAGGAAAATAAGAAAGACAAATTAAAAAAGGAAAATAAAGGGAACATTTTTTTAAGAAAAGGAAAAATAATTAAAAAAGGAAATATAAAAGAATTTTTTTTAAAAAAAAAAAAAAAGTGTAGGATTGTTCTTGCCATGAAACTAATTACAAGTGTAAAAAGAAGATTAGCCACTACCAGAGATGCAAACATACTGCCTGTATGTGGCTGAGTCGAGGGGGTGCCTGGAATCACAAAACGAATGAGATCTTTGGGTACCAGTTGGTTTTTGGCAGACCGAGGGAGTCCCCTGCAATGGTGACAGCCTGCGGGGCCCCGCCAGCACTGCCGGCCAGCAGGGCAAGAGCCTGCTCCTCCAGAGTGGCCTGGGACACTGGTAACAGGCTGGGGACAGCAGGACTTTTTTCTCTGGGCTCTTTTGCCACCATCTCTGCTTCTGGTCATATCTTTGTTCATACACAGATAACTCCAAAAACAAGGGGGGAGGGGGAAAGAAAAATAATCCCAACCACTCAGCCAATCTCTGCTTGCATTCAACCTTTTATGAAACTCTGCTCTCCACATCGTTCAGCATCTGATTGAGCTTGTGCTTCAGATGGTGCCTCCTATTGTTTCAGATATCTTACTCCAAAAGGCGCTTAATTGCTTCTTCTGTTTATTTGAACAAAAAGTAGCATCCCATCTGCATACCAGATGCAACAGGACTGAACCCAACTTTTCAACAACATTTTAAATGAAGTGCTCGTTTGCTGGTAGCTGACAGCCTGTAGCAGCAAACTCAAAGTCTGGGAAGATAAACGAAATAACTCAGTTCCCCACCCCCCCAACCCCACCCCCCCAACCCCATTACACTCTGCAAAAGCACACACAAAGGGAAAAAAGTTAGCCTGATCCATCCTTAAACTGAATGCAAATTCAAGATCTAATTAAGTGCATCGGTTTCCTGGTGTGGGTGTTTCCTTTGTGTTCTTAGCTTGCTTCTAAGGAAAACAACATTTTTATAAAGTCATTGCAACCCCAGAGGTTTGCTTTCCCAGTAAATCATTTCAGAATCGCTAGTCTTATGAAAGCTGCCTTTCCTCCTGTATTTGTGTGCATAGATTGCATCATTATACAGGCTGGCCAGTAAATACTGTCTTTGGGGAGCAAATCTGGGTAGGAGAAACTGTCTCCTTCCTGCAACTGGATCATAAAGAAGTACGCTTGTTCTGCATCAACATATCATCGAAGCCTCTCCGTGTTTTTATCAGGCGCACGCGCGGAAGGTACCCAGTCACTTTGGTGGCCAAGGCTTTTTCCTGCAAAAAATCCAGGTCTTACAGACACAGCCTGGGAAGGCTACAGCTATTTTAGCCTTATTGCCTGAGCCCAAAGCTACAGCAGGGCTCTATTGTAGCAACTGACTCTGATCTAGCAGCCAAACACCAGAACTTTCCAAATTAAAAGTTTAATAAAAACCAGCAGGTTATGATGACACTTTCAATTTTGCTGGACAGGCATTTTCTAAGGGAAATGTCAACTTAACCCATTTTGTTTGAGCTTTCATGTCTCTTACAGCTCAATCTACACCAAAGTTGCTTGCTATGAAACTGAACTTACAGTATATACTCAGAAATGGGGGTTGAGGGTGTCCATGAAAGTATCACTCTGATGGCTATAAATAAGACCATTAGGAGCTGACCTGTTCCTCCTACACAAGAAAAATAAAATGAAAAAAACAACAAAACTGTCCCAGCAAATGGACTTGAGTCCAATTTAGAATACTATTTCAGGACTTAATTACAACAAATAACATTAGTAAATGCTTTGTTAAGCAATTTCTGTTTTAATAAGCTAACCAGACCAGTGTCTTCCATGAGGCATGAAAGTCAAGGGCTTTTTAGCAGTCCATGGGAACACAGAAATCTTTTTATGCTCTGTCAACAAAAAAAAAGAAGTTGAAAGAAGAAGAAATATAAATATGACATCTTAAACACTCATGACAAATAGAAAGCCAAAATCACCTTATAGATAACCACCACATAGATAAATTTACCCTAGCCCTGCGTTACTGCTACTAGCTAAGATTTTGCAGAGTCTGTACATATTCCTAAAAACAAGTCATGCTCCTCAGGTGACATGAATGCCATTAACCAGACTTAACTCTCTAATTAGATAGTGGAGAGGGGACCAATTTTTGCAGAATTCTGCTCTAGTCAGGAACAATTTACAGACACCTTTGCTTTCCAGAAATGACACCTTATTTATATTTCTCACGTTGCTGGTTACAATCCCCTTGCCAATAGGAATTCCTCAATCCGAGAAAGTCTGGAGTGCTTTAGGCAGAAGCTGTACAGAGAACTGAGTCTATTTTAATCCATGACTTCTGATTCAAATCTGTTTCCTAAAAACGGCATTTAACTTCTGTAATGCTGGATCAATTAATCTTAAGGATTAACACAACGTGCAGCACGAAATGCTGCTGCTGGAGAAGCTGCCCACTTTCTGACAGGGCTACTTCACCAGGAGATGTCAGATTATTAAAAGTGGAACTTTGTTCCGGGTGGAAAAGAAAGCAAAGAAAGTGCCATTTACATTAATCTCTCAATTTCCCGTAGAAAGGGCAGGAGGGAGGAAGGAGTCAGATGAAGATGCACACACGAGTTACACGCTGCTCTCCCAGAGCCCTGGTGAACACTGAACACCGCAACCATTGTGGTATTTGCAGCTCTAACAGGACCAAAAGAAAATAAGGATACATAAAAATCTCTCATCCTTGAGATGGTCAGCTCACTGCCTATATTTTGCAGCTACTCAGAAGCTGGGAAGTGAGTTTTTCAGTGCTGGAGATTCAGCCCAGACACATGGGGCATTTCTGCTGCCTGATATACTAAGGAGTCTCTAAAATGTGTTTCTGGGCCAACATCTTCCTCATCTTTGCAAACTATGATATGTAACGGTAAGAATATGGATTTACTGACTGCCACAGCACATTTCAGAGTTTTTGGTTTAATTTTATTGGAACTATTTCCCTCCACTCCCACCCTGAAGGATACTAAAGGAACAGGAAGGTAGAATATTCAGGCTGGCGCTACTTTGCCTGGCTGAAGCCAGACTTGCACTCTTTAGGAAGTGCTTGGAGTGATGTGAGAAGGACCTAACGACTTTTTCTGGATGCAATGTTCTTTCTCCTCTTCCCACTCAAATTAAGACTCCTGCCCCAAGAGTAGGGGCCCAAGCTCCTTCCTGGTTTTAAAGTGTGAATATTTCCAAGTCTGCAAAGGTGCAGAACGCTTGGAAGAGGAGGGGAATAGAGATTAGATCTCTCACCTGTATGTAAATCAAGGAACAGCCTTGCAACACGAAGCAACATCTGCCTGGCGACCTATTCTTTTTTGCCATTTAACATCAGATCTGTCCGTACAGGCACAGAACCTCTCTCGTCACCGAGATCAGATTGCACTGTGGTTGGACCTGAGCTAGAAAACAGTTAATTAGGCTAAAGAGAACATGTGGAGTCAGAGTATGTGGTGCACTCATTCATCACTAGGACTTGTGAAAAGAGGTGCTCTGAGCTGATATAAAAGATGTTGCACGCTGGTGATTAACTCCAGTGCCAGAACCCTGACAGATGCTTTCTGTGCACCTGATTCTGGGGCAGCAGCAATCATCTGTTGGAGCTTCAAATCCTGTCTTGAACCTTCCCCAGAAGACCTACTAAAAAATTAATTCTGAAAATACAGCATACCTCATTATTTATTTTTTTTTTAACCAACTGTAAATCTACAGGCAGCAGTACAGGTTACTGCTTTGTTTGCCTGCAGCGTTCAGCAGGGCTCTGCAAGCTTCATTAACTGTTTTGAATAGTTATATTTTGAAGTCTGATTGCATGTTTTGAATACCTAATGGCTGCAAAGTAATTTTTCACTGTAATGCTAGATTCATCAAGAACTCAATCACTAGCTAGATGGGATGTCTTATGCACATAGAGAAGAGAATGTAGATTTGCAATTTTATTGGAGAAGTGGTAATACAGAAGCTACAAAAAATTTAGTGAACCCTAAGCTAGGAGTAAGTAGTCGGCAAACAAATACCAGGGACACTGAAGACATTACATTTCCATATGACTTTATCACCTTGTAAATCTCATTTTGCAGTGCCAGGACAGAGGAAGCCTGTGGCTTGCTTTTGTACGATAGCTCTGATACTTCCTTGTTAAGGCTCCATCATTTTGAGTACAATTACAGAAGAAGAAAAACAGACCTAGCAGCTCCACTAATTCTTCTCCCCCTTCTGGGTGCTCAGAAGTAATTTGCCTTTTCCCCCTTGACGCTGGCCTCAAAGACGACCCTCCCGACCCTTCACACAATTCCCTCCGTGCCACGCTGAACAAGACCGGGAGCAGAGCAGGGAACAGATTCTCCATCCCATTTTTTTCAGAAACACTCCACCAGACAGAAGACTACTGAATCATTTATCAGTTTGCCTCTCCCCGTTTACTCTTCTTAATGTCTTTAGCAGAGAGTTTGCAATATTACACATCAAGTGATTTTTTCTTTTTTTTTTTTTCCTGTCACCCTTTCTGATACAAGTCCCCCAAACACTGCATCCTAATTAGAACACAATTACAAGATGTGGCCTGTTATTATTAACAATAAACATTAGCAAGCTTTTCTGAAGATAAAAGGCAAATGGATATGGAATCAGCAAGAGTGGAAGATAGTTCACCCAGTAGCTTGAACAAAATCTAACGGGATTTTTCTAAATAATCCCAGACTGCATTGTGCTTACACAATCCCAATAAAAAGGCAACACCCAGATATGATTTCAAAAGTTCAAAATATTACACAAAAATAAAATACTGGGACTGAATTGTGAACAAGTGAGGGACACACACACACAAAAAAAAAAAAAGCCCATGCCTCAGCCAGCAAGTCAATGCTGAGGATAGCTCCAATCCACAGACCCATATTTGGTTTAATAACAGGACTTTTTTAAATGTATGTAGGTGCCAAAGATTAAATAAACTTCTCTGTGTGTAGCTATTTTAAAATTTCAGCTTACATTATAGTGCTTCTTTTTTTGCAGCCCAGAATAATTATACTAATCTACAGAACAACTTTAAAATCCAACTGAATAAACATATGTGCAATGCACCATTAGAGTACACTCCATCACATAATAGCATAATGCAGTTTTTGAAATGGATCTGTAGAAAGGATTCATTAAGATAAAGTCCCAGCATCCCACCTGAGGCCAATAAAAATTCTGTGCAAACCTCTTCAAATTAAATTTTCTTCTTGAACATATCCTGTCTAATTATGTTTAGTATTATCCTCCTTAAGGAATTCTGATTCATCAGTGCTATTAAGGGAGGGAAAAGGAAAACCAGATGCTGTGGACCGGATACCCAGCTGGTAAGAAATCAGTATAGTTTCACAGAAGCCAAAAGAGCTACAGTGATTTGTATCAACTATGGGTTTGGTATATACATAGGAACACACATGTGGACAGATGTACAGAAAATTATATAAATATCTAAAGTTACACCAGCAGAAATGTAAGTCTGTGGAGTTACACCACCAGAGATTTTGACCCAAAAGCTCTAATAAGCTGAAGTTTATAAAAGAGCCACAGCTGTGTTGAGATTTCTTGTCTTTCACTCTCTCGAACTGAAAATAAATGTAAGAAACAGAACTGCTCTAATTAGACATTTGGCTTTAAAAATCAGGAAGATAGCCAGCTAATGTCTAAGCACTTTTTTGTTCTTGGGAGTTAGACTAACAAAGATATCATAATTACAATCATACTACATACAGATGAAGTGCACAGCGCACACTAGTTAAACCAAGTTGAGGGATTGAAATCGATTCCAGCTAAGTTGTTTCAATTTTACTCTTTAATGAATACCCTTTTTTTTTTTTTTTTTTTTTGTCTTTATTGTAATCTATACAGTAAGTACAAATTTAGGCTAAGATTTCCAAAAGCATCCAACCAAGCTGCAAGCTGAACGTGAAACTCCTGGGCAGGGCTTGTGTTCTTCTGTCCCGCTGACACTCGCAGCCGCGCGGCCGCCCACGGCGCAGACCGAGGGGGTCCCGCTCGGGCACCGGCGGGTGCTCTCGGTTCCCACGAGCCCTGCCACCCATCCTGCAAGTTTTGCTATGCCTTGGGCGCTCCTTGCCCTGCCCCAAACAACTCTGCACCCCCCCTCACCTCCCCGTTTGGGGGCCCCTGTTGGCTTCAGGCTGGAGGAGGGAAGAGATCGCCTGGCTGTGAGTTGCCCGCCACTTTGCCTTTACCACGTAACAGGATATATGGAAGCGGAGTATAAGAGCTCCCCTGCACCACCCCTGCACCTATTCTGTGTTTTGAAGGGGGCTTTGTCCTTCCCCAGACCTTTATCCTGGGGCTGCAGTCCGAGGTGATTTAATCTGAACGCTGAGCAGCCCCCCTTTGGGAATCAGACTCATCCGTCATCTCCTGAGCCCCGCTCTGTCAGACAGAGGGCACTTAGAAGAACACCCAGGCAGAGCAGGGGTGCTTTCCTCTTTCAGACTGCAAGTACCTCACCCAGCAGCTCGGCGAGCACCGCACACACGCCAGGCAGCAAGCACAGGTTCCTTTCTGTGGAGGGAAACCCACCGCCCGCCCCACCGCTGGTGGCTGCACCCTGCCCCTGTGCCACTGGTGGTGCCCCATGGAGCACATGGCACTTCCAGGCTTGCTAGGGCAAAGGCAGAGCCCAGCAAGCTCAATCACCTTGCCTGGGGGCTGGAGGGACCTGCCTGCACTTTACTTTTACACCCCCCCCCCCGGCAATTCCTCTGCCAGGGACTGGTTTCCTTCCAGGAATGAATCCTTGAGTGAAAGAGCTCATTAAGTCTCAAGACAAGGACCTCGAGCTGCTCACATCTTTCACACCTAGAAGCACATGACAGCAGGGACGGAGCATCCCTCCATCTCACTGAACTGTTTATCCCAATAATTAGGCATTTCTTACGAGAGATATGGATCTGACCCTCTGGTGTGTAAGTGACAGATCTCCAGCTCCCATTTTTTGTCCACGTGCTCCAACCACTGACTTGTCAGGTACGCAGAGAAGGCAGCAACACCAGCCCCTCCACATCAGCCCTTGAAAACAAGACAGATACTGCCCTGGCACTTGATTGAGAGCTTGCTGCGGCGGAAGCATCCAGAAAACGTTCATTATACCGACTCATCTAACAAAACAGCCCATTTTGTGCATTCCTGCAGGGCGCAATCCTGGATGATGGTTACACCTACCAAGAGCAAGCAACTTCTGTGGTTACTCCGAAGCAGAATGTAACGTGCCTCAAATCTTTGTTGACACAATCTGCCTCCTGATCTAGGTCATTCTGGAGTTAACTGGCAGCCGAGAAAGCTTTGAGGCTTCAGCTTCAGATGCCTAACCCCTCCCTGACTCCAACTCCTTTCTCATTTCTGGTTTTTCATTTTACACTATGTCTTCACATATACTATTACTTTGTAGGTGTATCTCAAATGTGCAATAGGAATTTAGCCCATAAATTACTTTACATTCAGATCCAAATCCTCTTCAAGACCTTTCAAGACTTTCTAATTGCTCTGCAGATACCTTTTAACCTCCAATGCACTTACAATTATTATTAATAAAGTAGAAATAACTGGAAAAGAGAGGCCCAGAGTAAATGGTGCTGGTTTTGCAAGAGGCATAGTTTTACTTGGAGGTAGGAATTGGCAGGATTAGGTAAGTGCATTAAAACATAACTGTAATTCATTGCTTTGGCTCTGAGATACTCCTTTAGCCACTATTAAAACTTTATCAACAGGTCACAGTCGACATCCTTACATGTGTTATAGAAGTCATTCCCTAGGGACAATTTAGGCTCCATCTCTGGTGGCAAAGCATTTATTCCTGTGGTCAGATGTGCTATCCAGTGCTTGGGTTCACTATTCAATTATCCAAGAAATACATACAGATGTAACTTCCTGGAACAATGTGTACAGAGAAGATGCATTAATGGCTTGCTCCGTACCACACCGTCGGTTACACTGCCTGAGGTATGTACCCATGAGAACAAAAACGTACTAGGTCTCCTCCACTGGTTGACTCACCCTTAAAAAGGGAGTCCAGCCATATCCGTGTCCTGGGCTTGTGCTGGAAACACAGCACACCTCTGAAAGATAATGGCAGCAGTCTTAATGGACATTAAAGCAGAGATCTTTCCAGGGTATTTTGGAGGAAGATAACCTTGCCATGCCTCCAGAGGGAAAGCATACAGCAGCAGCTTTGTAGTCAGATGCAAATATCTGGGACCAAAAGCAATTATTGTACCCCTTAGTTTTCCTTCACCTTTACGCGTTTTCTCACCAGACTGGTAAACTGTCTCCAAATGGACCTGCTCTCTTCTTCTCTAGTGCCCTGCAATGATTGACTTTGAGCAATTAAAGGGTTTTGGACCAGATGGTCTTTTCTCACCACCACCCCCATAGCCGTGGGGCTCCTGAAATGGGACACCCATGGCAGC
The DNA here is from genome assembly GCA_035590215.1 of Microhierax caerulescens. Lineage (NCBI taxonomy): Eukaryota > Metazoa > Chordata > Aves > Falconiformes > Falconidae > Microhierax > Microhierax caerulescens. Next base: position 99,661,654 of record JAVJGJ010000037.1, read on the forward strand.
ACCCATGCAATTGATATCTCACATCCCCCTGGCAGGGAAGATTTCATTTAAGATTTTTTCTCCAGAACAGCTTGTACAACAAATAGCTTTTAGCATATACAATTTGCAAAGTTGCCAGTTTATCATGAATAGAGCTATTTGTAGTCTAGTCATATCATAAAATCTTGTTAAAAGAAACAACACAAAGAGACTGCTCACTTTTCAGTTATGGTGCTTTTGAATTAATTTGAATCCAGATTGCCTCATGAGTATTGTTTGTTCCAATATGAAACAGTTTATGGTGATAAATTGCAGCAGCATCGCCTGAGAGCTGCCTGGTACAGTGTTCTGCAGCAGAAGTTGAATCAGCTTTTATACCGAGTCTGTTGCAGCCAGGGTGCACCCTGATTTCGTGGTTTGGAGGATGGTTCGCGGAGAAGGTCAGTGAAGCCGGGGCATTCTATGGCGCGTGCAGGTGGTGGGTAGTGTCAGGTCTTGTAGGGGTGAAACCAACCAAAGCAAAGAGCGAAAATCTAGTAACCCAAAACTAAAACTTAAAACTGCCTCCCACCTGAGCCCTCCTGTCACCCTCAGCCACGTAGTTACTTCTGAGTGTTGAATAATGATCTACAGAGACCGACACGGGGTCGTTCTAGCCATACTTTCAGCGCCGAGCCATTTAACGCAACTTCTTCATCTAGCTCTAAATTTACTGTTACAGCAGATGTTAGAGTCAGATCTCGTTAGTAAGATTTCATTAATCTGCAGAATAATGATAAAACATTTCAGCACCCTCTCAGTCATAACCTTAATTAAGACTAAGCAGGGTACATTGTGTGACACATCGCCCTGTGGATGCACGCTCTAGTGTGAATGGTCCAGGGCCCAGTTTGGAGAGACGTGGCAAGCATTTGCCATTCTCATCAAAATCACCAGGGGTTGGAGAAGTCCCGACTGCTCCAGCAGACCTGGTCCTTGACACCGCGCGATGCAATAGCTTACGGGGTTTTGTGTAGAACATTCCCTACCAGAGGCAGCAGTTCTCCAGCTCAGCAGCATCCTGGTACCTATAGCTTGATGACAAGTATTTAAGGTCTTGCCCAGTGCTGCCAGACCCTGTCACAGGGCAGAAAAGTCACAGCTGCTACCTCACACTTAAAATATTTTTTCACATTTAATGAAATTAATGAATTTGATGAGGCACTAGGCCAAATTAATCTCTAGTGCCCTTCCATCAAATGCAACTGAGTTAAACAGGGATTAATTGAGGCCCATGCAATTACCTCTTAATTGACCCTGAAAGGTTGGGATTAACCCTGCTGTTCAGGGTTAGAGACGAGCGTGTTTGCCATGGGAACTCCCATACCATTGGCATCACAAAGTTAATGTTGACCAAAATGTCTGTGAGAAACACATCTGAGAGAATGAGGCAGATTGCTTTTGCCTCCCGCCCTCAGCGTTTTGCAGGATTTGGGGGGCTGCTTCTATTAGAAAGAGACGTCAGGGTGGAACCGGGAATGCCTTTCCTGTAATCTCCTCTGTTAACATAATGCTCTGAACACAGGCACAGCAGGAAGGCAGGCAGCAGGAAATAGTCCCTTTCCTTCCACTTCCAAGCACCTTTCCCAAACACTGTCCTACCCAAGATCTTGCTATGGGCTTTTCTTAAAGGTCACGGCAGTGTTTTACTCCTGGGCTTGGTTTCCTAGCTGCGTTCTCCCTCTGCTTTTCCAGGTATGCCTGTGTTGCAGTCTGGGGTGGTAAGCAGAGGTAGCACCCAATTAGCAAGGGTAGCAGCAGCAGAAACAGCATTCAGCAGACCCTTCCCTACATTTCTACCTGCCAGAAGCAGTGACTATGTGCACAGACCCAAGCTGCCAGGGAGCTGGGGCATCCACAAAGACTCCAACACACGTGCACGTTTCTACTGCTCCTCTCTCCTCCCACCCACACAGGGATAATGGAATTGTTCCTTCACCCATTGATTTGTATACAGGTGCTCAACAAACAGCCTTCAGCCTTCCAAGGCCATTCACTAGCCTGCGTTACACACAGCCTGAGCCTCAAGGACTGTCTGGCTTTCTCCTGGCTGCTGATCATGGAACTGGAAAGCACTTGATTGTCCATCGTTTGATCCGAATGAAAGCAGCCGTTATAGCAAAATTCCAGTGAAGCAACACTACTGGCCAGCCTTCAGCATAACCCCACGCAGAGTTTGCTGCAGGGTGCTGTATGTATCACTCATACATGCTTCATATTAAATATGATCACAGAAGCGGGTTACGAACAACATTTGACAAAAGAGAGGTTTAAAGGAAGGCTGTTACAGTAAACAAGCATGCATCGTGCCTAACTTGCAGTTTGGTACCGTGAGGCTCTGCAAATGGAAAAAAAGCTGTACTGTCCGTGCAAAGAAGGAACAGAAAAAGTGCAGCTCTCACTCTGCTCCTCTCTGGAGATCTCATGGTTTGATTTGCATCTTGAAACAAACAGAAGAGCAGAGTCTGGGTTCCAAATGCATCTTCTCACGGATCCAGGACAGATGTAAAAAACAAGTGAGTGTTCCTGCAAGAGTTTATCCAGCCATCAGCTCTTTGGCCAGCACCACCTCCACTCTAACCAGCAACACAGACTGAAATGATCTGGGTTATTTGTGTGAGGACACCTCATGTGCCCACAGGTGCTTTTTTAACATGGAACCAGGGGAAATTCTGCCCCTGACACAGAACTCCTGCTTTATACTTAAACTATAAGGATACCCAGGAAAACCAAATTTGTGCTAAACCACAAGAAAGCAGGCCAAGAAAAATCTTGGTAAGGCTTTGACTCAACAGACAAGGGGAAGGAAGCGGGAGACAAACCAATCCTTCTAGTCTGCCCTCTGCCTGCTTCAACTTTTAAAGTTATAGCAATATCAAGCTAACATATTTCCATCTTTTCCCAGGAGGGAGACAAGTAGCTGCAGCCTGCCTGCCTCTTATTAAATTACAACTCTCAACACACAGGAGCACAGTTTAGCTCAAAGGTTTGCTACAGCATCCTGCAACAGTTGGTGAAATTGCTCAATTTAGAGTTCTCGCCGACCCAGATTCAACACTCGTTTCAGAGTAAAAATTTGAACCCTAATTGCCAGATATATTAACACCTATAGAAAATGAACATAACTTGACAAAACCCTTTAGTGCAGCTGAACTGTTATCAGCATGTAAAGGATACGAAGAATATATTATCGTGTAGGCTCTGGTTCATGCCAGACTCATTTCAGACTTCAATGGAAATAGTTTTACATTATGGAAAGCCACTACAATATGATTAAAATTCACTACACAACTCACCGTCTTACAGATCTATGTGTACGTGAAGTCTGGAATATGCTAAGGAGGATTTTTCCTCAAGATTTTTAATCACACGTGGTAATTACTGGTATGTGATAATTCCAAACCATACTGACAAATCTTTAAAAAAACTTCACTTATTATGAATGCAAAACATCACACAGAAAAATATAAAGTATATTTTGCATTTGCTTGCAAAAGCAGCTTATAAACCATATCCATATGAGCAGTAAATAAATATCCTCTTTTGCCAGCACAAATTGTGTACCTTCCACCCACAAGTCAGTGGCAGAATTTTCGCTGACAAAACCAATGAAAATATACACCCATCAGCAGGGAGCTGAAAATTTGCAGTGCCTTATTAGGATAATGTCTTACTAGCTGCTGTGTCGCATATTGCAAAAGTGCTGATAATAAAATTGTTATATTTTCTATTTCAGACTAAGACACAAAGTGAATAAAAAAACTGGGCTTTTTTCCCCCCATATGGCAGGATTGGGGGTGGGGGTGGGTCATGCAATATACATATACAGATATATATATCTATACACACATGCATATGGATAGATAGACGCACACAGGGACAAGCTTCCTGGTCTTGATTCAGTGGATTCTTGACTGTAGGAAACTACTTTTAGGAAGGAAGGAATTGTTTCACCTCACTGAAGGATTTAAAAATGTAGGTAAAGGCCAGTGGTCCTTGTGTTCTTGAAATATTTTGAGGTCTGCGTGCACACTTCAGGTGCTTATATACTAAAACCCAACATCAACAACAAAAAACAAAAATAAACCTAAGAAACCCCACCAAACCAGCTTGTGCTGGCCCAACATGAATTATACAGACCAAAGTTAAACACCTTCGACTGTTCCTAGGCTTCCTTTGACAATAAAGCCTCAGTCCTGCCTAGGACCTCTACTTACGCCTACAGTGCAATGCATTCACCCCTTCCTGCAAAAGGTATTAAAGAACTAGAACCACATAATTCTAATTAAAAAAAAAAAAAAAAAAGGTGAAATAAATAACATCTATATGCAATTTCCTGTATTCATACCTACCTATTTTTCTCCATGAACCCCATTTCTAGGATGGTTCCACAAAGGAGCTGGGAAGGGAGTCTTTAGACCTAGAACTTCTCAGGTTCCTCTGCTGTTGGATGCACACACTGGGACTCCTCCACCCAAGAAGCAGAGGAGTCTTTGCAACAATGCAGGCACTTTCCTTCCTAGAAGTTCTGATTTATGCTGGAAGGCAAGGAAAGCTTGATCAGAAGCACCTAAATACTGTTTACAGTATCACGATTGCAGTAGGGGGAAAGAAGAAAAAGCTTTAAGCAATCAGATAGGAAGTGTTGGGCTGGATCCGTCCATCAGTCTGTCTAGTTTGGTCACCCACCTTTCCCAGGCTGTACTGGTCAAGAAAATAACATATGTTTATAGGTTGAAAGAAGGGATGCTACAAACAGAAGTCAAATACAAAATGATTACTTTTGGACTAGAGCTACATGGTCTTATAAAATTAGAAAGAATCAGAGCTGAACAGGTGTATTAGAGGGGGGAAATCCACTATAAGCCAAAAGCAGACAGACCAGAACCCACAAAATCACTCCTTTCACCTAAAATAGTTGCCTTTGTGTATTATAAGAAGCTGAATGAAACTAACCCGTGAAGTAAATCTCTTCCTTATGTGTGCATCAGCTGGTGAATTGTCCTATACCCAGTTCAAAGCAGGGGTAAGAATTAAAGCCCAGCCATCTCTTAGGAAAGTAGCAGTCTATAACCTTGATTTTGGCCTCATTGGGAGAAATGGGTAAAGAAGTTATGACATGATTTTAGTTTATATAATATATAAAGTATGGCCCATGGGACACAGGAATGCACCCCAGTCTGGAGTCCTTACTCCATGATATATCAC
>JAVJGJ010000037.1:99672883-99690547 GCA_035590215.1 Microhierax caerulescens
CCCAAACCCAACTCTGCCACCCAGGAGCTTTCATTACATTAAATCCTAAAGGTCACCACAAATGAAATACATCTCAGGAACAAACCACTCTGCTGTAGCAGTAAGGAACATGCTAGGACCAGTTCAAACACTCTGGCACCCTCGCTGTTCCAGAGCTCTTGCCAGTGGCACACATGGCCACCAGCCCATCAAGCAAGAGCACCAGGGTCCCCTCCCACCAGCAGCTCCTTCTCCTTGCAGCACAGTCCACCACCATGCCTAAACAACAGCTGCCTGCGCTTCTACTTGTCCATTTGCCCACTAGATCTCATTTGGAGAGGCGAGGAGTTAAGACAGCCTTTCATCTTCCTGGCCTTCAGCTTTTTTTCCCTTTGTCCAAGTTTCCATTCTTGCTCAGAAAAGTCAGCTGGAGAGTCCCTTGGCTCCTCTCCCTGGCCTCAACCAGAAGGCAGAACACCTCTACCACTCCCTCAACCCTTCCACTAGACCTCCCACAACTCTCCCACCACCTCTCCAGCTTCCTCTTCCTTCATTGCTTCCATATGCTGCCCTACCCTCTTAATTTGGTTCAGCTGGGAAGAGTTGAACTTTCCTCACCTGGGACTTCAGGGGCCACATACATAATTCCTCACACCAACACATTTTCTGCCAGGCTTGTGTGTTTACTGTTCCGTAGTTTCGTGGTCAGCATCAGTACAAGTGAGGACCTACACCCAGGTGCCTGCATACCAGATCACACCATACCAGTGTTACAAGCCTATGTTGAAAAAGCTTATGAGGAAAAAAAAAGGGCAATGGTGGAGGCTTTCGTTATAACACTACAGAATTACTTCTGTTTGCCAAATTCTTTCCTGTTTGGTGGGGGTTTGTTGGGTTTTTTGGTTGCTATTTTTTGGGTTTTATTAAACATTTATTTATGCTATAATACTGATCTTTCATCCATTCATTAGCTGTTTTTTCCATGTAAGACTCTCAAACTCTTTTTAAATCAGCACTCCAGGCTCACAACTGGCATTACAGCTCCTCAGCTTTCTGGAGCTGTACCAGCAAACATCAGCTGACTAACTGGTTATTCATCTCCCAAGGCTGTTTTTAAAATAAAATAAACAGGTATCCTCCTTGGCCTGCTCAGGAACATAGTTCTTAGTGTAGTAAAGCTTAAACTCTCTCTTCTCCTGAGATGTGAGTTTATTAATAACAGGGGGAAAGCAGGAAAGCAATAAAGATCAGCTCAAATCTCTCCAGGTTTTACTGCTTATAAAACTTCTTTCCTCAAGTTTACTTGATCCAAGCCCTTGCCCTGAGAGAGTTGCTCCTACCACACTTACAAACATGCGAAATAACGAGTCCCTGGTATTAGAGTATCTACAGAACATCCACAGTGCTTTCCCAGAATAACTGATATCTGCCAGAAGGGTGGGAAAATCTGTTAATATCTTTAAAATAGAGCCTCTATTTTTGCTAGAAGCATTTTATTATGAATTAATGATGATAGTCTGTTTATCTGAGAACAATCTGCACGAGTGACTGGCTCTTCAACTAAGATGCTGGAAAGAGAAGGAAATGCCTCTCTGATCCATAGGGACCTTCCCTTTCTGAAGGAGGTGTGAGTGAGACTATCCCAGCACAACTGCAGGGAACAGATAGCCCAGATGGGCTATTGCAACCGCACTGTTTTTTCAGTAAAAGAGTTTGCTTTGACATTACCTAATAACACCTGGCCAAAAGCTGCCGCCTTCTGCACAGGAGAATCCTCATTCCAGTCGTTGGGTCCGCTAATTGCTAACCTACAGCAAGATTTGAGCCTGGGCTGAGAGATTCATCATTACCAGTTTTGCAGTATATTCACTAGGTCAATCTGTGTGTGTATGTATAATAACTCTTTTAAAAACCCCACACGATCCAATTTTGGCTGCTGGAGAGAATTTGGTAGCTTGGGAGGAGTCTGAGCTATATTTTACTCATTATGCCTTTCTTATTGAATATATCAAAAATTCTGGAGCATGTTTGAACAGGAAAAGAACCTGCCAAACAGAGCTTCATTTCAAACTTGATCAAGCCAAGGACATGACCTGGCAAAACTATGAAATATTGGCCTTACAGGAATTCAGTGGGAGTTCTGCAGTGGATTTTCCCCGGAGTATTTAATTTCACCTTGAATCCCCCTCATATCCCTTTGGAAGTTTGCTGCTGGAGAAACAGTTACGTTTCCTTACACTGTAGGTCTGCCTTGAGAGGTCTTTGCATGGTGTCCACACAAAGAGCCAAAGAAGGAACTGTCACAGTAAAATGCAAAAAAGATCTTTCTTTTACTTATCAGAAGGGAGAAAAGTTGAAGGAAAGAGAAAACACCTAAATCCACAGCTCACTAAAAGATGTCTAGAGATTTTAATTACTTTTGTAAAGAACTGCCTTGAAAATATGAAATATTGACTTAGCATGAACTATTTTAATTAAAAGAGGTTGATTTTCCTTATCCATTTATCCTCATCCTTAGTCCACTGATTTGAAATACTAAATATTACTAAAATATCCAAAAAGACTAACTGAATATTTTCTGTGATGCGGAAGATCAGATAATACTCTATGGTGTTTTAATATGGTGGGGTGTTGAAATATTACTGAGGCCTTTCTCTCAGCATGATTTCATTTTGTTCTGCTTGAAACTGATTTTGACTGGAAACAAGAACCTGAAGGTCTGATGTAACTTCAGTTGACCTTTATTCTATCACACTGTTTGCGTCACACAACTCTGAAACAATTTTTTTCCTTCTCTTTAATAATTCCTCTATCTTCCCTCCTCCCATAACACCCAATTTTAAGTATGCATTACAGGCTAACAGCAATAATAGCAGAAATTTCAAGGTGAAGTCCATAGAACTATTTCATTATAAAGAACGTTGAAGGCATGGGAACTTTTCCTCGTCTTTCCATTCAAAATTCTAGTAACACTTGAAGAGTTGCCCTCTTTAGACCATGGCTTTCACATTTATGAAGTTTTAGCTTAGTTCACCCTAAACCTGGTACCCACTACTCTGTGAAGGGCCCTCGCCTTTGCACTATGATGGGTTCTTGCAGCTGTCACAGAGGGAGGACGGTGTCCCCTAAGTTCAAGAACCAACTCCATGCCTACGTTAGCCAGCTAGCCGCTATAGGTGACCACTGCAGAGAAACAGTCTCCTCTGAATAGTAATTCAGAGCAAAAATTTAATTTGAACAAACCCTCCCGTTATAGAGCCTGTCCCCTCTCAGTATTGATTATACCATGAGCACAGAGACAATTAACCCCCTGAGGCATATAAACTGGCTGTGGGTACCTGGCAGCTTGGGTATCACATCCCTCTGCCTCCAACAGAAGACATTTTACTGGCAAATATGACAGGGATATAACTATACTGTAGGCTTGCAACTCAAATGTGAGTTAATTTTAAATGAGGTATCATTGTATCGGGTGTATGAAAGCTGTATAATGCTTTAATGATAGCTCGGGTAGGTCAGCAGTCACGGTCACTGGAGTGACCTTATGGTCAAAAGCAAGTCAAAATATATGCCAAGTCAAAAGCATTTATAACCATAAAAAGTATATTGTTAAAACACTACCACCTGAAACTTTAAGGGAATTTTAATTTTTTTCACCTACAGCCACAGCTGAAAAAATACCTTGGCAAAAATCAGCCAGCTGCAGAAGGCAGGAGACAACACAGCTCCACAGCCTGAAGAGATCTGTTAGGCAACGGTTACCAATGAAGCGGAGGGAAGGTGGCATCTCTGAACAGTCTTCAAGAGACCAAAGGCTTTGCTCAAATCCAGTACTTTGCTATGCAGCATCTATAATTTTAAAGTGTACTTTAGAGACTTTCTTCATTCCACATCGAAGGGTGAGGTGAGAGCAGAATCCACCACATAAAATACTATAAAATAGTTTCACAGACTCTCCAAATTCCCCTTTACTCCCAGTCCTTTTTCTTGTTCTTGTCCTAACACCACTTCTGGTGCATACGGTGAAAAGTGACCCATCCCCCCAGCAGCCTGGTGTGACACAGCATTTGGACCGCACGTGCTTAACGACACCGGCGTAAAGCCGGGGTCACATCACCGCCTCCTGCTTTAAGCCTGGTCTTTGCCTTCAGAACTGCCGTGTTGTATCATTCATTCTTAATCACCGCCGTGACAAAGCTGTGTCTGGGATCTTGATGGCCCTCTGATTCATGGCCTCATTTATCAGCTTCTGGCAGGACATTCCGTCTCCTGCGTGTAAACCTCTCCTTCAACAATAAGCTACCAGTGAGAATTTACTCAAGGAATCTTGACGGATGAGGCAAGATACTCTGCCTTCCTGTGTGAAAGTGCGTATCGCTGCAATGCCACCCCATCCCTCAGGGCTGCCACCTATTTCTCTGCACCCTTTGGGCAATGCTCAGGGGAGGCAAAGTTGTCCTTCACCAACCTGCGTGAGCAGCTGTGAGTAAAATGTTGGTATAATGGGCCTTGAGAAAGTAGGCAGTTAAAAGAGAAGAAGACAGGCTACATTTAAATTAAAGCATAACTCACTCTCTTTGGGTGTTAATACATCTAATACAAAGGGATAATAAATATATATATTATCTAAATGTACACAACTTTGTCTGGCTTTACAAGTGCTGTTGACTCAGTAGGCAGGAAAAACTAGAGTACCCATGAAATCAGTGGAAATATTTCCAATGAGGAGGAGAAGTTGAGTCAGGCACTAGTGTCTCTACACCCAGTTCAAAGAGGAAAGCTCTAAAATTTACCCGGAACAAGTTCTTAGAGACCCAGAAGAAAATGGGATCTTTTTCTTAAACACACAATGGAAGGGGAGCAAAACGCCAAATTAATCTGTTTTGGAAAACAGCACAGAGTCTATTTTTCTGACCAAAATAAGTGAAAGAAAAAGTTTTATTAAACCACAGACAGCTCCTAGACAAGTGAATTCACATCAAGTCTATTACTCTGAGCAAAAAATGAGAGCTGGTCCAATATTAAAGAGAAGATTAATTGAATAATGAATTCAGTCATACCATCAAAATGTGTCAATAAAGTAAATGGACAGTATTGAATCAGCTCCAGTAAATACCAGTTAAAATAGTCTGGGAAATGAAGAACTCTTTGCCAGAATGCTATTTAACAGAAAATTATTCACAGACAATTTGACTGGCCCCATGCAGATGAATACTTTCACGCTTAACTTGGAATTAGAGGAAAAAAATATACTAGAGACTATAAAACCCTCTACTCCTTAGTAATCTAAATCAGAAATTATATTCTAAATCACCAGAAGAATGATGACATGCTATCAGAAGTCAAAAAATGTTGGAAGACATTTATAATAATAACAGATATATATGTAATCGAAAATTACATATTATTTTGCATATCCTCACATTCTCCTTCATCCTGACAATTTGCATGCAAATAAGGAATCTTTAAGTGCATTTTAATTGCTACACTACCTTCAAAAATAGAGAATTTTAAAGATATATTTATTATTGTGTAGGGAAGGAAATGTTAATATGAACCAAATAATTACTCTATTTGCATAGCGATAAGACTTACTTGTAATAAATTCCTCTTATAAATATAAGGAAGGAACATTGAACTCTACAGAGCTTGACAAGCAAAATAACAGAAAATGTCATCAAGAAAAGGTGCATTCATAGGTGAAAGACTTTCAGTACATTACTTTTCAATATATCTTTAATACTAATGTCAGAGTAACAGGTCAAAGCTTTAAAATATGCAGCATATGCCATGTTTATTAGGCAGAAAGAAAATGTAGATTGGAAAAAGAGTGGAAAAAAATAATAATCTAAGTCAGAACTACCTGAACTTCTTGTGCTCCAGAGGATTTTCTTGTGATTACAATTTTTTTAAAGCTGCTGAACCAATGTTTTAATTTAGCAAAGATAAATATCATTTCCTGTGTATGACCTTGAATTTTAAGTCTCAGCCCAGAGGGAATATTTACAACCTGTAAACAGACTCTGATAATGGAAATTCTGACAAATCTCACAATTATGATGCCAGTTGCCTTTATCTTCCAATTTTTTTCCCTTCTCCCCCCTCTCCAAGACAAAAACATCCACAGCTTACTAAAATCCTTGCCTTGGGTGCCTATCAGAACTTCTCAGATCTTTGCAGCATGAAAAAAAAACATAGGATCACATCTCATTTACTTCGACTTGGCTTTACCTTGGCGTGTATAAAGTCAGGCGTATTCTGTTTCAGGGACTTTTACAAAATAACTCATCTTGGCAAAAATAAAGTGCAGGAATGCCAACTACTATGTGAATGCAGGCACCTCTACATTCCCTGGAGAAGGATGCCTGCCCAAGCCCCCTTGGCAAGCCCTTGGGGACCTCCAGAGCGTATGTACCATATGCAGCGTCAGGCACCTTCATGCTGGAAGCTGTTTCTACAGACTGCAGAATTCAAGAGGAGCTCTTTGAGCATTCTGGCTGGCTGTCCTGTCCCTACTGCCACCGTAAAGCAGGTGGTTTCCCTTCCCCTGCCTTGCCAAAGCCATACATCACCCCCTAAGTGCTACGTTGATACAGGCAAGAAGCTGGAGACAAAGTGGCGTGTCGAAGTTCTTCCAAACCCATCCCGTCAGCGCCCACAGGAGAGGCTGTTTTCAGGATTCACAAAGCACCTTTCATTGTTTTGTGGGAAGACTGAGATGGTGGAGAAGGAGCACAACTACTGCTGACAGACCTCAGTAGGCACATTATGATGCTGCAGCAGGGTTTGCTCAGCCTGGTAGGGACCATGGAAACATCCTCATCAGCCACGGTTCTCAAGAGAAGCGTTTCATACACCCTGTGACTTAAGCACCCTATGCACCTCATTCGGGTGCTTGCTCTCAGTATCATGAGCGCTCTGTCTCTAGCCCAACAAAATCTCCGTCAATCTCTTTTGCTCCTGTCCTTCCCACCATCTGTGAGCACGTAGTGGCACGGACCAGGTCCAAAGCCTGCCCAGACCACGCAGAGCAGACGTGCTCTGACCAACTGCCACATCAGCTGCTCCACAAACTTTGCTCCAGTGCCAAAACTTCCAAATCTTCTCCAGTGTCCTCAAAGCAACCACTACCCTGTGAGAAGCTGCCCAGGCCAAGTGGGGGACCTCACTGCTGTGCACAGAGATGGTGCCAAGGATCTCCAGAAGCAACTTACAAACAAAGCAGGAACACCTGCCTGTGAACTGTCATGGGCCCTTGTGACACTTTCTTCAGCATTTTCCCTTCCCCTTGTCCTCACCCCTTCCCCAGTTCTCCTTAACCCCTGCTTGGGGCTACACAGCTGCTGCAGATAGAGATAGCAGATCACCCTGGCACATTTCTCACCTACTTTGCCCTGAGGAGCAGCAACTCAGGGGCCTTTTTTAATGACCAGCTGGTGCCAAGAAAATGTGTATCTGCACGGGGGGCCTGCACAGTCAAGCCATGATGTGCAAGGGGCCTGTGGGGGTCTGCTCAGCTGTCCTGGGATGCAAATGAGTGCTCAGGACCTCCCAGGTGGGGCCAGTCCCTTGTGGGAGGTACTCCGATGACCACAGGCGGTACGTGGTTGGGTCCCAGCATCTAGTTTCACCAGCCTACACAGGTTATCACTCTTATAAGGCATGCTGGGCCCAGTGTCCAGGCTGATAATGCGAACAAAGATGATGGTAAGCCAATGTTAATCCAACCACTAAATCCAGACACTGTTACGGCTCGGGGTACTTCCCTGCGCACAGATGGATTCCTTGTCTTCTCTTGTTCTCCTTTTTTACGACGTCAGCAGTATTTCTTTTCCATTGCTCAGGCTACCTCCATACACAAACAGGTGTATGCAGTAGAAGGCAGACAACCTCTGGGTTTCCAGCTGTGCTGGTTTTGACTGGGATGGAATTAATTTTCTCCATAGTAGCTTGTATAGGATTGTTGTGGATTTGTGCTGGAAACTGTTGATAGCACAGGGATGCTTTCATTATTGGTGAGCAGCGCTTACACAGCCACGGGCGTTTCTGCTCTTCACCCCACCCATGAGCAGGCTAGGGGGCCCCAGGAGCTGGGAGGGGGCACAGCCAGGACAGATGACCCAAGGGATATTCCATACCATATGGCATCGTGATCAGCACGTGAATCTGGTGGAATAATACAGAGGGGATGTTCAGAGTGATGGTGTTTTAGCTTCTCAGGTAGTGTGATGGAGCCCTGCTGTCCTGGGGATGGCTGAGCCCTTGCCTGCCCATGGAAGTGGGGAACGAATTCCTTGTTCTGCTTTGTTTGCAAGCATGGCTTTTGCTTTACCTATTAAACTGCCTTTATCTGAACCCACCAGTTTTCTCACTTTAACCCTTCCGATCCTCTCCCCCCTCCCACTGGTGGGGGAGTGAGCGAGTGGCTGCCTGGGGCTTGGTTGCTGACTGGGGTTAAACCTCAACACCAGCTCCCCACACCACCTTGCACACATTCCCTGTATTTCCTACACTTAGAGTTAGGCCTGCAAATCATTATTATTCAGTCTAGACTCATTCCAAATATCATTTAAACTTGCACTATCCAAATATTTTTTGAAGAGTGGAGTCATCAAAGGAAATCCCCTTTTTTCCCTAAAACTGAGAGACATTTCCACCTTTACTTGCCATTTAGTTTAATTTTTCTCACTTACTCCAAATATCTTTGCTATCACCCTCAAACTAAGTCACAGTCTTGGCTGAGTACCAGCTATTATATACGTAGCTACAGAACTATTCCCATTCTCATTAAAATGATAGGAGCTGGGGCAGAGAGCAAAGCTAGAGAACAGTTAGCTGGTACGGGTGCAGCATTTACACTGCCTCAGTCCTCCATTTCCCACAATATGAAGTGATTCTGGAATTAATTAATTTGTGTTCTCCTCCACGTCCTGCCCTGTCTCTAAAATTGGCTAGGATGGCTTGTGCTTTGGGATAAAATTAAATTATCGTTAACATTTCCTTTATTTCACCATGCTGCATTTGATGGAGATTGGGCTTTGTGAACCCAGATCTACAAACTGTTGCTTGTTAAAATTTATTTTAACTGATCATCTTAATTCTTGTGATAAGAACATCATCAGCCCATGCTTGTTCTTATTTACACTATAGTTCAGCTTCAGCATGGCTGCACTCATCCTCAGAGACCAGGATACCCGTATCTTGAGTTCTTGTTACCTTCTGGTGGGCAGAGGAATGTTTTGATGTTTTGCTATGCCAGCACACTACACATTGTAGTGTTCTTTGGGTCTTAGGGATCACAGGTTTTAGGGTATTTATCATTTCGGCATTTGGGGAATGAAGGAAATTAAATCTTCTCCAGAATCCATCTCCTGCAAAAGATATTTTATACATATAAATATATTTTTTATATATACCATTTTAACGGGAAGTCTGTGAGAGGCATTGCTGTCAGATGGCTTGTTGGCTTGAACCCATACAGCTAGTCTGTAGTAAGTGTCTTTGGGGAAGTCCTCTCCTATGTGGCTTCACAAATTGCTAAAACCTTCAAATAATCTGGAAAAGTTCAGCTGTTAGAGACTAATTTGGGGAAACCGGTCAGCAAGCAAGCCAACTGAGATGCCTGCCACATCACGTCGGTTGGAGCTAAGGAGAGGACAAACCTTCCAGCAACTGAAACAGCCTGCAGGATGCATTTCCAGACCAGGAGGAAAGATTTGTCTCTTGTTCAACAAGAAAAGACTAGATGCCCTCAAAACAAGCAAAAAAAAATCCAGCACAAGAAGCATTTTAACTGTTGGTCTGTATCTGTCCATCAATATGTCACCGTATGATAACGTGCTACACAACTACATTACAAATCGCCTCCCCTTGTCCCCTTCTCCATATTTTGCTCCCTGTAGCTGTGGTTCAGCTAGGAACATTCTGGTTTAAACTGCTTTTCAAGCTCCAGACTCCTACTGAACAAGTAAAATTCAGTGTAGCTATTTGTGTAGATACGTTCAGTAACTGTAATGGAAAAAAAACACCAACCCTGACCTCAAAACAGAAACCAGCTGTATCCAAGCATGTATAGCAGCATGTATAATTTTCCATAGCCTTGGGCAAGAAATCTATGCATAGAAAAATTCCTAAGGTGTCAGAGTAACCAGAAATGCATTAACAAGTAGATAATTAGGGACTGATTACAAAGACTTACCAGATGGATATGAAAGTAAAGTTCGGGATTTTTGCTGGGTTTGGGTTTTTATATATTTCCCAAGTAACTTTCATTTAGCTGCAGTCAGCAATTTTTTTCTCCTTGTTACCCAGTACAGCCAAGAAGTTACTGAACAGTTAATGCTGGAGTTTCACTCACACTTTCTTCCTAATTTGATTCAAAATGCTCCAGCTGGTTCCTAGTTCATACCTTTTGCTCACAGGCTGTCAAAAGGTTAAAAATAAATCAGTAAATAAACAGGAGTATTTTTCATTTAGAAGCAGTTGTAGAAGGAATTGCCTTTTCAACAATGTTTACATAGCAAAAACTGGTTTCCTTTCAAACAGTACTTTTTTATTATTTTTTTTTTAGGAAAAAATGGGTGCTTTATATGCTGTCTCAGATGTCCAGAAAAGTTACATTACCAAGAAACTATATTTAGGAGTCTGTGTATATAACAGTTAAGAAATGTCCAAGCTCCCTAGCTATTTTGATCTCATTTACAAACAGTGTAAACTGCTTTCATAGTCGTATGCAGCAAACAACACCGAAACGTACCGAAATATTTGCACTACCTGTGATACCTGAGTAGAGAAGTTCAGACTACATCGATTAGATTTGCAAGCGAGAAAGAAAAGCCAAAGTTGCTATCAACCTGGAGACTGAAAAAAATCTCGGTTTCATCACAAGACGACAGGTTACCGTTAGTAAAATGTAAGGCATGCAGGGTTGAAGTTTTCTATTAACAAAGCAAGTGCTTGTGTAAAGCGAAGTAGCAGCAGTGCAAGTTTTCCAAAATGTCCTTTTGCTGTACCGTAAAGCAGTCCTGGTGGTGCAACTTCTGAAGAGATCTACTCAGTTCGTTGCTGCCACACTGAGAGTGACAATAGATGCTCCAAACCCAAACTGAGTAGCTCACCACTGAGTACATTTAACGTAATTCTCTTAACAGCTGTCAAACGATAACAGCGTTTGGTCGTTACTACTAGAGCTGAATCATTGCTCTGGATTCAGAATCTCCCGGTTTGAATTACTGATTCCCCAGCCTCTCCAGTCCCTCCAAATGTCCATTTACATGGCAGCTGTAAGTGCTCTTGGTTTTTGAGGGAGCTCTGATCAATACACACAATGTGCAAAAAAATATTTGCTGCAAAAAAGCATCTATACACCAGACCCCCCTGAACTCACAGCAGTGCTCGGAATATTGTCTAAGCCACCAGATTTTATGGCTCGGGAATACCTAGAACCTCAATAGTTCTGTTTAGTCCTCGCCCTGCACCCCCAAAACAAAGATACAGCTGAAAGATGGGTTGATACATGAACAAAGAGCAAGAGAGAGAGAAGGTTTTTGGTGCTCTTGCTAAATAAGTTGTTTGACAGGGAACAAGGAGACTTGTAAGGCGCATATGTACTATTGTGGGAAAACCTATTTGGGTCTATTACAATAAAGAAACAGATGAAGAACGGTCCATCTGTGCACAAATATGACCCCTGCAATGCTGCCAACATCAGAGTGATCTGCCAAATGATACCATCTGCACAAATGGAAATTCTTCTATGGGCAGATTGAGCTCACGTGCAGATTTATAAAACTCTTAAAGGAGTACTGTAATGGCAGGGACTGTCCACCTCGGAGGTGGAGGAAACTTGCTGTCTGCTAATTCTTGTTCCACCACGTGGCCCACTGAGGCTCTGAAGGACTTGGTCCTTCACAGACTAGGGGGAAAAGGGAACGGGATTGTGAACTTCTCCATCCCTTGGGATCCCTGTGCAAAACAAGTGCATATCTCTCTCTCTCTCTTCCAGCCAGCCAGAACTAGTTCCTTCCCCTACATCACTCCAGGAGGATTCCTCCTGGTCACCTCAACAAGGGCAAGTGGAAGACCCTGGTTCAGGGCTGCGCTATTGCTGAATTCCAAGGGATTTATGGGGCAATGTTTGGGATTCCTGAATTTCAGTGGAGAAGCTTGACTCGCAGAGCTCCGGACCCGCAGAGCAGGAACCTGACTCCCTAGCACAGCATCTCAAGTGATTTTTGACTGTCACCCCATTTCCATGTGGCCTGTCATCCCAAAGACTAGCATAGATGGGTGAATCCACAGAGGCTTTAACCACTTCTTTAAGAGCAACCGCCCTAGAAGGAGGGCTGGGGGGGGTTGCGTATGCTCCACCAACACTTTCACAGCTCACCTTATCTGAAGGAGATTGCCAGGAATGCCACCAGGATCACCTGGCAGGGGAGAGGCTGCCACTCTTCTCTGGAAGGAGATGGGGCACAATGGCTTGGCAGAGCCCATCGTTGCAGTCATGTAAATATCCATGAATAGGTGCAACTGACTTGGAAAAGAACTGTATAGGACATGACAGCAAGTCCTCACGGCCCCCATAGGCCACGGAAAATTGCTCTGGCCAAGGATCTGCCCACAGACACCATTAAGTTGGAAATGATCTAAAACCTGATCTAAACCCAAGAGTTAAAAGCAGTTGTGGAAGTTCTTGCCTGCTGCTGAGTCCCCTCACCGTTTCCCTGGGTTTACAATCACACTCTAAACCGCTCCGCTGTCCCCTGTGGCTCTGGGCAGCACACAAAGGCGAGACTGAGGCATTAACTTCACAGGGAAAACCCATCTGACCATGCACAAAGCACTGCCAAGAGACAACAGCCAAGTTCAGAAAGACAAACATATTTCTTGTCTTTAGTCCTCTTTCTGTAAGGCATTTTAGATACTAGTTACAATGACAAGTCACAGTAAAATCAGAAATCACCTATGTTGATGGAAAAATCCCTGGAAAAGATCTGTAGAGCACGCACTTTGCTCTACATATAGGTGCTCGGGTGATAGACCTGTAACCACTTTCATCCAGTACTATTTCCATAGAAAATGTTTGGGTACTTTAGCAAGAAGGATGCTGTCTTTCTATATTTTCCTTATGGCTGCCCTTCTAGCATACGGAAATACCTTCCTTTTTCTCATCCAGAAGCAAAACACTTGTAACCTGCATTTACAGGTCCCACCTGAGGTCAGGCCTTGTATTTACAAGTATCAATTAAATAAAGCCCAATTCCAAAACTGGGTTTAGCCTGCAGCGGGGAGCAGTGAAGTGATCAGCTTGAGGGGTCAAAGTCCTGGAATAGAAATCCTACCACGGAGGCAGGTACCTGGGGATGTGCCCTGGGCATGGCAGGGGTGGGTACCCGAGGCAACAGACCACCAAAGGCAGTGCGTGTGTTAAACCCCGTGCTTTGTCAGGCGCCCTGTGCAGCGCAAACAGAAGACAACCCGCTCTCTCCAAAGCCAGATCTTCAGCTCTTCCAAACCAAAAAACAACTCGCTTTCATTTCCCCCCTCCACCTTGGAGAACTCGGCTACGGTAGGACACGGCCTCACCCTTTTACATAAATAGATCACCTTTCAAAAATGCAGAAGAGCCACTTTCACTGTGTTCCTCAGCCTAAAGGGATTCACAGCTACATCCCTCCCCAGCGCACGCCAAAGCTACCAGCTGTTCTGGAAAGAAGGCGCTCGTCCCTCCCGCAGCCAAAAGGAGATGGTAGAAGTGCCCTGACAGCAGACACCAGGCAGGCAGGTTAACCACCAAAGGCTGTTGCACGTAAAACAGAAGCAGCCTGTGGAGCACAGACTGGAGTTCTCCCTCCTATGCAAGCACCCCGAGTACAAGTGTATGACCCACATCTCTTGCAGTTAAAAAATAAATAAATCTGTCAGTTATTCTGCTTGATGAGATGCGACCCTCAAAAATGTCCATGCTGAATTTAGCCTGGTTTTTTTTTTCCTTTTCAGGGAAAGCACAAAATTATTCAAACATGTGTTTAGTTTTTTTTTAAAAAAACTATATACTTGTGAGACGACTGATTGATACGTGCTGTCAATGGACCAGTTTCCAAGGTGATGGTGACAGCTCTTCCAATAAACTGCTTTAAAACTGGGTTTTGAGGGTGCAAGGAAATATGTATAAATATAGGTATAACAGAATGCCTTCTGTTCAAAATTATTTTTCTTCTTCCAAGAAATGTTTTAAATGCTGACAACCAAGCTGTATCAGAAAACTAATCAGCACATCGACACCTCAGAGTCAAAACGAAATGCAGACTCCGTTTAAGTTGAATGGCAGTTGCATAGTGACACTTGTCTTCTGTGAAAAATATTATGGAACAGAACCAAGACCTGGAACATTTGGGTTCTTTGTTTTGCCAGTCTTCCTATGGGATACTAACCAAGATACAAGGGGGGAGGGGGTGGGGGGGGAGGGGCGAGGTTAGTTACGCATTGGCTTACTCCTCAGTTATGAGAGGAGTTTTAGTTCGAAAAGTGATATTAATTTGTTAGATGAATAACATCAGCCTGCTGTCTATATTTTGTGATCATACTGATCGTTTTGGGACACCTCTAAGTTTAGGTACTAAAGAAATGGTAACATACTTTCAACAAAGATCCAGTGTTTTCTTCCTCAAGAGCAAGTGGTCCTCAAAAAAAACCCAAAACAAACACCACCACAAAAAAACTTCACTAAATACTTGTCCACATATTTTCAACACAGATTTTTTTGCTTCCAGCTTGCTGCATCATTTTGTGATAATAGAATTCAGACAACTGTGGTCAATCTGCCTCAGATAAAGTACTTTTATTTCCCTCTTGAAGAATTAAATTTTTAAAAATAAAATTTAATATATCATAATTTTATAATATACTACCATAAGAATACTAGACATATGCAAACTACTTAAAGTGTGATTTCAACCTTTTCTCTTATCCACATAGCATATCTTATTCCATGCATCATCACTCTGCATTAAGTACTTCTAAAAATGAAACCCAATAGGAACATGCTCTCACAAAAACCTGCTGCACCAGAACAGAGCAAGGTACATCAGAAAAAAGATAATCCAAAATGAGAGTATTATTAATGAAGGTTAATTAGCTGTCTAATTTTAGAATTTCCTGCTGATAATACAGCTTTCAATGCTTTTCTTATGCAATGCATAAAACAAATAGATAAAAGTAGGAGGCATTGTTTGCCTTATGAGATGATAATTTAACTAAGTATTTTCTACTTTTTCCCAGCTGAAAAGCCTTTTCAATTAAGGCTGCTTAGGCTGTGCTGTCAGCAAGATACTACCTTTCTCTAAGTAGTTTGCACACTGGGGGATATTCCAAGGACAACTCTTGTTCTTCTCTTGTCAAGATAACTTATAAACTGTCAGGGGGCTGTTTATTCCACCTAGCCAAAAGTCTGTCTTGAAGGGTCTTTGATTAGGTCCATCTGATCAAGATGGAGCTCTAACGCTGCCAGGAGGATGGTCATTTTTATTGCCACGTTAATCGTTCAGCATACATGCATTTAACACAGTCTTTCCCCTATTTCAGACAGATTGTAGATGTTTCTTCCCCAATAAGATATGGATCTCACTGTCCAAGTTCAAGACTGCACCAGTCTCAACTGACAGTGTTTTCTCTTTATGCCATCCTACAAGATTAATTTGTTCAACTTCATAAACCAAGAACCCAGTTCTAAAATTTTGCTATTTAATTGAGTTTAAAATCAATATCAGTAAAGACATTTGAAACACTGGGGCTTCAAACCACGAGGGAGAAGTGGCTGTCAGCTGGCTTCATACCTCAAGCAGTTACTGCCTTCAGACTGTGAAGAACCACATCATACACGTTTTAGATAATTTTATACTTTTCTTTCATGTTTTCTTTTATATATATATATATATATATATATATATATATATAAGCTTATGCAGGTATTATGAAAAGTACTGTACAAGCGTAGCAAGCCTATGAAATTTAAAAGATTAATCGACCTACAGGAAAGAGATGGATGACCATTGATTACCATGCCTATATGTTCAAGATGATAGATGAGTGCCGTCAGAGCATTGATCTTTGCAAATTAGCCTGCCTTTGGTCAACTACCACTTGTCTTTGGGAGTTCTTCCATTAGTAGTTATCCTTAAAAAAAAAAAAAAAATATCCTACACAGTGCTTACCGTGTTCCAAGCCATTATTTTAAGCACAGTCTCACTGATGCAGCCATAGCTCATCCCCATCTGAAAGCCATTCCACAAAATAAGAGATGGTTGATTTTTTTTCCCATTCTGTAAAAAGATTCACAAGATTTTTGGCATTTTTCTCTCCTTCTGCCATAAGGTAATTTTTCTCATTAACATTTGCACATAAATTTCAAGAAGGGGTTAAAACTGTAGGAAACCATTTTACAAAGATAGAAATGTTTATCAGAGTTTTCCTCTGGCTCTCATTCTGATCTTGCACTTTACTTTTATGCTTGCAGAGCGTTAGATAGGTTTTAAATGATTGTTTCTCGTATTCACCAATGGAAGCAAGTTCCAGAGCAACCTACTGAAAGCAGATGTGAATTTTCTGCTGACCTTTGATGTGCCGTAGAAGGTCAGAGCTAAGTAACCAAGTACTTCCTTTATTTTTGAACAATCTAAATCCTACCACTGCAGGAGACAAAAGAGATAAAAATGCTACTACACCCTTTGAATAACTTTCCGATTTCTGATTCTTTTGCTGAGATCCGCTCTGAAGATCGGCTGCAACCAGTACATGCACCACGAAGCTCAAAATCTGATCTGTTCATGGAGGCACATCATTGTTTAAATCTAAACGGAGGTATAAGGAAATTAAAGGCACCTATTTTGACACAAGCTGTGAAGTCTGCAACATGGCTATTGATTGTGTTTAGGCATGTTGTTATTCACAGCAAGATCCTCGGCTTCACTCCGCAGAGGTCACCGAGGTTGTATACCAGCTCGCCAGTAACAGATGACTTTCAAGCTTGATGTGATCTTCCAAGAAAATGCATCTCTTAATGCTGTTATTTATGCTGAGGAAGCTGAGCCTGGGTGCACACTTGCATCATCCCCAGTGAGGATTATAAAAACTGCCAGCCAGGTGTCTAAAGAGATATGTTCCTGACGACCAAGGAGGCGTTTCAGCACGTGCACTGCCAGAGATTCTCATGTTGATAATGAAAAGGGGGAAGTCTAGCAGGTAGACAAGTGTTCATTAAATGTGATCGTTGCACCCAGGTTTCCGTCCTTGCACCCAGAGGAGGTCTGGCCTGGCAGCAGGGGAAGGAATCACTTTGGGAAAGGGCTGAAACCAAGAAAAGTGAAGAGTGGATTAATTTTATATTGGGCTGTGGGACAGGGCCCGAGGAGCAGCCTCCAAGCACGGTCCAAATAACAACAGGGGACGTGTTGGAACTTGTCGCCCACAAACCTTGGGATGACAAAGGGGATAATAGATAACAGCCGACAGGATGCCGACTGTTGAGTCATGCCGATATGGAAATGAGGAACACGAGATAAGAGATGGAAATGAGGAACAGGTGGTGCCAAAGGAGGAGCGACAAGTTGCTCGATAACGACTTAACGACCCTCACTTCAGGTGTCCTTTGTTTGTTTGACCAGTCAGTCAGGGATTGCCCAGTAC
>JAVJGJ010000037.1:99690647-99719610 GCA_035590215.1 Microhierax caerulescens
GCTCGATAACGACTTAACGACCCTCACTTCAGGTGTCCTTTGTTTGTTTGACCAGTCAGTCAGGGATTGCCCAGTACCTAATGCTCAGCCTGAAGAACCGATCTGTTTAAAGCCGGCGGCCTCTGAAAACATCTAAACTTGTAATGGTTACAATAAAGTTGACATCTTGCTGGCATCACGCTGTGTCCCGTCTCTTCACTCGCTGCGTTGGGCTCCAGCTACACACTTGCCTTAGCAACAGGTAAGGCGAACTATATTCAAACCTGTTGGTAGGCCCGTTAGAGGATCTCATGACACAAGCAAATACTGGAGAATCTATCGCAATTTCTGTGCAGTCAATAAATTCTTGGTTTGGTAGCTAGACGACCTGCCTGCCCCATTCCATGCACTGGGCTCATCTCGGGCACCAAACCGCCAGTGGACAGCTCGGGCATCCTAATCGCAGCTTCACAGTGCATTACTCTCAATGTGCCATAAATCATAGCCCCCACCCTGGAAACTACTCTGGATAACTGCTCCACAGCTCCTACTGAGCGAGATCTAATACACCTACAGAGGGGAAAGAAAGCAAAAGGCACCAGTGCTAGACAGGGTCCCTGCAGGTCGGGCTAAGGTTAGGGAAATTCATCCACTTCACCATGCTCAAGGTGCAAGGTGAGGTTGCGTGACTCATTAAAACCCATTCAGTGCCTAAACTGATTACAGGATAGAGCTGGCCAAAATCACTTTTCATCCCATCGACAATTTCAGTGTTTGTTTGCATCCAGAATTAAAATGAAAAATGCACGGTTTTGAACGATTCACAAAAGGGTTCAGTTCCCTAGAAATGCTTCAGAAATGTTGAAATTCAGTTTGACATTGCCAAGTGAGTCAAAATATTTTGTCATTTCCAAACTTTTTCCATTTCACTTAACAGCGTAAGAACTTTTGGGAGGTATGGGGGTATGTTCAGCACAGATCCTTCTTCTCCATCAGTGCTAGAGAACTCTGGAACCACGGTCTGCATCCCCAGGTCCATGCTCTCCTTGGGGAGTGCGATGCCATCCTGACAGCAGGTATGATGCCCTGGGCTCATCTGACTTAAAAGATGCCCCTCGAGATCAAGCAAGTGAACAAACCTCATGTATTATCTCCTGATTCGGCTAGGGAAAACTTCCATTTTATGGAAACTGTGTCTGTCATAACAAAACAATGAAATCCTAAAGTTCCCAAAGACTTTTAAGAACATCAGCTTAAGCTGTCACCTCTAGCATTGTTATAAGAACATCAGGGCTCAGATTATATGTTGCTTAAGTACCTTGGGCAATACAATTGTAGAACAAGTTGCCCAAGTCCAGCCCAGACCCTGTGATTGATCTCTTGTACTGAAACCAAACTAAAATATTCCATTTCTTTTTTTTCTTCTGTGTATAGCTGCTCTCACTTCAGTCTGCTACCAGCTGCTTATTTTCTGTCAGATTGTCATATCCTTTTAACAAGCATTCTACTCGTTTTAAAAATGTTTCCACTTAATCATTTCACTTGACCAAAGTGACTTTTGCACATTAGTTCATTCTAACTAAATTTGTGAAGTTCTAATCTATGCAAGTTCAGAACCTGGTTTTGATCCAAATCTCTTCTGGTTTTGCTGATGTCTCGCTGAAAGAACAATTTAACTTCCTTTGGTTATCTTTCATCCATAATGTATAAAGGCTGTTGTACTAATGTTTGTATTTTCCACCCCAGTCTTTCTAGTTTTCAATACAGCATTGCAGTATTAGATAAAAGCCTTCTCATGCTTTTGGTTTTAGTTGGGTTTTTGTTGTTGTTTGTTTTGGGGGGTTTTTTTGAGCAACATCTATGAACTGGAGATATCCACATTTGGGATCATAGAATAAATCATGTTGGAAGAATCTCAGGAGGGCATCAAGCCCGACACCCTGCTCAGAGATTCAAAGACAATATCTCCATGCCCTTGCGTGGCTGCCCTCATGGGGAAAAATATTTTCCTTATAGCCAGTCTGAACCTCTCTCATTTCAATTTATTCCCATTGTCCCTTGTGTTCCTGAGCTATCACTGACATTTGTGAATTTTAGGGAAGTTCTCTTATTCCCTTGTCTTTATTTTTGTGCCAGGCTGGCGGTCACTCTGCAGATACACCGCACAAACTCAGTGCAACGCATGCTTAGCCACCCACACCTGCTCAGGCCTGATGCTCAGGTGCTTCCAGCTGCCACTGCGAGCACTGGCAAGGATAACAGCTCACGTTCGGTGCTGGGGACACATTTAGCCCAGCACTCCAGCCCAGGAGGAAGGGACAGAATCCTGATGTATTCCCTCGCAGGAACTCTGAGTCTTGAAGCCTTGTTTTACTTAAAAAAAAAAAAAAAAAAAAAATTCTTTTTAACTTATAAGTTATTCCTGCAGTCCATGTAAAATACCAATTTTTAGTCTTCTTAAGACAATAACCTCACCGAGGTAGAAGCTTCACTGTTTCTAAAGAAACTGCAAGGGGCATCCATTATGAATAAAGGAAAAATTTCTAGTTTTATCCCATAAATTGGAAGTAATATAGGTGTCACCTTTGGATCATCCCATATATCAATATACCTCTCCTTCCATACTGATTTTCTCGCCCCCCCCTCCCCATTCTGCTCTGAAAGAGGCTGACAACAGCAGAAGGCTCAGCCATCCCTAGCTGCTCCGCACGCCCTTCCTCCACCAGCACCACTGCTCCCCTTCCAACCACGGTGGAGGCACCTGCTCTTCTGCCTGCCAGGAATTCCCCCACAGCCACTGAAAATATATCTGGCTAATATCCAGGATATAAAGGTAAGGAATTCTACTTAAGACTATTGTTTTCTGCTTGTAGTGCTACATCTCTCATTGCTCTCCCGTAAGACTTGCCCTCAACGCAGGGCAGCCCTCCGTGGTTTCACCATGCCCAAATAAACTACTGACACTTGTTCTAAGTCATGGTTGTAAGTCAGGGTGGATTACTCAGAGCACCTCCTCTCGACCTGCCAGCCTAAGAACCGGTGTTACATGCCAGGGAAATAAAAAAAAAAAAAAACACTATTGAAATATATCTATGTTTACTAGTTAAAACTTCAGAAGAAATCCTTCACCTTGTTCCAAGAGGAAGGCTGCTGAAATTGTGCTTCCACAGCACAGTCACGGCGCTTCTCCAAACCCCTTTTATCATCGGCACGTTCTATGGTTACTCTGAAACCCATCTGAAACTGTGACAGATAAAAATGAAATGTGAGGCATTATGTCTTTAGTTTGTGTGCATAATTTCTTTGACCCAATCACATTTAACACAGCGATTAAACCAGACAGCCATCCAGTTACGTCCCTTTCAGTTAAAACATGCAAACAGTTCTGAAATTCTCTTCATTAATCAGAAAAACAGTTTAAGAACCTTGTGCATCTGCAAGGTCCTCCCAGCATTTCATACCACAGCATATACACCCATTCCCTTCCGAGTTGTCAGGTTTAGGGTTTGAAGTTTCAGGCATTAAATATTCACTCAGCTCTCTGCTTTGCCTTTATCCCCTCTTCAGTCATGTGGCTGTTTCGTTCATGCTTCCCTTTCTGCTAGGAAGTAATTTTAATTGTCTGAATTTGTTCCACATTTCCAAACTGTTTGATGGAATAACCAGTATTTTCTGCATCTGTTTCCTCAGATATATTGTCCCCAAGTGTATAATTATTAAAGCTTTGTGCAAAAAGAATTTTTTCAAATTTATCCGAAGTTTGTGAACAGTTTTTGTCATACAAAGTTTTACTTTTCAGACAGTTGGTGTTGTTTATGTAGAATGTTACCATTCCTCTAATTACAATGCCACCACCACCTCCAGTTTTACCAGACCTAGCTTCTGTGATATTTTGCACCAAAATATTTATAGAAAGTAATTTTAAGGAATAACTGTCCTAGACCTCAGGATGACAGCAGTTCTTGAAACCTTAAAAAGTGTTTTGACATCTCCAGATGAAAGACCTAGGTAAGACCTAAAGGAATTCTCTGTATTTCTGACAACTTATTTAATTTGCCAGTGGATTTGACTTCTGCATCCTCTAAGTTTCATCAGCAAGTGCAAGAATTTCCTTTTATTCTTCCCTGTAAACTCATAAAGATAAAAAAGTCTGGGCAATCCGTTCCTTAAGGCTAAATACGATGCTCACTCTCTTGAATTTTTGAAGGATATAATCCATTGTTTTGCAGCTCCTTCTCCTGTCTGATTTGTATTAAAGGAATGTATTTGTAGCACTTGAGACAGGTAGGAATGATTACAGCTGAGCCAGGGTGTGCTGTCTGGAGAAACTTCTTTCTTACAGGCACATTCATCTCATATTATGTTTTCCAAGGAACACAACGACCCTTAAAATCTTATTCTGCTTGTTCCTCACAGCCTTCTTCTCTTGGTTTCCATAGCCAGCCCCATTTACCCTTCAGTCCAGGTTCCCTGCCACTACGTATCTCCTTTTTATCACTGTAACCCATGTAGGTAGACTTAGAAAATTTCCCATCACAATTATTTTTTAAAAAAAAAAAAAAGATGGGAGGGGAAAATTTTAATGTTTTTTGTTTAATATAGGAACATTTTGCAGAATATTTCCCATTCCAACAAGAAATAAAACTCTCAGATCGCCCCCGGTCCCTCAGCCCGGCTGTGAACTCCCACAGCTGACGAGTGGCCATCCTGGGAGACAGATTTATTAAAGACCTTGCCAAAGAGCAAGAAGCATTGAAACAACAGTTCCTTGGCCCTTGGCCACATCTTAGAGTATGTTTATCATCCCAGCCCTGCACAGGATCTCCAGGTACTACTGAAGTCAAAACAGTTTTAGATGAGAAGGAACATGCTCAGGTTGTAGCAGCCATATACGGTCCTGAGAATTCAATGGGGTTGAAATGGTAAATTATGATTCCTTTGAGATGACTGATATATTTAGGTTTCCCACAGTGCTGGGCACATATACTAGTGGAGAAAAATATAATTATTACTCTGATATTATCAGTATGACCATAATCCAAAGGAAAGCTTTTCTTTGTGGTGGCCAGCCTAGTGACAGGTGCCTTGATGGTCTGTTTGATGTGTGTCGATAGTTACTCTTTTACATAGAAATGATCCAAATAAGGTGTTTCACATAGGTACGTAGTTATCAGCCTTGTAAAAGGAGATGCCACCTGAAATGTGTTTTCATACGTCACCACTCACCCAGATTTACTGAAAACAATCATCATCACGGTTACAAGATCAGCACACATTTAAATGTATCCCTACACATCCAAATAACAACCTAAAGCATCCATACCTGGGAGCAGCCAGGTCCCCAGAAGTCCAGTGTCCATCCCAGTGGGTGCTGCTCCCAGCAGCCCTGGGAAGCGTTGCTCTGGGGGCATTTAAGTGGCGCAATTTCCTCTTCCCTTACAGCCTGTGGGCTGCCAGCATAGCGTTCAGTTTCTGTGTTTAAACAAATAGACCGCAGAAATGAGAGTGCTGAAGGGCCACACCTCTTGTTATTTTACAGAAAAAGTTAATCAGGAATTTTCAAGTAGCCCACTTGTCCCAACCTCTTTAGCATGACCCAAAGGTGAAGCCTGCCCTCTCACACGCTGCCCACGAAGAGGGTATCTCCCGACTTGTGTGCGTGTCCGAACTTTGAGGCAAGGGGTACATCTGTTAAATATGAAAAAGGTTACTTACCAGCCACGCACATCGCTGCAGCCTGCTTCTGCATCATGGTTGCACAGCCTCCTGCTATAATTGAGGTTGGTTTTTTTTCTGAAACTAAGTAAACTCATTTTTTCCATATGATGCAGGTAGGAGACACTGGCCTTTCCAACATCTACTGTGTCTGGCTCGCAGAGGGCCTGACCAGCACAGCAGCTTCTGCTTGGTCAAGGCTGCACAAATGCAGAAAGAGGCGCAGTGCTACCACTCGGAGAAATTACAGTGCAGTTTGGATTTTCTTCAGGTAAAAGCAAAGCCCTGTGCCGCTAGCCTGCCCTGCCTCACATTTCCCCATCGGGGCTGGGTGCTGCTCTGCATTGGCACTGCAGAGACCCTGCGAGCCCTCATGGCAGAGGGGAGGCAGGAGTGCTGTGCCTCTGCTCCAAGGAGAACGGTTTACAAAAGATGCTCCACAAAAGCTCCAGCACCAGCTTAACTCCTCCCTGCTTCAGAAGGTCCCACGCCTGAAGATGCCTCTCTGTGCTAAATGGAAGGAATGCTAGTGATCGTGTCTTATCATCCAAACCTTTCATTAAGCTTCAGAGTACACACATTCCCATAAATCCCTGTTTATATAGCATGAAAAAAAGGCATTGCTCCACTTCTGCAGGAAAACCTGCTGAAATGAGGGGCCTGTTACCCACCAGAAGCAACTGATGCTGTGAAACATCTCTCAGCACCTGCCTGCAAAGCAGGTTCATGCAGAAAGGTCCTGTGAGCATCAGCAGCCCTTCTGTAGCCTGACAGGCCAGGGCTCCCAGAAGCCCAAAGCAGCTGAATCTCCTCCTTTCCACAGGTGGGATCTCAGGAAGGTGAGTGAGCTCCTGCTGCTTCCAGGTGCTGCCCCTTCATGCAGCTAACGATGTCCTTTGGTAGCTCAGCTCCTCTCCTGCTGCGCCCGAATCCCACAGGGCAGGGTCCCCCCGGGAGCTTTCCACAGCATCCTGCAGTTCCCACTCGGGCTTCGAAGTGGGGTTAACTCAGGCTTTGCCACGGCTATGGGGAGCCTGTACTGCTCCAAATTTGTGATGTACCCCAAAACACAAGTCTGCCTGGAGAGGTCCTGTATACGGAGTCTAAGCTTGAATTAAACTCATGCCTGCATGACTAGGATGGAGAAACTGAAAATAGAGCTGTTATTATTAAAGGAAAAGCATTCAAACCCTGGCAATGCATAACCCGCTCCTGAAATGTATTCCTGTCGTTGCTCCAGTCTTAGTAGCAATGAATCTTTCACAGACACCTTAAACTGCTGTAAGCTTTTGTAACACCTTATAAAGACATATTGCCAAATCTCAGAGGACTGCATAAAAATCTCTTTGTTTCATACTTTAATTTCAGGCATATGTTTGATACACTGTTGATTAATTAGTTTCCTGATCACCTCCAGAACAGTATTTATTTACATCACCGCAGTTCAGTATAAAACAAGTTATTATTCTGATCATCCAAATCTGTTGCAACAGAGTTGCTGCTCCAGCTTTTGTCTCTCTTTTTTTTTTAAAAAAAAAAAAAAAATCTCTTTTTTTTCCGCTGCCTCACAGCTCATTCTACTACCACAAACAAGATGTGGCCAGGATAGAACTGCGGACAGAAGACTGAAGCCCTGGGGTCTGCAGAGGCTTTCCCCAGGGTCTTGGCAGACCAGATGAATTCCACAACTGTAGGTTTTAGACAGACCCCAATTAGAATTGTTCTTCACAAAGATGGGAAAAACCTGCGAGTGACCATGAACTCTAAAGCCCTGTTACCGATCATCCATTTCACTCAGGTATAAGCCAAGGAGCAGGCACCCTTCCCTGGGAGCACAGGCTCGTAGCCCGGACCAGCAGCCAGCCTGGGAGAGCACCAACCACCCCCTTTCACCCCTCCAAACGCTCCTGAGAGCAGACCTGGGCCGAGATGTCCGCTCCTTCGGTTTTCGATGAAAGCAGGCACCAGGGGCTCCCGTAAGGCTAAAAGCCTCATGCATTCAGACACCTCTTGGTCCAGAAAATAAAAATGAATTTCCTTTCTGTGGGTGAACCCTGGAAAAAAACAAAAAAACAAACAAAAAAAAAAAAAAACAACAACAAACACAATACCCAGGACCAACAAAACAGATTGCAGCACCTTTAATTATGTTTTGCTTGCCCTTCGTAATCACCAGGCAAAGCAGAGCTCTTCATGTGCATGATTAATGCGATAATTTACCAGCTGATCTATAGCTAAGGCACAGCAAATAAAGTGGGGGTTTGTTTGTTGGTAAGAGATGTGTGCCTGCCTGCCGACAAACAGCACCCCCAGACCTACAGGGAGACGGCCTGGTACAGACATCGCTCTGACCTGATCTTGTAAAATATTTAGACATGTACTGTAGTCCCTTATGAACCTCCGCAATAGTTAATTGGAGGCACTTAGTCCTTCTGCTGGTCTTTGACTGTGATAAATATTTAATCACAGAGGGAAGCTTGCCTTTGCAAGAGGAGACATCAGTCACAGACTCTTGAAAACAGCACAAAGGGCACTATTACCTAGAAGAAGAATTTTACTCTGTAGTCCAGAAGTCAAGAAAGGTCCATCTAATTATTTCTGCGGCGAAACAGCAGTGTCTCTCTGGGAATTTGGCATTTCTCCCCTCTTCTCTGCATAAAAATAAACGGAATACAGGACTGCGGGGTTTGGGGGGGTCTAAGTTTATTACCAGATTTTGTAGCAGGATGCGCAGCGCTCGACTAAGCGGCAGCGACGTTCAGTTTGGTTGCGGAGACTGAGGTGCAGGCAGCACTCCGTGCTCAGCCCGACCCGGTGACAGTGCAGGGTCTGGGGCTACCCCACATATCTCATGCCAGGTCATGCTTACAGTGCCATCTAAAGCTGCCCGTGGCAGGGCAGGGGGTTTAATAATCGCTCAGCAAGTGTGAGAGTGTGTTTGAAATAATTCAGAGTAAGGCCTGACTGCCTCAAATAGGCAATGAAGAATGAAGGAAAAAAAAGATGCTAACTTTTATGAGCCTGGCAGGTTGGCGGTGGTCCTTGCAGGTTGTTAGCAGAATGAGGGATAGGTAAGTGCAACTTGGTGCACACAGCAAACAAAATGATGATTTGAGCAGGCATAAGGAGGCATAACTCACAGAACAAACGCATTCTGAGAAAAATAAAGGATGAGGATGAGGAAAAGGAGGCAGCAGAAAGTGATTATTTTGGACTTTGAACAAGTTAAGTGGGGTATAATTTATTCATTCTGCTTTGAGTCTGTTCTGCTAGAAATCTGGTCTGCTACCCTGGTTTAACTGTTGAATGATTGACAGGTAAACATTGTGTATAATACAAAAATAAAATTAAAAATACTTTTGTTTGAGTCTTAGTACTTTGGGGGTTTTGTGACTGGAACGCAGACCTAGAATACAAAGGTATACAAGACAATGAAAGGTTACTAGTATTAAATCACCACTTCTGAATTATACTGCAATTCACCCAGTTAGAAACTACCTTAAACTATATTTCTCTAGTTTAAATTTTCTGACTGTGGCTTCCATTAGAGTTGATGACATAAGTTTTCCTTAATTATACTGGAATAAATCAAAAGTAATAATGCAGCAATCTGTGGAATTGCTCTGGGTATACAACAACTTAATTGGAAACAGAATTTGAATCACTAATTTAATGTTCTTTTTTTTTACTGCTTTGTATGGGTGTACGTGTTGCACAACATTAATTTTATATTTGGAATTTTCTAGGAATACGAACTCACCTATAACTATTGCTTTTCTGGTTTTTGCCTGACCGACACCTGCATATGTTGCAATATAGATCATTTAGGTAAGAAATAGTTTCTGGGAAAGTTACACTAGGGATAAAGTAATTTTAGGATGATATTACAACAAAAGTGATGTGAATGCTTCTGATCTACCTGAGGACATTTTTTTTTTTAATTTTTATTTTTTTTTGTAATCTCAGCTCATGAAATACATCCAGATCCTAAAGCCATGACTGAGGTTAAACCGTTAAACTACGACAAGTAGGCAGCATATAAGGATAGCGGACTCTCAAAACTCATTGATGGAGACAGCAGCAGGCATCACAATGCAAATGGGGGGGTGGGGTGGTGGTGTTTCACTGGAACAGGGTTCCTAGAAACACCCAGGAGCTGAAGTTCAGCTGCATCCATGCCCACAAGTCCTTCTTCCTCAAGCAGTAAAACTGCCGATGCCACACACAGGTTTTTCCCTTTGGTTTAAATCTGTGTTTTGCAGTAGATTTTTAATGAAAACCTAATCAAAAAAAGCAGCTCCATAGAAAGGAAATTGATAAAGATGGGATAGGCCACACACAGGCACATACAATTTCCATTCCCAGATAGTGGCGAGATGCAGTTTGTGGTCTTCAGCGACAGAAGACGGAAGTTTTGCTTAATTTGTTTTATGCTTCGAGCATTGGACCGAACGGACTGGGGAGATTGTTATCAGACATCTGGCAAGGAGTCTACGTTGTAATCTGGGCATGTGTGTTATTTCGATGTCCCAGGTTTGCCTCGTCCACTACTGACTAGCAAAACGTATTAAATCCGACAGATGCGGACCCACAGCTGGGTGGCCACATACACAGCTTCCTCGCTCCGGTCAAAGGCAGGATCCCATGTCTGCTCTCTGCGGCTATCGTCCGGGAAATGAGAAACTGCAAATAAAAATTTTGCCATTGGAAAGTTTTTTGACAAAATTGTTTTGGTTTTGTTTGTTGGTTCCCCCCACCCCCACCCCCACCCCACCCACCTCCCCCCGGGAAAAATCATTTCAGTGGAAAATTTCCAGCTCCAGACAGCCAGCTCAAGACATTCATTTGAATCACTAATTTATAGTGATACTTCTCTATCGGTTCTCTCCAGCTGCCAACACTGAGCTTGGCGAGGTGAGATTCTCAGAAGTTCTTGCAAGGCTCAGCCAGGCTGATTAGGTTGAATATGAGGTCTAAGGCTCAAGACGTACCAACAATCTTTATTTTTATGACATTTTTTTTTTTATGAGCCAAGGCAACACCAAAAACTGAGGCACCTTTGGATGTTGTGCTTGTTTTACTGATGTAACCGATACATATCAATAAAAGCAACATTTTAAAGTGATTCCCAAGCCCATGGACAAAGCTTTGCAACCTGCACACCTGAAGAAACTGTTTGCAATATGCCAGAACAAGTCCCGTGACCCACAGACCTGTAGACCCATAGTCTAGGGTTGATATCTCATTAAGCAGACAGTTAATGAATCCTGAGATGCTCCAGGGCTGTTGCTGTGGGACCAGAGTCCACATGGGAGCATGGGACAAGCAGATGACACATGACATCAGACTCCTCCAGAAAGAGACATTGTTAGGACAAGATTATTGCTTCTCTTGCAGGTATGACAAAGAACAACCCCAAGAACCTAGATGTGGACACCAGACACCTCCCAGACCTTCCAGATGCCTCTCCAGCCCGATGTGGCAGGGAGAGGCTGGCTCCCTAACAGGGGCTTCACTGTGGGAAGACTGGATTCTCCACGCACAGCACTGGGGTGGTTACTCATAGTCTAACATCTCACCCTGCTGTGCTGGGGATGAAAAAGACATAGCCACAGCAGGACCATCTCGCTTGGACATGACCAAGGCAAGGTAAAATGTTAGCAGAGGTTCCTGATTGTGTGTCTTCAGAGACAGTCACCAACGTGCTGACCGACACGCAGAACGGAGCTAATTTGCCTCATAACGATCCTTCAGTGACAGCTCTGGCCAAGGCATCTCACGCTGGTGCAAGAGGATCACTCACCAGTGCCTTTGCTCACCCTCTCAGCAAGAAACCCAACAGAAACCTGCTGCCAAGGGAGCGTCCAGAACACAGAGCGAACCCTGCGCTCATTCTGCCCCTGGCTGGTGGCCGGAGCCGCTGCCGACGCATCCCACCACAACCCACACGCAGGCTGCATCCCAGGCGTTCCAAGCTTCCTGCAGCATCCAGCCGTGCTCACACAGGTCACTCCCAAAGGCTTACACACAATCCGCTCAAGTTCGACAATCCCCTCAGGTCTATCATCCTCAAGAACAAAAAGCACATTAAAAAGTGAGATTAAAAGCCATAATAAATCTATAATTGTAAGGTAAAAAGCCAAGAAGTTGTTAAAATGGAAAATAATCTTTTTCTTTTTTTTTTTTTTTTTTTTTAACATGACAGAATAATAGCAGTGGACCAGCATTTTTACTTTGAAGGGCTGTCCCAGCTCAGAAGAAAAAAGTAAATCTTTGTGAACATTTTAATATTAATGAAACCATTCACCAGCACTCTAAAAGAAAGTTGGTTGTTTTTTTTTTCCTCTTATAAGCGCTGTGTGCACTTTACCAAACTGTAGCATCTCACATCTGTGACGTATTGGCCAAGACAAAAAAAAAAACCCAAAAAACTAATGACAAAGGACTGGTGGGTTTCTGGCACCTGTGCCTAAGTACACTTGCTCAGGGTAGAAGGAAAGAGAGTTCTTCAGCTGTTTCAGAAATACATATGGGGAAAGAGGTCCTGAAAAGGAGGCAGCCTTCCTGCAGGTATGTGGAAGTTTTGAATTCCTTAGTTGAGATGTGAGGAAATCTTTTTTGATGATTTCTCAGAGGAACAAAGCACTGACTCATTCATTTTAGCTCAATCATTAAGAAATGACTAGATAATAATAAGGTTCCATCTCTTTTGACAATGAATCCATTTTCACACAGGCTATTAACTGAAAATGTGCTAAGTATTACTTGCTGCTATCAATGCATTGTTTTAATGTAGTATTATAATTACTACAAAATAGTAATATATATATTACTTCAATCCAGTGAGATATATATAAAATAGACAAGAATTCAAATGAATCCTTTTTTAGCGTGCTCCCAGCAGGAAGCCTGAAGGTGGATCAGGCAGAATTCTAACTGTTCAAATTGCAGGGAAAGGGAATGTAGAGAAATTTCCAAGAAGTGACATGAAGGTCGTTTCTGGTGAGGAATCTTTTGAATAACTTCAGGTTTGCAAGTGGTTATCAAATACTGGTTTCCTGTAATGAAAGCAACTCATGGACTAATCCTTACTACGTGTTGTGTAGTCCCCGGAGCATATCCCCGTAGCCTAAAAAAAAAGGTATTTGTAGCTGGGATCTTCAGCTACGAGAAGTAGGAGTGGAGAGGAGAAGGAATATGACAGCTGTTAATAAATATTCTGCACTTCCATGAAACTAGGAGTCAAAGTAGAAGACAAAATGGAAAATAAATGAGAAAGAACTGTGAAAATAAGTCAAAAGCAGCACGAGGTGTCATCCAAAGACTACCTGAGGGAGATTGAAAAAAAAAAAAACCCAAAAAAAAGCTTTCACAATGAAGATAATAGATCTTAATTGCAGATAAGTAATTCAATAAACCAAAACAAAGGTTGACACCTACCCGTGAAAGGTTGATGTGGCCCGCTGAGCAGAGCGTCAGGGGAACGGTGGGTGCCCAGGGCAGGTGTGCAAGGCACCCGGTCACTGCAAAGTCACGGCTGAGCGCCACATCCCCGTGGGCACCGTGCTCAACTCACGCAGCGCAGCAGTGGTAGCTGCCCTTAGCAGCTCTCCTCCGTTGCAGAGAGTGGCCACTGAGTCTTAGACGAGTTATTATTACTGCTTTAATTATTATTGAATGCGAGAAGCAGAATCAGCAAGTTCAATTCCTTTCCCAGATCTCTCAATCAAAACTGTTGCCTACTTGCCCACCTGTCAACGAGGAGATACGTTTAAATAAAATCAGGTGTTGCTGTGGCTCTGTTGATCTCTTTCCCGAAGCAATGAAGTTTATTGGACTGAGAAGATGCTGGGGAGCACAGAGAGGGAAGGAAACCCCATTTGTATTTAGGCCAAAGGGGTTTTGATTGGTCGTTTTTATTTCTTGACTGTATTTGATTCAATATCCTCTTTGGCAGAATGCTGCCAAGCTTTGCAGACCCAAAATGGCACTTGCTTTTTTTTGCATAAACCACAAGTAATACCCTGTACCCAGTATTGTTAATTTTAGGGATAAATCGTTCAATACTTTCGGTTCCTCAGTATCACTTGTTTCTGCTGTTAATAGAAAGCCCACAGCCAAGTAAATCAAAGTACCCAGATGGAGGAGAAAGCCAATTCACTCAAGAAATGGGTTTCAGTTTCAGTTTTCCCAAGAAGCTTTATATAAACATTAAGGAACAGAATGTTTATGAAAAATGTCTCGTCCCTTTTAAACACGCCACGCATATGGAGCACATACAAAAATACTAGGAAGGAAATTAAGTTCCTGTAGGTCCTTCCCATCGCCTGGGCATTTGGTAGCCACCCGTGGCCCAGCCTCAGCGCGCTCGGCGATGCCGCTAAGCCCGGCGAGGACCCGCGGAAGGTTTCCCTCTGCCATGTACGGGAGAGAAGCACATGGAGCTGAATATGTTGGGTTTGGGAAAGCTGGGTTTGCCTGCTCAGCGGAGCTCTCCTCACACGTTAATAGGAAGCTGAGCGTAATGTTCGTCGCCTCATGTGGGTTTGTGTCCCAGGAACAGCGCTGCTACAGTCTACAGCCACCAGGCTCCATCTGGCTGCTCAATTAGAGCCCAACATGACAACTGATTGTTATGCAAAAACAATTGATTAGATTTTTATGTCCCTCAACGAGCTGACTCAATTACAATGGATATAATTTTTCCTTTCTTTTTCTTTTTTTGCTTTTTTGCTTTTTTTTTTTTTTTTAATGTTTTGCTTTTTGCTTTATAGCTTATAGTTTGTTACTGTTTTCCAGCTCTGGCACTGAGCTCTGTGGACCATCAGACGCCCTTGCCAAGAGGGAGCCGTGCCACTCGGGGAGCTCGATGTGCTGCGAGGGGCTGCTGGAGGCTTGGCAGCGGCTTTGCCCAAGCACAGCCGGTGATGCTGCGTTCAGACAGGATTTTTGAGCAGTCTTGTTAACCCCCTCTCCAAAACAACTGAGAGATGAATATTAAAAATGAATTTGAGTTACTAACTGTTCATCTGTTCGCAGCTTGTAAGTTAGTCCGCTCTTCCATTTCCAAAGCTCTGCTTTTGAGGTGAGGGGGGGGGGGGGCTAACCCCCAGCAGTTCTGCTCCTCCCCATTTTGCAGGGACTGGGAAGAAGGTCCAGGGGAAGGAGGCCAGCAGGAGCTGGGAACTTTGCAGACCTGTCACACTCAGTATCCAGGCTGCCCTCCACATCTCCTGAAAGAATTGTTTTCCAGTGAAGCTCTTCATATTTCTATTGATGCCCTGGGAGAAGAATTAGGACCTCAGAGCAGGATTTTTCCCAGCATTACACTGAGCCCCAGTGAGCTGAAAGGCAAATAAAACTCCTTCTCTCCCGTGTGTCCTGTATTTGGGGGTGACATCCTTGTGTTTACAGGGATTGGAGACTGCTGTACTTATTTTCCCAAAGTCCAGAGTTTGTATAGACAAAAACATCATCAAGCGTGCACTTTACCTGCTCAGGTCACTAAAACTCATCCCAAGTATGGGACAAAGAATTACAAAGGAAAAAGGAAAGACTATTTGCTTATGACCTGCTAGAGACATTGCATTTTGTTCTTAAAACCGGAAACTTGGTTCAGATCCAAAATTCATCTTATCCTGAGTAATTCAATGGAGTTTCAACTTGAGTGCATTAACACTAAAAAGCAAAGTATAGTGGGGTTCTGTCTTCCTTCATATCCTATCCTCACCCTTCCAGATGTAAGTCTTGCCCATTTTAAAAGAGCTTATGAGTATAATTACATTATGCAGAAATATGGTAATTTTTCTCCCCACATCAGAAAGAAAACACCCTCTTTAAGCTGAAGGATGCTCTTTGAGGAATTCTTAGGGAAAAAAAAATGCATTTTGCTCACAGCCTTATGCATATGTTGTACACACATCCCAGCTGCAAAGGAAGACCTTTCAGCGCACTGAATCAGGAATGCAACCCTCTGCTGCCTGCCCACTTACTGCTGCTGTGAGTCACGGGCTCTGCACATCAGCCATTGCCACGGGGGAAAGGTGGAAAGAAAAGTTGGTCCTCCTCACTCTGCCGTTGTCCTATGCTCTTCTCAGGATTTCCTGATCATGGTTTCACTAATTGGAAAAAAAAAACCCCAAAAACAACAACAAAAAAAACCTCACCAAACCAAACAAAAAACCCAAACCAAACAAAAAACAAATAAATAAAAAAAAAAAAAACAAAAAAATACAAAACAGGGTGTTCCTCTTTGTTCCCAGGCTGCCTTTGGCCGTCGCCGTTCCTGCGCTGAGCTCCCTGGCGCGAGGCTCGCCGCCGCCCCGAGCAGCGCTCGCGGAGCCCGGAGGATGCTGCCCTTCCTGCCCCCCTCACTCACTGAGCTCCCCTGAAGTGCGGCCGGGCTTGCCACGTCCTGCAGCTTGGCATTAAACAAACACCATTTCAGGTCAGCATAGGGCTTGCTTTGTTAACTGGTGCAGAAGATCATTACTTTATTCGAGCCCTTGATTCATGGATTCGTAAGATTCATAAGCAAATTCACTAATTACTATTAATTCACCTATCTGGATGAAGAACAGTTCACCAAAGCATGTGGGAAGGGGGAAGAAACTGAAATATTTTCATATTCAGCAATATTTTCCTCAAATAACATTTTTAGACAAAAACTGAGCATTATAGTACAAGTTTCTCCAAAAGAAATAAAATCAAGCATCTTTCTGGGGTGGTTATGGCGGGTTGTTTTTTTTTCCCTTCGAGGGAAGGGAAAGGCAGAGGAGCTGCAGGCAGAGTTCATTTTGCAGGAGACTCTACCCCACTCAACACTCA
Organism: Microhierax caerulescens; assembly: GCA_035590215.1. Taxonomy (NCBI): domain Eukaryota; kingdom Metazoa; phylum Chordata; class Aves; order Falconiformes; family Falconidae; genus Microhierax; species Microhierax caerulescens. The sequence goes on from JAVJGJ010000037.1 coordinate 99,707,169, forward strand.
GCCCTTCACTTGCGAACGAGTGTCATGTAACTGGGACGTTGTAGAGGGAATCGCGGCATCTGGCAGGTTTACATGATGAATTGACCATAACTTTAGTTAAAAGCCAGAAAATTTTTAGAAAGGCAGGTCTCTAAAGAGCATACCCCCAGTTGTACTACGAAAGCACAGCATTCTTACAACAGATTGGAATAACTACTGTTTCATGCCTGCCTTAGGCAGCAGCACGAGGATGCTAAGTACATGTACGTTCTGATTATTGTAAAGAACAGTTTCCCCTTGCTGTTGTAGATGAAGCTGAAATATTAAGCCCCCAAATCTACTCTACCTAGCCAGTATTAACAGACTTCTTCCACTGGGAGGAAGTCCCAAAGGTTTCGGGGTAGCACACAGAGTTATTCAAGCTGCACCCCTTTTTTTTGCAAGTGACACTTCCATTCTGAGCCACGCCAGCAGGGTTTATTAGTCTCACAGTCTCACTGGGTTTTATTCCATGGTCCCACAACACCTCCCAGCTACGGAGCCATGAGCTGGTTTCCCGTCTTCTGAGGTCTCCAGAGCTTTAAAGCAGATCTATGCAAACCTGCTTGGGGGAGGAAAAAAAAAAAAAAAAAATAGCAGCCGGAGCTGAGAATTGCATTTGAGCATTTAAAGCATGTTGCATGAAGAAGAACTCAAACTTGGACAAAATAGATTTCTCCTGTAGAAACTGAAAAAGCTAAAAAAAAATAATAATAAAAATAAAAAAATTCCCTCATTAGTAACACAAAGCACCCCTTAGCCCATGGCAGCTCAGCCATCTCCTAGCTGAAGGTCAGGCGGCTGGTGTCTGCAGCCTCAGGATTTAGTAATTAATGAACGTATGTGGTTTTTTCTCAGTAGCAATGGATGAAGAGGAGTGACCCCACTCCTCCTCCTGCAGGACACCGTGCACACTCGGGAGCACAGACAAAGAAAAGTCCTTGCTCCAGCAAATTCCTTGGCTTCCACCACTCCAGGGAGGATTGCGCTGGCAGTGGCTAATGCTAGAGGTGTGTAACGACTCTACGTCAAGGAACGAAGAGCCCAGCAATGAGATGGATGCAAGCCTCACGCTTGGGAAACTGACACAGGGTTATCGCTACTTGGGAGGGCAAATGCGCACTACAATATCTACCGCCTTAGAGTTCTCAGCAAAAATGTTCTTCAGCTTTAATTAAACTGTCAAAGCACCAATTTCACCAAAGGCCATAGGGGTAAGAGTACCAGCATCACAACCTTTCACAAATAGAGCACCCCTCAAACCGGAGTGTTTTGCTGCAGTACACAGTTGAAATTTAATTTCTCCACCATATGAAAAATTGAAATACTTAAGTAATAACATTCAGCAACATCATCTGCCATCTGATAGTGCACAAAAACTGGGCAATTATGTTTCGCCTCGGGTGGCTAATAGGCCCATTTCAAATTTCATGCATTATCAGATAATAACACTGCCTGCATCTGAGTATGTTATTATAATTATTAACCGGACAGAACTGGGGGGTGAGGGGTGGGGTGGAGGATTTTTTTTAATTATTTAATTTAGAAGTGCAATAAGACAAGTCCATTGTTCCCCGTGAGCTAACATTCACAGACCGAGTGCTGGCATCACTGCAAATTTAACTCAACTCAAACCGACTTGTTTTCAGATCCATCAAACCTTGTCATTGCTATTTGGAATAAGTCAGTCTCAAAGCCGTGAGACTTGCCTTCAAATATTACAAGGGAGTAAAAATTATAACAGCAACAGAAACTCTGAGGAATCTACCACTAGAAACCAGTTTATTTCTGATAATTGTACCTAAAAACTCTGGTCAGTGGTTTAGATCCATTACTATATTTTAATTATTTAGCTTTCAAAATTTTCTAAGGACATGGATATCCAGATTTGGGATGAAACAACCTAGACAAAATATCTTTCATAAATTTATAAATGCCAAAATTGAGAGCCACAAATATGTACATGCTTAAAAAATGGAGAAATGGCTTTTGGGAATAGGGGTCCTTAGTCAAAGTGGCACTGGAGGTCAGCAGTTTGCTTTTGTGGCCTGGGTGAAAACATATAAAGGCAATATCTAGCTATTTTGACCAATTTCAGATCCTCCATTTCTGAACCCATCGCAAAAAAGCATAACACCAAGGTAAAATACAGCATTAGGCTTTCTAGATTTATAAATGCTTCAGTGCATGGAAGGGAATAGAAAAATCATTAGAGATAGAAAATTTAATAAATAAAACTACGTAGTGCAGAAATTAGTATTAAACCATGTAGAGATCTCCACATCTCCCCATTTGCTGTGATTCTGTGATGCTGCTGTTTTTCAAAGCTCAAGGCTCAGAGACAGCATGCAAAGGATAGTTGCTTTTAAAACAAAGTCATTTTCTAGCATTCTGTAAGAAAAGCTTCAAAAACAGTGAGGTGAGTTTACGCTACTGGCCCAAACACAAGACAACATAACAAGGCCGACTAATGATTTAAACCCTTTTCATTATTTCTGGTGACTGCTTTTCCAACTCTGGAAGGTCACTTGGTGCACACGAGGACTGTCATGCACGAGAGCTGAATGCTATGTAAAAACCACATTTAACAGAGTTCCACAGACACAGAACAAGAAGTAAAGGCTGTTAAAAACAAGTATTTGTCTAATCACCTGGAGGCAAACAGTTCTCCGTCTGAACAGCCGCTATGAGCCACAACAAGCCACCAGCATCACTGCTCCGGTGCCACCGGCCTCCGACCCACCTCACCGACCCCTTCACAAACCAGCTTCATGCCTCTGCCACCGTCGGACAGCCGTGCCTGTCAGTACGCCACAAATAACTGCGTTTTTCTGAAAAAAAAAAAAAATAATGGAGAATTTAAGAATTTAATTCCCCTGGGTGTTTTCACCTGCCGCCCTGGGCAGTGTTTGGGGGTGGCTGTGGGGGAAGATGAGTTTCGGGGGACTCGTGGATGGAGCTGAGCGCTGCTCCTCCAGAGGACACCAAAGCAGAGCTGCCTTGCCTCCCGGCAGGCTGCTGCTTGGGCTAGAACACAGCACTCCGCATTTTCCATTAACTCATCTCAACGACACGTGTGGGTTTAGTCGTAAAGGATGAGGTGAGTAGGTTACAAGCTCTCAGAGGCAGCAGCAGCAGCGGGTGTGATGGAGACCAGGTCTCCCTTCTGAGCCTTCATGAGCTTTGACAAAAGAGCCGCCCCAGCACCCAGGCAGCCGGTGCCAGCCTTTTGCAGCTCCTCCGGTCCTGTGCTCCAGCAAACCCGGTGGTTGTCTCCAGCGCCTCACTCCTGAGCTGCCGGTGAGATTTTCGCGATGTGGCCAGCCCAACCCGTGCAGCCAGATCATGTGCAAAGCAAAGAACTCAGGGATGGCGCTGGTCCTCCCACACATCCATACGGAACTAAGCAATCAACATACGCTTTGCTTAGGCTTATCAAAACTGCGAACATCAGTATCAGACAGATAGACCTGAGCTGAAAAACATACCCAGTTGTAATCTATAGCGTAAGGATGCTGAGATGTAAGCGCCGGGGGGACAAGGGCAGCCTGGCTCCCCTGGGTGCGCAGCAATCCTGCCCCTGACATGGCACCCCAGGTTCAAGCACACGAGCAATGTATTTGTGGCTGGGTGTTGACTTCAGGACGTTTTTAACGAGCAGGGAATTTTTCACAAAGTTTTTTTTTCAGGGCCTCATCATGTAGTTTTTCAGTATGATATAAGTAGTTATTTAATGCTTCAGCCTTTTGGTGCCATGCAAGAGGTAAGTGGAAAGCCCGTAGAAATTTTCCATTACTGCAGAGCAATGCAGCTCAGCAATATCTTTTTTTTTTTTTTTTTTTTTAAGTACATTATTGATAGGATATTTAGCAAATTCTAAATGGCAAATTACTTGTTAGTTTGCAAACACTGCCTATATAGAGTATTAAGATATTCAACTACATTTGTTTTCAAATAGAAATAATTCACATCACATCTAAAAAAAAAAAAATGTAGCAGAACAAAAGCAGAAATAAAAGTATTTAGTCCAGTGAAACAAATCCCTTCAGCTGTGGAAATCTTCCCCTTCCTTTCTCTCTCACTCACCTCAGCCCCCACATTTTGAAATGGCACCAGCCCAGGACAGAGTAATCCAGTTTGGTGACCAAGCACTCTCTCCTGCCTGGAGGATCGACTCGGGATGCCGCACAGGCAGGGTCAGTGGGTGAAGCTGACATACGCGCACCCGCCGAGGGCTGCGGTACCTGGGGTGCCTGAAATGCCATTATCCCTCCCTGTAAGTGGCGAATCTTGAGGTAGAATCACTTTTTCCCTGCCCTGGTTTCAATGGCAACGTGCCAGGTTTCAGTTGTCTAAAAGGATCTTAAATTTAAAATGCTTTTTTTTCCCAGGTCCTTGGACAATTTAAATTTTGACTAGTTCATTAAAAGGCCATTTGCGATGGGACAGGCTGGCCCATCTCTCACTTAGCACGCAGCTGAACGAGGATAAATAAAGAGCATCCGCTGTGCCTGGCACTGAGCGCGGGCATTTGTGGGCGCCCACAGCCGCGGGGGGAGCGGCAGAGTGGGTGTATCACGGTTAAAGGGCTCAGGTCCTTCTTGAACAAACATAGAAGGTGAAATCTTGGCTTTAGTGAAGTCAGTGGCAAAATTCTCCAAGCTTGCAGTGGAACCAGATTTTTCTGTCCGTTACTTCCAGAGGGTTCCTAAAGAGCGGAGCCTTTGAAGGGGCGATGTCAATCGGCAGCTGGTCCATCGGGTCCGGCGTAGCTCGCTGGAGACCAGCCACCCAACAAAGCAACATCGTGCAGTAGTTGCGTGCTTGGGCTGGACGCCTTCCCCGGTGCTTTGCATTGTCACCCTGTCTCCTGTCTGTGTCTGCATATCCCTTCGAAATGATGCAGCATTAGGTCAGGTGCAGTAGCAGAACCCTGATTTAAAGGAGCATTCAGGAGATGGGCAAAAATCAGTTTCTCAAGGAATGGAAACGGCCCTCTAATAAAAATGGAAAAGTTACATTCTCAAGACATTTAGAACTGACTTGGAGAGAGAGGTAGGATAACTGAGAGGGAGGTAGGACTAGCCCCTTGCACGGGTTCTGCTTTCTATACAAGATTCATCTAGGTACCTAACATTTTTAAATTTGGAAAATATTAATATTTTCCAAAGTTTTGGGAAAAGTCGTTGGGAAGATATCATCAGAAAATCTCAGCTCACATCTAATGACTGTATATATGTATACATGTGTGTGTGTATAGGTTGTACTTACAGGCACTGCAGCCACTATTCATATATATATCTAGACACAGTAATAATATATATATATATATGTATGCAGCAGTAATGAGACTCCTAATGCAGCCACCCCTATCGTTTTTACATGAATGTACATGTGCTGTGCACACTCACCTCCCCAGTGGTGCAGACCCTAATCACAGATGTTTCACCAGCCAGGACTGCTTGCAAAATTCCAATTCTTAATATCAACCACTTTATTCATAATTATGCTTGGCACTTCATAACCTTTTTTGTGTAACCGATACTTTCTGGATGCTGAGAGGTTTTCCTTTACAGAAAGGCTGCACATTTGTGGCATCACAGTTTCTTGCCACAAGCTTGGCACTAAACAGCACTGAAAAGTTTTGTTCCGTGCTGCAGCCTGGTCTTGTGCTATATCACTGCTAGATGCTGCTGATAGCTCTGAATTTTTTTCAGGTATTTGGATTTTGGCTTTTAGGTAACTGGCAAGTGAAATCTGGGTGCAGCTTACCAGAAGGGTTCGGTGGTGAAGCACAGCTGTTCCTTTCCAAATGTCCAGGTATTTCTATTTTCCTGATGTACTTCTTGCCATCACAGTTTAAATTAAGCAGCCTGTTTAGCTTCTTTTCACACACTTCCCAAGGAGAGCAAAATAAGAAGCATGTCCTCTTAAACTCTTTTTTTTTTTTTTTTTCATCTGTCTGCCTCTTCTGCCCCTCCTTTTGAAAACCTTCTCCAACTTGGAAAGCGTGTTCAACAAAAGCAGGTTCTTTCTGCTTTCTTTTTCCTTTAACGGGTTAAATTCTCCTCCGTTTCCTTTTCCTGTTTTTTACTGTCACTTTGCTGTATAACAAAACAGTGAGAAAATGATCCATCTCTGCAAAGGTTGTTTGTTATTAAACTTAATACCTATTTCAAGTGCTGCTTCTTTTTCTTGAAGGCTTGTGTTTGTCTTTAATTAAAAAGAAGGGATGTGCATGATGCATAGCTAGCTCCCTCTGATCTTTGCTGTTTGATCCCATCCGTTTGGATATAAATGTTTTTTCTGGTTCATTCAGACACTAAATCAATGCAACAAATCCGAAGGCCTACCACAGTGTTTGTTCCTTTGCAGGATCTTTGTTTCCTTTGCTTTAAAGAATGTACTGGAAAAGTGAAATTAAGGTAGTTGGGCCTCAGAACTTTAATATTTAAAGCACAGAGCACGGCAAGGCAAGATCCGTTCTAGGCAAGCCATGACGTTTTGCGATGTAATGCAAACATCTGCATTAGAAAAGCATCAAACTGGAAGAGTTAAATGCTAAAAGTGGGATTACTTGAAGCTGACCTACCTTCCCCCCAGGGAGGCAAGAGTAATACACCCAGAGGATTAGCAGCCTTAATGCAGGCGAAGTTTATCCGTGTCTGACTAGCTCCCCTTTCATGCTACGCTTCAGCCCATGTTCCCAATCAGGTCAGTTCACCACTGCATTCTTTTTTTTCAGACATGAACTGGACCATATTACAGCTTCCTTTCTCCCCCAGATAATTAGAGTCCTCTCGGACGCAATGTCTTTTCTGCTTTGGTTTTAAAGTTTCCCAGTTAGATGTGTAATACAAGATGAAATTACATTTCCATATCTTCTGCTGGCTCTCCCAGCTTTCCTGCTCTGCAGCTCTCCATGCAGAGCTCACAGCATTTCTTTTTAAGCCGGGTTTTGCTAATCTCCTCTGTTCAGCCCTGTCATATTCAGCCCCCCAGGGTAGATCCCGTTGGAATAGGGAAGAGAGGGGATCTGGTAAGTCATGAACAGAAGATATTTTGCACGTTTGCCTCCTTTCTCTTTTTAAAAATGTTTTCTTCAGATTGCTTAATGTCTTCTTCATATTGCAAGTGTCTTTTGTGTCGGAGTCATTTATGAAATCCCTGCTGAAGTATTCTATCTTGAAAATTAGCCAGCTGGGGACCCAAATAGTTAGGAAATAATATCATTACAATGCAGTAATGTGTTAATAGGGCCGTTATAGCTTTGTAATTCCTACTGTTCTCATATCCCTGGCCTGCTATATGCTGATTTTTCCTAGCACGAAAGGAATTGCTATAGCAACATACCTTCAAACACGTATGATTAATATTTTATATGTCCATGACTGACTAGATATTTGTTCTAGACATAGCATATTGAAAAAACAAGATGGAATACCTGCCATGAATCCATAGAACAGAAACTGATTTATACTGGGAGAAAAATAAATCATAAATTGAATAAGAACAAGAGAAAATACAATTTCATAGATTCAGAATGCAGGCAAGTTGATAAAATACACTGCAGTGCTTTGATCTCTCTGGCATATCAGTGTTAGTCTAAAGAACACAGAATATCACAAGCCATTTTAGTATTATACGAAAAAAAATGGGTTTTTTTTCTGCATAGGAAAACAACTGCAGCACTTATTTTCACCTGTGGACAGACACCTCAACCTGGCAGCCAGATTCTTCTTTAGAGCTGGGGAAGATAAAGATGTCTCAGTTTGGGAACCAAGAGCTGGTCATATTTTGCAAACTTAATATCACATGCACCTTCAGGCGTACAGACAAGAAGGTGTGAACATTCGTGCTTCCTCGTAACGTCAGCTCTGCTTGGTATCGTCCAGGGTTTCACATAACTGACCAGAGCTGCTCTGCCTGGGCAGGCAATTAGAAGCACACACTTTGCTTTTTTTAGTTTTAAAAGCTAATTATGCACAACTTGCCATTAACCACATGGGATGATCGTTATTGGAGGGTGATTAAACTTCACTTCAGAAGTCACCCAGTTTGTATGATGCATCTAATGGCAGAATTCTCTCATCTTCTAAGGCAAAAAGCACCAGGCTCTCTCCCACTGCAGTTACAATTTTCATCTTTTAAAACGCTGAATGAAGAATAAAGCTGACTCGGGCAGCGAACGAGGCAGTTGTCAAGAGCAAAACTGCCTTACTATGAATTAAAGTAGCCACAGCTGGCAGATTCAGGAGTTCCATGTGCCACAAACACTCAAATTAAGTCTTTAAAACAGGGCATGGGGGATGTGTGAGCTTTTACCAGGCAACGGGTGAATTCCACCCTGCGGATGGCCAGGGCAGGGCATGGGGAGCAGTGGGGCTGAGCACCACGCGGGTCTGTGGCTCTGGGCTTCTGAGGCATCAACTCACCAGCCCACACACTGCAGGTCACTCTGCCAAGCCCTTCAGCCCGGGCTTCGGGCACATGCAGAACGTGTTTTGCACATCGCAGGGGTCAGGGTTATCGTGAAAAAGAGTGGAAGGCAGATCAGGGAGGCAAAGTGCCACTGGGCTTCCAAAGGTCCATGCCCAACTCAGCACGTGGAAAACACCAAAGCCCTCAGGAAAAATGGTGAAATCCAATACTGTGAATGACAGGTTATAGGGACCATCCCTGATACTGGAGAGGCTCTCTAACATTTCTAGAGCTGGCGTTATTTGTCTGCTTCCAGTTTCTTGATGTTGCATGTGGTGCCCACGTACAGCCCCCTGGTCTGTAGTAACCAGGCGGTGCATGTGTACGACCCTCCTCAGCCTGTGATGTGACAGAGACACCTTCCAGACGTTCACAAACATCTCAGATAACCTGTCTTGAACGACACTTTCAGAGTTACTTGTGTTGGCTGCTTTCTTAAGAGATGGGGTGGGGGGGTGGGGTTTAAAGGCATTGTCTTCCCACTGAAAACCCCAAGGACTGAGTGTCTGGCTGTTTGCCAGGAGCCCATGGCTTCCCACTTGGTAGGGATAAGGATCCCAAGCATCTCTGGGTATCTCTGACCAGTTAAACGGACAGGTAGCTGCACGGGTGAGTTTGCTTTACGACTGCATGTAAACAGCTGCTCATTGCTTTATCTGAACACCCACTTCTGCCCGAGCGCTCAGGTCATTTAGCAGAAATCTCAGATTGGTCCGTCTTAGCAGTTCTGGGGCTCAAGCCACTTGTAGGCTTTCAGCTTTGAGACACCACTAGGCAAGGCTGCTGGAAAAAAATTCCTCACCTCTCTTTTGAAGTCAAAAACTGCTAAACTCTGATTGTGGGGAGCTGTAAGGTTCAGGCAGCCATTCGGTCTCATACTGTCACGCAACTTGTGCCTCAGTTTCCTTCCTAGTAATGCTGACTCACGTTTACCAAACAGCTGCTTATGGTCCTACACAACCTCCATGCCTTTCCATGCTTCATCCTGAGCATTTCCTCAAACAAACTGTTCTCTAGTCATTTGTCCAAGACCTATGAAGTCTCCAGCTCACTCCAGTTCACCCTATGTCTTTTGAGAAGGAAAGGAATCAATTAATTAATTAATTAATTAAAAAGGAGGGGGGGTGTGTGTGAAAACTCCCTGTTCTCTTAAATAAGCAAAACTAGGTTGTCTGACAACTGCCACTTTAAATGGCTGCAGGGTGAGCCTTTGTCAGAGTGGGTGGAAGCCCAGACCTAAACAAATGATAAACAGTCATCAGTGTTGGCAGGCAGAGAAATTAACTACATTGTTGAGCGAGCTCCTGTAGAAAGGTCAAAGTCTTCCTGAGCCATCACTGCTGGCTTCTCTAGTGGACGTGAAACTTAATCCAAGAGCTTCTTCAGCCCTGACCTTTACCCGAGCGCTGCCTGCCAGTTGCGTTCTGACGTGGGGGAGCAAAGGGAAGAATGGGATGACACAGGCAGGTGGCGAGCAGAGCAAATCTCACTGTCCCCTCTGCAATCCACTCCCTCCTCCCGTCACACACCTCGCACCATCCATCCTTGCTGCAGAATCCCGGAGGCTGGGGAAATGATAGCTTCATCCTGTCGTTTCAAAGTCATGTGCTTTTAAAACCATATTAACAGGAGCTCACTCTTCTTTTTTCCCCCAAAAATCAAGAAGGGGCTGAAGGAGGCAGAACTACAGTGAAGCACTAATCAGAGATTCAGTCCCTGAAGAATACCAGCACATTTCTTCTTTGGTTATATTTTACTGTGATCTTATTTTCAAATATTCTCAGCCAAGTGCCTATTCCATCCCCATCTGTCTGACTGCTATCTGCACGCTGTCTACACATAATGATCAAGAGGATTACGATAGTGCACTGGCAGAGTTCCCCATGGAGCGGCTGTATTCCCAAACACACATCCTTTTTTTCTGTATGCCCATACCTGTATGAAAGAGTGCACTTACCTAAGGCAGTCTGCCTTGAGACAATCGTTTCTGTGACTTCAAATGTGTTCTTCTAGACTGTTCATACATGGGGATTCTCGTTAACCTTAATTATGATTTTGTGTTAGTTTAATAAGCAAATTCAAGGCTTATAAAGATTTAAACTCACCGAGCTGAACTGAGCACTTTGTTTGTGTTGGTTACTAGAAAGATATTTAATAAGGAAGATCTTACTCCTGAAAAAGAAAACAGGTTTATGTGGCCAGGTTCAAACCCGCAAAACAACGTATTTGATGAACGTTCAGATTTTATAGCTGCAAGGACAGAGAGCTGCTTAATCCCCTGCTCCAACACTTACAGCAGGAACTTGCCAGTCCCTTCAACTGCAAATCATCCCCTGGCGATTCTGCCTCTGCCAAGTAAAAATATGCTTCTGACAGCAAAAGTACGTGATAAAATCTGGAGCCATTTGTAAGTTTTGAGAGCATCCACCTCCCAGGTTCTCTGCATCAGCTTACCCAAGTCTCCAAATGTGCTCTCCAGAGGTCGGAGCCTGCTTGAGGCGCCGCTGGCCAGCATGGGAGCAGGTAGCCTTTAAAGGAACAGAAAATAGCACTGCATCAGCAATCCTGCCTCTGAAATGGAAAGTAATTTCAGACTACAAGTATGGTGCCAAGATACTGTGTCTCCAGAATTATTCCAGTGGGAAGGTACGGTTAGAAAACAAAAGAAAGATGTTTTTAATCACCTTCTCTTGCTATACTCTAACTGAATGAGAAAGGACTGAATATTATTAACAACTGCAGAGAGCTGAGATAAATCATACATTCTGGACCACATAAGATGACAGTTAAATACAACACTGTGAGACCACTGCTGTAATTCAACTTTTTGCATTTTTTCACACAGTGAGGCAGCCTAAGCATTGCTTACCTGAATTGAGAGAACAAAACCTCTGCAGCACACGAAGACACATTTCATTTCTTGTTCTGGGGTGAATATATTCCACCTGTGAACACTAAGGAAAATGGTCCTTGCCTTCTTCACTAAAATGATTCTTCAGAACCACAAGCACTCATATGATGGTGGAAGACTTGTGGGCCTGCATCTGCCAGAGAGGAGGAGGGCAAATATGGGTGCGCTACGTTTTGGAAAAGTGGAGAAGTCACGTATCCTGTACTGTGGCATTTGCTCTTTCTGGCTCTAGAAAAGGGAAGCAAGCCAGAGAAGAGTATATGGAGTCTAATTTGATCCCCAAACATTTGAAAACTGTGGGATAGAGCAACTCAGTTAGATTACATAGAAATGTGTAGACATAGGATATGGCACTTACTAAGTATGCTCAGATGTTTGGTAACTTTTTCTGAAGTTTTGAAAAACTTTCCATTGTGGGAAAGCCATCTGGCAGGTCACCCATGGTTGCTCAATGAGAAACTCTTTATATATGTGAAAGTTAAGGACTGCCTTGAGCCTGACTGATGAAGAATCAGAAGATACATCTGCTGAGAGGGCCAAGTCCTAGACCTTTATCATTTTTAGTTCAGGCAAGAACTGCTGGGAGAACAGTCAGACACCCAGAAAGTTTCTGACAGGCTGTGAGCACAGAAGAAACGGCAGGGACAGTCTTCTCAAACTCTGTTCTCAGGTGACGTTTGCACACACGTACTGTGGTCATGCTATAAATTTTAAGAACTGTCTTGAGAGCCTTTGTATGTAATTGAAAGTGCTCAAAACCTCGTGTTTGGATGTACAACAACAACAAAGTTGGGGAGACTGCTTGAGGAACACATATAGACGTGTTCTAGCAAGTTTTGTTTAAAATGTATTTAAAATGTATCCAAAATACAATTTACAGTGTTGCAGTTTACAAGATTTATGGTGTACATTAACCATTTGCTTCATTAAGGCACTTAATTATTATATATCTATATATTTATATATAGATATATAATTATATATATATAAGATAGATAGATAGATAGATAGATACATACATACATACATACA
>JAVJGJ010000037.1:99720597-99733333 GCA_035590215.1 Microhierax caerulescens
CTTTTCTATCCTATTTCATATTTGAGCATTCTCCATGCACTATGAGAAGCTCCTGAGTAAATGATCCCAAAGTCACCTTGGTATCTTCCTTCACAGCTGTTTTCCCATTGCCTCAACTTTACTAACAACTCACAGCCCCGTTCTGTACTTGTGGATGCCCTTGGGACTTCTGCTGCAAGCATGAACAGGAGCAAGAGAAAACCTCTGTTATGAAACGCTGGGATAGTGTTATAAACCTCAGCTGATGTTGTGGTTGCCATGTCATCAGTGCATTTGGTTGAATATTGTTTCTCTTTCTTCTAATGGAAAAAAAATAAATGAGTAAAAGCTGTTTTGAATGAGGGGGGATTTTGTGTTAAACTATGTGCAATTCAGTTTTAAGAATGACTGGAAGCAGTTCAGTGGAAACTAGTCTGAATCATAACCTTAAAACTGAACACCTCTCGTCCCTGAAATTCAAGGTTGAAGGAAAAGTTCAAGCTTCAAATCCCCTTGGGTCTTGATTCTGGGCTGCTTTCAAAACCAGAAGGGGCATATTTTTCCAAATACAATTTGATGTGGCCTGGGATAGCATAAATCTCACAGAAACATCTGGGAAGAGTTTTGCTGATAGAAAGAACGTGGAAGTATTGTTTCTCGAGAAAGCACAGCATTATAAAGTTAATGTATAATTTTTTCTAAAATCATTGCCACTCTGACATTAAAAGTGTGGGCCATTAGTCTAGAAGAAGAGCAGCGTAACTGAAAATTTGCATCCCAATTATATCTTGCTATTTTTATTTCTAGGAACATCAAAAAGCCTGCTAGGTAAAGCTAATGATGTCCAGTGCCATGGAAAGGACAGCGCAATTTAGGGAAAACATGAGCTTGGCCACTTTTTGTGGTCGGTTCTTCTCACATCCTCCAAGCTTCCACAAAGACGGTTTTAAGGATTTCCAGGATACATGCATGACTACTCCACTTCAGATCTTAGTACAGATCTGCCTCCCATTAATTAATCTAATTCTTTCCTGAATCTAGCGGTACTCTCTGCCTCCACTGCTTCAAATGGCAAATGCTCATGACCTCCTACTGGCTTCAGGTATTCTTGAGCCCAGTTGCTGTGGAGTGTTGCAAAGAGCAGTTCTGTATTTTCCTTATCCACTGGCTTTTACAGTTTCATAAACCTTGATCACGTCTTCCCTAACCCAGCTGCCTCTTCAAACCGAACAGTCCAGACCTTTTTAGTGTCTCCTGGCAAAGCAGCTGCTCCAAGCCCTGGATTATTTTATTGCTCTCCTCCACACCAGCTGCACGATATTCTTCTTGAGATGTGGACTGTACACCACATTCAAGATGTGAGCCCATCGAGCTTCTATACAATCCTCTCCTCCTTCCTGACAACGCCCAGCGCTGTTTTGGCTGCTGCTGCGTGCTGAGCTGATGACTCCAGCAAGAGCCAAGACCTCCTTCCCAAGTTGTAACTGCCATCTCTACATTTAACACCATGCAGTAAGCCTGCTTATTGTATTTCCAGATGCACTTGTTCATATTTATGTGCATTGGCACTCCTTTGCCACCCCTTCACCTTCACACTTAGTTTTCTGAGGTCCTTCTGAAGCTCCTCGTCATCCGTGTGGCGTTTGGCTGGCTGAGAGCTGAGTGCCAGCTGCAGCCTGGAGATCACCCTACAAACTCCCACCACCACATCATCGATGAAGATGCTGAACGAACCTGGCTTGAGCACTGATCGAAAGGGAACAAACTGCCGACCCATGTCCAACCAGAAAAGTCACCTTTAAGGACAGCTATTTGCTTTCTGTCCCTTTACCAGGTTTCACTCCAGAAATGACCCTTTCCTCCAAACCTGTGGCAACCGAGTTTCCACAATAACCTCTGGAACATCAACAACAGCTTTCAGAAATGTCCCTGGAGAAATCCTTTATCCGTGTCGTTATTGTCATGATCACTGGCACCCTCAGAGAGCTTGAGCAGGCTACTGAATCAGGACTTCCCTTTGAAGAAGCCATACACCTTTCCTAAAAAGAAAGAGACATGTTCTCAATGTTTTTATTTTATAGACTACACTATCTGATCTAACTTAACAGTCTGTAGTTATTTCTGAAGACTTTTTAATCAGACTGTAGCATTAAACACTGATGCCCAATCTCCATTAAAAATATTTTCAGTTTCATATCCAGGAGATGGGCAAACAATGCAAGTTTCCCAGAGCTGTGGCTCTGGCTGAAAATTATTTTTGTATGCTAAGTAAATAAGACAAAAGGAAGCCAGCTCCAACAAATGATCACACCCACTTCATTTCATTGCTAGGCAAAGAAAACAAAACCAAAATAAACTTAAGGTGTATTACAGCCTTACAGCTAAAATGCAATTAGCAGGATAATATGAACTCATTATTTCAACCAGATTTCTCACCTTACATATACAGCTCCCCATATTTCATTAAGAGGTAGTTGTTTTGGGTTTTTTTTTTCTATTTTAAGTTCTAATTAAGTTATTTGTTTTACTTTCCCACTCCATTGTTTTCCCTTCACCCATCAATTTTTGTCTACATATCTCTTGCATTCACCACTTTTCCCACTAAGAAGTGGTAAAAAAGCTAAATGATAACATTTAATAAAATACTTCCCTGTGTTTCTAGAAGAAATCTACCCTGCACATTCATTTGAAAGTCAAAGTGCTGAGAAAAACTGGTCAATTATTGAGAAGGTATTATCCTTTCAATAGCAGTAAGAAAAAAAATCTAAGCAATACAGAAAAATCCTTACAATTTCAAGTTCTTACAAATTTAATTTAAGGCACCTAATTTAAGGTAAGGAAGATGTTCTAAATTCCAAAGAAATAGATCTAGCATTAAACAAACATTCATGCACACATACTTACATAGGTTATAGTGTAGTTCAATGAGTCAATACTCTTAACAGCTTGGCCAAACTACACTGGCCAGCAAAAATAATGATCCAAGCATGTCTTTTGGGGGTTCACATTGTGGTATTTATCAGTCTTGACATTTCACCCCACGACGCAGTAGAAGAGTTATTAAGAGCACAGCACAAATAGCCCGCATTCCCAAGAGCACGTTTTAATCTGAAAGCAAAAGAGTAACTGCAGACTCTAACAAGAAAGGGGCTCTGTGTGAGGGAAATATCGGGCACCCCATGGCAGAGCTGTGCTCCTGCCCAAGGCTGGGCAGCCCCTCAGTGCAGAAAGGAAGGAGCCACGGTGGGTGCCCGCTGGAGCTGCCTCCGGAGGCAGGAACAGGGGCACAGGGCGAGATGGCCCCTTTTCACCTGGCTCCCAGCACCTGCCTTCCCTCTGGGTCTAACAAACAAAAAAGCTTGTTGCTTTTCTGCTACGAGAAACCAACACCTGTGGTACTCTTATTATGGGGTCTTATTCCCTTAATTTTCTCAGCAAACACTACTGGAAGGGCACCGTCCATGCATGATGCATTTTTTAGATTTTTTTTCTTAGTTTATTTTATAAGCCACAAACTGAAGGTCAACATCATTACACGCTGATTTATTGCTCCTGAGAGAAAATTACCCAGGATGTGGCCACCCACTGCTGCTGACTCCTGCCGTGTTGAGGTGCCACGGGTGAGTCGGAGCCACATCCCTGCCACTCCTGACTCCTTCCACGGCATGCCTGCCCCACAGCCGCCGGCTGCCTGCCTCTTGCCCCTGCCTGCCCCGCAGGTTGCAGATAGAGTGCGGGGCTCCTCTCCCTGCAGCACCAACCTGCAGCCTCAGACAGGGCCAGAGGGAAGCTGGGAGCCTTCACCGTACAAGCAAGCTAGAGAAAAGCAAGAGAGAGAGAGAGAAAAGCAAGAGAAGCATCCTCAGCCTCTTCAGTTCAGTTGAACCTCAGTTTTTTCGTACTAGAGCCACAGCATCACACAGAGATGTATTATCCCCTCTGTCAGTCATCACAGGGAAGCGAGAGCTGCAGATACAACAGGTAGTAGAGAAGCTCAGCCTAAAGAATGAATATGTATATATACACACACACAAGAGCCAGCACTTTTGAACAGTGGAGGTGGTGGGGGACTTGCAGGAGCCAGTTACGTACACAGGCAAATGGAGCAGAAAGCCAAAGGACTGGGTATCCAGCGCTGCTTGAGGCCAATCATGTACCATGTCCTGTCCCGTTGGACCATTCCACAGACTTCAGCCTCACGTTGGAAACACCCTTCAGTCTCAGCATCACATCCAGGTAGCAGCACCACAAATGCACCCATAGCCCAGCGAGCAGCAATGGGTGGAAGGGTAGATGCCATCAAGTTTCCACAGGCAACCTAGAACACAAAAAGCAGCAGCAGTTGAAAGGATTACAGATCCATTATCTGCTTTTCTGCCATCGTAAGGGTACTGGAAGCATCAGGGTTGGGTTCTCAGCTACTGAAGTTCATAATCTGGTACATTAACTTCAGTCTCCTTTATTGATCTCTTTGCTCACGTCAGCTCTAGAGCCAGTGACTTGAACAAAGATGGAGAAGGGGGAGCACGGAGGTTACGCTGTGACTCCAAGCCTGAAGGATGGATCTCTTCCCCCCTCATATTTGACATCTCCTTCAGAATTTCTCAGCACAACCAGCTGAAAAGAACAAGTTCTGTGTGTCTGCAGTTTTGCCGCTCTATTGCATTTGTTTCCAATTGTGTTACTGTTTAGTATTTTACAGCTGAGAAAAATCCTTATTTACTGTTTTGAAAATTTCACGTTTCTAAGTGCATCTCATCATCAGAGGGGATCTGCCTCAGGACTTCTGAATGCGTGGCACTGTCTGCTCGTGATGCAGCCTGTATTATCCTGTGAGCAGACACATGCTTCCTACTGCTGAAATTCTCAAGACATCTCTCTGCTGTGGCTTCTACCACAGTCTCACAGCTCTGGATGCTGTGAGGTATATACCAACAGAGCTGACAGCCTCAAAAAGCTGTATGTCACCTAGCAGCAGTACAAAAGCTATAAAAAATGTGCCTATGAAGTAGCAGTGTCACTCTCGCTGCTTGACTGGAGATCACCATGAGATTGCTTTAGCCTAAGTCTGATCCATGTCCAGTAAAAATGAAAAACAATGTTGTAATAAATCAGCCTGAACTCCACTCCCCAGGTATTCAGTGACATTATGATGAATTTCTCTGTTCACATGCAATCTGCTTCTCTCTTTGCCAAAGTTTCTCCACCATATTTTTAAGCCCAAAGTCATGGTCATCAATATTTGATTAATTTAACTGGGGATAGCTGAGATAACCTGGGGGCATTATTTAACTGTGGAGCACAAGATATTAAAACTGAAACTCTGCCTGAAGTGGTCAGAGGTCAACCATTACACAGGTAGAAGATGCAATGCAGAATTAAGTGGGTTTCTACCTTTACCTGATGGAATTTTACATCAACCCTAAAATAAGCCCTCCACATAACCCTACAACAGTTACCTCATGCCTTGTTTACATTCAACTGAGATAGAATAACGTGTAAACCTGAAAAAAGGCTGCACTTTTTAGTGTTTCATGGTACCTTATAGCAAAATCTTTGCTATCAGGAGGTTTTGCCCATGTACTATATAAAAACTGTATAGTGTGAATGTGTAGTATAAATATTTATATCACATTCACTTAACCTCAATCCATCGTATATATTCAGCTTTAACTGTGTAAGTTTTGGGGGAGAAGTACAGTTTCCAGGGTAACTTTTCAGCAGCCCACACCTGTTCCAGAATGGTTTTCCCTCCCTCCTTCCTCTGTACCTTGCAGGGAAAGAACACAGTGGTCAAGCCCAGAACTTATCATTCCAAACCATTATTTATTATTAAAAGCCTAATTTGTTGATAACCACACGCTAATCTTTCCTAAGTTACAGACAAACAAAACAGCGTCACTGATTTAAACACCACGAGGCATTATCCAAACTCTGTTGGAGATATTCCTGGGGGGTTTCATATCTACAGTAGGTTTTGATGGTATCTTTGGCTGCACTCTAACTGATCTCCTTACGTATTGATTACTGCCCTCCCAAATTAGATCACTGGTATCATACTTTTAATTATAGGGGTTTAAAATTAAGTAGTTGCATTCCAACTTCTTTGTTCTTGAAGCTTCATTAAACAAATGGATAAAGCACATTTCCAGTTAGCCTTGGAGGATGAGTGTCCTGACTTGCAGGGATGGATGCTTTCAGGCTGTTCTTGTTTCTCAGGCTGACCTGCCTTTACTCAGCGCGGACGCGCATCCTCTCCCACTACCACCTGCACGCACCGTGGCTGCAGAGGGCTAGAGAAATTCCGCAGCAAAAGTTTGTTTGCTTTAGTTTGTTGAAGCATATGTTTGTCAGGTCAATGAAAAAAAGATTACCAAAGAGATATGAATTTTATAAGTAATACATGGATTACACGTAGTTACTTAATATATTAAATATCATCTAAATTGTAAATATTCTTAGTATAGTAAACATCATAATTGTAAATATTCTTAGCATAAAACTCCCACATACACAGTGCTTCATGTGAATTCTTACGAATTACATCCAGGCCCCACAATAAAGCCTTCCAAGGCTTTTGTTCATTTTTGCTTATAATTATCTAATTAATACTTATCTCAGACTGTTTATTCTTCAATCTCTTTCCAAAAACCACATTTTGATGTACAAAAGGGGAGCTCAGAATAACACAGTTGTTCAATAATCTACCTATGAAAACAAATATTTTGCTGAGCTGAATATGGGATGGGTGCAAATGCACTCACAGAATAAACAAACCAATTTTTTCTCCTTAGGAATGACCTTGCAAAACCAACTTTGCTCCAAGCAGTAAAAACTGACTCATCATTATGGCTAGTTTGGAATTAAAAGTGTCTCTGACTCCACGCCATGCAAGTCATGGAAGGTAACAGACTCTGTCTTGGTAATAAGCCAGGCAGCTCCACCCAGGGTCATCCAGTCAGGCAATGTTATTTTTGGTAGCTGAGCAAGGCCAAACCACAGCAATTTTCAGAGAAAGGAGACCTAGTAAATTGAGAGGCAAAGACTGGAAAAGAAAGCCAAGTCACCCGGATTGTGGGGGAAGAAGGTGAATGGGGTGCAGTTGCTGGGGTTTGGAGGGAGCCTGCTTCAGCTGCTCGGTGACATCAACAATAAGAGGAAGGACTGGTGATAAAAATGTAGCAACTATTTAGGGGGTTCTCCCTTCATCAGCTCTTTTGAATGACACTACTTTTCAAGGGAAGGCATCACGCAGGGGATATTATGAGATGGTATTTTCACATATGTACCGCATTATAAATGCAGTATATACATGGACTAGAGATACATATATATACACTGCATTAAAAGTGCAGTACACGGCACAAAATCTGAAAATCAGGGGATTTCTCTTGGAGGGTATGCAACTGCAGGATTGTCACCTGTCACGGATGGTTTGGGGTCTTTCTGAGCACGTCATGGATTCATTACACGTGGCTTTTTGTGGCCACCCCTGCAAGGCACAGCCGGGGCCACGAGGACATTCCCCAGCCTCCCAGGAGCTGGCTGGTGTGCAGCTGCCCGGGGTCCCCTGGCTTGGGTACCCTTGTCGTCCCCTCGGCCCTGCCAGCCCTGCTGACCCTCAGCACCCACCCCGCTCCTGCCATGGGGCAGCCCGCCCGTGCCGCAGCCTGGCAGTGCTCTTACCACACCGCCACGCTCAGGAGAAGGTACTCTCTCTGTTACCTATGCTGTTGATGGAGCAGAGCCATGCAGGCTGGGAAGAGAGCGGGCTCAAGGGCCGTTGGCATTCCCGTCGCAAGCACCTGACGTTTTTACCGTTATTCTTCACAAGACCGGAGGACGGGAGCAGTAAGAAACAAGCACTGCAGCACTGCAGTGGCAGGATGAAACTCTATGCAGGATAGACAGGGAAGCTGCTACCCGAAGCCTAAGGGTTGCAATTACAAAGCCAGTGTTAAAAGATTACACTGATCAGATGTTTTTTCTACACAGAGAAAAGGACAATCAAGCAAATTAGCACAGGGAGGGAGGAGACAGAGCATGTCTGGAAAATGTGCACTAAGCCACAGAACTCATTATAAATCGTATCTGTGTGTACATTTGCTAAGCCAGCTGTGTATAATATTTTAGATATGCTTTAGGGTTGTTTTGCACCAATAATTCTTTAAACATTATTCTGTTTTTTCCACTGAAAGTCTGCCCCTTCAGTGTACTGAAGCCTACCATTTCTTTGACAAAACCATATTAAATAAATAATTTACTGCTTTGACACTTTTGGTTTGAGGAGAATGAAAACTATATTCTGTCAGCGAAAGTTGCAAGGATTTCCATTTTCCAGCATTATAAACAACATAACAGAGACATACAGCCATCAGTCACTTCTGCAGTCACATCTGCATGCACATCTCCAATTAGTGCTGACGATGGTGTTATGTGCATGCATGAAGGATGGAAAAACATCTCATTTCTGTAGTCTGACTCAATCAGTTGGGTTTGTTTGTTCAGGTTTAATAACTTGATGCTGCACAACCCTGAGCTGCTATTTAACAGTCCCTGAAGAGGATCTCATATCGTTATTAGACTGGCACATTACAGTTATCAGCTGTCATTCAGAACCCAACCAAAAGCGTCTGCAGTCCCGCAGGGTTTGTGCTAACTAGTGCGACAGGTTACTGAGGGGAAAGAGAGAGGGAGAGGGAGAGAGACGACCATGAAAAGTGCTTTGTCAGAGGCTGAGAGAATCTTTGAGCTAGAGCACGGACCCTTGATCTTCACTGTTACCTTCAGCCTTGTACCCTTTTCATTAAACTTACCATCATTAAAACACTGCTGCAACATGATTTTTTTCTGCTTGGCTTGTTAGCTTCCTAAGGCCGCTTGACTTCTTGGTTAGCTCATATCACGTTCATTGGCAGCCCGAGCTGCCATCAGAGACCTGGTTTTCACCTGGCTTAGCTTCCCTGTGGAAAGGCAGTACAGTCTCTATTGCCATCCCAAGACCAGGGGATCAGAAAACAACAAATCTAATTCTTTTGTCATCATGAAACAGTTTCTTTTCCAGGTGAAGCAGCTGGCGGCCATCCTGATCCTCCTCCTGCCCAGATGAAGAAAGCCATGGCTCTGAATCCAGAGTCAAAGCGAACCGGGAGATGTTTCCTACCATGGTTCTAGAAATCACTGCTACCTGAAGAGCTTCCTGACACCACCTGAGCCTCCATGATGGGAAGGATCTGCAAGAGAGATACTTTGGAGCATGAAGAACCGCCTGCTATACAAGAAGATCATGTTTAAGATATACATAGTATATAGATCTATCTATCCATCTATAGTTATCTAGATCTATATGGAAATCTATCGAGATCTACAAATACCTACCTAGACAGCTCTCTAGATAGATCCAGACAGGTAGATAGTGTCTGTATCTATAGATGTTTATCCCTTCCCCACCAGGTGGGTGTAGATCCTGGGTACTGGGCCAAGACTTGTAGTTCAAATATTTGCTGGTTCCTCCAATAAATTTAGCCCAGCTGAGGAAAGCAACACCCTCCCCAAAGTAACAGCATGGACAGGAGAAAGCAATATTGCTAACTACCTGTCATCTGATAAAGCTGTACTGCTGAAACAGCAGGAATCTGATTGGATTTCAACACAAGCCTCTCTGATTCTTCATTTTCTTGGAGACATTTAATTTAGATTACTGTTAAAGTGAATTAAATTAGTATTAACCTTGTCTGTGGAAATGATGCTTCAGAAAGGTAAATGTAGTTCTCTTGGCATGCACAAAAATGAAATGATAAATTGATATGTGCAAATCTCAGTGTAGATGGAGTCTTTCTAATGAGTAATTACCAATGTGTAACACTATTGATTAAGTTTGTAGATTGTCAAGTGGGATCATACTGGATGATTTCAGAGAAATCAGTCTTTGGGTAACCCCAGAGACGAGTCTATGACACTATTCTAGTTCCAAATTATACCTGGGTAGAAAAAGGCACGGAAGGTCCCCATCATGTTAGGTGGACAATGCCTGAGCAAAACTGATGAGCTGACATGCAGATTATCCAATTGGCTTTGCATGAACTGGCTAAACTCTATTACCAGCTATATCTAGTCTAAATGATTAACTAAACAGAAGGAAATGAGACAGAAAAACATTTAATAAAGCCCCACAGTTCAGTGGTAGCTACTGAACTGAGGTTAGCTTCTTAGGTTCCTACCGCCTTTTAGCAAATGGAGTGGGGGAAATGGCTCATATTATTCTTGTTTGCCTGATTCTTCTAATTTTGCTGATGATTATAATTTTATAGGGGCTGAACATTGTACATTAGTCTCCAGAGTATCTCTGTTACAGCTGGGGTTAAGATGTACCCTACTGAATCATTATATGACTTGATTTTTCATGAGTACTATCACCTGGCTTTCGATGTTCAAAATAATTTAAAATAAAGGCCTTTTTTAGAGAACATGAGGCATCATCTGTCTGCTACATATTTGTTTACTGCCTCCAGCTCTATTCCATAATTGTTCCTAAATAGAACAATTTATCTAACTACCTATCTACAGTAAATTTTCTATCATGGTGCCTCAATCCTAAAGATGGGCATGAGAAAATCTGTAATACTGTAAGCTATATGATTGCCTAAATGCCCAGTTTGTTCTTATGAGAGGGAAAAGGCAAGCGCATGCTTAGCTTATCATTAATTCAGATCATGTTTGAATCTATAAATGGGATGCAAGTAACAGATAAGCCTTACTGCCCAGGAGGTCAGTTTTAGCCATTGTGAACTGTGACACGGTAGTTAAAGTGCCATTTGCCTAAAAGAATACCAATGACTGTCCTTACGTGCTCAGCCAACACTGTAATTCCTTTAGGTGTTCTGATGAGAACTTTACAAATTCTGGTTCTAAAAGACAGATCAAGATATGTCTGGCACACACAAAAGTCATGGCTTTTAATCATGCCAGGTTATATGCAGGTATCGCAGCTGAACCATTCACATCCTAAGTTTCAATGGCATATTGTAAAGTCTTGCATTCCTGAAAATCCCTGGGATTTCTGGAGTGCAAAGGCAAAGGAAGAATATAAAATAAAAATAGAAAGTCCAACAGGTTTGGGTCACTCATCTCCCACAAAGTTATATGAGCATTATTTTGATTCCAAAGAAAGACATCGGACCATGGTTTTGATGCACTGTTCCGTTTCCATCACAGACCCTGTTACTGCACAGTGTTTCTAAACCATAATATACACTTTGTTTTCCCCTTGTTTCAGAAAGTCAGCCCTCACTGACACTTCTGCTATGCTGGTGGAGATAAAATCAGTGTCTTGTGTCATGTGTTCTTATAGCATGAAATGGTATTTACCTACTGATGGTTTGGGCCATAAATATGCCTGGCGTGGTAGGCCTGAGCTTCCGAAAGGTGCAGCAAACTATCTGTTTTACCAGAACAATAACAAGAAATATATCAAAATGTTACAAATTACAACAAAATCCTGGAATTATAACTTGATTTCTCCTGGGGAGCTTTTGTCCTAGCACTGAAGTGTAGAAGGACAGAAGCTTTGAATATTTGTTTGTCACCAACCCAGAAGAGCTGGGTCTCCTTTGCCCCTTCCCTCCTTACCAGTCCCGCACCGGTTTTCTCTGTCTGTCCAGGCTGGCCTTCTGGTCCAGGCTGGCTCCCATGATTGCTGGACTCATGCAGCAGAGTGAAAAGCAACAAGGATAAAAAGTCATACAGTGTAGAAGAGGCATAAAGCAAAAGAGAACAACATAAAGCCACGCACACCACATCGCAGCAAAGCATGTTGCACCCGGGGTTGCATACAAATAATCATAAACCATACCACACGTGTTATAAATTATTGGAATGACTCTACTGAGGACTATGCTACTCCCTTGCAAACAGACACGTGTTCTTAAAAATCACCTGGACACACGACAAAATCTCCAGGCTGGCTTGAAGTCAGTGTCTGAAAATAGCTGCCTTCTGTGGGAGAAACCCTCTTCGAAAGAAGGTGCTGTTGGCAAATGGGCTGATGAATATTGGTTTTTAAAATGGAGCAGAATACCAACAGATCCCAACAACAGATCCTGTAGAAGTGACAGTTGCTCAGCTGCCTAGTGAAGCTGTCAGAGCAAAGGCTCGGTGCAGTTTGACTGAGGTTTGTGAACGCTCTCATCTCCGGTTCAGCTATTTTCATAAGCTCTTTTCCAACGTGTAGTCAAAATGCCAGTTACCTAAAGCACCACTAGGCAAAAAATCCGAGCCTTCCTACCCTCCCCGCCACAAAACCTTTCCTGTAACGTCCCTCTCGTTATTAAGCTAGGGATTCAGTTTATCAAGAGCACGTTTGTCTTTGGCTAGCTGCTGAAAAAAATCTAAATATAGGAGGCTAATATTATGCATTTTTATGACTACATTATTTTATCCATGTTTCACTTCATCTTTTTGGGACACATCCATTTCTTTTGTTGCCATTGGACCCTGCATCATCCATTGTTTATCAGAATGATTAGATCAAACAATAATTCAGATTTACTGGAGCTCTTACAGCTCATTCAGTGGGTTCCCAAAGAGTCTTGGAAATGGAACAAGTTCATATTTTGCCTTTTCCTTTCCCACCGAGGCATGTGTGATTCGGCTGGCAAACTTGTGGTGCTGCAATGAACTGCCATTTGGCAGAACGGAGTTCGATAGCCGACACCAATTTCCCTTTCTCTATGTGCCAGCGAGAGTGGGGGGGAGATCG
>JAVJGJ010000037.1:99733433-99747124 GCA_035590215.1 Microhierax caerulescens
CCCCCCCCCCCCCCCCCCCCCCCCCCCCCAGGGCTCACTGTCGCCAGACGACCAAAAGGAACTGACTTTCACGGTGTGGGGAGCCCAGTTCAGCCTGCCTGGTCGGGAAGAGCGCTGCGCTCCGGGGCGGCTGGCTAGGACATTAAAGGGGGACGTAAGGAGGACGGCATAAGGCTCTGACCAGGGTGCATGAGGGGAGCCTCTGGGGAGAGAAAGGAAGAAAGAGACTTAGTTTTCCAGCTGGTGATACAAGCTCAGTTACAAAGTCCTGCAAGGAGGAGACGTAAGGCATCGGGACAGGGAGCACAGAACCTCCTGTGTGCTCAAATCACAGCGCTTCACTGGCTCGAGCCCTATCACAGCATCACTCCGTATCTCGTGACACCACCGTGAGCAACCTGACAGCGCTGTCACTTCTGTCACCCCCAGACACACGTTGTGGGCACAGCCCCCTGGAATACAAACCAGGCATCTGACACTACCTTCAGCTCTTCAAATAAATCTCTGGGTATCTGTGCCAAGGAACACACCACTGCACTTCTGCTATCATAATATTTCTGTTCTACTCCTGCATGGTCTAAAGCAAACATACTCAGCCCAGGTTACTACTGGTGGAAGGCTTCCAATCTGGAAAGAAAAGAGTGACTTTCTTGAAGGGTTAAAAGAAGGTCACACTACTTCTTTCTAGTACTGTGCACCATATCAGAATGGAAGCTTCTCGAAGGCCACCTACGCCTTTTTTTTCTTTTTTTTTCTTTTTTCCTTTTTTTTTTTTTTTTTTTTTAAGAAAAGTAGGTATCAGATCTGAAATGTTGAGGATGAATTGTCAGTTTAAGATTTACATAAAGCAGATCTCTGGCAAGGCTGCACATCTCTTCAGCAAGACTTCTCTTGGGAAACAGAATTTTAGAAAACTGTCTTGAAACTTGAGATATGTAAAATAAAGAAAGATTACTGTCAAATAACTGGTTCATGGAAAGCATCAGTCATTATCTGAGGTGATCTGTAATGAGCTGTGGGCTGATTTAAATAAAACAGTAAATCTAAACTACTCAGTGCTCATTTTATCATCTTTGTCTTAATACATCGCAGTTTACATATGCGTGATGACTCTGGGATGATCAGCTGCATAGGACCTGCATCACCTCTCCAAAACAAAGCCATGGCACTTCACTTCCAGCACGCTGGGAAACACCCCATTCATCATTGCCACCGGGGC
Source organism: Microhierax caerulescens (assembly GCA_035590215.1). Classification (NCBI taxonomy): domain Eukaryota; kingdom Metazoa; phylum Chordata; class Aves; order Falconiformes; family Falconidae; genus Microhierax; species Microhierax caerulescens. The sequence goes on from JAVJGJ010000037.1 coordinate 99,734,653, forward strand.
TGAATTTACCGAACATTTTTCTGCTAGGGAGAGCAGGGGATTTTACAAAGAGCTGTTTTCTTGCTCACTGCTGCTGGATAGCACTGTTCTCCTCCTCTGGCTGGGATGCTGTGCTCAGCACGTAATAACCAGCGCACAGGGCACATGAGAACAGAGGCTGAGGCTGGAGAGATATCAAAATGTAAAAGCAAATCTGTACCAGCAATAAACAAGAAATTAGCAATGTTGGCTCAGCCGGGGGTGGGGGGGGGGTGGTGGGGAAGAGATTGCAAGAGTCGGAATGAAGCTGCAGATAGTACCTTTGTGATGGGCTGCTGGCAATATTCCTGTTCCGATATATTTTTTAACTTTTCCCAGGAAGGAGGATGTCAGGCCATAGAGCTACAAGCAGGTGTTGAACAACCAGAAAATGAAAATGGAGATGTGCTTCTTCTATTTCCTTACTCTTTTGGGGACTGGCAAAAAGTGCTGCATTTTAGACACATTTCACAAAATGAACCACAGAGCATAATAGGGACAACAGGGTGAGAAAGCAGAAGAAAAAGTGAAGGAAAAGGAAAAAGACATGGGTTAGAAAATGCACTACAGGGTCAAGTAAGTGTGCTACTAGTGCTCCTGAGCTGAGTGTGCACCCAGGGAGCTTTCTGATGTGCTGTTGTTTTGATAAGCAGAACACAGGAAAAGCCAAATCAGCCAAAGGAAAGCGTCAGGTCCAGCATTTGTTAAACTTGGCCCAACACTGAACATCACTTCAGGAATGAACCTCTTATGGTTTTCATTAGATCAACATATACATGAGCTGATGTGGAAGCACTTACCTGAAGCCTTAGGGTGGCAACACAGATCCCGCCATCCCCGCAGGCGGAGCGCAGAACCCAGCCTGACCAGCACCAGCTTTCCCAGACCGGCCTCGTTTCCCCTTACTTCACATTATAAAAGTATATCAACTGCCTCCTAAAACAATAATGGACAATTGGCCTCTGGTATGAAAAATAACCCCAACTCACACACATGCTCAACTCTCTACACGCAATTTTCCCACAGGCAGAAACTTGAGCATTAGAGCAAATTTAATTTTTGTTCTCCCCTTACTCCGTACTAATAATATCTCCATTTAAATCTTTTCACCCTTTTCCCAAGAGATTTTGCAATAATAGCTAACTTCTAATATAATGATACATAATATATAAATTATATATATGATCTATAATAACAATAATAACTGCTAAACTAGACAATACAGAATGAAGTGTTCACAAAATACATTTCTCACCCAGGTACCCCCAAGACAATTGAGTTGAACATCAATAAGATATTTTAATTTTCACAAGAAATTTGGGCGAGATCCTCATGCTGGGCATAGATCCTGTATCCATCAACACATAGGTGCTAACAGCAGCCAGGAGCCTTTTATTTTATAAAATGGAAACATAAAACTTGTGCATAAAATGTGCTTACTTAACTTACCTTGCCACACGTACAGAAAGCCTGGTCCTTGCAAATGCCATCTGCAAGCATCCATCCTTCATGTACTCACTGAAGAAATGACACCATGGTGAGCTGCTGAACGGGGCAAGATCCCAGTGTGACACCAGTGGTGGAGTGCCCAGCACTGCGCAGAACATGGGGAAAGGGAAAGAACTTTAGGAGAAAGCTCTTCTGCTGACTTACAGCTTAGAAAGCCTAGTTCTCCAAGCTGAAGAGAGAAGACAAGTATATTTCCTATATATTTAACTTTATGTTATTATATTTTATAGTGTATTGATATTATGTTATGTATGATATACATGTTATATATTGTATATTGAATTAATAACACCCCCTCGCCCATTCAAAACAACACCCCACTGAGTTAATGACCCCCCCGGAGACCACCCACCCATCCACCCCAGGCTCCATGTGCCAATCCCAGCAAGCACAAGTCATACGGCACAGGAATACTTCGGCTTTTAGGGTGGCAGGAGGAAGGAATTAAAGACTTTTACTTTGGTCAGCAACGTGTTTTACACATTGAGGATTTAGAATAGAGAATTATTCAGAATCCACACGATTTGGCACCATCAGGAGGGTAACAGAGACCCTAAGCAGGGTCTGAGCTGAGCCTTGTGTAACCCATTGCTGCCTTAAGCTCAGTAAAATTTAGATGCTGGTTGGGCTGGATTTTTGTGTCAAAACAGGTAATGCTGGTTTTGAATAAACAAATTTTTTCTTAAAACACAAAAGTGATCAAATAAATTATCATTAAAAGGGAAAGTTACTATGTGTTGCCACCGTACCCAGACAATGGGCTCCTTCTAGTTTTCATGCACATAAATATCTGTACATGCAAGTGTTTGGATATGGAACTGTAGCAACTCCCTTTGGAAACTTAACATAAATGAACATTAACATAAATGTTAAAGTATATTTTCAAGGGGTTTTGACAATGTAAATGTTTGTTTTGTGGTTTTGAGGATGTCAGGTATCATTTGCATGATTTTATATCAGCTTAACATTTTCAAAACCAGAATCTGATCATAAGCAACTCTTGAATTTAAGTTAAATCTAAATACAAAGAGACATAAACACAACTAGGAAAAAAATCCCAGGCTGCAGGACACAATTTTTCTGCAATCTGAGCCTCTTTCGCTAAACCGTTCTTTGCCAAAATGAAGTTTGTTTTCCTTTTGTTTGCACAGATACTTCTTTGTGCTTTCTTGTGAAATATACGTGGCTAAATTACTCTCGTCTGATTCAGCAGGTCTCTTTGCCGAACTCTAGGAGCAATATTCCCCATCCAGTGACTCACTTTTATCTTCTTTAATACTGATAGAGGAGAGGGAAAGCTTTTTCTTAGCTGCGAATTCACTTGGTAGCGACACAGCTTTGGCCTGGGCTGCCGAGCAAGCCATAAAGCCCTTAAACGGCTCGGGGACCGCCGCGGCCAGCGCTGTGAAGAATTCCTGAAGCGGGGCCCACGAAGGCTGCTACTTTGATATTACTTTCAACACCTGAAGCCACCTGTCTGCAGTCTGGCCGAGCCTCTTTGGTAATCCCGGACACTGATCCATCCTCAAGAGCATGGCTATGGGCGAAGGGTTTGAGCCAGAGGTCAAAGCCGGAGCCGAAAGAGCGTGCCGCCCTCCGAGGCAGCTGGGCTGATGCTCCGTGCCCGCCTGCCTGAGCTGCTGGCAGGTGGTCCGGGGTGCAGAGCTGCTCTCCCCATGCAGCCACAGCCAGGGAAGGAAGGAGAGGGGGAACAGACAGGGAGGTGATGTGAAAAACCAAATAACAAGAAGGCTTCGCGGAGCCCTGCTAATAGAAGACCAAGAGCACCCTCTGATATAGAGATGGATTCTGCCAATATATTCAGCACATAACGATAAAATCAATTTCTTTCCCCATTTCCGACCTCCCCTTATTTATTTTTTTCGCTTACAGGACTTGCCAGGACCCCTTGCTGTGCTTCATTTCCATTACTTTTTCCAGTTTAGTTGCTTTAGTATCAAGAAGATTTCTTTACTTTTTTCTTCTCCCCCCTCCCAGTAATACAGTCTAGGGTATTTTTATTCCTTCACGCTTGATAGTAATTTTCTGCAGTCTCCTTTGGCCTCTGTGGCCATTTACAATGATTAGCAGTTTGCAAGAGGTAATGAGTTTCTATCTTTTCCTTCTCCCTCTCTCTCTTTCCCTCTCTGCTCCTTTTTCTGGCACAGTCTTTCAGTTATTCAAAATAAACAGACAACTGCATAATTAAGAACCTTAATGCCAACAAGAAAATATAATTGAGCCTTCTAAATACCAAGGAAAGAGAGGGAGAGCTTGATAAGTATTGCTACATTTTCTTTCAAGTCATGGGGTTGGGATTTTTTTTCTCCCCCACTTAATTTCTGTTTAGGAACAAAAGATTTTTGTGCTTGCAAGAAAGAGGAGATGAGTGATTTTAGATTTGCATTTTCTCTTCACTAAAGCCTGGCATTTTTTTGAAAATAAAATAAAAAGGTTTCCATCTTACAAATGAAAGCATCTGTTTAAATAAAAAGCCACTTGAGAAAGAATTTATAAAAAATAATTTTTTGTTATTATTTTTCCAAAGCAGGACTGAAATATCCAGAGGTCAGTAGAAAATGGCTAGCACTCATTTAAACATGTGCCTTTCATTTGTCCAAAGCCTCCATGTAAGCTGTGGATAAAAACTCCACATTAAACAGTTTTTCCTTGTTTCACGCAAAATATCTTGACACACAAAAAAAACTGCAGAAGCCTTTTAAATAGACCCATTTCCATGAAACCTGTTTATTGAAATTCGGTGGCCATATACTAAGCCACAGCCATTATCATTATTTTTTGTCACACCAGTAGCCAAGACCACCTTCCCCATGCCGGATGGGTGGCAGCGGAGCAGGATGGGACACAGAGAGGCTGGGAACGAGCAGGAGGGGCAAGCACTAGAAAGCAGCACAGCATCTCGTTTGTGGGTGCTGAGGCTGAGGGTGCAGCCGAGACCCACGTGCACCTCACGGGTCCCGGACCAGTGCTCTGCCCCTTGGACCAAGCCAGTGCGTAGGTGGACGCTGCGGTCTGGGGCTGGTGTCAGCATGCCTACCATCACACCAGGAAGGTATCTACACAGTAATCACTGAATTTAAATTTAAGAGGAGAGAGAAAGACGCCAGGCTGTCCTGCTGGTGTAGCAGCTGAGAGCAGGGGCTTACCACCTCCCCTACCTGACCTGGCTGCTGAGCCGACGAGGTTCCTGACCGTTGGCGCTGACTTCTGGTAGGAGCAGCACATCCCACAGGTCAAAACATCATCTCGTGTCCTAGGGAAAAGCTTCCCAAGCCAGTCAAACAGCGGCATACCCCAGGGCTCTGCCCTCCCAGCACCCCGAGAGAGACACCGAGGGGGTACCTGCTGCAGCAAGCGCGCTGGGGGAGAACTTCCAGGGCTGCAAACAGGCTCGAGGCAATGCCAGTCCTGTCACCCGTGACAAAACGGTGACAACAGGGAACAATCTCAGCCAAGGTGTCCTGCTCTGACTGTTCTCATGGCCGTGTTGGTGAACCTTGGGAACCTTGCCGAGATATCTGCTGGCCACGTGCAGGTCTCTTAATTTCCCTTCAGTTACTAGAAAAAAACTTGCATTGTTTTTCATGTATTATGGACAATTCTCTTTGGAGGGCAGAATATAAGATTAGATAGAAGAAAAATAATAAAATTAAAACTGTGGAGATTGATTGCTCTCCCTTAAATTCGGCCTCAGTTTGAGTTCCTCTCAGAGGAACTAGGAACCCCATTTTTTGAGACAAGTTCGGAGAAGCTGTTCTCAGACATCTGCTCAGCCTTAGAAGAAAATAAAATAAAGAAAAGAAAGTAAATGATTTCTCCACTTTGACTACTGACCTCCCCAGGCATCTGAGCAGTCCCAAATGCCTCTTGTGAGCCTGGACTGGCCTGGTGCATTTGGATGTCTCATTAATTCAGACATTTCAATGCAAAATCCCATCATGATGGGCATACTTCTGCTACTCTCCACCTTGGTAAAATAATTCCTTAAGTGCAGCATTCACACAGAGAGCTGGAAACAATCCTGAGGCTCCTCTCAGCCTGGACTTGATGTGATTGCTCCCGTATCCCAAGAGGGAGCCAAAGACTGAGGTGGAATCACACTGCTTCCATTTCTTCCAATGCTTCATCTTTATGGGGTAAGTGAGAGACACAAACCAAGGAAAGCAGAGCCTGGCTTTGGTCTGGCTAGCAGGCGAGTCTCTGGTTTGAGGGGATATCCAGCTTCTGATCCCACAGGAAGAATTCTCTTACACATTTTTGCATTGGAGAGTCACTGAACAAAGTACCAAGCAGCTGAGGAGCGTGCACAAAGGCTCAGAGCCCAACTCACCCCATCTCTACTCAGGTGCAGAGATCTAAGAAAAATGAGGTTTGTTGTGTGGAGTAAAAAAAAGGAAGGTGGTGTTTTTTTTCTCTCAATAACCCATTTTTTCCTCAAAATTCATTTTCGGCAAGCTGTACTGATTTCACAGTGTGTCTGATATTGTAGTCTTTCCCTTTTTCTTCTTAGGAAAATATTTGAAAAGATCCTGTGCTCCTTCTGGAAAAGCATACAAAGCTGCTTTACCTTTCGTCTGAAGCGCAGACAGCTGGGGAAGGTCCCGTCCTGCTGCTCCTCAGAAAGCCCAGGTGAGCCAGATGTGCTGAAGTCCTGTACAAGAGCCGTGCTTGGGGATGCTCATGGGTTTGCCCAGGTCCAGCCTGGTTTAGGAACAAACATTGAGCTCTCTGGACACAAGTGATGCTCTGGCCTCAGGGCCAGTGAGCAATCCTTGTTCAGTTTTATTTACTAGTAAAACTGTAGGCAGGGAGATGATTGTGCAAGGAATACCTAGGAATAATTTATGAATTAATATTACCTGCCTCAAGTCTTAATAAAAGATCAACTTCAATGGGATTTTTTGCAATAACAAAGTACGTGGAATTCAACCCACCAGGAACGTCAGCATGGGAGCTCCCACACAAGCTGCTTTTGTCTCACGGAGCGCAGAGCCGGTGCAGCTCCAGGACTGCTTTCTCCACTGTTTGTTTCTCTCCTAGTCCACCCTTGTCCTCTACATTTTCCAGTTGCCATACTGAAGTATTCGGGCAGAACTCACAGGCGTATCAAGCTTTGGCCTGGCTCATGTCACTTTAGCACACTCACATGCCTGTATACGCTCTAGCATTACAATAACAGAAACTTAACACGCTGCAAATAAACCCTATTGTTTTTATCAGCGTGCAAGATTTATCATTAGCCTTAACGTCACAGAGGGTGAACGTGTTCTGCCTCATACAGCATGATTTTTCCATTCTCCTGCTGATTTCCCTCAATACTTTATTTTAAACTCTTTCTAGCTGACTATAAGCCAAACTCTGACACTTCAGCAGCTCGCACAGGAACAACCTACTCCATCCCAACTGCGAGCCCAGTCACTCAAACTGCAAAAGAAATGGAAAATGAAAGTGGACGTGTATTTTTTTCAGTAAGAGCCGGAGATGGAAAGGAGCCCAGTTTCCCCCTGCCATGCCGCTGCGTGGGGGCACGCTCCCTTCATCGGGAGCCCGCCTGGCCCCAGCTGAGCCTGGGCAGGGATGCGCAGCCTCAGCAGGGGTGCTGCCTGGGCCAGCACACACCAGAAAGCAGATTCGAGGATTGTGTTGGTAGAAAGGGGCCATTTGGGTGGCCAGACCTGTTCTCCTGCCTTTGGCAAGAGAGAACATTGGGTGAAAAACCAAACTAGGCAGCAGCGTCGCTAAGTCACTTGTCCAAGTCACTACTGTCATCACTGCCACAATCCTGTGCTTTCTTTTTTATGGTGTCACACTTTTGCTTTAGCTTAGTGCCATGCGGTGCTGGAATCTATTGATTAGACCTCTATTTCTCAAGAATTTTCTTCCTATTTTGCTATTTTGGAGTACGATTAAATAATTTCTTTTAGTTACCTCTGATTTTCTTGTACAAAGGCAACTGATGGGATTTACTTTGGTATACCATGGGGAATTAGGTTATTTTCCTGCATTTTTCCACTGGATGACTATGGAATGGTATATAAAATGTGCCATTCTAGGTCTTACTAGGATGACCTAGAGGGAAAATAGCTTTGTTTTCACTTTTTTGGAATTCCTTGCTTTGGCTTCTAAGTGTCAAATTGGCTCTTCTAGCTCAAACATCATACATGGGCACCCTGTTCAGCTGTTTCATTTTCTAGCTTTTCTCAGAAGCATTGTTTTCAGATATATTAATTAATTTCAAATTTGGTAATTCATAAACAAGCCTAGCAATGATCAGATGCATTCATTTTCTGGAGTGAACTGAAGCAGCGATGAACTAAGATTTTCACAGTGCTTACTTTTCTGTTACCACCATGATAGAAAAGGATGTTAAACAAGGTTCATTTTGCAAAGTGCTAAGTGCTCCAATATCTTTGCACATAAATATCTGGAAAAAGGGAAGAAATAATATTGTCATTTAAATAACTTACAGTTAGGATTTTAACACCTTGAAAAAAATGAAAGACATTTTCTTTTGAAGTCTTTCCTGCCAACCATGAGTAAAACAACAGGTCTGCATTCAGGCTCTGGCTCATGGGTATTCATTAAAACAAATAAACAATGAAATGGTAAAGAAAGCATTACACAGTTTAAAGCCTGGTCTAGTATCAGATGAATAATAAATACATTAGTGTTGGCTGAGTAATGGCGAAATAGATTTCTACGTACTGGGAGATAATGAGCTCACTCAAGGAGCCTTGTGTATGCAAAGGGATTTCTGCAGAAACGCATCGCAATATAATTGAGAATTTGTTATTGCTAATCCTAAGGCTTTGAATTTCCATCCCCCAGCTTTCTTTTTCCTCCGGATTGTCCCAGCATACCCTGTGTCACAGTAAATACATATAAATGAGACCAATACAGGCAAAAGAGGGAAATACAGAAAACGCAGCGGCTGGGGAGAGGTGCTAGAGCCAGCTAAAACAACCGCCCTCTTGCCCTGCTACAACACAGCATGTTTAGGAGTGATGAGATATTTTAGTAACAATTATTCTTTTCCCTTTTTTTTTTTTTCTTTTTAAGGCTTTTTTTAATGCTAAACCCTAGCCAACATATTTAAAACCTTACGGATGCCAAGTGACAAAATGTCTTCAGTCTTTTAGCACACACTCTTAGTAATAATAACAACATTTTTGTATTATTATAGGCAGTATTGGCAGTGTGTTCAATTGTGCGTGGAATAAATAGCTCACATTAGCAGTTTGCCTTAAAATTCGCGTGATGGTAGCAGCCAGCTTAATTAAGTGCATCTTTCTGGGAAATCAGTAGTAATAGTAATGAATGAACCTGCTGCTGACCTGCAGCAGCGAGAAGCCATTCAGAATATTTCTTGAGTTCAAAACTAGGGAACACCTACAGCTTCCTCAATCGTAACTACTCCGTAATGCTGCCATTGGGAAAGGCAGCCAATATCAGCAATATCCACCTTAGTTTGAAAATTGTCCCTTTCTTCCTTCCTGGCCACTATACGTAATGTTTGAGGTGGGTTTCTCCTGTGGAAGGGAGCCTCAGCCAATTTGTATCTTTCACGATCTTCCACTCTTTTCCACTGTTGGGATTTTCAACACAGTGTTTCAACCAGCTGAGGGGCTGCCGTGTGGCTAGGTATCTGAATTCTTCCACAAAGAATATTAAGGATATTTTAGATATTTTGGCCAGTTAACCAGAAGAAAGAAGCATCCGTTTGGTTTCACAAAACTAGAAGTCTCTATTCAGATCATACCGACCTAAAACATAGCCAGGGGCAGGGGGATCAAATACTTCCTGCAAGAGAATTGTGTCCAATTTTACCAAACATACTTACCAATTAAAAAACAAAACAAAGAAGCTTTTCACTGGAAAATTCCCAACTAGCTCTAGCATTGACAGATTGTGACTTCTGAGAAAAAGCCAAAAACAAATACAAAGACATAGGGCCTGGAAAACTTGCCTTGCAAGGAGAAATTGAAAAAGCTGAGGGCAAACATTTGACAAAGATGGAAAGACAAATAGATATTTAAACATATTTGAACTGCATAAACATCAAGCACGGAGAGAATGTCTGTAGTTAGATACATGCTGTCATAGAATAGATTAAGGAGACTTGAAATCACTGGGTAGCCTCACACAAGAGCAAGTCAGAGGCAAGTCAGTAGATTTTTATGGGTGACATCCATTTTACTAGTAGTGGTAGAAGAATGGAAAAGGTTAAACATGCAATACTTTAGCGTCTGGGACTTAGGGAAGCAGAAAACAAACTAAACAAATGGAAATACTAAAGAATATGGTTGTTATTAGGTAGGAAATGTAGGAAGAACTAAAGAATAAATATACATTGTCAAGGAAATGTGCTGAACAACCTAACAGGCATTTTCTGATTTTTCATTTATATAAATGTCCAGAGACCAGGGTATAAGGAACCTGAATACCATGCACACAACACCATAGGCACAGAGAAGACATTGTTGGCAGGCAGTGAGTTATTGTTGAAGATAATTATTTAAATAAAAAATATTGGATTCTTAAAACAGAGTCCTAGGAAAAGGCACAGGAAATAGCTAAAACCAGCAACACTAAACAAGAAAAGGAACCGGGGAACAGTGTTTTGTACCACAACCAGCCTCCTTCAGCAGCTTGAACTGTTCAAAGGGCTCAGTCAGAAATAAAATGTACAGCAAAGAGTAAAGATATAGAGGGAAACCTTTCTTTTCACCTCTTTTTTTCCTCATCAACTAGTAGGAGTGCTGCATGTCACCTCAGCCAAGCAAAGGAAGAATGGAGAGACAAGAAAAGCATCTTGCACCCAAAGTCTCCGAGATGATGCCACGCTATGGAAGACTTCCCAGGGGGAGAAAAGAATTTTACATAGAGCAATATTTAAGGTATAATTAAGAAGTACAAGCATCAGAATGAAGATACTTTTTTTCTTCCTCATAGGGTCAAAAGTTTAGCAAAGCTGGCTGTGCAAAGCTGGTCTGAAAATTTAAATGGAAAAATTCTAGAAACCACAAATAATAACGAACCATGAAGTGCAGGATTGATACCACTGTGTGCTTTTGCCCCAGATGGCCAGCAGCCAAACTCTGACTGAATTGAGAGAAAGTCACTGGCTAATGAAAAGTCTTTAAAATGTACATAAAAACATAAAGGCTCCCAAAGTCTCTAAACCAGGAACCAGAAGTATAGAATATTTTCAGTAGTCCAGAAAGAATATTTCTAAGAACTTCAAAATGCTTGGAGCCTGTAGCCCTGCCAGCAAGCAAGGAGTCCAACAAGATAAGGGAGGAGATGGAGTAAAAGATACGGAGGTTCAGCTGAGCCTTCTGTAGGGCTGCTGAGCTACATTGGGTGCTTCGCTGCTGATCTGACATAGTAGCAAAGCTTCCCCATAACTGTGCCATGGAGATAAAACAGAAAAATAAATATTTCCATGCACTTATCATGTTAGCTTTGCTTTCAGATTAGGTCTCTGAGTGTTATTGTTACAGGGCCAGACCACAATACTTGCACAATCTATACATAACCTGGCTGCCCAGAGTTAAGAAAAAACAGATCTGCGTTTCATTTCTGTCGGTCTTGAGAGAGCTTTAAAACTTGAAAAAGCAAAATAAAACCAACTAAACCCTCCGCTCCTCCATATCCACCCCAAGGAGCTGCAGAAAGCAGAGGGTGCGTGGGGAAATGCGCTGCCAGTCTGCTCTGCTCCGTTTCGGAGAGCCTTGCCCAAGCCCTGGGCTCAGCAGCACCAGCAGCGCCGTGTGCTCAGCAGCAGCGGCCGAATTCTCCTGCCATGTGGCGACACTGGTTTGGGGGAACAGAAAGAGGAGGGGGACAGGGAGAAGCCCTGCCGTTTCCATCCGTCAGGCAGACAGAAAATTGAGGAAGGAGCATAAGTTGTTTAGGACTGTCTAGCAAGTGACAACTGTTTGACTGGCAGAAAGCCACGATGAGCATGCTGTGCCTTTAAAATAGGTGTCTATCTGCAGCCTGGAATGTATTCAAATCAAGTTGCAGAAAAAGCTGTCCCAGCTACTTACGAGCTACTTACAGTAATTAAAAACAGAGAGCTGCCTTCGTCTCTCAGAACCTGCACAGAATAAAAAACAAGTAGAACAAAACAAAACAACAAAAAAAGGCAATTCCCAAGGTCAGTTCTAAAGGTATTAGCATCTTTTTCTGCATATAAAATTTACGTTTACATGCACAGGGCAGTACAAAGTCACTTCTCCGCAACTCTCGATGACATACGCTGCAGGAGGTGAGGGTCCTTCCAAGTGCAGCAATACTTAGCCTACGGAATTTAGGTTGTAAAATGCATGGAGGGGCAGATTAGCCCAGCTGCAAGCAGGCAGGGTCAGGAGTGGGCAGGCAAACGATTCTGCTCCAGCCTCCTGCCCATCTTGCCTTTTCCCTCAGATTCAGCTACGTTGGCCAAAAATATCAAAAACTCAGAAATCCAGTTTCTGAGTGCTTCTGGGGCACTGCAGCAGCGCAGGCCCAGATACACAGGGATGAGGACCTGGCAATCACTGGATGCTGCCTGCCACACGCCATCGTGCTATGATGTGCCCTGGGAACCTCTCCATGTACCCCAGGCACAGACAGAGGTTATCACAGAACAGAATCACGGAATTATTTTGGTTGGAAAAGACCTTTCAGATCACCAAGCCCAACCATTACCCCAGCATTGCCAAGGCCACCACCAAACCCTGTCCCCAAGCGCCACATCTCCGTGTCTCTCAAACGCCCCCGGTGCCGGTGCCCCCTCCCCGGGCAGCCTGTGCCGGTGCCTGCCCACCCCCCCAGGGAAGAAATGTTCCCCCACCCCCCCCAACCCTGCCCTGGCGCAGCTCGAGGCCGTTCCCTCTGGGCCTGTCGCTCCTTCCCTGGGAGCAGAGACCGACCCCCC
>JAVJGJ010000037.1:99755799-99769819 GCA_035590215.1 Microhierax caerulescens
CCACCCCCCGCAGGAGCGGGGCTTGCTGCAGGCACACCCGAGGGGCTCTGTGGGAGCCAGCCTCAGCCTCCCGTGCTGAGAGCCAAGGGTCTGGGCCAAGGTGTGCAGCTGCACCCACCCTGGCTCTTCGCAGAGACACTGGAGTGTCCCTACAGCAAATCCCCAGCGAAGCCCAGTGGCACCGAAATGATCGATGCTTCGCTCCTGCCCGGCAATCTCAGATCCCCCCTGCCCCAGCAAACAGAGAGCCCTCTTCCTCCTGTAGATATACACATAGCCACTAGCCATTAACACCGATGTAAATATTGGATTAGAAGCCACAGTTTACAGGTGACAAAAATATTGATCTTATCTGCAGCAACACAAAATCACTGATTGATGAGGAGTAGCACAAACATACACCAGTGCCTCCAGACTACAAACGTGGCAGTATTGACTCTTAGAGCTATGTCCTCCATCACAGAGTACCAAAGATTATGTTTTTAAAAAATAATGATACAGGGAAATATTTCAATAGCAAATAATAAACAAAACCCCAACCTCATGTGCCAAACTTTTACAAAACAACTATTCAAAGACCATTTGGTGGAGTTTCTTATATTTTTCTGCTGCTCTAGCTTATTTTTTGCAAGCAGTTTCACCATACAAACAGAAATCATCCTGAAAATTTGACTAGAAGTCTTCTAATCCCAAATCCTTTCAAGGATAAATGGGCTATTTCATGTTAGTTTAAATTAATTATTGTATATACATTACGTGAACCAAATTGCTTCAGAAAAGGAAGGAAAGGAAGTCTGCGCTAGATTATGCCTGATTAATTTCAGTGTAACTCCTTCAATTTCAATAAGAATAATTTACACCACTATTACTAGAAGCAAAATATGCCACAATGTCTGGCAGCTAATGGAAACTCAGTAGCTCTGGCAGATGCAATGCCCAGATTTCAGCTTTCTTTGTATAATCTTGTAGGTTTTTTCCCAGTGATTAAAGCAAGTACAGAGAGAATCCATCAATTTTCACCTCACTCTGGTTACTCATAGGGATTATTACTTACTTTAAATGAAGTCCCTCCAAAGTCTCTTAAAGAAATATGGAGATTGTAAGAGGTAATTTATTTACAAGATTTTTTTATTTCTTAAAATTAGATGTTGAGCTAGTTTGAAGTCCAGCCACTCAGAATAAAATTAACACCATCTATGTACGTTAGTCTCTTATTAAAAAGAGGTAACCTGGTTTTGCTGCTTATTTTCTCAATGAAAATCATCATTTATGTTAAAAAAAGTTGATGGATTTTTTCTGGAAAGGAAGGAACATTAACCAATACAAGATAAACATGGTTATTTAATGTCACTGGAAAGATAATGGTACGAGAAAGTCACAAAAGAAATTACCAAAAAAATTCAGAATTGAACAAATGATAAATTTCCCTTCCATCAGCAGTTCACTAACTGGTTTAGACTGTAAACCAATGTACTAGGCAAGCGAGAAGGAACAGGGGCAGGTCAGGAAGAACTTAATATCCTCCAAGCAAGAAGCTTGAGGAAAGAATCTACATAGTCAGGAGGCCTTTTTAGGAAAAAAAAAAAAAAAAAAAAAAAAAAATTGGGGAAAAACCATCACCTTATGAGATGCGTCAGATTGCTAAATAAGAATATGTTTTAGCTAAAAAGAAAAAAATGGCGTTTGCTTCCATCTTCCTCAGAGAAGAAATCATGTTAAATAGCATTAAACAAAAAACCTCAACAACCATACAGAACAAAAAACCAAAACAACAAAAAAACCTCCCACCAAACCAAACCAAACCTGCACACGTCATGACAATCAATGGGAAGAACAGGTTATCAAGGGAGTGGAAACCTTTACAACCAAGCGGAGAAATCACTGTTCTGGAGTCACAGAGACTATTTATGTTGCCCACAGTCACAGCTTACATTTTATTATTCTTGATCCCAACACACTGAAAGTGTTCAGCTTTGGGACTCCAAAATATTAGAAAATATGACTAGCAGAGAACTGGAAGAGAGGAAAACTAGGCTCTGGGGAATTTAAAAACAAAACAAACAAACAAAATAAACAAACAATAAAAAGCCCACCCACACTACCTAGAACTGTCGTATTCATTAGTTGCATTTACTTGGCTGATTTACAGGAAGATGCAGTGAAGAGGGAGAGCAGTCACACCAAGCCTGGGACTGACCACAATTAATGAGTTGTGACCAAGACAGGCACAAGCAGTTTCACAGCAAACAGATTTCCATCATTCACTAGAAGTTAGAAAACGCTGCTGCTTAGAAAAATACCAGCTGCATCCAAGAAACTGTCAGCTGCTGTTATCAATACTGCCTCTCAAGTCTTGACCCATTGCCCAGAAGTCCACTAGGTGACCTTGATCTCAATGGCTTGTGGTGGTAAAGCAATATCTATAAATAATGCATTAAAAGTGTCCTTCTGTGTTGGCAGACTCACATTCGTCAGACATTTCCATACTATTCCGGGCCACTTTTTATCCTGTTTTCTTAATGTGCTATGCATTTTTCTTCAACTGCTTTAATATGGATTTATCCCTTCCTTAAATATATATATTAATAGCAACCTGTCTCTTCATCAAATGTGGTCTGAAAAACAACAGTTCGTGAGTACACTGGTGGCGGGGAGGGGGGGTGGGGGGGGACAGGAACACAGTTTAGGGATATCAGACAAAATGTTGGCAACTTTACTACTTTTTTAATGCTGTTTATCGTGACGGATCAACTTGCATGCTAATGGCATTTTTCACATAATCTGATGTTCCAAAACGCTTTGCAAAGCAGTTAGTTACATTCACAGGAATACGCAATATTATTACAGGGAATGAGGCATAAGCAGGGATGTGACTTCTGTGCTCTACTCTGTCACCACCTCTTTAACATCAGACCATCAAAAAGAGGCATTGGAGGTGCCACAAGTGGGCAACCGCTGCTCCAGTGCAGGGTCTCCAGCCCCCTGACCCAGCTTTCTCACCCACTCAGACCTCCCAGCAATGGCGCCCCGCACTCCTCCTTGGCAATCTGCCTCTTTCCTTAACTGTCTCCACTCTTCAAGAGTTTTCCCCAGATCTAACATAAATCAAACCCCTCAGTTTATTGGAGTCTGCTTTCTCGCAACTGATTTTCTTTAACCATTCTTTCCTACTTGCTGCCTTTCTCCTTCACACCCTCTGCAAGGCTCTCTTGTCAGAATCAAATTTGGTAGCTCTCCCCATTAATTCCTCTGTTCCTCATCCATACAAAAAAGTTTATTCCAACACAGTCTGATAAAATTTTGGATGATCCCTACCGTCCAGCTGCAGGCCATCCCTAACAGGTAGCTAAAACTCTCTGTGGACAGTTGTTGGATAATTTTGCTACATTAAATCCACATCCAACTGATCCTTCTGGTGTGATTAAATTCCTGGGGTTTGTTATAAATCTATAGTAGACAACTACCCATGAAAATATCCATGTTCTTTCCTCTTTTCTCCATGGCCTTGAGACTATCAAGAGGACCATTTTTCCTCACATCTTGGACTGTTTCGGTGTAGGCATCCATACCTCATCCCCTTCTTTCCTGCCAGTCAGTCCTTCCTAAACAAACTCTGCCCTTCTGGTTTTAATGCTCAGTTTTGTTTGTCTCAGCTGCGGCTGTGTACCGAGACTTTGGGGTCCTCCTGTTTGTTCTCCAGTGGCCTATGGCTTCCCGTGAACTTGTGATGCCACCTCCACCTCCGCGCCCCACTTCCATGCCCTCCTCCTTGTGAGATTAGCGGGTCTTGGGCCAAAGCCCCCCCCCTATCCTGCTCTGAGCAGTGAACCCCATCCCCACGCTTAACCCCTCCGGCCTCCCCAAGCAGAAAGCGGGGCGAAGCCGTGTCCTTCAGCAGCACGGACCTGCAAAGGTCCCTCCACCAGCTGCATCAGCCTGGATACTTAATACAGGGATAGATAAATTGAGAGAAGCATCTTGCTTTCTGTGATTGCTTTTTATCCCAGTCCTGAAGTCAAACCCCGCTACGGGCAGCACGTACTCAGAGCAGCACCCTTCATGGGGCTGAGGGACACAGAGAAAGAAACTGTCTTGAAGAAAGTGTATCTCCAGCAAGCTCTCCAAGCTAAGTAACTTGACTCTAGGGGAATTTAGCTTTTTAGCTTGCAAGTCAGCATTGTACATCTGAGAGCGTGCGTTTGGAGTGGGGGTGTCCTCAGAACCCTACAGTGGGGCTGTGTCTCAGAAGCACGCTGTGCCAGGGAGCCCTGGCTGACCAGCGGTGCTATGGGGTCCCTTCAGCTCCTGCAACGAGAGATGCTCCAGAGGAGCTCTGCGTCAGCAGCAACAGGACATTCCCTTCAGGCACTTGCTGAATCTTCATCTTCCCATTCTTAATAGTGTTCTACCATTGTGTTTCCAAACTTGTAATCAGGAGCTTACTCCTTTAATGCACTGGTGGTTTTTAAACACTATTTCAGGTTTTGCGGAAGATTTCAACTAATGCTGTGAGCACAAGGCACATTTCTTTCCCAGAACACCCACCCACCCCCCGAAAAAAAAAAAAAAAAAAATCTTAGTAATGTACTGTTACAGAAAAATCCCTTCGCTGCCTAGATGCCAAGACAAATTTGGAGTACCTTAGCAGCTGGGCTGTGTTTTCCCACCAACCTGCTAAAGTATTTTGAAAGGTAAAAGCATCAAGGGCCAAGACATGGAAGGAGCCATTCCAGCGAGACACTAACCAGTACTTTCTGGCAAAGGACAAGTGACAGAGACACAGTCCAGGACTGTAGGAATCCCCATGTTGTCACAATCTATAAACAAGAAGTTTTGGGAAAGTTTCCAGGATTCCTTGTCACTTTCATATCACCCACACAAGTTGCCAGGAGAGACTTCTCTGCTTTTTCCAGTGCCTATCAACACACAACATGTGTCCCAGCTCCTTTGCCATGTGAAATTGTTAGCGTAATCACTCAGTCTTGTGCCCCACGGACTGTTCTGTGTAATCGTGACATGAAACACTGTCTCAGCTGGTAAAATGTCGTGCAGATGAAGGAAAGGGCAGTAGATAACCCAAAAACTTCTACAAACACTCAGGACAATACTGGCTAACCAAGAGCTGCTTCTGGATGGGGAAGAAGATGGCCCCAAGATCAAGCAATCTCTACTTTTTGCAGATTTGTGTGCATTTTAGTAAGTGTTTAACCAACCCCTACAAGCATGATTTTTTGGTAAGAGAAAATCTATTAATTTACTTTATTAGGCTTTGCTTCCTATAAGAGAACAAAGGTCTTCATTGTATGATACAACACTATCTGTTGGAAGTAACCAGGACATCAGGTGGAGTCATAAAGTCATGATAAAACATGACATAATTATCAGCATAGCTCTTAAGCTAATTACTATCCTGGATAGAGCCATTTTATCTTGCATCATGAGCAACAATCCTGACCTGCTGTCGCACCATATCAGAGGCAGGAATTTTTCCCAACCTTAAATAAGTATTTATTCAACTAACATGCCTTAAACAATCACTTGTACAACCTGCTCACACCAGAGTCGCACGCGTTCAACCTCACTGTCCGAGAACCTGAAAATACACCAGGTATTATAGAAATTTCAGTCAGAGGAATTTTAAGTCTTAACCCACGTTACAGTGTTTTTAAACCATAAGACAGATATTGAAACAATTCACAAACTATGCTAAGGACATGGCACTGATCTTAAAAAATTAAAATCAATGTTCCCAGCAACTCGACCTTCTTTACCTCAGCTGAAATGTAGCGACGTAGAAACGCAAGCACAATTCCAGCTGGAACACCACTGCTGTTTCACTACCAGTTGTGCTGGCAGCAGAGACAGAGCCCACGGACAGAGCGGTGTGGGAAGTGTAGTGTATTCTCCCAGACATAAGGAACGAGGCTGATGCAGTTCAAATTCAGTTCTGACCCCTAAATAAGCACCGATCCCCGGGAGTATCATGCACCTAGTCTTCTGAGGCCACAAATTATGCTCAGCTGAGCAGTCCAGTCGAGGACTTGCAGATCAGTGGTGCGTGCCAGAGCTCACACACGTTCCCACCTGGCAAAGCCATACATCCATAACCCTCGCCTTATGAGAAAGGGCTTCATGCTCCTCTCTGCCTGTACCCAGGCAAACAAAAGTGCACTGTTAAAACCACAGCTACCAAATGAAAACACAGGGGTTCTCTGGGCTTTCTTCCCCAAAGAGTTAGTCCCAGCCAAAGACAACCCCCCTGGCTTTGGGCCCAAGTGGCACTGGGGAGACACAAGTGCCTGATGCAGCTGCTGGGTGCCGCTGCCAGCAGGCAGGGCAGTACGGGCAGGGGCACCGAGGGAGCCGGCCCTCAGCACAGCATCCCTGCCGTCACCCACACAAGGGAACCCTCTGAGCCCAAGTGTCCCACGGGATTGTTGTTCTCAAAGAGGCCACGCTGTGCTACAAAGCCTCCTTAATTTCTTCTCCTGTTTCTACCCATATGGGTGCTGTCTGCCAAGAGCGGTGCTCTCCAGGCTATTGCCCTCTTCTTATTTCTCTCACACTTCACGCAAGCAGGATTAGCAGATCTTGGACAGCTTGGTGAGGAGTTACAGCTAGGAAATAACCCTGAGTAGTCACTGGCCCAGCACTGTATCTCCCCTCCTGAGCTTCAGAATAGCCTTCATAACACATAGGTAACAACGATGGCCACTGAAAGTCTCTGTGCTTAAATTTCAGGTGCAGCTTTTTCAAAAATTCTGTAGCTGTCACCCAAACTCCGTAGACCTACAGGCACATGTGAGCAGAGGGCTACACACAACCTCAAGAGCTGAAGTTATTTCTCACAGTCCCTGTCCAAAGTTATGCTCTTTATCTATATCACCCTAGAGAGGCCAACAGACCCATGAAGAGGAACTCTATTCCTGGCTTCCCTTCCTGCCGTGCTCAACATCTAGCCCTCACACTGCCCTGCAAGGATGAGTACCACAGCCAAGCAAAGCCAGGGCACTTTTCTTTTAAACCTCCGTGTTTCTCCTGATGCACACATTCCTGTGCCTGTCTGCTGAAGAAGGTTCGGGGCATCTCACTCACCATATGTGACTGGCCTCGTGGGGATGAGGACATGGCCAGCAGCTGGCAGGAGAAGTGACATTCTTTTACACTGATGTGATGTTTAATCCCAGGCTCAATGAAATGTATGGCATGATATTTATTAACTAGCTGAACCATCCTACAACAGCAGAAATTGGTTGCAGCTGTGACAGACTATGAACCGGTCCAGGGAACTGGCTAGGGGGTTCTGAGAAAGAAAATCACTACCAAATTTTAGCATCTTCCAAATAAGCAGCTGTCTTCCTTTACCAAGTGTCCCTACCACAAAATGTCATCAGCAGAGCAGGCAACGTGGCCCGTTCCTGTCTGCCTGCTTTCTACCCATTTGTGGGAGAGGAGAAATCAGCCAGTCCTGCACTGCGGTGCAGAAGCCTGTGACAAAGGACACGGGGGCCACCACTGCAGAGGGACACTGGAGATGCTGCACGCCAAAAGGTGGCTCTGACTCTCCCTTTCCTGTGGCTCCAGAGCAGTCAGTCTCGGCTATTACCTTCCTAATTATAAGAAAAGCCTGGGCGTAAATAAATACGCATGCACACACACACACATATATTTACACTCACACATGGATGCATACATATATGTGTGTGTACAGGCACCACAGAGAGACATGATGAAGCTGTGCAGAATTCAGCATATCACAGCTTTTCCGTCCGAGCTATGTACAGCAGAAGGATTTTATAGGGTTTTGGGTTTTTTTCTTTCTTTTCTTTTTTTTACCTTCCTGTTATAGACTGGGGTCTGTAGGTCTGGGGGAGGGGAAGGATGTTCAGAGGCGACTTCATAAAGCTGTGGCATTGCTGCCACCTAGTGAGGTGCCTCCTGCCCAGGACACCCCCTGCTCCCTGGCCAAGAGCAAGGATGGGGAGGGTGGGTCTTGGCCACCTGCCCTGACATGGAGCGACAGGGGTTAACCTGGCACCTCCACACGCTTTCGGTGAGGGGCTGGGTGGGGGAATGGGGGCACCTTGGTCTTTCCTCTTGGCAGGTCGTGCCCGTGTGAAATCCAAGGGCAGTTGTAAGGCTCAGCCCTCCCAGGCGGGATATCGGCAAAGCGAAGCGCGCAGCAGGCGCAGATCGCAGCCGCTCCGAAAGCACTTTGTAGGGCGGTTCAGAGAGGCTGTACCAGAATGCCTGCGCATTGCCACTTCAAAGAAAATACATAATATATACATATGAGGCTGTACATGAAGCCATCAGTCAAGGCTGTACTAGCAATCAAGTTATGAAGACGGCAATAATTTGTGCGCTGCGTATAAAGCATCACGGGAGACCCCGACATGCTGGGGCGCAGCCTGCAGTCTGACCAAGGGAGCAGTGAAACGCAGCCTCTCTCTGCTAAACACTTTCATGGGAAAAAGGGAGCCCTCCCACCCACGAGACAGCTCTTTCCCACCTTATAGCCACTTCCCAGGGATTTAGGCCACTCCACATTAGGCAGGAATGCAAAGCAGAACCTGAGACAATAAAAGGACAAGTGCGCAGAGCTACCAAAGCCGTGTGACTCGTGTCCCATCCCAGCACGGGAGGAACTGAGCACCCCAAGAGCACCCTGGAGGGGCTCCATGCCGTATGGCACGAGGAGGCTGTGACCTTGCAAAGATACCCCACATGCTCAGCACCTCCACAGGCTGCGCCCCAGCCTCACGCCGCACATCAGGGTCCAAATAATACACTTGTGGGAAAAGGAGGGGATGAGTGACAGCACAGTGGGCTACGTTAGGAAGGGGGTTAGTTTTAAAGCTCTGGAATTAAAGCTCCAAAGGAAAGTAAGAGGCCTGGGCATTTGAAGTGCTTGCTCGGGAGTTCTGCTTCAACCCACAGCACATCAAAGCCGTCCCTCCACAGGGAGCCCTAGACACATGGTTATCTTACGATGCAGACATTTGGCATATTTTCCTAAATATGTTGAAAGACCTAAAGATGGTACTGTAAAATCTAGTTTGCTAAAATATCTGAGAAGCGATGGAGAATGAAAGTACTTGAAGTGGTTTCTTAGTTATTAGCCATGGCTTATCATCTCTGAGACTTAAAATGCCAGCTCTTGCGGGACTTTGTCACCTGGAACAAAGTTCGGTCACCCAGCAGTCTTTACTGTCGTCCTTGCGTTATGGGTTCCCCACTGACCGACTTGAATGCTCACAGGTCTGAACCATGTTCCAGAGAGGTTCATCTTTTGGTTTGCACTGGGACAACGAGTCTTCTAAGTACTCTTTTTCTGTTTCATTCCTTTTTTCTCAGGCTTGTCTAGAATTTTGGGAATAAGAGAGTCCTTAAACTGCCAAAGGCTTTTGTTGTTTTGGGGGTTTTTTTAAAAGAAAATATATGGATTCACTCTTGTGCTCTGATCCTGCAACAGCTTACAAAGATTTCACTTCATGCCCTTAGCCTAGTACACTTTAACATGATGGCAAGATGAAACAGCTACGTAGATCTTCACAGGACTTGGGACCGCATTTTGTAAACTGAGGATCTGAGGCAGCGTTGCTATGATATTGTAGAAAGATACCTGTGAGTACTGCCTTTGGTCAGCTACCTTCTGGCCAAGGAAAGCATCTGACAAATCGTGACATTTTCACTGACAGTTATCAGCCTTTTCCTCTGGAAAGACATAAGAATCCACAGTCTAATATTCAAGCTTCCCCTAAATCAACGACTCAAGCAACAGTCTCCGTTCTATACAAGTGAGAAATCACATCCCTCTCTGAATAAGAAACTACAGATTGTTAACACTTGCAGCAATCTATTTTGAAACCTTTATCAGGCTAAAACCTGTATGGTAAGTACAGATGGTACTCACCCAGAGGAGAATAAAACAACCTCTAAACCCTACATCGAGTTGTAATATTTTAAAAAAAAAAAAAAAAAACAACAAAAAAAAAAAAAAAAAGAAACGGGGACAGCTCTCAGCAAAAAAGAAGTTGAGGCAGCTCTTCTGCCAGATCCCTGGAATAGGTGACCTCAAATTACAGACGAAATAAAACCAAGATTTTGTCCTTGAAATAAATACGATGGCTGCCTCACCTTCTCCTGTAATGGGACTGTCACTAGGCAGAGGGTGAACTAGTGGGGTGCTGGAGTGAGTGAAGGAAAAAACCTGTTGTTAGAAGGATGAGACGGTCAGACAGAAATGGCCTGTTTCCATCAAAGCTGTGAGGAATCAGGCCGGGCAAAGCAAAGGATCTGGTTAAGCCTCAGTAAGAAGAACAAACTGGATGCTCATTTGGCTTTCTAGGGACCTTCACGGCTCCTTCACTGGTTTTCTTCCCGTCTCTCCCTTTCCCACCAAGCCATACCCACGCTGCACCACAAGCCGTTCCAGGCACAGTTTATCACTGATAAAAGACCCACAACCAACACACACGTCACACGGGAGAGGCAGGGGATTTAATTCACCACTACAAAGGATTTATACCTGAAAACTAAGTGCAAAGAGATTAATTCTGGGGCCTGTCAAGACACTGCTGCTATTTGTTGTGCCATGCCAAGTAACAGCGCTGTTGTTAATCCCACAGGGGAGGGACGTGTTAGAGTTTATAACATTGCAGGCAAGTCTCGTGTGCTTTCTGAAAGGAGAACCAAAAGCAGCAAAGGAAAACAGAAAGGTGGGACAGGGAAAAGAACAAACCAAATGAAAGAAACACGCAGCTAAGAGCCATCTTATCCCACTATACCTGTCCTCCTCCCTAGACAGCCCTGTGGAGCTGTTTCAGTCAGGTTGGCTATCTATTCCACTGCAGGCTCTGCCTGATTTATTGGGTCTTGGTTGCCTCAAGGAGTGAGAAAATATCTCTCCCTGCTCAACCCAGAACAGAAGAAAGTTTTATTACCATGTCCACAGCACACCCCAGCCCTTCTTAGGGATGCTATTTCTGGTGCAGGCTGATCGAAAAGCGCTGCTGTCCCCCACGTGGCTGCCAGTTTGACACTTTCTGACATTTCTAAAAACTTCTGCTCTTCTTGCCAACTCCCCATTGCTTTCTAAACCTTTTTAATCCTGAAGAATGTAAACTAATCTACTGAGAGAAGAGAAAGCTGGTCCTGGGAAGCAGAGTTGGAAATGTCACAGTGGTAGACATGATAAATATACCTGCAAGGGAAAGAGAGCCAGTGCAGGAGGGGGTCTTTTAAGAGACATTGCTAGTGCTTTGGCCTCTTAGTGTTATCTTCTGTCAAGAAACATGCAGTCTATTATTAAGCAGAACTGTGTAGTATCTTCTTAAAAAGAATGGTTTGGAGGCAAGCACAAAGTGTGCTTAATCAAGTGGAATAAAGTAGTGGTCCCTGAGGAGGATTTAAATTACCTAGACCTAAGTATGGCTAATAAAAGTTTGCAGTTCAAGAGAGTTTCTAAAAGCCTTTTTTATTATTATTATTATTATTATTATTGTTGTTGTTGTTGTTGTTGTTATTATTGTTGTTATTATTATTGTTGTTGTTGTTGTTATTATTATTATTGTTGTTATTATTATTGTTGTTGTTGTTGTTCTGTTACACCTGATCTTTCGAATGGAAAGGTCAAAGAGCCGATCATGTGCTAGCCTTGTTGCTCTCTTTTCCACTGAGCACTCTACGTATTCAGAGAAACGCAGTTCCTCAAAACACCCCCCTTTCCTTTTCTCACTTTCCACCCTGCACAATTACATTTCAGCAGTCCTCTGCATTCCAGAAAGAGAGAAAATACCTCTTCTAACTATAACACACAAAACCATAAACTCCAGATTTTCAGCCAAGCCTCCTTCCATGGTGCTTCATTTTCTTTCAGCCACAACATTGCACTTAAAAGAAATGTCCTCTGTCACTTCTTTGCAGTCACAGTTCCTTGCAGAAAGAAGGCTTCCCGCAGGCAGGCAGCAAGGGGGCTAAAGACAAGGCTTTCCACCGGGGCTGCAGGTAGCAAAATGCAAACGTGATTTACCCTCCAGCACCCAGCGCTCCCAGAGGGAAGCCTGGTTTGATGGAACCGAGCTGTATTACACAGCGGGGACAACGGTTCTGAGCCTTTCTAAGTCATACCTTCCCAGGTGCCTGGTGGTCCTAATCCATTACTCTCATTTTCCAGAGGCAGCAGTGTCCCCTCCAGACTGATTTCCCACCACCTACGCCTGGCTGGAGCTGGCTGCTCAGCACCCTTCCACCCGCCGCATCCCGATCCCCCAGCATGGCTCCTCCTGGCGTACAGCTGGTCTGCCCACCTCAGCTCCTGCCTCCTGCTGCCATCCCACGTATCTTCTGAAAAAAAGATCTCCCAGGCTTCATTTATACAGGCAAGACTGCCAGAAGCTGGGAGGTGAGTCCTTACAAGCTTCGCTTTAAGGGCTCACAGAAGGTGTGCAACATTCACTGCTCCTTATTTGAATGAAATTGAGGTGATGCTAAAACTGCCTAAATACCACCAAAGTTTCAGCGCTGTTTCAAGATGCCAGAGGAACCTGACTGGTAAAAGCCAGAAGTTCAAGGATACAAGCAGAAACTAGGCTTTTCAGTTCTGACCATAAGGCAGAGTATTCAGAGGTCACACAGACTAGCACTATTTGTTTTTTTATTATTCCTGCTAAACAGCAGAAGAATGGATGAGACATTGACATTTCGACATAATTACCCACAAAAAATAACTGGGGAAATGCTTCACCAAGAAAATAAAACTGTTTCTTTTTAGTGCAAGATTCACCCCTTCCCTAGCTCCATGGACAATACACCAGCAAAGAGCAAAATTCAGCCTTCACCCAGTTTCTTTGTTCCTACTAAAGGGCAAGATTGAGAAGAAATATAAAGACACCGACAATTACAATCTATACAGTAAATACCTCAGGTGACATCCTGGGTTAGCTTTAAAATGGAGCTTATGTGTATTTTCTTTGACATTTGACAGCGTATATTCCAGTACAACACAGAAGCTCCCTGCTATGAAGTATCTGCTTCTGAGAAAAACTTCTAGAAGAAAGTGAAAGAAAAAACATTAAGGAACAAGAAGCTAATTGTAAGCTTCATGCCGTCTGTGTCCATCACAATCTTGACTTTCTCTTACACTCCTCCCTGTGGCAGGTTACTTCCGAGGAAAAATCTAGAAAACCACCATTGAAAACTCCCGTACAAATTGCGATAAAACCCAAAGGCGTGACTTCGGTGACCTTCCATTTCGCACACTATAGGCAGAGGTACCTGGCTGACCGCTCCGCACGCTGCGGGACTATACGCACAGGGGCCTGGAAGGAGTGTGAAGCTGGAGCAAAAGCAGCAGTGGAGGCTGTTAGCAGGGTCAGCAATCCAGCTGCCTTAAGCTGAAACGCAGCGGGTTCATTAGAAACCCAGAACGTATAGTACGAAACAGAACTGCGTGGTCCCTCCTGCCTGTAAGATTAACGAGCGCTCTGAAGTTGCACTGAGCATTGCAGGTTAACTAAGGAGGAATAGCACAGAGAAGGAAGCGACTCAGGGAAAACCGATTCAAGAACAAGAACGCATTTGAAGAATTTAGCCTGATCCACAGGATTTGCAACACTTCCCCTTTTGCAAAGCATCCGACATATTGTACATACTTACATACGTGTGTATACATATGTACATTATATACTTATCCATTCAAACAGTTGGACTTTTTTGGTTTCAAGTTGCCTTTCAGCACACCAGTGGATTTTACCCATGCACCCAGTAACAGAGGACCTGAAAACCAGCTTAAGCCCCTCCAAGGACTAAAAGGGGCATGCACAGTTTCACCGCAGGCACGGTAGTAAACAGGAACAAAACCTGGAGGTTTACAGCACGCGGCTCAGTTGTCGGCTCCATCACTGGTGTGTAATGTCACCCCAGGCGTCCCTTCTTGACCATCTGTAAGAGACAGTCCGAAAATCTCTCATTTTGCCTCACAATCATCGACAAAGAACAAAGACTGTAAATATCTCTA
>JAVJGJ010000037.1:99769919-99786770 GCA_035590215.1 Microhierax caerulescens
GTATATTTATAACCTTTTGTACTCCGAAGTCAAGTAAAAGAACCTAACCACGAATCCTATCTTTGGATCGTGACACCATCCTTCCAGATTTAGGAACATCAGTTCTTCAAGGGAAGATTGTCTCCTCCCACGTCCAGCGCAGCGCTTGCTCTGGTGTCAGGGGGCTGGTGTGATACAAACAACAGCAGCGGTACATGCCATCACTCCGTAAGGCAACCTCCAAATCTCTTGAGGTTGGGATGACTTCCCTTCCCCCAGCCAGGCAGGACACTCTTAATGTGGATCCCATCGCTGCAAAACACACGTTTCCTTGGGGAAAAAAGACAAGACACCTTGAGCAAACCTAGTGATACCAGACTGGCAGTCAGAGGTGGCAGTGTGTTACCGAATGGCTTGAGACAACTTCCAGCGCAGCTTACCAGAGGCAGCCGTAAGCGAGGGGTGGGAAACAAGCAGCTCCCCATAGGTAACCTTTTAAAAGGGCATCCTGACAGTGAGCAATCATTTGACTTTTGGAAATCCCTGGGTCCCACAGCCAAAATCCCTCTGGTTAATCTTCCCAGACAGAGAACTCAGAAAAGTAAAAGAGCATTTTCATGAGGAACAGTGGGGTAAAAGCCTGGGTTTAATCCTTGCCGAGGTCAGTGGTGAACTCCCCTCAACTTCCTAAATGCATTTCTAAATTGCAGATATTTTGTTTTTAAAGTTTCTTTTTTTAAAAAAAAAAAAACTTCTCCTCCTGAAATATATGTTTGAAAAAAAATCTGTGAAAATTTTCTGTGGCAGTGTAATGGCCAAAATGACTTGTGTACTACACAATATGTACAGTGATTTGTTACAATAGGCACTTACCCTCACTGTTCCCTCCCCCAAAGGCCACAGGGTAACACATTCTGGAGACCAAACTTCCACTTCAGTTTTCATGTTATTGCTCTGTTGGTCTCCTGGGCTCATGTTGGCTCTGAATTTAGAAAATTCAAATTCTTATCTCTCTGCCCACACAGCCTGTGTGATGTGAGACAGATTCCAGAGTCCCCGATACGTTTTTATGCTCCATATATAGCAGAACTGCAGGACCGAGTTTCTCAGCTCATTTGTCCTCTTCCACCCAGATTAATGCTCCGAAGCCGCAGCCACCACAGCCTCTTCCCTGCTTTAGGCAGCAGCAGATTACGTGGCCTCAAAAATCCATCTCACCCTGCGTCACTGTGACACGAGACATTTAGACTCAAAGTTGTAGCGTGCTGCATACCCATGGTAGGATTTACACCTCATGAGGGTTAAGACATTGAATATTTTTTACCTATGAATTCCTTCCATTTATCTTTCGCTCACTGAGCTTTACAAGTGTTCTCTCTCTTATCAATCGTTATTAATTAGCCTTGAAGCAAATGTTCCTTTAATTTCACCTTTATTTCCATTGTAATCACCCCTTGTAAAACAGCAGCCTCTTATTTTTTCATGCTTGGTACACATATATTGGAAAATGGGTTTATCTACAGAGTCACACAGACTATCACAATTTATAACAGTGTGTTTAATTCTTTGGAACCAAACTGAGCACTAACTGCCTTGAGCTGTTTGGTGGGAAATTAGATTTGTGCTAAACAGCTTAATGCTCTGGGGAGTGCAGAATAAACTAGATGTGGCAATTTTATGAGTTTCAGAACTTCAAAACGACTATATTTTTATCACTATTGCCAAGCTTGGATGTCAGTATCGAAGATTTTTTTTTCTACATATCATTGTCCCAAAATGGTTTAAAATTAATAAGTGGGTGGTTACAAAACAACTCTGATTTAAAACACTTTACATTTATAATATGGAATGAAAGAAAGAAAGACTATTTGGGAGCAGTTTGATTTAAATCTTACGTTTTAAATAAAACTGCATCAGTAAGTGTGATGTGCTTTCAGATGGGCAAGCTGGGAGTAAAAAATAAATTGAAAACATGGAAAAACATTTCTGTCATTCTCCTTTTCCAAACTGCAGCAGCAGGACAGGCCTCTTAAATTCATTCTTTCCTGACACTACCCAGGTCACATCACAGAAGGGGAAACAGAAAGAAAAGATGCTAAAATTATTTATGCTCAACCATTTAAATTGGCATTCCAGCTGACACCACACTAATTCTGAGTAACAGCCACTCTTGTATGGACAAGAGTTCCTTATTTACATTCCCAAATGCTGTTAATACAATATGATAATGCAACTCAATTAGCTGTTTCAGCAAGACTTGATATTAGCAAATCTTTTATTGCACAATGAAGTGCCACCTCCATTATGAAATTTCATAAAAATACATTTATTGTGGCAAAAAATATATACTTACAATAGAAGGACAATAGAAATAGTTAATGAGATGATGAAGCTTCTGGAGCAGTAATTACATGGCTAAAAGGCTATGATTGTGCTTCCAAGGCAGGTCTCTGCAAGCGAGGTCTGTATGGCAATGTTTTGTGTTAAATTTGCTGCTGATTCTGCCTCTTACCCTTCTCAGGATTGCTGATTTTCTTGTCCTTAGCAGTGCTGCG
Source organism: Microhierax caerulescens (assembly GCA_035590215.1). Taxonomy (NCBI): domain Eukaryota; kingdom Metazoa; phylum Chordata; class Aves; order Falconiformes; family Falconidae; genus Microhierax; species Microhierax caerulescens. The sequence goes on from JAVJGJ010000037.1 coordinate 99,772,454, forward strand.
GAAAGATAAAATACACAATGGAGGAATCTGGATTTGCCAACTAACTCATGAAAATACAGGAACCTGGCTTTGTGCTGGAAGTAGCAGAGTTTGAGTATTTTTGTATGGCTGTATTCTGATGAACGGGCAAGTCAAGCTTGACCCATCTGTCCAGTTGTTGTTGTAAGATATTGGCCTTAAGAAGGCAAAAGAAAAACAACAAAAAAAAAAAAAAAAACAAACAAAGAAAAAAAAAAAGGAAATAATTACTTCCAAAAATGTGTTACAATTTCACTTCCTTTTTTGGTGGAATTGTCCAAGAAGGTACTCAATTAGGTCTTTTTTCAATGATGCACCCATAAGTAAAATAAAAATCTCTGCAAAGGCTTCACAAACTCCTCATAAGACTTTCTACATTTTAAAGTCCTTGCCAATGAACATGTTTTCAAATAAGTGGACCTTTTAATAGGATTAGCTGTAATTGGGATTCATGTCATAAAGCAGAATTAGATTTGAGCCTGCTGTGACAAGGAACGAGGAAGAGCTGGGACAGAATGACAAAAGTAAGAATAAGACGGGGTATCTAATACACCAGCATCAGACAAACAGATCTGGAGATCCATATAAACCTGAAAATCTAAATAATAATGAGGAAAAAACTTGTCTTACTACCACTTCAAAAAAGTATATGTACAACATAAACATTTTAGTCTGTACAGACCTGGACTTCTAACTGAGTGTCTTTCTTGGGAAGAGATTTGAAGAGCCAGATGCTGCCCTCATACAGGGTGACTAATTATGGAGACTAATATACTAAAGCTTTAATAAGGGCTATTGGCAAGTAATTACCTCCATTAGTATCTCTATACTTACATCACTGTAAATTGTTGTTGAATTATGCCCTTTCCTGTCAGATACATATCTACTAGGGCAGCGGTTTCATAACGCCAGTGTTACATTTTGGGCAAGATAGACAGAGTCTATTGGAAAGCAGAAACATTTAATGAAACCAAGAACAGTACCTGCACTGTGTGTGTAGATTGAAATCTTCAACCCATCCAAGTTGTTGAGCAGCCAGGAGTTAAAACAGATTAAATGGGTTTCATTCTGCAGCGTATAATGAAAGTAATTTCTTCCCTGCAACCAGTAAGTCTCCAAAGGTTTTCATTAGCTTCTCTTTACTGCTGATAAGACCTGGAAGAAGAAACCTTGTCCAGCCGATGACAAAAGCAGTTGGGCTGTCTTTCTGGTTGTTTATTGTTATTACTTCTATTGCTGCTGCTGCTGTTGTAGTTAGCATTACTTTAATCCTATGATCATTGTTAGCATGTTTATTAGTACACATTATCATTTAATAAATCAATACTATATATCACAATATCTGGATAAAATTAAATAATCATATTACTAAAACATGATTATGAAGTGGCACATTCCTTAAAAAAATTTTTTTGAAAAATCAATGTTTTTCAATGTAGCTTGAATTTCAGTGTTTGGAAGAGCAAGTGGGAAGAGACATCAATACAGTTGCAGCCTCCACCACCCAACATGTGTCATTCCTGTTGGGATCCTCATACCTGTCTGTGGTTTCAGCACTTCAGTGAATATTTCTCTGACATCAGTGATGCTGCTCATTAAGCAGCATCCTTAAAAAGATCGGGAAGGACCAATTTCCAATAACAGAGAACTAAAACCAGCACAACTGCATCAATCATCATGAGTCTTCATTTGGGCTGTTTTACTGACTTTATGCAAGTCTGCAGAGTTGGACAATAGCGAAAATTCATCATTTCCAACAACAGAAATATTTTTTTCATTTTAGAGATCTAATTTTTTTTTAATCTCTATGCATATCTAACTAAGGAGTTTTAAAACTAATCAACATAGGTATTGTACACAATGTTTTCTATGCAGTTTTACATCAGGCTTGGTTTTGCAGGTATCTTTGGATTAGATTTCGCTTTTTGTATGGTACTTCAGTAAATCCACCTTTCTAAATAAGTTTGAATAAAAAGCCTTTGCTGTGGGCCTTTCAAGGTGAAGCAGACTAAGACAACCATCTAAAATCCTTATGTTTCTCTGACCCCAGTTCCATGCGATGGTACACGGCAGCTCCCTCCAAGGAGAACAACTGGAGAAAGCCGCAGCGGCCACCTGTCACACGAGTCTCACCCAGGTATTGCTAGGATAGGTCTAATGTAAGAAACCAAACAAAACAGAAACACAATCAGGGACTGAGACTTTAGTAGAAACATTTTGGGTTTTTTTAATCTCTCAGTAGGAATTCTGCACTCCGTGTTGTTTTGACTTTACACCATGGGAACCATCTGGGTCGCTGTGTTTTCATACCATCTGTATGTGATCACTAAAGAAGCACACAAGTCCCACAGCCCAGATGCTGTGCGCTTCTGGAGCCCTCCCGAAAGAATGAACTAATGCCTGACCTAAGGAAACGGCTGAGCCTCCAGCTCACTCCCCATGGTGCAGTCCTGAGGGCAGCAAAAACACAATTATAATAACCTGAGATAAAAATAAATGCAAGTTATGTATAAAAAAAAATTCAGATATTGAGGATATTTTCTTAATGGTGGTTAAAAAGACACCTAGGAGGATTTGAGATACTGCCAAGTGCCATTGGATTTCAGTTGGAAAGGGTCAGCCAGGGCAGTATTAACAAAGACGTTGCATCGTATCAAGTACCACATCCCCATAGCACCACCAGGTGAAAACCGTTGATGCTGAAGACCCAACATCCACGTTACAGGAAATTCAGGAGATGTTTATATCAAGTTAACTCCATTCTGGCCTTGTATATTGAAAACTCGTTGATGCTCAGCGTCCTGAAGCTCATGGAAAGGTTCAGTCTGCACCCTCTGGGCTGCTCCCCAACGCAAACCCAAGGTGGGCAGCAGGGAGATTTGCTTCAAAAGTACAACCTGGGCGAAGCAAGCAGCTCCGAACACGGGCACTCCTGGCTTTCTCTGGCACTTCAGTAGCCCCTACTCGTGACCTACTCCTCTGTGGCCATAGGAAGAGGAATGCCTTTGTGAACCCATCCCTGAATCTCAGCCTAGCCTTCCTGAATTCAAAAGGAAAGTAAAATTTTAGGTCTCCTGGCAGATTACTTCCTAGGTAATGCCAAAGGGTGCACATCTTATATGGGTCATGGCATGAAACATGAAAAAACCAAGGATTTCATGAACTGCCATGGGGTCAGACCTGAAAGAAATGGTATAAACACTTCTTTTAAATCATTTATGTTAAAAAAAAGAAACAAAACCAAACAAAAAAACAAAACAAACCACCAGAACCAAAAACAACCCCCCAAAAAGAATCTACATTATTTCAAGAAATACTTTTTTAACAAAAATTACTATTTTTCCTCATCAGTTATGCTGAATGGCTAATTTTGTTGACCACCGTACACATCACAATCTCAAGCAAACAAAAGCAATGGACACAGAGGCAGCGTGCAAAATGCTTTATCTGGAGAAGCGATGGGGGTTTGGGGAATATTCAGAGCGAACTTTTTTCCATCATTTCCTCAATTATCCTTTTCAAGAGGAAAGAGAGGGCAATCATTTCTAATGCACTTGGGAGAAATGCAGCTGCCTTAGCCGTCAGGACTATACTTAAAAACATACGTAAATACCTGTGGACAGACAAGAGCGCCCGGAATAAGCCAGCCAGCTGCTGTGCGTGCGAGAAGCCCATCAGGAGGCTCTTTTGGGGACTCTCGTGGACCCTTAGACACTCATTTAAGTTACTGGTTACTTGGACCACAAGTGCTGCCGTTGGTCTGTTCTGGAGGAAGGAATCCCTGGAAAGAAAACACCGTTTTGATTAATTTCCCCATTAATCACAGCACTTCAGAAAGCACAGGGCCCATCGCACACAATTAAATAGGGACAAGGTCCTTCTCGGGAGCTCACCACCGACTCAGCACCTCTTCAGTCCTCTGTCTTTATGGAATGTTGCGTTTTTCCAAAAGTTCCCGCTGGATCAGTTTCCCTCGAACCAGGACCTATTGAAGCAGCCATGCGGTTTGCTCTAGCAATTCAATGGCTTTGCTCACGTACCTTCAGTGGAAGAAACTTGGCTTTAATGTATTTTTTTTTTCCTCTTTCCTGCATTTATCATTCAGAATCTCTGGCTCCTTATGAACAAAAGAGAATATATATAACTGCATTCAATTTATGAGATGTATTAGAGTATTAATCACATGTCAAAACACATTTTGGAAGCTGGCCAAAACCATATATAAATTTCTGTAATTTTAAAGGGTAACAGCAGTGAAATACTAAACACGGTGCTACAGCAATGTGGTTCTCACATATTTCTTCCTCAAGATCCTGATTTAAATTCAGATTTATCAATAAAAAAGCACTACCAAAACAGCTTTGAAATTTTAATTTCCTTTTGAAATAAAGGTCTCTTCCAGATAGAGCTGGTGTTGCTTGCTTCTGAACACTCCCTACTTTCATTATACAGAGTTTTTTTCCTTACAGCTGCTAAATCCTTTTTTCAAAACATTACAAAAAAAAAAAAAAAAAAAAAAAAAGCAATTTTGCACCTCTAATCATCGAAGCAGCATAATTTAGGCCTTTATTGTGTCAGTCATGAATTGTCTTTCTTGTGAGCTCACAATGTCATAATATTCTTTTTGATTAATGAGGATCCTACAATTACAGGGTAGGAACCGTCATGATGTACTACAGAGCCTGTCTAAAGGGAAAAATTACAGTTAACGTTAATGCATTACCAAAGAGTTAGGGGTGGAATTATTACTGTCAGCAAATCAAAGGGTCTGCACCCGCCAGACTGATAGCTTTTGTCGTTTCTGGAATGCAATTCTGGGCGGCCGATGAAGGATCACATGGGACCTCGTGAATTCCCGCTCCCGCTTTCCGCACGCTCCGCCGTCACACACGTTATCTGGAATACCTCTGCCCACCTAGGAGGCTGCCAGACGGGGTTGGAAGCCTCTGGACGTGAAACAAAAGAGGCCCAGCAAAAGTTTGCCTGATGAAATGGGAGTCTACCACACCGATAATAACCGGTCCCAGGCTTCACCGTGTGATCGATCAGCCTCCACCATGCAGGTTAGCAGCAACGAAGGACGAGGCACGTGGAAGCAGGCAGAGGACTTCATCTTACACAAACAGGGTTGAAAGGCAAAAGTGAATCAAATCAATAATAATTCAAATCAATCCCTGTATTGTTACAGGCTATTTGCTTCCTGTCAGTCACTAACAATGCATTTTCCCAACTGCAATCACCAAAAACCCAACAATTCAACAAACTGGTATACCTCGTGGTACAGCCAAGGTGCTTATTTCATATCCATGTGCCCACACACTGGTCCTTGCTGTAGAAACACCAGGATATTTTCTAGAATTGTCTCTGTGCCTTAGATAACTTAATCCCATGGTTAAGTGAGAGCAACCTGAAAATTTTACATGCTGCCTGAGTACTGTTCAGATTTTGCTCTCAGCAATTTAAAGAATACTGCAAGCTTTCTACTGTTTATTATTTTTCCACATCACTCAGTAGTACAAGTATATACTAAAGATCAAAAACATAGGACTTGAAGTCTGAAAAACCCATTTTTCCCTTTAGAAAATAAATACTCACGGATGGGAATGATTAAATAATGAGCGGCACAAGTGATGTCAAAACCAAAGTCTCTTTGATGCTGCACATTCAGAACACACTATCATCTTCCTTGAATCCTCCTCTTTTGTCACATCTCCTTATTTAATTTCGCTCTGGTAGGATGTAGCGTGTTTGAACAACTCAAGTGGGGAGGCTCATCCCAACTTCCAAGAAGTCAATGCCATTAACTGAACACATGTTTCGCAGTGGAGGAGACTGGCTGATGTAGCGGCTCAGTCATTATTCAGCAGACAGACATCCAGCTGAAAGCTGTTAACCCAGAGAAATCCAACAACCCCTCTCAGGCTTTGCCCCTCCAAGTTTATGATGCCTGTAAAGAAATATGTTTAGCCTGGCACGGCAGTTGCCCTCCACGTGAAGGCTTTCCTTTACAAAAAAAAGCATCCCCTTCAAAGTAACAGGGTATTTTAAATATTTCTCTTAACTTGGAAAAAAGGCAACATGTATTTAGGGAAATGGTTCTCAAAAGTAGGAGAAAACAGAAGGAAAAAATAGGTTAGGGCATGATCAAATATTATACTGTTTTTTACCACCTAAAGGCGCTTCAAGCAGTAGGAAGGGGGAGAAGGAACAAAAACATTTTGACCTGTCACAAGCTTTTGAAGTTCTGGTTAAAAGTAACAGTCTGTGATAAGCAGGAGGTCAGGAGAATACCTGATGCAGTAGCATTTCACAGTTTTAATTTCAATGACAGTTTTAATATAAGCCACACTATTTTAGAGTACATTTGGTCATCTAATGATAATCTCAACAATCAAGCTTGTTAGGCAAATGAAAGATTCAACTTAATGATATGCTGACGTTGCCAACATCAGTGAGAGTTTAGCACCTAACTGAACTGGTCCTAAGATTATGGTGGACTGCACCATTTTACATGGCAAACTTTCCAGAAGAAAATTTTGCACTAAACCCTCCCAACTCAATGTATTCCATGCAACAAATTAATCTTCTATACTGCAAAAATATTAATAGATTTTTCCATTGGATTTCTTTTTTTTTTTCAGAAAGTTTCATGCAAATGGTACTTAGGAAGCTGAATGATCATTTATGTCATTTGGCAATGCAAACTACAGTTTTGAAAATGTAAATTAATATATTGTTTTTTCAAAAGTCTTCAAATCTATTTCTTTCAGAACAAAGAAAGTCAGAGAGAAAAAGTTATTTGAAGAGTAGGAACAAACGGCCTTCACAGTGAGTGAGGCTTGTAGGCTACCTATTTCAGAGCCCTGGTTCCGATATCTGGTTGTAGTGAATGTTTAGAGGAAAGTACAAGAAATGACCGTGACTGGTAAGCATTGTCATGCCTGCCTGTCCTCTAAATTTGTCTAATCCGTAGGTTCAAAGTTCCTCAGCCAAAAGTTGTGTTCAGGGCAATAGCCAGCAGCTGTTGATGGACTATGTGTCCATGACTTGTCTGTCCCCTTTCTGAATCCATCGTGAGGAGGGATTCAGGCAGCAAAAGTGAGAAGCAACGACTACATGTGTTGGGGCAGCCCACCAGCAAATGCTCAGCATCACAACTTCACCCGGTTCAGTACAGCCCTCCAGTCTCTCACCAGCCAAGCACTGGACTTGGAAAATCGAGCGTTTCTCCACTGATAGCTGAAGTGACAACACAGGCTCCCCTTTCCTCTGTTAATCTCAATCCAGTTGTCATTTGCATCTAGGAGTCAGCAGTACAAGCATCAGAAAGGACTTGCAAAATCACCGCTGAAGCCACTTTGCAGCTTGCAATGGTTGTCTGCTGCCACTGATGCCAGTGGAAATGCCTTGTGATGTGCAGCGGAGCAGCCCTGTGGTGGGCAACAGCTCAGCTCTGCTTAGTGAGGAGAAGTGGTCCATGCCCATCCTGTTCTTGGCCTCAGCATTCATCATCCTCATTCCATAATGCAGATGTTCATCCTTATGGACTGACACTGCATTCCTTCCCATTGCACAAAGGGCTGACTGCAACAGCATGAACTGCTGTTATTTCAGCCCCCTGTCGCTGCAGACAATCATCCTCAACAGCCCATGCAGAAGTTCATCAAGCTTCATCTTCAAAAAATATCAACTGCCTCATTCCACTATTCTTCTGAAGGCTGTTCCACAACCTTCTGCTGGCTGCTCGCTATTCCAGATGGTTAGAAACCTTCTTCTAATTATCAGCCTGAATTTATTCATGGGATCCATTTGCTCTTCTGCCAGTACTGTCTCTGCAGCAACAAATTTTAGTCACTGCTGAGCTGGGTTTGGATCAGCAAGTTGTAACCTCAAGATAAAAAGATCACTGTATTGCATTTATTTATGAACGTATTCCCCCTATAGTTATTTTAATAGAAAATATGCAGAGAAGTGCTGAGAGATATAAATGAATGTCATTGGCAGTTAAAATGATAGCTTGCAAAGTTACATGACAATTAACAGGCTTCCTAAATTATAGCTCATGCTTTAAATGATTGATATCTAATTATCTATATATGTATATCTCTATAAGCTAATTATCTGTGGCTTGTTAAATACGTAAGCGTTCTACAAAAGCTTCAGCCATTAATAATAGAGTAATTAAAAATTTATCAATAATGTGCTTTGAGTTAATTACATAGAACATATATTTATCACATATATTAACCCGCTGGTTTGGCTTGTTAGAAGAAGCCTTTGCCTTCTGCTGGTGCCTTCTGCAGTACCTGAGCCTGTGCTGAACGTAACCCTTTGTCCCTGCTGGGAGCCGCAGGCGCCGGCTCCCGCTCCGCACCCAAAACCTGCAGCGCTCAGCCCAGGTAAGGACTTTGTCAGACAAAGATGCCAACGGACCTCCGGGCAGGGAATAATAATAACGTTAAAACAAATAAATAAATAAATGAAATAAATCGGTACTAAAGAGATTGAGCAGCATGTACCTTTGATGCTCCCGCAGCTGCTTGGGTACTTGAGGCACACGAAGTGGCGAGGGCATTGCCCAGGACACGGCTGGGGTGCCTGCCAGGCTGAGTGGGGTACGAAGGTCACTCCTCGGGGACTGCTGCCCAGTTCCTCTCTTTGCTGATAAAAGAACAGAGGTGTCCTGCCCTTCCAACCCAGGTTACACTTGGGCTCTGCAGAGGCACGGCACGAGGGTCCTAGCTCTCACCGCAAGCCAGGGGCTGCCTGACGTACTGCAAGGGCACAGCCAGCCCCTCACAATCCTTAACGGGGTTTGCTTTCCCTTATTATTATTTCTTATTTCCTCATATATCATTTCCTTAAAACTGATTTCCACACAGCTCTTGCCTCTTTGCTAGAGCTGTGTCTTTGTCCGAAGCTGTCTCCGAAAGGCTTGCCTGAAGATGCTGCTAATAACCGTACGTGGGCACAGCCTCACAAACGCTGCTCCGTCAAACACCGTCCCCGTTTCCCCACACACGGGCAGAAGGCGACAGGACAGGCTCACTTAAACTGGGATCCATTATAGAGCTGTGGCTGGAACCATTCCTGTGACAGAGAAATAAACTCCGCTGTCGGTAACCTTTGCATTTTTGCTTTGCGGGTTATAAAAGATTTTTGCTTTCCACAAAATGCTTAACAAAAACAAACAAACAAACAAAAATAAAAACCCAAAACAAACAAACAAACAAAAAACACCCAAAACCCCCAAACAGAACAGAAAAGGCAAACAATTTTGCCAGTTTCCCTGGGATCCTCTCCAATGCCTGCTGGAGACAGCAAGAGTGATTTTGCTCTGCTTTGATTAAATCAAAGCCTCCGAAAACAATGGGGATGGTATTGAATAAAAAGAATATATATAAATAGTATTTCACTTAACTCCAAACTGCATTAGCAGTGGGTCAGTATTTTCCTTCTTTCAAACATTCACACTTGAAATGGGGTAACATTCCTAAAGGTAGCTATCTATACTTTTGTCACAGAAAAGTAGTAAAATAAATAATACCAAGATAAATAATAGCAGCTCACTGAAGTTATTGGTTCGGTGGTTTTTTGAATAATTGTATGTATTTGTTTTACTTATTATTACTTAATATTTATACTTATTATAAATTTTACTTATTATTTTGTATGTTTTTTGCAAGATTTATATCATTTATACCATATATATATCATATATATATGAATATATCATGAATATATGAATATATCATTTCATTCCAACTTTAAGTCCCACATTTCATTAAGTTTTGCACAGCCTCTGATAAAGAGACCCCACACCACCTCTCTATGTTTTAAATTTGCTCTTGCTGGAGATAGCCAGGAGAAAGCAGAGACTGCTGCAAGCCCATGAGAAGCAAGGCTAATCCAGAGTTTTGGCGTTTCCACTGGGATAAAAAAGAAGTGGCCTCAGTGGTATAGAATGTAGGAAAATAGATGAAATTGCTTTTTTTTTTCCTCTCTCCCCATATCAATAAAAAGCTTCTCTGTGTGGTTTATTTTGCTTTAAAAAAAATTAAAAAATAAAAATCTGCTCCCAGTGACAGCCTGGATTGTAAATGCAGTATTTCAATGGGAAGATTAGTTAGCTTCCATGGGAATTAGCAGAGAGTCCCATCATTCACAGCTGACCCGGACAATAAAATCTGTTTTCTGTCATTAATCTGGCACCAACTGGCTGGCTGGTCACCTGCAGCGAGCTGTGAGAGATGGGAAGTGGGGAACGGTCATGTTTATCCACCAGACAGTACTGTGGAAAACAAACAAAAAATCATCTTGGGAAAGCTGTGGGCCACAGAGAAGTCCTTCTCACTCAGCGCAGGGTGCGAGTTTCTTAGCGTGATTCCTCAGAGCTCTTTGCCCACGGATCAGGCAAGGAATCTGTTCCCTTCTTACAGGAGGAAGGAACGAAAAACAAATAGGCAGAAGGTTGACAAAAGTACAAAGCATAAGCACAGAGAGGTCTCTGAGGAGCTACCTACTCAATAATATTTACTTAGCAGTAACAGATGTCCGAATGTCAGCTTTTTGTGCTCTAAGACAGACTCTACTTTAATGTCACTACAGCAAGCCCTCCGCGTGGCTGCAGACCACACTTCTGGATGCAGAGCCATACCTCTGCGGGAACACGTTTTAATCCAGGTAGGCTCCTTGAGAAAATGCCTGCTTGTTGGGGAAAAGGTTTCAAAACCCACCTGAAGTTAGGTATTTTTTGCTCCAGCACAAGCAGTTTTGTCCATTTGAAATTTCCACCTTTGAGTGCTGTAAGCAAGCTGGGACACCGCTGTCTCTGAAAACGCGTTTTCTTGCCAGCACAGGAGTCATAAAATACCTTGGGCAAACCTCAGAAGGCAGAATTTGGGTGAGGTTGTTAAAGCTGGCTAAGAGCAATTAAAACTGGCACTGGGTTTTGGGGATGGCAAACCTGTGCCAGACTCCACCAGGGCCTGGCCGGCTCAGCTCCACTTGACCCCACCAGTTTTCTGGTAGAAAAGTAGAAACACGTGCCAGTCGCTCCATTTATCAATTTCTGATATTGGAAATGGAAAAAAAGCTGCCAGACCAGAAGAAATAAAACCCTCCATACCTGTGGAGCTTGGTGGATTCTTCAGCCACCTCCATGATAAGCTGCAGGTGCTTAAACTCAGCTGAAGCCGTGCCAGGAGCCCTCCAAACCTGTATCAAAAGCAAACGACTGGTCACGCCTCTAGAAAAAAAAAACCAGTGTGTAACAGGGAGCACAATTTTACGTGAACATTTCAGGGCATTCTGCGGGACCCTGTGCTCCTCAGCAGCATCACCGTGGGCTGAAAGAGGCGGAGGCGCGCTCCGAGCTCAGCATAGCCCAGGTAACGTGTGTTGCCCCCGCGGTACAAGACACCCCTCAGCTCTGGGCAGTTGTGCTTAGCAGGAGCTAAAATCCATGGGGAAACCATCCCTCTGTGTGAGACACCCTCCAGAGTAATTTCTGCCAAAGGTGCTGCTCGCTGTGAGCGATGGTGTCGGCCAGCTGAGCCCTGAACCTCAGTGGTGCTGTGCACCCAGGACCCTCACCTCGCACAGCCACGACCCTCCCGCCGCTGGCTAACGGGAGCCGTCCTGCTTCCCCGGCAGGCATCACCGCCGGGATAAGTCTGTTCCAGGGTCCTCACAGGAGCAACAGCTCCCACCCAAGGTTCTCCTGGTGCCCCCAGGGCTGGCTTCTCCCCCGGAAAGCCCATGCCTTAACCACGGGGTTTCCACTTGCCGCTCAAGCCCTTTGCCTGAAAAAGAAAGACCTAAAGTGGTTTCCTGCTAGCTTAGTTTAATAGGAGGTGGGTATCGAACCGCAGCATTTATGACTCAATTTTGTTCACAGTTTTGTTTTCCTGTCCAGCTCTGGAAAAGAGTTCCTTATTAGCACGCACTGGATAGGTTAATTTTTCAGTTCCGCGTGATTAATCGCAGCACTCTGAAGCGAACATTCCACACCACAGCAACTCACTCAATGTGTGTGGTGGTGGCTGTTCAGTCCATTTCTTTCTAAAATATACATATGCACAGGAACATTAGCCCAAATGTGTTTGGTGGTTTTTTTTTTGTAAAAAACCCACAAATCTGTTTAGAAGTTAGAGTGCTCCATTCTAAGCAAGTCAAAGCTGAAAACAGGATACAGTGACTATATCACCAAGGTACCAATTAGCATCATTTTTTTCCTCTAGGAAATAACTTTTACTGAAACAAAATCTATTAGTAAGAAAATAGCCTTGCACTGAGGTCTCTTTGGAACTCACTACATTACAGTAAAGGAAAATTAAGAATTTTAAGCTGAAGAAAAATATCATCTCAGTTTAGAAAAAAAAAAAAAAAGGAAAGAAAAGAACAGCACAGAGTGTGGAGTTAAAGTGAGCCCTATTCACTGGCTTGGCACAAGGATATATCAAAGTAGGAAAAGCTCTGGGTTTTGAGAACTGCAATTAAGTGCTAAGAATCAAAACAATGCTTGGCTTCATAGAAACAGTCTATCACAATAATAATGCCAACTCTTATGCAGTGTTTTTTATCTTTAGATCTCAAGGCTGTTTACACTAAATGCATGTGAGTGTTGTTCAGTAGTGGCAAAATGCAGAACACTTGCTTATAAAACGCTTCAAAAAACTGCTCCTTACCCTCTGAAATGCACTTAGATAAAAATATGACCCATAAGGCCTAATTTGGCTCCTGATCGCACATGGCACATGGAAGAATTGCCCAAATTAATCCCACTGAGAACCCAAATGAATGTAAACAACTAAATGGCCCAATCCCATTTACATATAATATTAAAAGGATAGAGAATTTAAAAACTGGTCCTAGTCCACTGAAATGAATAAAAAAAATTCCTTTTTCTTCCCACCCTAGGTGAGAAGGTGAAATACCTACCAAAACTATTGGTGTGGGAATACACAATCTCCCTAGAAAGAAAAACTTCTGTTATTGCACATGTTCAGAAATTAGGAAGACAGATGTGGAAGTAAGGCAAGCAAGCAATCAGATCGCTGGAATTAATAAGGCTTTCACACACACACACACAAAAAAAAAAACAAAACAAAAACAAAACAAAAAACAAAACAAAAAGAAAAACAAACAAAAAAAACCCAAAAGCCACAAAAAAAACCCAAACCTTTCAACTGTGAGACCTGCAGCCAGTGCCAAGAGCTACCGAAATAAATGTGTGAAGACACAGGCAAGATGGGAAAGCCAGTGAGCACATCTGTGCCTGTACAGAGGCAAAGCTGTAAGTGCACTAACCAGAAGAAAACACTTTCAAGAGGCAGCCCAGCAACCTCAATAGTGAGAACCAACAGTTCCACTTCTGACCTCACCTACCTTTGAAGACCAGTCTATAGTAAGAAGCAGTTTCAGGTCACACATTAAGTTTCTGCAAGTTTGCTAAACACGTGTTGTATCGTGCAAAGCAAAGGGAGGACTGCAGCTAACCCGAACTTCTACCTCCTTCGGCTGCCGCCCCTCAGACAAGGGCATGTGCACGGTGACTAGTGGCTTGGTCTTCCACATCTCCAGCTATGGCAGCGTGCTGTGGCCACTAACACATCCCAGAAGATCCAAGTAGACTTGCATAATTTAGCTAAGACTAGATTTAGCTAACACTACAGCTGGGGAGTTCCCATCTCAGGGATCAGCTCTCTGGGGACAGAAAGACTTTATAATGCCTAATAACAGGGCACCCAAGCAGAAGGACAGATGTTGGTCTCTTTCAGACTGCTCCTTAATTTTCTGATGGCATATTTGTGGGCACGTGGTAAATACTTCCTAGATTTTATTTGACATAACTTACCAGAAATGAATAAAAAAAAATATATTATCTTCTAATTAAAACAGCCTGATGCCCACTGGAATCTCACATCTATCCTCTAACTGGTCAAGCCAAAGGTGTCCTCTATTACTGATTTCCTGAGCCATTTGCTCCACGTTTTGATGTCAAGTGGAAGGTAGGTCCAGCCAACATTTGCAGAAATGTTTGGCATTTAGGTTAAAGCCCTTCCGTAATTACAAAGAAGCTGCTGAGGTTCAAAAGTCTGGCCCATAAGCAAAACAAGTTATTGGAATTTAATTCTAGTGGAAAGCCTTTAGTCAGGAAGACTGGTCACCTTTATGAAGAGAACTGGTAAAATAAACCTACAAAATAAATGGACTTAATGTGAAGTACCTTTCACACGTGATTAACTATCCAAGCAAATCCATCATTGACATAATACGAGAAGGGTGAACCTATAAG
>JAVJGJ010000037.1:99786870-99797457 GCA_035590215.1 Microhierax caerulescens
TCCATCATTGACTTAATAGGAGAAGGGTGAACCTATAAGCTAGAAAACTCATGAAAAAGGCATGGTTCGTAATAAACAAATCCTCCTGCTTTGGGAACAATCTCACTGATTATTTTTTTCTTTCTTTCATTTTACAAATAAAACTTGGGGTTGCAACCTAGCAAATTCCTTAATCACGCAAGTAATCACACTATCCATTATGTACAGCACAGCGCATATTTGATCAATAGCACTGTTTTTGTTAATGCTATATCAACTAAACAAGTAAAAAAAAAAAAAAAAAAAAAAGTCCTTCACATTTTGTGGGTATTTTCAGTTGCTGAGTCAGAAAACAAGATAAGGTCCAACATCTGCATTTATTTTTGTTCAGTAAAGCTTGCATCTCCCTTCAGGGCTGAGAGCAAGCAAACTGCTGCTAACCACGATAATTACACAGTACTCAGCATGGTGAGTAGAATAACATTGTAATTGTCCAGGGGTTTGAACAATTTGGACTGATTTTGTATAGTGTATAATTTACAGTAAAGATTCAGAATGTGTTTTCTTTGCTCCAAGAACACTTTCATCCTTTAGCTCTGGATCATTATGCATGGAGACAAGCATCTACAATCAAATTCAATGCAGATGAAGAACATCTGCAAAAATAGAATAATTTATTTTATTGACATTTACATTTACGTAATTTTATCTGGGTCTGATTCTGCTTGTGATGGTCAAGGTAATTTAAAAATAACCAAGACCCCACGGAGTCATTCAGGCAAAATAAAAATATGCAAACTCTTGAAATGTTACCACAATCATAACAAATTAGTGACAGTGACCGAACCGGGGTGAAAGGAATCAAGAAAATATTAATGAGCTCCGTGCTTACATACGGTTTATTTCCCTTCACGAGGTCAGGGCGAGACTTGGTCATATGCAGTTGCATATTAGGACCCTCATTCTGCAAAAAAATGCTTATTTTTACACGCTGAAGAGTCACTGTGAAGCAACTGGGACTAATAACAATTGAAAGCAGTTATGGATCAGGGCCCATATAATTCCTGAGCATCAGCTGTGGCGGTGCGTAGCGATGGGAACAAGTACAGAGCAACCTCTGCTGCCGCTGCACGTAGAGCAGCAGCCAGAGCCAGACCTGGGGGGGGTTTACTTCCCTCAGAAGGAAATGAGCAGGTCTGAATGTGAATATATACCGTGAACGTGCATCCTTTATGAGTATCATCCTTTATGGGACACAGGCAAACAGCTTTACAAAACTGATCAGAAGTCTCCACAGCGCGCTCTCCGTTTTCTGTGGCTCTTAAAGACCCATTTCTGGTGACATTGTTTTAGTTGGGGGAGGAAAGGAAGAAACAGAGCCGGGGGAGGAGGGAGAAGGAAGGGGGATGCCTACAAATCGGTTTTCATTTACCCAAATCCAAATTTCCAGCAAACTACAACCCATACATTTCCAATATTAATGATTATTAATAAAAATGAATCAATTAATTAAAACTAGTACAGATTTTTTTAAAAAATAAAAAATATCACTTAAGGTTTTTTTCTTTTTTACTCCAAATTAAAAGTTTCCTCATTCAAAAACTATCTTAAACAGTTGTGTTCCCAACTTGAAACGTGGGACTATCCCTCTCAGAGATTCCACTCCATTCATACATTGGAGGAAAAAAGAGACACTAAAACCAGTAGGATTTCTTTTTGCTGTTGTTAATGTTTCATGGCTGCCATCTATAAAATGGGAATCAGAAATACCTACCCCACAGGACTCTAACGGGAATCATATAACCAGTATTTACGACACACTGTGAAGAAAGGATTAAAGTAAACATAAATATCCCCAACATGGTTGCAGAGTTATAGTCTCTAGTAGAGAAATAGGACTGTTTCTAAATTATGGGATTCTTGCCAAAAGGACCTTTCTAAGTCTATTGAACTCATTGCTATTAAAGAATATAAAGGGGTCACATCTCTGACCCCTGGCCATGGTCAGTTGCCAGCTTTTATAATACCACCTCATTAAAGCAGTAGGTTAAATTAGTTCCAATATCTGCATTCTTGAAAATTAGGTAGTAGAAATATGGTTCAAAAATTTCTACATCAGATACCTTCCAAAGTTTCCATGTTTAAGGCAATGTCTTAATTGTGCTATGTAAAACTAGGCAATTATTTTCACTTTTTAAAATTATGATTAATTCTAACAGCTAGAGTAATTGTAAAAGAATTTGCCGTTGCATAAGGGATTTTATATAACTGACCTTCAGCTGCATCACACAAAGTGCTTCAATAGTACATCTCCCAGCACAGTTTTTGAGAAGCCTCCTATCAAAATGAACTTCATAGCAGTTACTGGACATAACGTGTCAAAGGCATGTGACTGGCATTTCGTGCTTGGATGGCTTTATGCCATACAATGAAAAGGGAGAAAAATAATGGGGTTTGTATATAAAGCAGTATCCTTCTTCTCAACGTCAACAAACACTAATCAGATCGGGAAAGCAAGCCTGAAAGCTGTTGACGCTGGGCGACCTTAACATTCAGAAACAGATTTTCCAGTTAATTCAATATTCATCCTTCTGATGCATTTAACACTGTAATGTTGCAAATCAAAACTTCAGACAAATCTCCATTTCCAACAGTTGGTCTAATATACTTAAAAGCAGATGCTGCCAAGTTAAAGAACAGATGATAAAAAGTAAGACAGAAGAAATTAAGGGCTATTGCCTACACGAGGTTTTCTCCACATCACTTAGCACTGGGGAAACTATTCCCTTATTTCACTACTTTCATCACTGCCCACAGCTCTAAAAGGAGGTGATGAAGGACTATAAACAGAAGACAACCATTTGGGTTGCTTTCCAAACTACCTTCCGCCGCTGCAGCATTGATTTCAGCATTACCTCCTGGAGAGAAAACCCAAAGCACAGATGCAAAGCTAAATGGTCCCAAACTGGCTGCTGCACTCGACAAGGCTGTTTATCCGACACACATTAGGCATAACACTTCCCAAATTACATCAAACCATAGCGTTTCCTCAGCAGGAGGTTGAAAACTCCTCCCTCGATCGAATGGAAGGTGGCGATCTGGTCTAGGCACAAAACATCTCAGAGACCCACTTCCAGTGGGGACGGGAGCATTGCACCTTAGCTTCTCGCAAGCACTAATGTTAAGAACATCACCATAGGTCACATTCTAATCTGCTGCTGTTAAACTAGCAGATTTACCTGTTTCTAGGTACATCTAATATATTTATATATTCAAACATGATCTTGGTACAATCAGTCTCTGCTTTGTAGCCCACAGGACTTCACATTGCCTTGCTGCCTTCACAATTACTCGGAAGAACAAAGGCAGGAATGAAAATGGGACACCAGAGTAACCTCATCTTTCTGAGAAGTTCGCCAAAACCTTCATACTGACTTTGGTAGCAGGGCTCAGCTCCACGGAGCAGCAATGCTGGCCAGGAGGTAGCTCCCGGCTCCGGGTATATTTTGCACAGGACTCTGCATGGGTCCAGCTGGAGGAAGCAGGCTCTGCTCTCAACCAGCAAAGCCCATCACCTCAAGGAAGAACGTGCCCATAAACCAGCTACAAACTGGCCTCCTCCACCCATCCTTTCTTCAACAAAAGGAGTAATTGTACTTTACTGAATGTGCTTTAGCCGGGTGCCCCTGGGATGCAATGTCCTGGGGGATGCAATGTGTGGCTCTCAGAGTGAGGGAGCATACCACAAGTGAGGAGGACAGAAAGTGGGGGGAAACACCTCCCTCCCACTGAACAGAAGTATTTAATCAAGGTGTTTCTGGGCACAACAGGAAACCAAATTTTAAGTAGCCCAAGGCATACCATAATACAAATAAATAACTAATATGAAATATAGGCTTTAATAAATATTTGCCTTGATGGCAACAGCGGTGATTGAATAGGATTTAGTGAATTTGTATTTCAGATACCTGAAATCCTATATTAAAACTTGAAATATTTTTTTTTTAGATTCGGATTTGAAACCTCTAACAGCTCTCAAATCCATTCCAGTGAAGTGAAAAAGAATCAGAAAACCTGGAAGGTAAATTTCCCAGAGCTCTTCAGGTTCTGTCCATCTCCCACAGGTTTTCTGGCAGGAAGATACTGGTTCTATTTTTGCCCAGCATTTCCATGCTCTTCAGCAACACTGAAGTTCCTTTTGCTTGAGAAAATTCTAATCACAAACTGAAGACAGTTCATGGGGTTAAAAAAAAACAACAAAAATCTCCCCCAAAAAAAACCCAAAAAACCCACACCCACAGAGTTCCTGCATCAAAACATAGTGAAGGTCAGGAGGATTAGGATGCGGGCCAGGGAAACTGACTGCAAAACAGGATTGTATTTATGACAGCTTTGAAGAAACCACCATTTCAAATTCTGATAGAAGACCTCCATATCTAGGTTGTACATCTGTTGTTGTATATCTGTTGTCTGAAAAATTATGCCAGGTAAAATTAAAATTATTTTCTTAATTATCTCAACCCTTTCTAACCCACAATTTATTATTTTTTTTTTTTTTTGTACTGAGGCTCAACCTGTGGGGTTCAGTGTGTGTTTATTTTCTGAGGAAAGGGGAGGAGAAAGAATAGGTTTTTTTAATGTGTGTTGAAAATGATGGATCTGTGAGGGTGGGGGGGTTTCAAGAGTTTTAGGATACATGTAACAAAGTAACTGCAAAAGGACAAAAGGAAATTGCTTCCACGGAGATCTTTTGACAGTTTTTTCCCAGGATATGATTTTTCTGGTAGACTTAAATAACCCTTCAGTGTGGACATTTGGTTACGGGAAGTTTAACACTCAGCTAAGTCACTGCGGCGTTGAAAGGCTGCGCTGGGTCAGATACTCAGCTGCTGCAGGTCCGCACGGACCCACCAAAAACGCTTCTTCCAACAGAACTTCCCTGTTTTACAGCAGCTAAAGGCCTGGGTACAAACCCTGCAGGAACAAAGCATCCACCTAAAATAACTCTCCTCTTCATTCCTACCAAAGCCTCCACTGACAGGTGCTTTGCATACATGCTAGGAAGTCAATACCTCCTCGCCCTCCTTCGTGAAACCCCATTATTTTCGGCACAGTTTACTTTTCGTGAACTAGCTTGAGGCAATCAGCTTTGAAAGCAATTTGGTAAACAGCTTAATCACCTCCCTGCTGCAGTTATCTTTCTCCTGTTTGATATGACAGCGGTAGCAGGAGCACCGTGCCAGTCCCACCTGTCCACTTCCCCAGGCACAAACCTTCTGAGAGTCAGATATGTCTTTCAGCAGGGAAACTGAAAGTAACAGTGACATTAGCTTCCGTAATGGTAGGAAAAAATAATAAAAAAAAAACCACAAAAAACGAAGTGTGAAGCAGGCAGAAACTATTTTGAACTATTTTTTTCAAGAAGCTACAAACAGGCTGTTCAACAAGTGACAGGCTGAAGTCACAGAAGTGCTACACATTGATCGCTGGCAGAGAAAAGCCTCACTTGCTGTGTTAAAACCCATTTCTTCTTACATCTCTCCAGAAACCACAAATGAGCTATTAGAAATAGCTCAGCTCTCCATGGCAAGAACAAAGGGTACCACGGGCTGCTCCTCAGCATCTCATTTTCTCCTCTCAGAAGCATTTGATGTAGATCTGAAAGCTCCGAGCTCCGTTTGGGATGGCCTTCCTTTCAAGAATCTGTCGTCTGTTGTATTATTCACTGGTGTGTTTTGTAATGCCAGGCTAGAATGCGATGAGGGTATTTCACATTCATATGAAAGCACCAGTAGCTACAATTTGCCTTTTAAGCTTTTGTTCTATTTCTGAAAAGTTGTGTTTTGAAGTGATTACTCAAATATGAATCAAAGGGAAGAGTATGCTGGGCACTGGAGCTAACGAACGTGAATCCACAGCGCAGTACAGCAAAACGAGGGTTCTGGTGTACACACATCTCTTGTTGTTAGCTGCACTTCTGCCTCCAGATTCAAGCGCCTAGTGTGCCTTAGAGCCATGATTCTTAAAGTGTTAAGAGTTTAAGTAAAGTTGAAATAAATATTAAAATAAAAATAAAACTCCGTTACCTTTCAAGCAGGCACAACTGGTTGCAGGCAGCGCTGAGCAGGAGAGGTTCCATGGCCAAGGCGCCACAGAACGCTCTTAAGGACAAGCAGCAGATTGTACCAGACAAGTCAATTCTTCTGGCAGAAGCAGCGCATCTAAAAAGAGAGTAACAAGGACCCTCATCCACAGGCTGCCAAGAGCAATGGGCCCTTAACTAGCCTATGGATTATGCTTTATGGATCCATGTGGATTACAAATATAAGGCTTGCTTCAACTGGTAAATAAACTTGGAATTGGAAATTTGGAATTCCAAAAAACTTGGAAAAAAATAAACTTTTGTTTGTGCAAAATTTTGATATATTGACTTCCTTTTTCAACAGTGTTTTGGGGAAAAAGAAATAATATTAATTTTACATATTCATTATCACTGTCAAACATTAAGGTTAAAGCCTCTCAGGGCAACATTTTTCCATGCAGAATATACATTCCAATAACTTCTTAGAAGTATTGTTATTATCTTTGCACTACAGCTGTTCTCCTTCCTTAAGGTAATGTGTGTATGGACCTGACTGTAACTGGGAGACCCACATGCAGCAGGTTGTGGGTAATCCAACATTTCAGCATTTTCAGAATTTGCTGGAGACACCGTGCAACTCAACGCCTTCTTCAGTAGGACTGATGGAGTTGAAACTAGGCAGATATTACGAGCCAAAATGCTCTACAGCCCAAGTGCCTCAATCTGTTTGGATCTTAAATTTCACTAGGTGAGAAGCAAAGAGGCTGGAGTATGTGTACAGCATGGACACAATGTCTGCATTGCCAGGAAGGAACTTCATCTGGGAGGCCCTTGTCACAAAGCGTATGAGACGCTTTTCACATCAGACACTCTAAGGAAAATAGGTGGGGACACAGCAGGGAACATGCTCTTAACTAACAGTGGAAAGAGAAAAAGAAGAGACAGTGTTACACCTAATGGTTAAAATATTTGATTTGTCTCTAACGGTAGCTCTGCCTTTTCATTTCATTTTAATTTATATTGATTTTGTATGTACGATTGTTCTTAGAAGCATCCAAGGGCATTAAGTAATTAAAGTTAAAACTTCAACTTAAAAAACTTTAAACAATTGAAAATTGCAATTCATACTTTTAGTGCTTTGATCATTTTAAATAATCTTTACACCCATTCTCCCAGAACTCCAGTTTTCTACTAGAAAAACATCTGTCAATCTATAGTTAGAGAGTAACGTGGGAGATCCTATGGCAATTCACTAGGACTGTTTCCAGCATTAAATCATTTTCTTTAACTTGTCTTCTGTTCTTCTACCATCGAAAATACCCAGCTTAGCAGGATCCATCTGTGTTCAGCGCTTTGGTATTTCTAATACCACTCAGGTAAATACCAAAGTTACAGAGTGGCAGACAGGGCATCTCCCACGGGTTCAGTCCCCTGGTACTTAATCATGCAGATGCCAGTGGTATTCTCAGTAGGCATCCGAGATGTGCACAAATACCACTGACATTACTAACGCACTCTACATTTACCCATACAGCTGAGAATAGAATTAGACAAAATATTATTTTCTGAGATTGTTCAACTTTAATTTACCAAAGCAGACATTTTCACTTTCTCTAATCGACTTGTCTCACTGATGTTTCTCAAGCAAGTAATTTATGCCATTATTCACATGCTTAAGACTTCCAGCAACTCAGTAAATACCTATTCCTTCAGTGATAAATTGTGTTAAGAAAAAACAGCACGGTAATATCAAAAATAATTCCCAATACCGTGATGTTTCATTAGAAAGAAATTGTTTCTTTTTTCCTTAAAAAATAAATCAAGAGAAAATGAAGACTGTAAACATCCTAAGGAATGCAAAATGTAGAACTGCCACAGCCTAGCATACTTTGGTTAAAAAGTTATGATGGAAATGCAGACTGGAAGGGACATATTCACAGATGAACAGTGACTGCTCCCTGAAGACATCAGACAGGTAGAAGGCAAAGGTAGAAGGGCACATATACAGCGTGCTATGTGTGGTGAAGAGGGAAACAGAAGTAAATTCTATGGCAAATAAAGCAAATCCTCTTTGTCCAACACCTAAAGCATCACACCATGTGAAATAGCGGCCATGAAGTCCAGAAAATAAGTTCCATATATAGGATAGAAAAAAAGATCTGCCAACCTGTACAGAAATTCATATCACAGAGCTGGCCACATAGACTTCTAAGAAGAAAACTTAATCCACTAAGCAGAGCTGCACCACCAGCACTTAGGAGAAAAAGGGTAGCTCCACACCGTTGTTTTCCCAGGCCGGTCCTCAGCACTGTAAAACATTGTACCGAGGAAGAAACAACCTTTGCCGGGGGGTTCCACTGCCCTCCACCAGGGCGTAAGTAACTCGGGCTGCGTGGGCATGTTGCAGGGAGAACACTCTTACTTGCTTGTGGACACAGAGTTAAGTGGAGTCTGCAGATGGGCTTCAGCAAATTTTGTTGATAGCAGCTGAGCTGAAAGAGTTTTGCTGTGGCACAGCCATGTCTTCGCTAAGATGAATACCAAAAACCTAAAGGCCAGGACCACATCAAACTCAGATAGCAAGTGTACTCTTGGATGCTTCTGCCCCTTGGGTATCCAAAGACCCCGAAGTCCCCTGAAGGCTTCCGAGTAGTGGACAAGAGGTGCTGCACCTGTGGGATAGAACAAACTGGAGAGAAACTTCTGCACAGCCTTTCCCAGACCTGCAAGGTTTCCAAATGCCAGCAGTGAAAACATCATCAAAATTAACACAGCAGAATAAATTTTCTGGAGAGCAGGAAATATTAAAATATGCTGCGCTAGAAGTTGTAAACACAAGTAAATGATACAAGTGATAAGCACGAGGAAAATAAAGCCAGTATTTCTCAACTTTCATTTGAAGGACCACCTAAGCTCTTGAAAGGAAACCACAGACCGTCTCAAGCGGTATTGTCATGTTGGTTCTTGTTTCTAAGCAAAATTAGGCCCTGCTTTGAATGTTCAATTACTACTTTCTCTATTCTTAACTTGTGGTTATATATGAGCCTATAAATTTCCTGGGACATTTTTTTTCTTGACATCACAGTCAAGTTATAATGCCTTGCGGACCACAGCACACAAAGAATGCTGCCTTCGACAGGGAGAGGCCGTAAACTTTATGACAAACTTCATGGGCGATTGCTATGGATGACAACATCAGCATATTTTTCTTAATAACCGCCTTTAAAAACATCTACATAGATGGAATAAGTTTGGTGTTTATGTAAGCACTAACAGCATTATTTTTACTTTCCACACAAAAGGAATGTCAGAAAATCATATATACAAGATGTAGCATATGGGTTATACTTTCACTATTTTCTACTGAACTGTAAGGCTGTGTGTGTGCATCTTTTTCCTTCTCAGCCCTTAGGACTCTGAGGTTGCCACTGCTCCTGTCATTTGAAATACAAATGCTATTTCAGATCTAGGATCTCAGTCCTCTGTTGGAGAAAGCATTTTGGAAGTTTCCAACCCACTCACCTGGCAGGGACATTCTTAATCAAATGAGGCTGATGGATAACAAGCGTGTGGGGAATTGGAAGTTCTTTCATTGCCCAGAGAACTTGACATTTCCCACCTCCGCTTCCCATATTGCAGTTCTCCACGCTGGTGTTGCACCACATCCGAGGAAGGGAAGCGGGGCTATTTTTGCATAGAAATCTGCATCCTTCTAACTTCCAGCTTCACGTTGCTCTGAAGAAAAAATGGCTCACATGATTTGATTCTACAGACAGCTGAGAGTAAAAGCTTTTCTGTCATGCTTCATTGTGAATGACAATGCTTATAATATCTCTGTAAGATGTAATTTTTTCATGTCAATAGAAAGTTGATATTCATAATCTAAGCAATAATTATCCTTTGTTTTGGGCTGCCACTCTCATTACGGCTGTTTCAATTCACCATCTCCAGTCTGCAGAGAAAAAAATGCAGCTATTTACTCCAATGGAGAGGGGAGAAAAGAGGTTTTTGTTGTAAGGAAAAAAGTGTAAAAAGCTGGGGGGGTTAATACTATTAGCCTAGTGTTTGAGGTTTTTGCCCTCTTTGAATTTATTCCCATTGTTTTGAAAAAGAAAAAAAGGAGAAAAAAGGAAAAAAAAAAAAGAAAAAAAAGAAAAAATGTGTTTGCTTCAAAGAGGGGGACTTTGTAACTCTTCCATACATCATTTACTTTCTTTGTTGCACTTCTTGCTGTTTAATTGCAGAGGGTGGGCTGTATAACTTCCTCCTTGAGTAGCTTCTTTACTGAAAATAGTTTACCTGCTCACAGAAAGGCCATTAACTTTGATTTACAAGCCCTAACTAACAGGCATGGCATCCCATTGTGCGCACGTGTGGAAGAACCCATCCGTACGGAATGGGGAGCAGGAGGTGGGAAGGGATTTCCTTTGAACTGCTGTGAACAACTGACTGTCACGATCCAAAGATAGGATTCGTGGTTAGGTTCTTTTATTTGATTTCGGAGTACAAAAGGTTATAAATACACC
>JAVJGJ010000037.1:99830789-99848962 GCA_035590215.1 Microhierax caerulescens
ATTATGCCTTAGCAGAGCCTGTCCCTGTGTGAAAAAAAAGAAAAAAAAAAAAAAAAATTGCCTATTTGCTATACAATCCTCTTAACGAGGTATCATGCCTCAGCCTTCACACAAAGTTTTATCTGCTTTGTAGCAGCAGCAAGCATGAGGTCTGAACAAAAACACGTACCCCCTCACCTCTCCAAAACGGACCTGGGAACTCCCGGGACAGGGAGCCGCCCAAGATCACGTTCCTCTTAAAATCACAAACCTAAGAGGGAAGAAGAGATTTCCACAAAGTAAACACCTAAAGCTGCGCGCTCAATAGATACCGTGGCACTGACACTTGCGAGCCATCCCCCCAGGTGACAGACCCAGCGGGTCACCGCGCCGCGGCCGCAGCACCCAGCCGGGGCACAGGGTGTTGTTGCAGGGCAGAGGCGCTGGACGCGGGTCACCAGCGGCGGTCCCCAGTCCTGAGCACCCCAGCCCCTGGACACCCAGGGCTAGATCACATCCAGGGAGCCTGACACCAGGGAAGAAGGTGCTGAACAGGCCTCCCGTCGGAGGGGTGAGGAGGACCTGGCAGGTTGCCCTCCTCCCGGGCTGCGGCGCACAGCCCACATTAAAAAGCTCGCAGGAGACACTTCCTAGCCCCATCACCCTCCTCCCCACGCGACTTCCACACGAATCGGGCAGCGTGTTGCTCTGGCAGTGTACAGAGGCCACCAAGTGATCCGCAGTGGCCGGTGCCACTGAAGCATCCCCAAAATGTCCTGCCCCTGCTCCCTTGCCAGTTTAACCGTGCGATGCTGTAGCATCCCAGGCTCCAGAGCCAGAGGCGGGTGGGTGGTGCGCTTGGAGGCTGCACAAAAACGTGGATCACCGAGGCTCTGATCCCACCGGTTTTGCACTTTCCACACCTCACTTTGTTCTGCATGCCATCACCTCAGAAACCAGGGGAGCCATCGCTATAAGCAAGGCACACCTCAACGGAAAGAAACGGAGAGAGAACCAGGCTCTACTTACGAGTTCGAGACTGGGACTGCAAACGTTACAGCCCTGTTGAAAGCTGGAGCAGTAAAGAGTTTATAATCAACGTTTTGAGACTTAGAACTTGGCACATCCCACACCTAGAGCCTTAATGAGAGCCAGTTTCTAATCTCCATCTACTTAAAAAAAAAAATTACTCTTATTAGAAAGCCATGGGATTTTTGTTCCACCTGTGAAAGGAATAGATGCATATAAAAAGCATATAAAAATATACATTACACATCAGGTTAAAGGGGAAGTTGCTGGTACAGAACATGATAAGTTTATTTAAGAATAGGTTAGAAATACAGTAACAGGTAAAGAACCCAGCAATCAAGAATGAACCAGTTAATGAATATTATCTGATAACTCTCAAAAGGTCTTTATTCTGAAATTTTTCCAAGCATTTTACATTTTAAAAAAAAAACAAACCACCCAAGTTTCAGTTGCCAATAAGGGTTAATACCAACTGGCCACAGTTTCAGTCAGGAACTGAAACAACACAAACTGAAACCACACAAACTGTTTCTGCAGGACCCAAACATGCTAAAAACCATTTGCAGCGTAGCTTCCTCACTCCCCTGCTTTTGTCAAAAATAATTCACTGTCCCTTCCATGAAGGCATCATTGCCCTGCTATCAGCTTCTTTTTTAAAACACTGGGGGAGAGAGGAGGTGCACCAGGCTTCTGGGTTACCCAGCTACAGCTCCGGTACGTAAACCCAGTCCAGCACGGTGAGTCTGGATATGCCGAGTGGAAACATTAAACCTATTATGTCTTTCCTCCCCTCTCCTGAGTGATCTAGCAGGACAAATGCTGATGCATTATACACGTTGTACACAGCTCAGACATCAAGCCCAATTCTATTCTTCTAGTTACATCAGATCAAATACAGACTTGTCAGATTTCCATGCAGTTTCTGCTGGGCTAAACGTTAAAAAGCAACAGGAGAGTCAGTTCTGGAATATTTATTAAAACCAGCTTCATTTCAAGGAAAAGTGGTTGGTGATAACAGCACTTGAAAACCTAGCTGACTGCTTAACAAACACTTTTATTGACAGGACAACAAACGCGTTCAGCCAGCTATGAAATAATGGCAATTTCTGATGGGCTTTAAGCTGTCTTTATAAAAACCTTCATTATACCACTAAGGTCCTTCCACATTACCTGCGGCTAGAAGAGCAGCAATAAATCAGTTCATTGTGCCTGGCCCTGCTCTGACCCCTGCCAACTGAAATTCTCATACAAAGTCTAATTTTTTTTTAAAAAAATAAGTACATACTGGTTCAAATACAAGCTTTTTTCAGTCATAGAATCATCTCACAGAGAATCAGGCCATTCTTTTAGTAAATGGTTGAAGAACATGGAAAAAATTCAAACTGCAGACTAACTTGAACTCACCCCCCGTCTAGAAAACACATAGCTCTATGTACATCCCAATTCAAATAAACCGCATAAGGGGACCCATTTACTTCAGTTTAACAATATCATATGCTAGCCTCATTACCACTGATCTTTGACAGACTTCACTAAGATGTATGTGTTTCACCAAAAAGAGACACAAACTTTCTGCACAGCTTCCATAGAGCTTCCCTTGTATTTTGCTTTGGGCATTCTCTCAGATAAATAGAGGAACATTTATCTGTACAGTTGTTAGCAGACAGTACATACCGACAGGTTTACGCTGTGCCCGGTACCCACTGGCTCCGATACAAAAGCCACATACCTCCATCAGTGCAGAGCTCCTCCCCTGCTATGTCCTGCCAGCTCTCAGCACAGTGTTAATCATATTTATATTTGGTTTCTTTCATTCTTTCTTTTGCTGCCACTTTCAGCAACCTCATATGCCTCTTCTAGAGGCACTGAAACGCAAAGATGCAATTCTGGCTTTCTACTTCACCACCAAACTGCTTGAAGAACACTAAACCTCCAGGCACCTTTGCCTGTGTTCATCATGTTGGACAGACCAGATGCTCTTTTCCTGCCTTTTTTTTTTTTTTTTCTAAGGCCCCTAGACCATCCTCAGTAGCCCTAAGCCTGAGTTGGCATCCTCCCTCACGTATCACTGTGGGTTTAATTTTTGAACAGTCAGATGAATTCTCTTCCCCACACAATTATCAGTGGACCTTTCTGACCTAGAGTTTACCTTGGTTTATTTAGTCATAGAAGTATTTTCCCTGGTTTTCTGTCACTGTACATTGCCTTAGATGTAGAAAGGCTTTTTTATTGCTCTCATTTAAAAGAACTTTCAAGTTATATCTTTATTATTATTATTATTATTATTGTTGTTGTTGTCGTTGTTGTTGTTATTATTATATTATTATTATTATTACTATTATTCAGCATCCTTCTCTGCATTTAGTAACTAGTTTTCCTGGTTTTGCTTGATTGCTCTTAACTCCCTGACTCCTCTTTTCAGCTTGCTATCATGTATTATTTGGTCTTCAATCTTCAGATTGTCCTTTTCTGTGATACCATTCTCTATCCCAGATGGCCAAAAATACATTCCTTTGCAATAACTTTGTTGCTTTCTTCTTTTTCTTCCTGTTTTCACAAACTTTCTAGCACTGGTCTCCTTGTTCAGGATGAAAAATGATCAGAAATATAATTCTTACCTAATTGTCAAGGTCTTGTTAAGATTTCCTTCTACACAAAGATCATAAATCTTCTCAGTCAAGCAAAATACAATCATTTAACTTTTCTGGGGTCTTGTTTAAGAATGTGTCATGATCAGATTTTCCTCTCTTCCTCCACCTCTACAGAGGTTTCATTTTTGCCTCTCCTCTTTGTCATTTATAAGTCAAATATTAGCTTAAGATACAGCTTGGGAGGCTCTGCAGGAGCCACCAGGAACTATTTGTAGCATGCAAGAGGGATCTGGAGGACGTCTGAGAAGGTGACTGCGTCATTGCGTTTGCTGTAAGGCAAGCAGCTAACCAGTAATTCTAGGCGTTAAAAGGGGTCATGGCATACATGAGTAATGGGCATCTGACCCCCGGTCACAGGGCCTATCGACTGCAGACTGGGGATTGTCATATGGGAAAAGGGGACAGATCTGAGCAGAGGGAGCATTACCTTCATCTGCTGGACGGAATCCCATGGTGGTATCTCAGTAATTAATTGCTGCATATGCTAATGTGAAAACAAACCAGATAAAATTTTAAAAAGTAGAACCCTAAAAGGCAGGCCTGGATGAGAAAAAATAAATGTTTCCATAATAAAGGTCCATAAAACCTAGGGGACACGGACACACACATAAATCAGGCTAAAGAGACCTCCAAGAACCAGTCCTATGGGAGATGAAGGATCTATAATAAATTAAGAGGCAACACCCTACCTTGCTTGCTTCAGGTCTTGCCATGCAATAACCAGATGCAGTCATTTGGTCACTTCTTGTTCCTTTACTAATTGATGACTCTGTTGCTCTTGCTCCGCTGCGGAAGCACAGTTATCAGTAAGAGCTGGGTACCAGCAGCGCCCGCAGCCCGAGCCCGAGCCACCCAGCAGCATCCCAGAGCGTTCCCAGCTGCGTGGTGCGGGGTGGTATGTGACAGGGACTGTATCGATGGACAGGAGGATGAGACAGTCCTGGCTGGTTGCAGCAAAGTTCACCTGTACAGCTGAAAAAATGTGCCTACTATGCCACTTTCAGGAAAAGAGGGCAAAGCCTAAACTGCCTTATATGCTAGCGCAGAGTAGCCTGCAATAATACTCCTGACAAGGAAGCAATTACTTCCTCATCTCACTCTAAAATCATCAGTGATTTTGGTCCCCAGACTTGCCCTACAATGGTAGATGATGCAGGAGAACATGGAGTATTGAGTGGAAACCGCTACGTGGCATTTCCTCCGTGCAGATGAGCTTTTCTTTCTTCTTTCCTTCTGCTTGCCGGTCACGTCAGAAAGCCTCGGACCAAAACCACTCTCACACTTGGTACAGGCAATTTTTTTGAAACCTTTGCCCAACAGAAGAGATGAAGGGAGCAGGACAAATAGTGGAAAATAAACATTTTCATGTATCCAGCCTCTCATTTTGATTCTGGTGTTTTGTTCCCTCTTCCACACCCATTCGCATGTATGAGTTTGTATTTGCATAAATGCTGGGAATAAAGGCCCGTACAAATACTCATTCATATGCAAACCAGGGTGCTCCCTCTTGTTCCAGAAGTGTTTGCCCTGTGTTTACAAGGCTTCAGTAGCAAAATCACGAAGCAGAAAAATATGGTGAATTCCAGCCCATCAACGATACCCGGTCACTAACGCTCACCAGCCCAAAGGAGGTCAAGGCACGCAGGCAGAAACACCCCGATGGTCGCCGTGCCTTGATACAACTAGGTACTGAGAATAAATACACACAAGTCGGACCCTGCACACATCATGCTCCAAAAATACTGCATTTGCTGATAAGCTAGCTGTCTGATAAAGAGTCACGTCTACCACAGTGGAGAACGCCTTAACGCCCAGCTCCACCTTTTGCTGCTGCACGGGCAGGCAGGGTTCTGCTTCAGGGCTTTGTCATTTGTTTCGTTCTGATGCACAGGAGCCCCCCCCCCAAAAAAAAAAAAAGGAGATGTTCCCTAAGGGATGGCTGGGATGCTCACTTGGGAACGGGAGCAGCAGCATTCAAGTCACAGGCAGTGACTTCTATAAAACCAGCGCTCAAACTCACCTTTACTATATCCCTGGTAAATTAGACCGCTGCTCTGTGGCTGATAGCTCTGCCACACGCAGCTGCTGAGGCTGTTCGGCTTCACACTCACCCTCCTCCTCCTCACCTGGCCAGCGAGTATCTGGTGAGTTGAGTGCACTTACCCTAGGTATACATGGTTCACACTGAAGCTCCTCTTCCAAACCGGGCTGTCTCCTGGCTTTTCGATGCGTGTTGAGCATTGCTTTTCATTTCTGAGCGAGCAGTTACAAGCAGGGGGCTGTGTGCTGCTTGGGGACCTTGGTCCTCCTTCCTCCCTCACCCAGAACTCCCACCCTGAGGGGGTTGGTTTGGGGATGTATCGGCATTTTTTAACAATAGTTTGGTTGAAAAAAAATCCCAACTGTATCCTACCATCCTCATCATTCAGGAGCAAAAGACCAAATCTGAGGTATGAAATATATCCCCACAACGAAATGGGAAGCTTTGCATGCAAAATGCACTGGTTATTATGGATTTTACTCACAGACTGGGAAAACAAAGCATTTTCTGGGGACTTTTTCCCAAGTAATTCTTTGCTGGGAATAATGCTATCAGTGATTTTGGATATGCCCTGCCTGCTTTTGCTTTCATCCTGGAGAAATGTTCTGGGGAAAAGTCATTTTATTAGGCAACAGGTAATTTTTGAACCATCTTAAATAAACTCCTTTTCAAAGAAACTAAGAAATGCTGGATCACATCTTGGCATCAGTTATGACAGCGCAAACGTATTGACACAGATTTTACAACCAAAATTTAACTTTTGCATCTGTCGTCTACAGAAAAAAAAAAAAAAAAAGGAAAGAAAATTGCAGCATGATCAATATTCATTCTGTATGCAGAATCTAAACTACAGTGAAGCTTT
The DNA here is from genome assembly GCA_035590215.1 of Microhierax caerulescens. Lineage (NCBI taxonomy): Eukaryota > Metazoa > Chordata > Aves > Falconiformes > Falconidae > Microhierax > Microhierax caerulescens. Next base: position 99,837,352 of record JAVJGJ010000037.1, read on the forward strand.
TCTGAAATCGCTTCACAAGAAAGACTCCACGTCTTTGGCACTGATTGTCCATCCCTGGGGCACTGGCCGGAGCCCGTGGGCTGCTCGCTGCAGGAGCCAGCACGCCCTGCAGCAGCTGGACCGCAGTCTGCCTGCACCCCAGGGGCTCAGCCCTGACACCCCTTGCCTGGCACAGCCAAGGGCTGGCTCCTCCGGTCTCCGAGTGCCAACAGTGGCTTGTAAGACATCTGAAAATAGCCCAGCACCTGCAATTTACAGTGAAACTAACAGCACATGTGTTCTCATACGCGCAACCAACCAGTCAATCAAACCGAGAAGGGGGAATCGAAGCCAGGAGCATCCAGAATATGGTTGCAAAGGAAAACCACTTTGGTAACACGTCTTAAAACACACTGTGGGTTGCCTTCATAAAGTTGAGTTCCTCTGATTAAATCAGTAGCTTTCAACTTTTTAAAATTAACTTCTTTTTTCCTTCCTTCCCCCACAAGACTTTCTGTTTACCGGAATTATCTTTGCTTGAGGTGCACCGTTTTCTCCCAAGTTGTTTTCTCATTTTCAACAGATTTGCATGGGGCTAGGCTGAAGCAACGAGCAGGAGAGATACAAGTCTTCTATTCTGATACGTATTTTGATAGAGATTTATTCTGCATTCCCTTAACTTACAGTTTGTATTTGTATGCAGTATAAGCTGTGCGAGGAAAGCAATTGATTTACAAAACAGTCTACACGCAGTACATACAAACTGACTCCCCTTACCACGTAGGAAAGACTTTCTCAATGCAACAGCTTGGTGCAGAAGAGCATGCTGAGCTGAAAAGCAAATACAGCTATCTGATTAATTGATTCTGACCTCATAAATATTATACTTTGGGGGCTCTAATGGAACTTCCTGAGGGTAAATTGCATGGTTCACCTCATTCATTTATATCTCTGGCTGACAGATGTACATTATGAAATGTCACTGAATATGCTGGCAATAAATGAGGTATAACATTAGCATCTTGGTTCTGTTTTCCTGAAGGAACACTTTTGTCAAATGAATCCTGCACCAGTAAAAATATTATCCTCTACCATGTATACCTCTTTCTATTTTAATCAGTCTCCCAGAAATACATACTGGACTTCCAAAAACACAGAGCCCTAGTAAATTAATAAAACAAGCTGCTCTTTTGTTGTGCATGTTTCCATTGTGAAGCTATATTGTTGGAGAATATTAGGCTGTGACAAGCATTTGATAGTGTAGTAGTTGCACTAATGTTATGGTTATTATCTTTACTACCATGCAGTGAAACACAGTTAATTAAAATACAGTGAAGAAATTGCTGCCTTCCCCTACCCACACATAAATGAAACGATAAATTTGTTGTTGTAGTCAGCATATAGGGTCCCTTGACCCCGCTGCATGTATTTAGACATTATTCCAATTTATTTTATTCTTTATTTCATTGCCATTTGAGACTGATAAAACTGCATATAGAGGTCTGGGGAATAACAGCAAATAACCATGACATGTGAGGTTTAATGAAATTATATACTGTGGTGCATTGCAATAAAATTCATAAGACTACACGCCACGCTCCTGTAAGGTGTGCGAATTCCAATAAACCATTAATCCCCGCCAGGAGCAGGCCAGGACTGCAAAGGTAACTTTGCCGAGGGATGGGGTGAGGGGAAGGAGAGGAGCAGAGGGAGGGAGGCTGAGGGAAGAAGAGCAGAACTACTGGCAAGCGCAGGAGTTAGAGCGAACGAGCCATTCCTTTGGGATTCAACCTACTTTTCCCTATCCCCTTTCCTCCCACTGTTAAGACGTAATTGTTATAAAGGACAGCACTGGAAAAAACATGTAATTTATCTCTTACAAGTCACCGACAGCTATTGCAGGCTTAGGAGTCCAAGTGAGGCCAAAAGATACTCCATCACACACGGTTGCCTATGGGCCAGCTTCTGAAGAGCCGCAGAGCGCGGAACACGAGCAGCGCGCATCTGTCCCCGCTCCGCAGGCGCTGCCCACCGGCACGTTCCCCTCTGACAAGCCGTCCTCAGCAAGCTCCAGCCCCCTCTCTTCATTTTTCCCAAAGGGAGCAGAGGAGGGAGGCCGACAGAAGTAGGAAAATGGGCCGTGGCAGGGTTTTACCAAGGCTGCAAACAGAGGTTGAAAGTAAGTCACCGAATTCGTGCTCGCTGCCGCATCTGGGCATTTATTGATTTACTCTCAGGCACCGGCTACAGCTGTGCCGTAAAGGGACGGCACAGACCTCTCTGCCTCTGCACAAAAGTGCACAGGTCATCCCTCACGTCAGTCCTTCTACTTTTTTGACCGAGTTCAAGCTTTCAAAAAAGAAGAAAGTCATGTGCTAAATGCAAAGAGCACCATCTAGCAATAAGAGCAGGAACACAAGGCACTGCTGGTGTAGCATCACCCCTGCTGCACGCTGTGAGCGCTTCTGGGGGCTGCCAGGCTCTGGAGCTGGGCTCAAGGTGGCTGCAAGGGGACAGCCCCGACCTTGGCAGACAAGGGTACCCGGGCTCCAGGGACATGATGCTATGAGAAAAGCTCCTCCCTGCTCCACTGTCATTTACTTTGCTCGGTCAAAGTCCTGAGCCAGGCCCCATAAAAATCATCAGATATTTTTTTTTGTTTGGTTTGTTTGGGGATTTTTGTTTTGTTTTGGGTTAGTTGGTTTGTTTGTTTTTTTTCTTTTCGGGGTTTTTTTGGTGTTTTTTTGGGTTTGGGGTTTTTTTGGTGTTTAGGTTTTTTCGTTATTTAAGAAAAAGCAGTGGAGATAAGGGGAAGCAAACTAAATTCTGCAACGCTGCCTTTCTGTTCAGGCTTCATATTTCTTGTCTTAATTCTGCTTACAATGATGTGACTCCTGGTTGCAATGTCTGCATGTTAGGATGCCTGCTAGCACAACTGTCTTTTAAAACAGGAATGGAGACATGTTTGAGATTGATAAACAGGATTTCTAACCTGCAAAACTTTAGAAGGTTTCTATGTTTAGGTGTAGACAATTAAGCATGTATATGTAAAAAGAAGAGAGATAAGTGAGCGGCATAAGGATGGTGATACTGGGCAGGTTTCTTGTTCGCATGATTCTATCATTTAAGAACACTTGCCTCTTCTGTTTCTATCTTGCACGCAACTGAGAAAAACAAAACACAGAGAGAACAGGCATAAATAAAACAAACGCAAGTGCTTCACTAGCCTGTGCCTAAATACCTTCACATCCATACCTACCTCCACATCCACACCTTGACAGACAATTAATCTGGATAAACCAAGGGAGTTACCTACGCTGCCTCATAACAGGGGACATCATCACGTGCATGATTACCTGGCTAATGATCAGGGTCACAATTATACAGTCCCATTAGTGCCATAAACCTAACCCTGCTGAGGCGTTACACCGGTCAGCGTGCCCCGAGGCTGCTCCGACCTCCCAGTCACAGTGGGCACAGCCCCAGCTCTGCCCTGCCCCAAAGCCCGTACACCGTCCATCCAAGGGGGGTCCGTTAGCGCCGGGCTGGGAATACACCACCAGGTCGGGCAGTTCTCACCCTGTGCAGCAGGGAGCAGCCAGGGGGAGAAGTAGGTGCCGCTTACCTGGCCTAAACCCTGAGGGGAAAGAGGTCACTAACAGCCGAGGAGTCCGCTTCAAAGATTTTAATCATATCACACTTGTACTTTAATGTACATCGTCTAGACGGTATTGACTGTATGTACAGACCATCCTGCCAGGGTAAGGCATTAGCTGTCTCAGCAACCTGAAGATATGTTACTCTAATAAAAGTCTACAGTTGTCTTTTTATTATTATTATTTTTGGAGGTCACTTGCTCTTGCAGTTAAGGTTTCTTTGCATGGCCTTGCAAGCTGTATACACCTCCCTAATGCAATAGGTGGAAGAGGAGGAGAGGAGAAGGGGTCTTTAACCAACTCTGAGCAAATTCACCTGCTTTATAAGCTACTGTGGCTTACCTACATAGAACACAATTTATTTTTCTTCTAAAATGTGCACTACACTAGTTTTTAATTTGGAACACTAAATATCAACAGCAACCATTAAGAACGTATCAGTACCTTTTCTCCCCGCAGACCAGGTTTTCAATACACAGACAACAGCAGATGTTTCCAGCTCCACAGTTTTACATTTCTTACAGCTAATTCATTGGGTTTTGTTCACCACAAACCACACTTCTATAAATGGCCCAGCCAAAACATCATTAATTTTCTCTCCAGTGGCCCACTGCGCTCTAAGGGTACAACAGCCAAGGACACATTAAGCTGCCTTAATGCCCAGAGATTTGTCAGCGTTTCCCTTTGCTTTTCCTCAGAAATCCTCGGGCTCTGGGAATGCGAGCCAAGCCCTGCGATAGACAGAGCCTGTCGTGGCAAAGGAGCACCCTGACACGTGGCATTTCTTTGGCCACCAACAGTGTCAGCCGGCTCTCTGCCTTAACACATCACTCAAAGGCTTCTTTTTTTGCAAGTGACATTTCTATTAAAAATTTTTTAAAAGCACCACACACAAAAAAAAGACCAAAAAACCCAACACAAAACAATCCTGGGCTGTTCTCTACTTTTAAAAGGCCTGAAATGCACGGCAGTCTCCTGCCTTTTAAAGCTGGTGCCCGTGCCAGCACGTTCCTCATTTCTCTCTTCATCCTAATGACCCCGTTAGTGGCACGTGGAGGGTGCTTGCAGCGAGCTCTCCCTGGTGTCTGTGATTCAATAGCTGCCCAGGTAAGGCCAGGGCAGAATAACTTCTGGCCAGTTCAACATGCATATCTTTGGAGAGAAGACAAAGCAGAGCAGCAAATAAATGAGACCAAATATCTGTCAGAGGATGAAAGGAGCAAATAAAAGGAGCTTGAGGATATAAGTTGACAGTCTTGAGTGCTCAGCAATAATGCCAGCAATACTTCCCACACCAGACAGAATAGCATAACCTGGAAAACAGCACTATGTGCAGAGTTTTAGTTTAGATTAAGGTTGGTTTCATGCTCCTCCATCATCATCCATGGTGAAGAAACAGCATTTCTGAGATGACAAAGGAGAGAATGCTTGGCAGCCACCTATCAGTTGTGTACACTTGTAACAGAGATTGGTGAGGCAAAGCTAACTCATAGCAATACAGACAATTAAAATCAAATGAAAATTGTTGCAAGGGAAGCACAATCCATGTCCCCTCTCCAGCCTTCCAATTCCCCTTGAATGACTGAACAGAGCCGTTCCTCTGAACCACTAACCTTTCCCAGTTGAAACCACATTGTCTAACACCAAGTATTTTCAAGAATAGGAAGGTTGTGGTGAGGGGTAGGGGAAGACAAAGCAAGAAAAAAAAACAAAACAACAAGCCTTCAAACAATATAGGAGGTTTTTCTGCAATACTGAAACAAACCACGAGCTCCAGCTCTCCAAAGAGAAGCAAGAGTTTTGCTCAAGCGCCTGAGAAGTTAGTTTGTATCTAGGCTAGACATCACGTATCCCAAAACACTTACCCCTGATTAGCCGCAGCTATTTCCACCTCACGTCGTGGCCAGCACAGCTGATCTGCCTGAGCGTTGCCTTTTTTCCCCCATGCTGGACTAGACCAAATTACATCTTCCCACCTACAAGAAAATTAATAAAGAAATAAATGTTATTATAAAATAACTCCAAAGCTTGAGATTTTGTGAATCCCTTCTGAGGCTACCTATTTTCCCATTGTCTGGGTCAGCACATTGATCCATTGGGTTTTCGCTACACGTACGGTACATCTATCTGCACATATACGCACACATCCCCCTACCTAATCAGTTCAAATCATTAACCGGCAACAACAGATTCCATTTATTTCTCTTCATAAATCTTCACACGGCAGGGCTGATGACAACCAATTTTGCCCACCCTTCACTAAGCTTACTAGCTTGAGCTCTCCCCCGTCTGGGATGCTGCCTTCCCACACGCAGCCTGACGGGAGCCTACAGAGGAGCTGGACACAGCTGGGCAGAAACAGCTTGGTCAACCCTGGAAGGCAAATCAGGAACTGACAGCGGAGGAACTGCCATGGACCACCTCCTGCAGACCCGAAATGAGGGGTTTAAGTCATCTTAAGCAACAGCCTGCTGTATATCCAAGGGGATGCTGGAAGAAGGACATGTTGGAGGTGTTTGTTCCCAAAGGGCAGAGAGAGAAAGAAGAGGGACGTGGTGCCCACCATGTGTGCCAAGAGTGGGAGAGAAGGTATCACGGCATTCACAAGGTAAGCCCAAGAGCTGATGGAAATGAACCAAGCTGTTTGTGTTAAAGGGTCATGCATGGAAGTGCCCGGGCCAACCACAAGGCAAGCACGTCAGCAAGCCCAAGCAGCCAAAAAGGCATTGCCTGCAATGGTTAAAAGAATGTACAAACCCCACGAATACCGCTCATCTTCTCAGAAACAGGAGCCAGCATCCAACTTTAGAAGAGATACCCTAATTAGAAAAACACTGGGGGGAAAAAAAATAAATAAATAAAGTCAGACACTGCCTTTGATTTCCTCATTTCAATTTATTTATCCTATCTGCACGGGAATTAAAAGAAGAGAGGCAAATACTGCAAAAGAGATTTGCATAAGTTACACTGAAGCAAAGATGCATGCTGGTCTTCAAAGTGGCAACCTCCAACATGGTTTCTTCTTCCTTCGCCGCTCAATTTTTTTTATTATTCTTTTTTAACTGTTTTTCCCTTTAATGATCGTCTCCCTAGCCTCTCTGCAGAGTTGCATGGGAAGATGCTGCCATCCAGTGGCATTCCCAGTGCCAGCGGTACTGGGAGCTGTGGGGGTCGGGGGGAAAAAAAAAAAAAAAAAAAAAAAAAAAAAAGCAAAGCTGTGCTGGGGAGCACAACCTTCACCTGCCCAGGGCAGGGAGGGTGGCAAAGGGGACTCAGGAGCTGGAGGCTGAAGACCTGCCGGCACCCACCTCCCACTGCCAGGTACCACTCACTCACACCAGGGCTACGGTGCCTCCAAGCAGCCTGCAAAGCACACTGATTACTCGTTAGCTGAACCCAGTTTAATCACAGGCAAACAGACCCTCTGTAACGCACACATTTGGAAAGTCATGGTTCTTTTGTCCCTAGTACTATCTAAAGAGAAGTACATAAAAACTGACAAAAAAACCCAAGTATCTAATTTAAAAAAAGTGTAAACAGAAAGATGAAAGTATGAAAATATTTGTAATTTTGAATGAAAAATACCTCAAGTTTTTTCCTTATTTACAGTTCATTCCCCAGTGCCCAAAACTTTGCCATTTCTCAGACTGAAAGAAGCGTCGTCTGCTTCCATGTTACAGCAGAGTCAGGTGGTTTTTTCCTAAGAATTTAATATTGTTTAGTAACTAATTCAGGGAGAAACATCAGCAATCTTTAAGTCACATTTTGAAGTCATTCATCTGAGTTTTCAGACTCCATTAAGGCTTTGGGGACCTTTCCATCACTTTGGTAAAAGGTTGAAAACTATCTGTTCCATGTCAAGAGACGGTGCGTGTACACAAGCAGTCACACATGTCTCTAAAGAGGGAAGACAGGAAGGACTAGAGCATCCCCAGTGCCCTTAAACAAGCACGCACGCTCGCGAAGAAGGTCAGCAAGGGCCAACATTGAGAAAAGGCTTGTTGTCTATTTACGTTACGGTAAAGCGATCTTGCGTGACACCATCGTGTAAAAATACAGATGTGCAAAACTAAGCCGCAATTAGCATCAGTCTGCAGACCTCTGACTGTACCTTCAGCAGCACGTGCTAATACGTCCCATTCAGCTTGTGCCTGCAGCTTGAGTTTACGCTGCCTTCTTGCTCCGTGAATGCTCGTGGGCAGAAATGCCAAGCTTGGCATGGACTTGGCTCTCTTACCCAGCCATCAGTTTTAAGCATCATCATCTGCTTCCAGAGATCGGCACGCAGCTCCCTCCATGCCCTCTGACCCAGGGGGTGGATTTTGGACCCTTTGCACAGCGCTTGCTCACGGGTCCCAGCTGCAGAGGCCAGCACCCACCATCCTGCCCTGGGTCCTCTCCTGTGGATGAAAGGACCCTCTCCTATCCTTCAGAACACAACAATCTGGCAGGGATAAAACTAGTCCTTTATTCTGGATACAATGAATTATTTATACTCATTTTCCCGAATTTACTAAAATCTACCCACACTTTCAACTTTTCAATCACTTCACAGACTGAGTGCGTCGTTGCCCATCGCACGGCCCTAGTCCTACGCTGTCCTACACAAATGTGCAACAGCCTCAGCAAAGGAAGCAAAAGGGCTGCCTGGGTTATCCACACATCCCAGTGTGAGTGGATGGAGCCAGACTGGGGGCTGGCTGGATGGCTCTTGGACTGGCAACTGTGGGGTAACACACCAAGCTGGTAGACTTGCAGGCCATGTCCAGATTCCACCTTCCATACCATCCCAAAATCCAAATGCGGCAAGTAGAACGTACAAGAGACATCTACCTTCACATGGTCCCATCAAAGAAAGTTAACGGATCAGAAAACTGCTTGCCTTAATGCATGGAACTGCACCTGTTGCCTGTTCTTCGCTCCCAGTATAGACCATTTCCAGCAATCCCGCTAGTTTATGACAGGGGTTTTATTTGTATTGAAGTAACAGCTCTTTGAAGCCATCAGCTGCACGTCTGCATGTAGGTTCAAGACGGTCCGTTTCTGTTTCTGAAGGTGCAGTGTTCGATCCGTGCAAAACCTATATAAATAGTTCTGTTTGAAATCAGCCAGATCATCAATCAAAAGGCTCAGCCTCACAGACAAGGTCGATCCCTGTGGATACGGGAGCTGCAGAGGCACCCCCACAGTACCTGGTAACAGGCTGTATACGCCGCACACGGCGATGGTACCGGGAGGCCACGGCCCCTCCTGACCGCCTTGGCTAAGCTACTGCTGGCCATGCCTGTCCCAGTTCGTTCCAGTAGCCTTTCTGCTGGTCTCCCCTCACACAACGCTTTCCCTCCTTGTCACTTGGCTCCATCAGCTGGGTGGTTTGCGGAACCTTTATGACTCCTGTTTACTGACTGTCTAGTCTATGACTAGACGTGATTTTACCCTTCCCAGAGGTGCTGTTGTGGTGTGTTTTAAAAGGATGCAAAGTTCAAGACAAGACAGATTCACATTCCACAAGAAACCTTCCCCCGCCGCTATTTTTTCCTGCATCCCGTTACTCACGCTAGTTGCATGATATGTTTTCTGCTAATTTTGCAAGAGTTAAGAGACCCAGACTATAAAACCATTCTGCTTACGCCGTCTGGCCTGCAAAAGGTCATCTCTTTCAACGGCTGCCATTAAGCTCATTACTGTACAATATAATCATAGATGCGCAGACAAAACACTGGAAGCGAAATCTCACCATCAACTTGTCTAAGTGTATTACACAATAGATTAGTGGAATGGAAGCTTCCAATTTCCTGTCAATAAAACTGAGTAAATTATTTTCTTGAGTAGCCTAATTACTATGAAATATTTCAACCAAAACCTCTTCTAAACTCCATCAGTCATTTGCTACATGCATCCTTGTCAGAAGAAACATCCATTTATCTGCTCCATTTAGAATAATGAGACTAATGAGTTTATAATTGTTATTTACCAAAATCCTTTATAAAAAATAATGAAGGAAAAGCAACTGTTGCATCAAGCAGAAAAAGCCGCTGCCACGTTGATGCATTTCAACAGCTGCAATATTGCTTTCAGAACTTCTGATGTGGACATGAAAAATTAACAAGGGAGAAAAAAGTAGCCATTTCATTCAAAAGATTCAAAACCTTCCTCTGGTCCTATGTGCGTTTTCTATTGAGAATACATAAATAAGCTTTAAAAGAAAGAGTAGATTCATCTTGATCTTTCTTAGTCATGGTAAAAAAAAGAAAAAAACAAAAAAACCACCAACCAAACCTTGTTTCAGTGAAACGGGCCAGGTTTACCGAGACCGTTTCAGACGCCAGGGTTCTGCAGATCTGGCTTGTGTGGACTGCAGTGGGGTTAGGCGGGCTAAATGCAGCCACCGAGTCACCACATCGGAGGGAGAGGTGGCGCATGGAAAACGAGCACGGTGTTTATCTGGCAGCAACGGCCTCTACTGTCAACATAATTGGAGGATGACACAGCCACAGCCTTAGAAGGTCACTGGTGTGCTTCACTAGACCTACATCAAACCCAAAAGCACAGGTTATGGTGTTTCCAGCTGCCGTTAAACCCCAATGAACCATGAAGAAATGGTTCCAATTTCTTGAACCATCAATAAGAAAGCATGCACATCCCTTCCATGGGACAGCCCATGGGATTTGCATTGCCAGCAGTGGGAATTCCACATTTTGGACAAAAATCCCAAATGGACAGTTCAGCACTGTGCAGTCTTTCACCAATGGAGTTAGAAGCGTGTTGGGCTCCTACATCCCCAGGATGCTTTTTTTGAGCTACACGAACACCTGCAAAGGTACCTCAGCATGCAACTGTTAAACCAACACTGCTGTGACCAAATCACACCGTTTCACCATTACGTAGGACTCCTGTCATACATAGCAGTGCTCAGCATTTACACACCTCCAGCAGGGCTCTGGCTTGCCTCTCACCTTCCAGGTCATAGCACTTTGCCCAGCATTTATGTCATCTCCCAAGCACTTTGCAAACATTAATGATTTTTTTAAATAAAATAAATAAATAGGACTGTCATAATATAATGAAGACAAAGTCTAGGGGACTCTTTTACCCAGGACTGCAGGCAATAAATAAATAAAATAAACTTGCAGGCACCGCAAGGTTCACATGCAGACAAACTGAAGACCCAAATTGCACCTCAGCATCTAAGACAGTACCAGAGAGGCAACACAGTGAATCCATCAGCAGCCACTGACATATTTAAGGGCACTTTTATCCTGGATCCCCTACTTCAAAATATTCACCAATCACCTCAAAGCCCTCCTCTGAACCTTCACCAGGCTGTTGACCCCACTCATGCTAGTCCTTTATTCATTTCAAGAGTTATCTTGATAAATAGGTGCCTCGCTTTGGTCACTCCCTTCAGGCCTTCCTTTACCTACATGAACTGTCCCAAACATCAAGACAGCCCGCAAAGTTTCTCTTTCTTTCTCACACACACACGTTCATTGACTGCCTATTCCCAGGGAGCATCTTTAAGAGAGCCTCTTAAGCTCATATAATAGGGAAGACAACAGATAATATAGATAATATATATATTTATATATAGATAATAGAAATATGTCAATATATTAAATACATCTATATTATATATGTGTGTGTGTGCATATAGATAGATAGATAATATAGATAATAGAAAAGTGTAAACTGAGTCACTTTGTTTCACATAAAACATCCCCAGGGCCATGCAGAATTTATGAGAAAAATTGTTAGGGAGTAAAGAAAACAGATGTATTTGAAGACAGGCATTATCTCCCCTTCAAAAAAAAAAATCAAAAATCATTTCAACTGAAAGAAAAAGATACAGAAATCTTGAATTTCAAGTCCTAATGGACTATGCCAAAGAGCATTAGTGGAGCTGGGGATGTGTTCCTTCTCCAGGTATCAGAGCAGAGATAGTAAAGCATGTAAGGAATATAAATAATTTTGAAACT
>JAVJGJ010000037.1:99848998-99872056 GCA_035590215.1 Microhierax caerulescens
CTGTTGTTATATACTGGCCCAGCTCACAGACTCTTCCCAGGGCTTCCCGGACTGATCCCTGTTGGAAGCAGGAGACCCTGCTAGATGGACATTCAGTCTGAGCAATGCTACTGTTGTCCTAATCTGAAATCCTTTTCCCCTCATATTTTAAAGCTCTCTGTGGATGGTTAAAAAAGGAGAGAGGTTTGGGATTCCACTTCATAGAGATGAAAAAGATTTTAGAAGAGGTAAAACTACATTTCAGAATAACAATATTTCTTTTCCCTTCTCCTTGTGTTTTAGACACAGACGATTTCACTGCATGCTGATTAGGTTATATTACAGGATGCAAATCCCTGAGGAATTATTTGAAAAAGAAATAGCGTTCACAAATTCTTGTGTTTGAAAAATTGCAACTAATAAGTCCCATGTGAGAAGACAGCTTGACACATGTGACCATCTCTGGCTCACCCCTGAGTCAGTGCCTGTCTGGGCTGAGGGCTGAACATGAGGCTTCCACTGCCAGCGAACCAAGCAGCGGCACTGCCCAGAGAGGGGCAACCCCATCCCGGGAAAAAGGGAACACTGGCAGTAGGTCTTGGATCCCAACCTCAGGATGAAAGACCACCAGCAATGGGTGTTGATGTTTCTGGCTTCTTTGATTAGGCACTATTTTTAACAGATAAGAAAGATCTTTCTGTCTTGGACAACTACCAACTCTGATGCAGCCATAACGCTCGTGAAAATATTTTATTTCCGTGAAGGCAATGCTTTCCTGTCAAAAAATTGATCTGGTTGAAAACGTGCATGCCTTCTGTTAACAGGACGCCTACCCAACAAATTCAGGAATTAAACAATATATCCATTTCTTATAGTAAACCTCTGTGGAACTGTTTCGGTTTTGATTTTTGATTTGTTCTCTCCCTGTTTCAAAAGTTAGTTTTTCCCATTATGGAGAAAATCCTTCCTCATTGAATTATGCAAATAGGAATTGAGTTTACATCATAAGCAGTGATTTGATACAGTTAAAAAAAAAGCACCAAAAAAAAGATTAAAAAAACAGATAAGATTGTCCCTATACATTCCGGTGCACTTCTGCATTACAATTGCTGTGCAGAAATGCTGGGACTCTGTCTACAAACACCTCACATAGGAAAACATTCTAAGAATACTTTAATCTGTTTGCAATTTAGTTCAACTGCCTTTGTTACCCAGAGTTTGGTTAAGGGTTTGGTTTGGAGACAAGTATTATTATGCAAACGTCACTGCAAGTGTCTTAATAACTGACTGCTTGAAGGAAAGGGGTAAGGGAAGGCACAGACACAGGCTTTACAGCTCCCAGCCCAGCCCTGCCTTCGCCTTCTGCCCCCACCGAAAGCCTTTGCTCACTCTGGCTGAAGACAACGTGGCCCATTTGAGGAGCTTTGAGAATTAAACCCCAGCCCAAGCCACCCCTGAAAGTCTCTCCTGTCCTTGTGCATTCAGGTTAGCCAAGCCGAAAACATCAAGACCCCTTTTTTGCTGCGCAAGCAGTGAATCCGATGGGACGAGCAGCAGCGCGGGACTGTATGTTCTCCGGGCTTTTTCCACCTAAAACCTGGGCGGCGAACTTCCCACGTTGCTGCTCGCAACACCTTTGCCGAGCTCCATTGGAATGACTAATTCTGTCACCTTTAGACCCATTAGCGACTAAACATGAATTATTTCTAGAATTTTAAAATGCATTATCTGGGACAAATAGAAACCAGATTTAAACTGAAAGAAGAACATACACGAAACTGCACTCACTGGAATGCCAGACCTTTGGTTAAAATGACGCAAGGTTTTGTTAAACTCTGAGAATACAAGGAAGACGTAGAAGACCTTGCAAGTGGACAGAGATGTATTTAGTAATTGGAAAAAGATATTATTGCAACAAATTAATATAGGAAGGGCTCATCATGAAAACAGTAAAACCCATACCTTAGAGTCTAGATGCAAAATTCCTTGGAGCTATGGGAATTCCACTTCCATCTCATTGGTCACATCTGTCTTCTCAACAGCGAACACAATAATCCTGCTTACGAAGCGGATCTGTATTCTTCATGCTTTTCCTTAAGCCACCTGTGTATGAATACTTAAGCAAGGATTTACATGAACAAACAGTGACTATTATGTCTCCTTTTGCCTGACACTGTTTCTACACACGTGCAATGCTGTTCCTTAATTACTCACCACCTGGAGTTTAAAACAATTCACTACTACTTTGAAGCTGGTGGAAAGGAGGGTATTATCTCCTTTAAGCAAATTCAGAGCAACCTCTCTGGAATCTACACTCACAATTCCCTCCCAGACAGGGCCGGGGGGAGGTGGAATCCCAAACCTGTCAACTGCAGATTCGATCTGAATTCGAGGAACTTAAGGAGACTCACAAAAATAACCTGTTGCTCAGACACTCACGGGGTGTTTGTTAAAAATAAAAAACTCGTTTTCAGCCGGGATTCTGGCATCGGGTAACACCCATCTGGGGGATTACTTCTGCCCAAGGGGCGGCTCGGTCGCTGGCTGTTGCAAGGGTCCCTGCAGTGACCTGGCTCTGGTGAGACCCCCCCAGCCACGGTCCTGCCGATCCCTCGTACCCAGCTGGCCCAGGGCCCTGCCTGACCACTCCAAGTCCATGCACGATCCATCGCTATTATCTCAAATTGCACACGAAGCACCCCCCAACCATCTTACCACTGCTGCACCTGTAGGAGTTTCTACCGACTGTTTACAGACGCCCTGTCTCTGCACAAGGTGTGTGCTGCAGGCGGGACCAGCCTTCACGGCACGGCCGCGTGCGTTCGAGCAAAGGAACCGGTCCAAGCACGGGAAAAGCTGCCTGGGGAAAACCTTCAGGACAGGCTGAAATTTCCACGTGGAGAGCTCCTGCACCAGATAGGTCATCAAGTAACAGCCAGATGCTCTGCTGCAAGGATGACTAGGAGTTCACTCAAACACCGAGTCTCAAATGGGCTCCGTGTCCCAAACCATCCCATATCCCTGTGGATAACAAACCAGGGGGTCCCCGGACCTCCCAGGCCGTTAATGACTTCGGTGCCGGTGTGCACACAGGCACAGTCCTGTCACCTAGCTACAACTGTAACAGAACAAACTGGATTTTTTTTTTTTATTATTTCTAACCTGAATCCCATAGCCTCTGCCACAAAACAATCCCAGATTTTAGACAGCTCCAGTTAAACCCATTTCTTACATGGCTGCCCAGAGAAATCCTTGCTTCTCAGAGAATTCCTCCGCTCTCCCAGGGAACACCATGGGTCTTGTCCAGGGATTCAGCATCACAAACATTTGCAACACCATTTCACAGAGAGGAAACAGGACTCTGCATTGCAAAATCAAAAATTTGTTCTCACAGCTTGATGGGTTAGAGGCTTGTGGTGAAATTATCACAAGAGATTCTTTATAGCTAAGCTCTCCTAGATATAAAGTTTTACTCAACAGAGCATAGGGCAGAGAAAAAAAATCAGTATCCTGCCTTAGTAAGTGAACTGCAACATGCTCATGCTGCTAAATTTTGCCTAAACTAAAGACAACAGTTCTCAGAAGGGCTATAGATAGGAATAGCGTCTCAGCCAGCACTGGATTTTGTGGGCAGTAACATGCCGAGGAAAAAACAAGCCTCACATTTATGAATGGTTGATATTTTAAGGAAAGACAACATATGGCAAGTCTTATTTCAGGATGAGAACGTTAAGACAGGTTACAGTAGCACCTACAGCCCCTGACTGCTAGCATGACTCAGGA
The DNA here is from genome assembly GCA_035590215.1 of Microhierax caerulescens. Taxonomy (NCBI): domain Eukaryota; kingdom Metazoa; phylum Chordata; class Aves; order Falconiformes; family Falconidae; genus Microhierax; species Microhierax caerulescens. The sequence continues at coordinate 99,852,761 of JAVJGJ010000037.1, forward strand.
CAGCCATATGACAAAGCAAGAGGACTGTGTCAGTCCTGACTGTTTCTCCAGTACTACATGTAAATGTACTGGGCAGGTCAGTAGGAGACTATATTTGGATTATCCCGCTATCCCAGATGCAGCTCACGAACCAGACTGAAGGAGATTCGTGAAACTCTGGACTTCTAAAGGCACTCTGCCGCTTGGATAATTTAATCCCAGTTCTGTCCAAGCTGCCAGCCCCCTACATGAGCTACTGAGAGGCAAGTACGTGCACCTCTGCCTGCACCTGCCTGAAATGAAGTGATTGCTACTTCACTGGTGGTTAACCGGACCAATACTGGAGTGACTCCAAAACCCTGAGAATCCATTAAGCCAGGTGCTTTTTCATCCACTGCAGCTGAGATACCGTTCTTCTAGTACAAGGGGAGTTAAAATTCTTAATGTTCGCTGCAGGCAGTACTTTGCAAACCACAGAGGGTCAGCAAAAGGGAAGTGAGTGCACCAAAAGCAATACATAACCTGAGACCCGTAGGCATCAAGATGGCAAAAGATGAAGATGCTCTGTTTTGCCATAAATGAACAGAAAAATAATTTAGTATAATCTTCCCCACACTAAATTATAGTCTTTGTCTTTCTTCAGCTCTAACTACTGCATCCAATATGAAAAAAAAAACACCAAAAAAAAACCAGGCTGCTGGTACCAAGATGTAGTTGCTCTGTCTAGAGACTGAAGCAGCCGATTACGTACCAGAAGCAGCCTGGCAAGCCTTGCCTTTGACTGGCAGCAGCAAATTTATATCCCTTGTAAGGCACCGGGTCTAGATTATTTCAGATTCCTTTCATTCTCTGCAAGCAAGGTTACACAATAATCAGATTTTCTAGATAGAGATTTATTCACCCAACATTTGAACTTCTGTGTAATGCTTTCAGTAACAACTTGGCAATCTGCACCCCCCCATTTATCCTGCTCCACTTTCCTGATGTCATATGATTCCTAGTCCACCACCTTTGATCCTCACCTTGGATTTGCCCTGCTGCCCTTTATCAGAGCTGCTGGTATTCCCAGCAAAGAAAATTATTTCATCCGACTGCACACAGCAACTGAAGCTCATGTTTAATACACTGATTTGGGTACTTAAAAGGGGTAGTAAACAAGAGAGACTTTTGCAGAGCAATGGAATTAAACTGTCTCCTGGCTCCCCTGCCAAGGGCACGCAAGACCTGCTCCCAGTTTTGCTGTGTTGTGGGATTTGGGTCTTTTTGTACTGATATCAATCTGGGGGATTCTTTCTTTAAAATAGAACGCTGACAGAGCTGGCCATGGTTCACCCAGTCTAGATGGCATCCTGTCTGGGCAAAAACGTATTTCAGGTTGAAAAACAGCTCAGCTTCCCTTAAGAAGGGAGTTGACACTTTCTACTCCACTAATTTGTTCCAGCACTGTTTTGCAGCACCAGTTCCCAAGAGTCTTCTTCTACCATAATCCACACCGCAGCAAGGAGCAGCCCATGATGTTTTCCAGGCATATATGCTCATAGCCGAAGACTTCTCTTTTCCGCAGGCTGTTTATGTGAATCCATTTGCTTTTCATTAAAAACCTGTGGAGATCTTCACTTCCACCCAAATAATTTCCCAGGTGCCTATGCTGAACGGCACTCGTTACAATAAATTGTCGTGTTTTACCGGTACAAGCATTAGCACGGCTCCAAAGGTTCACCTCTTTACGCTGGCCCTGTCAGGGCAGAGGCATTTTGAACCAAGACATGAGCTATTTCCCCTGGCTGTTATCAATACTACGGACAAAAGCCACAATTCCTGAGTAAGTATTGCCTTTTGCTCTCACTGTAGGAAACCCTCGCATTGTTTAACGTATAGAGAGGCCAAAGTACCAACCAAACATTTGCTCATATTTTGCTCCCTGTAACCGGACTGACGGAAAAAATAGGATGCCCTTCTCGCTGCTGCAGTACTTACACAGCCAGGACTGTCTTGAATCGTACTCAATAGTTAATCATACCTTGCACATGTTGTACATCTCTCTTTTTGATAGTCCTAGGCAGATTTATCTCAGCTTGCAACTTACTCATGTCAGGCTGTAATCCAGCAGCAGTCTGCCTCTTCAAAATGTTATTTTTCTTCCAAAGAACTGGCAATTTTCTTCCTTTAGTTTTTATCCAAACTCTGCTGAGTTACCTGAAGCCTCTGTCCGGACCTGTTACAGCCTTATTTGCACCATCCCCCCCTGGACCTGCTCTCCCAGCCCTCCTGCCGCTGCTAGCGATGCACAGGCTGACATGCCCTCCCACGTGCCTGACTCCACGCTCCAGAAATCTGCGCAATACTGAGCGTGTGGAGCATCTGATACCCAGGGATCATCTTTCCAAGCAAGCCTTGCCAGCGGCACCTTAGATGCAACTCATCATCAAGTTGTAGCTGCCAGGAACATGGTGCTCACTTTTCAAAACCAACAGGCACCTGAAGGCTTTCTACCTTACTTTCCCTTCTTGGGAGCCCAGATAATGTCCCCTCTCTCTCTTTCTACCCTTTATTTTAATGGACGCATTTAAGCACGCAAACTGCCTCTTTTTCATCATCTGGCAAACAAGTCAGACAGCACAGTTAGCTGGTTACAGAGAAAAACCCTGACAATCATCCAAATTTCATCTCAATTCTGGTGGAGGGGGGAAAAAAACTGCTATGCAGACCCCAGTTTTTGACTTAGGGGGAAAAATGTTGTAAATAAGGTTTTATCTGGTAGTAGTGCATCCCAAACAAAACAGCAGTTCAGATGGAGAAGTTTGATCTTGAATCTCTGGTTGATTATTCAGGTTTTATGGTTTGAATTTATTTAATGTGTCTTCTCTAAAAGACTTTCTACATAGCCCTTTCCATCTTCTGCCTAAGTGTTATGGAAGGTAAAAGCCACAGCTGTCAAATAAGTATGATTTAACCGCTTCAGCTAGTACAGAAGATAGCAAATAAAGACTCAAAGAAATGGAAAAGCCCTCAAGCATGACCCAAGCCACCCCCCTGCTCTGAGAGAGCATCCAGTACACACAGAAAATATCTGTCCAACCCAATCCTGATTTTTTTCAGCGAAGCATCCTCCAAACACTCCCCATGTAGCCTTTTTCAGTGATTCACCAGGCTAACAGGTAGAAAGATTTTTTCCTGCTACAGAACTAAATCCAAGTGTACTATTTTCTACTACACAAACTTATATTCAGCTAATTTCTCCCTCTCACAGGTGGAGAGAAAGATTGAACATTGCATCTTGATATCCTCTGTATGTCTATAACAGGAACTGCTAAGGAGCTACTAGCCAACAAACCCCAATCTCTTTCCATCTTTCCTATAAGGCCATGGTTTCTAAACATCTTATTATTCTTGTCAGTTTTTCCTTTGGTTCCCACACTAGAACAAAACATTTTATTTTTGAATGATTTCACAAAGATTTCCATTCACAGCATGTTATCATGCTGCGATTAGTCCTTGCAATAAAGCACTGGAAGATGTTTACAGTAGCAAGAGCCTGGGTTCAGGCTTCAGAAGTCCCTCTTTAAAGGTCATCTTGCCCCAGGCATCCATATTAAGCGATGCTTCCATACTCAATTGCCTCCATCTCAAGTGCTGTTTCTCAGTGAGAAGCATGCTGGTTTGTGGATTCCTAACAGCAGCGTACCCGCTGTCGCTAATAATGACTGCAACACCCGGTCCACAGCAGTTCTGCCATTTGTCCTTCCTTTAGCGTCTTCACTTGGGGGTGCAAATGTCCCAGAATAAATGTCCTTTTCAGCACACTGCTTTCCCTTCCCCACCCCGGCAGCGCACCTTGGTTGCTAGTGGTCAGCAGAACACAGAGTGATGCCCAAGAAAGAGCCTTCCCACGACGTAAGGACAAAAGGAAGGCTGTGGGAAGAAAGGAGAGGTCTTCATCGTGTAATTGTTTAAAAATACCAGGCAGCAGGTAGCTCCCAGGGTAGCCAGGGGGTGCACACCACCATCACCTTCTCTCTACCGCGACCCAGAATAGCACCACTCTGTGCAATAAGATTTGCCACTTTGCCCAGCTTGTGGTGACGCCAGGGAGGTTAAGGCACGGGGAAGAGAGTTCACGGAGATGCTTTCAAAGCACACATCTCGCCAGCAGTTTTCCATCCAGCAGTCCTACACAGGAGCTACGGAGATGCAACCAGCCTTCCAGCCCATTTTCTCCCTTCACTCCCACTGGTTTCTGCTCACTAAATTACACTTTACAGGGAAAATGGCTCATGCACACGGGAGATGTCAGAGACTGATCAGAACCAGACCTGAGTCAGGAAAGCATATCGCAACGCGGCAACCTCTCCGGCACTGCCCTGCCAGACGGACACAGCGTGGGAGCCCTGCCGAGCCGACACAGCCTCGCCCTCCCCACGCTCGGAGGCTGCCTTTCGCTCACATCGAGAAGTAAGACCGCTAATTACACCTCTGGCACACAGCACGCCGAAGAGGCACCACCCAAATGACTTTCAGATTGCATCCAGTGAACCTCTATGCAGACTGGAAATAAAACATCTGTATTTCAAGGCAGAGCGCCAACAGCTGCCTGTCTGTCCATCCAGGCACATCAGCCCTTCCTTTTTATTGATGGTCCAAGCAGGTACCTGAGGGGTCACGATCAGCCAGGTGGAGGAAGCCCTCCTTTTCTGAGGCAGGGAAGATGTGCAGAACATGTCTGATATTCTCCAGAGCATCATGTCTTACTACCAGGAGTGTGAGGTAGAGTTATTAATGCCCTCTCCCCACACCTTAACGAGAAGCCCTGCAGAATTTAACGGCAAGGTAACTAATCACCTTCTATAGAAATGAAGGATTCCTGAAGAGGTTATCCCTATCATCGCCACATAAAAACGCATAACTCCGCTGAAGACAATGAAGTTCCACTGGGATAAAAGCATTAATCGAGACCTTAAAGGATTTTATGCAAAAGTCATTCCTTTTACAAGATCTTTGGAAGCGTTCCACAGAAAAGATAAAATCATCTGCTCAATTAAAAGGATGGTTACAAAATAACATTTCTTAAAGGTTTTCTATTGAATTTTCAAGAACTTTTCCATTACTGCAGAATGATAATATTGACTCCTGAAAGTGCTCTGCTCGTGCAACGGTACAGCATCTATCCAGCGCCACCTCATCTGAGCTGCTACGGCACACAAAGGCACACAGAGGATATGCACCACCTCGGAAGAACCAGGGTAATAAATGCTGTAACTACCAGCATTTCTTCCAAACGCAACAATATACTCGTTCAACTAAAAAAATTGAAACTCAAAACCTACCTGCAACCACATAACTTGCTGGTTTTCCTAGCAGCTGACTGAGGAGGACAGACAAACGTTCCTGCCAAGACAGAGTCACCTTTGGAATTGAGGCCACCACTGCAGAAGCCAGGTAGGGGGATTTCTCACCTTCCAGCACACGGAGGTTTTTGAACCTGTGTTTAAAACGCTGCGGGAGAAAGAAGATTCATTATGGACAACGGGGCTTGAGAGAAGAATCATTTTGTCAGTAGCGGCTTTGACCTCAAGTATGATTTTTCTGTTGTAGAGTTCAAATGAAATGCACTATTCCTAGCAATGCACTAGTTCCGACCAGTAAAACAAAAGATACAGCAGACAGAGAAGTATCCGAGGAACCAACTGTCTGTCACATTGAATGAAATGAAAATTGTGCTCCATTTAGTGTGCTCCCGCAGGAGTAATGCGCAGGGCAAAGTTTCAACCAAATGGAAAATGCAATAGCAGTACTTAACTTCATTTTCTTGTATCTGTTCTCAATGTTACAAGGGAAATACTTTAAACATCTGTAATAATTAAAATCAAATTGTTTTAAATTAAATGTCACAGAACATAGTTGAGAAAAAACAGCCTTCAGCACAGGAATTACATACTGTTTTAAAACAGTACATTACAGTGACTAAGTAGCTGCAGGTACACTAAAAGGAAGGATTTTTTTCCCCTCTTTCTTAAAAAAAGCCACACACGATTGTCCCCAGAATCCCCCTAAAAGATCCCTCCTCTCCCTCAACCCCAGCTTCCCCTGAAATCACAAACCCTCTGAAGAAATGATGTACTACTGGTAACACTGACATACCAGATGATTTGCATCCCTTTCCAGTTGACACCGAGTACTGTGAAGGAAACACACAGTTCTAATTCACCTATTTGAAATTACATTACCAAAACCGGTGTATCTTTAACAGGGATAAATAAACTGAAGTTTCAAAATACAAATATATTTAAATATATACAAAGAAAGCATGAGTTTGTGCGTGTGTGTGTGTGTGTGTGTGTATAACGCATATATATGCAGGTGTGCTGGTGCAATGTGAGCCCCCTTTTGGGACAGGACCACCACAAACCCACCAATTCCTCCTCTGGTGAGCAGGCATTCTGGGTGCTGCCTTTCCCCTCTTGCCAGAATTCCTTGAGGAGCCAGAGCGATGTGGACAGATGTAGTGAAATCCACAGCTGCAATTCCAGTCTATCCAGATGGATGTGTCAAGTGAAATTAAGACCACTTAGACTTAAAGTTTCAACAAATTCCCTTTTTTTTTTTTTTTTTTTTTTAAACACAACTTCTGTTAACTTGTGGTTAAATCTGACTATTTTTGCCTCCATGGCAGGCTCTGCGGCAGAGTCATACAGCTGTTGGTATTTCAGCTGGCTTACGTAGCGGTGCAGCACTCCAAAGAGGTAATTAATGGTCCTGCGGAGCAGGATGACTCACCCTCTCTTAATAAGTCACAAGTGGCACAGGCATGAGCAAAACAAGGCAAGTCACACAAATCAGTTGTCTTCATGCCCTCCTCACCACGCCATGTAGGCAGGTATTTTGTGTCTTACAAGCTATAGAAAATCTTTTTCCAAAAGGTTGTAGATGCTTTGGTGAATTGCTGTCACTGGCAGTATATTGTGCACCCTTCCAGCTCTGCAGTGCCTTTGCTCCTCGCACACACTCAGCTCTCCGAGCCCTGGGGCAGTTAACCCGGGCAGGCTAGCTGACAGTCAGGCCATCCACACGTAAATTTTCGTTAAGCCAAGAAAATTAAGCTTTTTTTTTTTTTTTTTTTTTTTGAAAAGCATAACTAAACCCGAAGGACTACAAATAAGCTGATTTGTTACGCACACACAGACATGGTCATTGTAGTTCCACTCACTGGTAAAAGGCTGCTGTCCCAGAGCAGTTGAGGAGCAAACCCCGAACTCCCTGGTTCCTAAGCACCAAACCAAACCCTCGTGAGGGGAGTCCCCCCATCCTCAGCCCTTCATGTGGTCATTCACTTTTGTCAGCTGTCACCTTTTTCCATCTTACCTCACTTTGATACTTTCCATATATTCTAACATGACACCGTTTAACAACCTCCATGCAGGTCAAAAATCTAAGATTTTGTTGTGGTTTTTTTTAAAAAGGAAAATAAAACAAACAAAAAAAACCCAACCCCCCAAAAAAAAAACCAGCCAGCACAAAGAACTTAATCCTCCATGAACACTTGCTATGAAGCACCAATATATTGCTTTCACTTTGACTTCACTTTTTTCTTTCACAAAGAGCAGAGAATCCATTTTAATAGAGCAAGCTGAACAGCTCAAGCACTCTGTTCAATCATCCATATCAGAAAAAAAGCAGTAAAAAATAAGCTTGTTCACATCAAACAGCTCACTTTTTCTTTTTAAAAATACTCACGAGAAAAATCTGAATTCAAAATTTCATGTCAGATCAAAAGAAGTGCTGATGGACTGGAGACAAAGAATGTGCATAAAAATGTTCGTTTCTGAAATGTTTTTTCAGTTTTTCAGAACTGCCAACAAACGGCACAACAATCTGTTCCTTCCAGTCTATCATGCTCTTCAGTTCTGCCACACCAGCACACCAAATTGCAAGCGCCTCTTATCAATCAAAACCGACTTCTCAGGGAGTTACATTCCTTGATGATAATCCTACCTATACCGAGGAAGTGGCCAAAGTCCTTTTTATACCTTTTCTATTTGGTAAAATGATTACACAAAACTTTGTTTCGCTTTGCCTCTGCAGTTGGATTTATTTAAAATAGGGCTGACTTCAGCTTATTGGTTTTATATAAAATGACATTAAGAAGAATAGTATATTTAATCAGGACAAAATAGTGAATATTTACTACAAACACCATCTGGGCTTCCCGCAGTGGGACAATTCCTCCCACACCACCGTGTCTGGATGAGCGAGCTTTTCTGGCTAGCCCCCCATCACAGGTCTGCAGCTGAGAAGCTTAAAAGACCTTTTTCCTCTCTCCACCCACAATAATAAACCACAATAAAAATCTTCCTAGAAACCATTTCAAAAGCATAAGCCTACAGCAGATTAATTTTTTTTTTCCCAAGCACTTGCCATAGCTCTTCTTTCCTTGGTCGAGCACGACTTGTGCATTTTTTAGCTTTTATGAAAACTCCTGAGCCTTGAGGATAAACGCCATCCTCAGCGCGCGGGGTGGGCTCGGCATGGCTGCTGGGTTCTGCAGACCACCGAAAACTCTTGAACCAAAACATCATTTTCTAATTAGCAGATTTTTTTTTTTTTATTTTTTTTTTGCGGTTGTTTGTAATACTGCAGAGCTCTGTGCTCCCTAGGAAAAGAGAAACTAATTCCATTCTGTTTTCCTGAAAATTTCAAAGCTTTCTTGAAGGCCAGATTGTGCCCTCAGCTAGTAATGTCAGTAACATGTTTCCAGTTTCATTGTAGCCTCAAGTAAAATTGAATTGTGGCCTTGAGGAAAAGAGAAAGTTTGTTGGGGTTTTGGTGACTTTCCCCCCACACACACACAGGTAGTGCTTCGCACAAATTCCAAAAGGTTAAAAAAAAGACAGGCTTTACAAATCATTGCGTAATATATTTATTAATAATGCGTTTTTATAATGCATAAATGCATTTAATATATTGGCAAAAACGCTCATACTGCAACAGGCAGTAGTCAGGGATACGGGCACAGAGAATGGGGGGAAATGGTAGTTGCCCCCCCCCGGGGCAGGACGGCTGGGGCTGGCTCCCAGCTTTGCCTCTCAGCCACGAGGGACACGCTGGTGCCAGCCCGGTGAACCCAGGAGGCCACCCTGAGAAAGGCGAGTACTTGAAATGTCCGCAAAAATCTGAGATATTGAAACATCAAGAGAAAGACGGCGTTAGGTTTCCGTTACAGAGATAATTGTGATTATTTTAATGCTTAAGCAGGACGTTGGTGGTAAAACAGCATCTTCTGTCGCTCGGTTGCCACCGCCACAGAGCAGCGCCCGCTCCTTTCCCCACCCGGGCGCAGCAGCCCACGGACCACAGCCTCTCTCTTCCCAGGGACCATACACCTGACAGATGCAAGTTCCCACCTGCGCACACAACCCCGTTTCCCTGATTACAATACTCACCAAAATTCGCAGACGGCAGCGCTGTACGAGCGAGCCAGCTCCTTGCCCGCTGCCGCGGGGAGTCCCACCACCGGGCACTGGGTGGCACGCGGGGTCCCCTCGAGGGGACCTGCCGAGGGCAGTGCCATGGGAGCCAATCTCCAGCTGCAGCCATGTCACATCACATCGTCATTTAGAAAGATGAAATTCTTTATCACAAGCCCTTTTAAAAAAAGTAAAATTATCTTGTCAGAGCTATATTTGATATTTTTAAGCTTAAGCACCCATCAGCAAAAATTAATGTGACCAGTTTCTCCATAACACTGTTGATGTCACACGCTGACCTCCTGGGATCTCCATTAAGAGCAGCTGTTGTGGTTTCCTGACAGTGGCTACCACATTACTATAATTATTTTTCAGGCATCGCAAGAGAAGATGAGGGTCAACATTTCCAGTTATCCGCTAGAGACCACGGCTCTACATGTACTTATCAGCTTGAGACCAGATCTGCTAAGCCACAGTTAGGACCCTTTTCCCAGTAACACCACTAACCCGATACCAGTTTTTATTCGCAGGTGGCACACTCACCCCCTGCAGCCCTTGGTAGTTCGGAGCAAGGGAAGGGAGGAATGGTTCTGCCGTTATCCCTGCACATCTTGGCATCTACCAGTCCATAAAGCAAGGAAGTAACGCCGAGGCAGACTCAAGTATGCAGGCATAGATTCACAGGGACTCGCATAATGCCAATTTTGCTACATTTTTTTATTTCCTCTGGGTGTAACAGATTACAATTAGGCTCAAAGGGGTTTTACTTTCATTGATCCTCTCGGTGGAAGGTACGTTTATGTCAAGAGATCACTATGTATTCTTAAAATTAACCATCTGGCCAATCATGCTCCAGGGCTTCACAAATCCTGCAGGCACACAACTTGTCATTAACCATTAATTTCACCCCCATCGGCATGCTAAAGGTCCGAAGATTTGTACCAGGAGTAGGTAAGAACCTACATCACTGCAAGAGGAGGAGGAGGAGGAGGAAACCCCCAGCCTCCCCTGCCTGGAGCACCTCCTGGAGACAGGGCTTCAGGTTCCTCGTGTTGCCACCACGCAGCAACACAGAGGGCTACGACCTTGGTAAAACCAATGCAAAAAAGGGTGGAATTTCAGCCCACCACAGAAACCGAGCTCTTTTCCTTCTCAGGGCTCACTTTATGCTCTCATAACAGTCTGAAAACTTCAATCACTAAACCACAAACAAATCTGCAATAAACTATACACTGTATATATATTACCTCTTTTCAGGCTATCTGGTTTTTCAGTTAGAGATATTTTGTCTGTCTTTGCATTGGAGTGAGACCAGGGAAGTTTCCCCCAGTGTTGCAAGGGCTACCTTGATCTCAGGTTATGTTAACAGAGTTGGAAACAAAGCAAAGGCTGAGTGGTGCAATAGCACATTTAGAATGGAGCTGCAGAAAAATGAAGTATCCTCACAGAGTTGTGGCTTTTTCATTTAAAAAAAAAAATTTGACCAAGTATTTTTGATTGCTGTCCATAGACAGAAAGGGCTGAATCCTTCATCTGAATATTACTGGGGTTTTGATAGTCAAATCCAAATCAATCCCAGAACTGCTGGATTATTGGAAGGCTTGATTTAATTCTGCGTTACACTCTTGATGCCTACAAGGCGTTGTCAAGTCCAGACTTGCTTTGCACAAGGGGGAAAAGCTGTGCTGGTGCAGTACAAAGGAAATGTCAGTTCCTGTCATTTTGCACCCCTCTACCCCAGCCCTACAGATATTAATTTTTTTTTTCTTCTATGAACTTCAACCAGCTAATCATCAGAGCTAATTTCCTGTGGAAGATGATGTTAGAAAGACATCAATTCATGCAAAGCCTAAAATCCCAATCCAAAATGATCACTAGCAATTAAACAGGTCCCAGAAGAGTGCCAGAGAATACGCCACCACAAACATGTAATGTCTGACTCTGTAAGATAAATATGTGCACCGGCTTTTACAACACGACAGGAATTACCACATTTAAATACTTAAATAAAATACTACTTTAATCAATGTCCCAACATCCTACACATAGGAAGCCTTTCCTCATTTCTATGGTGATGAACTTATACCATGAAGCTGGAAATCTAATTATGCTTGCTTGTAACTGTGACCACAGAATATAGTTATAGCTATCACCAGCCAAAATAATTGGACAGCTGTTCTTAAAAAAAAAAGTAAAAAAAAAAAAAAAAAGTCTTTTTACTTGACTGAAGATACTTTGATAGGAAGGAATTCAGAAATGTAACCATCAGCCCCAACAGAGAGGAAGAAGAGAAGGGAATGTTTGCTTAGTATATTGGAGAACGTTTCAGAAATGCACATTGAAAAGGGAGTGAAAATATAGAATTTGTTAAATTAGCATCAGCATTGATACTGGTATTTAGAAATTACTTCAGATGGAAAGGAAAATTATAAGGAAGCCTTTCTCAGTTGTGTTATTGTGTCTGGAGGGATAAAACTTAAGAGAACATGAATTTGGCTGGGGACAGTGTGAGACAGCCTAGTAACAACAAAAACAACCAGAGGAGACATATGGGGGAAAAGAAAGAAAAAAAAAAAAAAACAACCACAAAAAACAGGGGGGGATAAAAGGGAAAATAAAACACACACGTACAAAAAAAAAAAAAAATATGACCAAAGAGAAACAAGAGAAGGCTACCGCCTTTCTTGCCTTTTAGTCAACTCCAAAATACTGTCAGCTTTCCACCCCCAGACATGTGTTAGACAATTTCCTAGGAAGGCACAAGACTCTGCTGTACAAGCAGCAGGAACAAGGCAACAGCAAGAGAGACAGTAAGGGCAGTAACAGAAGCAGGACAAGAGCCTCCAAGGCAGCAGTAGTGGCTTTAGCACCTGCCACATCTTCTTTCCTCACTAACCACAAAGCAATAGGAAAAAGAAAAAAGAAACAAACAAAAAAATCTTTTTTTCTTCTTGGCAGATGAATCCTTTAATTCACCACCTGCTGCCCAATTCTAACAGCAGCATGCAACATCCACGGATATGTTGCAGGAGGCCGGCGAGGAGCCCACACCCTGAGCCCCGCAGCAGTTCCCTGCCATTTCCAACCCGCCACCGCCACCCTTCCGCGCCGTTTCGGACCGCGAGCCGTGGCTGCGGCGTGGCCGGGGATCCAGGCACGGTGCCGGCGCTGTGCTGGGAGGCTGGGCAGGGGAAAGCACAGATGTGCTCGTGGGGCACCGAGGCCTGAGCTGTTCCTCCTTTTTGGTCCTCTGCTGCTTGGGATACAGGAAGAAGAGGGCCAGCATGAGCCTGGTGGGGGTGGGAAACCACAGCAGCGAGCAGAGTGTTAGGAAGAGAGAGAGGACTGTTCTCTTAGTTGTCTTCTCAATCCAGTCGACTTTTACATGTAAATTTTAAAGGTCTTCCCCAGCAGAGTTACTCTAAGCATCACTGTAACATCTGGCTTGGAGCCAGCAGGAAAGATCCACAGGGAAGCGGCGATGCCCAGAGCCGCCGGGCAGATGCGAAGCATCTCCTGGGCTGATGCGGTGGAAGGAACCAACCCAGGCTTTTTGCATTGCATCACGTTTTCTGCAGGTAGACACCTAAAAGCCCAACTACAAAAATAAAATGAGCAAAAGAACCAAGCCTAAGTACCAAATGGATTCACAAGCTTGTAAAAACTGCATGAAAGTTAAAAATGACATCCAAGCCACTGAACCCTGAGTCATTAATTTTGAAATATTTACATATCGAAATGCTCAAGGAAAATGTAAAATATCTGTCAAAGATCTTTATCGCTTGAATGTCAAGTCTGCTCTTGATGTTTTCCAACACATGATTAATTTATCAATGCAAACAATTATACATGAGCAAATTATATGCAAGTAGGGAGAATTAGTAGTATCTTCGATGTGTGCACACTTGCACTGAATGTACCTTTAGTCTTTAAAAATATTCTGTGCATCTTTTCCAGATGAGTTAAGAGCTCATTATTTATCATTGAGATTTCAAAAAAAATGCTGTTTATGACACACTGGAAGAAAAATCATTATTATATTTAAACAGCAGCTGCCTTCTTTCTACAAACAGTGTAAAATAATACAACAAGCAGCAGAACAATGCCCTTACCCACTTCTTATTTGGCAAACGATGAGATAAAGGTAAGCACAATTTTCCGGCAAACTTGGCTAGTAAACCAAGTCGGGCTGGGGGCACAGAGCAGACGGTGGGTGCTGGCAGGGCCATCTCTCCTGGCAGGACACTGTCACCGTGCCGGGGGCTCCCCAGTGCCGTGGCTGCATTTCCCCAGCCTGTCGCACGCGCTCGGTGCGACAGGAGGATCAGAACACACCGCGTGTGACCACGCGACTTCATCGCTGCCTACGCACAAGGGAAGAAAGTCTGGAGATTGAGCCCAACCTACTTTAAATATCATAGCACTTGGAAAATTGGTTTCATAACCTAAAAAACTCTCCTTTGCCACACTACCCTGCTTACGCTTCCCCACTGCTCCTCGCTTCTTTAAAAATGTAACCCACTGCAGACGCCACACGATATGGTGAAAGGGTTATTGCCCATCCTCTCCCTTCTTCCAATTAAACAAATTGTTTAATTAAAACTGATCTTGAAGGAAGAGGAAAAAAAAAGAGGCATTTTTCTGCCCTTTCAGTGAGTCAAATTAGCTCAGCAAAGGATCCAGGCAGCAGCAGGGCTGCTGCAGGCAGGATGAGGGTAAAGTGCACATCCAAAAAATGTCAGACCTCCTCTTTTCAACATCAGGAAGCTGCTCTGTGCTCTCAGCCTTTAGCAGAATCATAATCTAATAAGGTAAAAAAAAATAAAAAATAAAAAAACAACCCACAATCTAAATCATTAGTCATCAACAGGGTTGGCGCGCTGCACAGGATACAAGATTTATCCTCATTAAGTACCAGCAAGAGCAGATATTTCTTCTGAGGAGGCAGGGAAGTAGCAGCAGGTGAGGGAAAAGAGGTTTCTGGGTGAAAAAAAAAAATAAAAATAAAAAATATATATATCTTAGCGAGACTTTATTCAGTGGCACAAGCATTGACTTCTACTTCAGTACCTGCATGGGGCTAAACAGCGCATGACCGACTGCCGAGAGCGCTGGCTGGGACGGGAGCACCGAGCCGTGCCTCGCTCATACCTGCGCAACATCTGCTGGGTCAAGGGAAAGGACTTCTCTAGCTAAAAGTACTGGTGTAAGAGCTGTAGCAAATACTGGTTGTATTAAAACTTATCGAGAAGGTAAAAAGAAAAAATACGTATGGTGAGAGAGGTTAGAAAGTTAACTACAAGACTAGCAAATAGCTCTTCCTGTAACGGGTAAGAATTTGGACTTGCCTTCTCCCCTCGTGTGGAACTCTTGCAACAGGTAATGCAACAGGTCTCCTCAAGCTTTGCTCAGAAATTTATTCAGTTGCAAGAAGTGTTTCCCAGGAGTGATTTTATATGCATTCCAGCAGTTTATAAAGAAAAATACAGATGATCAGAGTTGCTTTTCACATTTTCTATTTTCATTCCATATGGATGCAAAAGAATAATACCTGTAGGGCATGAGAAAAGGGAAAAGAGCCACATATTTTGTTTCATTTTATTAAAGCAACACCAGCAGCAGGAGGCTTTAAGTTCCATTTAAGACTGGATTTGGTGAGATGCTCCAAAAGCTGCCTGCCCCGTGCGGGACTGAAGGGCAGCCTCCCAGGTTCACGAAGGATGCAGGAGCTGTGGGAAGCTGCTGCTCGCCAAGTCACAACTCACCCATTAAGCACGGCACGCTCCCGCCTCGCCGCCTCGTTAACGACAAACCGCACCGGATTAGCAACTCTGAAACTTCTGTCTGCGGATCTGTTCGTGACCAGATCTGACAGACAGCAGAAACATTAAACGTTCCCTTTACAAGGCTGTAGCAGGAGCCACCTGAACGCCTCGATGCCCTCTGCATTTGGTACCTCAGTGCTAACCCGGTAAGACCCAGGCACGCTCCCCGGCGCCGAGTTAATCGCCACAGTAGGACGAACACAAAACCAGGTCATAGCTACCTGCAGAAGCCAGCAAAACATCCAAGCTCTGGGTGAACATTCCAATTTTTTGTCAAGGTGAGACTTAACAGCTCAGCATTCCTCCCCTTATTCCCCCCTCCCGCCCCTTTGTTTTTGAAGCTAATTAAACCCCCTGTGTTCCTCACTCAAGAGAGAGATCCTGGGCATCTCCCTGCTGCACAGTCTGAACAGAGCCAAGGAAACAGCTCGCTTAGAGGAACTGAGCAGTAAAAAGCTTCATGAGAGTTGAAGGTCTCTGAAAGCGTACGGGACCTCAGGAACAGGCTGAGAACAGCACCGTACCCTTCAGCAAGAACTAAAACAAAACCAAGAGAAATTAATTTCTGATAGTAGCTGGCGCATAAAAGCTTATCCCTGTCTTCTTGTTCTTAATAGATTTTGAAGTCAGGCAAGATGCAAAGGCATGCAACACAATTACAAGAATTTGAGGAGTGCTGCACTCAGTCGGGAAACAAATTGTTTTGGAGGAGACACAAAGGAGATAAGAACAAAACAGGCACAGACTGTTCTAGAGCCGAGGAGCCTATCTCACAAACGCCAAAGGGAGCGAGGAAAGGGACTAAGCATGCTCAGGGGGAAACCCCACTGTGGCAGACCTGGCAGGCACATCACTTTCCAGCTCTAAATGTAACACTTGACCACACAACTGGAATTTGCGTAGCAGAAGCCCCAGAGATCCTACTGAAGCTGAAGGGGGACTCAGAACTGGTGTCCATCCAAACCTGGCCGTGCTGAGGCAAGCCGCGCGAGTTTACACCATATCGGGCCCAAGACCGAGAAAGGAGATGAAGCCGACATTACCTCCCAGCTCCATCAGCGCACACAGGGCATGGCCAAAGAACGTGCCAGACTAAAGAAACTCTGCACTGGTACAACAGAGGCAGTTTGTGGCAAAACCTTAAAAACTTTGTTAAGTTTTCCGTTGAACACAAATGCATGGACAAGTGCCACTGGCAGTAACGTTGGCACTGAAAGGGAAGGCACGGGTGGGCAACAAAAGCTGGGGTTCACATGTGATGCACTTAGAAGCTCCCGCCTAAGGCAGTTAATGCGGGCTCTGCAGGGGCGGGCCACTGCGTACGAGTTTGTGTGAAACGGCGTCTCCGTGCCCAAAGGCGCCCGAAGCAACACACAGGCTCTGATGCCAAGGGGGGAGGTAAACGGGCTGAGTAAGGGGCATGTAAGGCAACAAGAAAGAAAGAACAGCTGAAGAAAAGGAGCAACAAAATATAAGGAAAAGTGGAATTATTAAAAAAAAAAAAAAAGTAACAAGAGGTTAAGTGAGGCATGAGAATTTGTTTCTCATACCAATTCTCTCCGACTGAGGCAGCAGCTCAATTTCCAGCCTTGCCCTCTGGAGGAGCTGGGTCCCCAGCACAACAGCACGTGCATTCGGAGCATTTTTCAAAAAACGGTAAATAACGAGCAACTGAAACTTTAGTTCCCACCCTCACCACACACTTCTACTAATCTGATAACGTCTAATCATGAAAGCTGGGGCGTCATATCCCGCCTGTTGGGTTCTAGCCACTGCACATGAGGGAAACAACTTTCTGGAGCAAAGACGTGGAAGGTGGCCAGGACCGCACAGAGCATCCCAAGCGGCAACACCTGAAGAACGAGCACGCTGCTTACGAGCAAGGGGAAGGCTGGGCTTTCTGTGCCACCGTAGCCTTTACGACCTTTCCACCTCTTCCAGAGGCACACAGGGGAATTCCTGTTACAGGAGCATATGCTTAAAAAAATTATGCACATTCCGAGTCTCCTTAGTAAACTGAAATGTGTTAGATTCATTTCAAATAGAGATCAAATAAAGGGCTCTATGCCCTGGTAGAGCGTTTTCTGGTTATAACAGTGTGCTTTAAACAGTTTTCTGCAGTACTTCAAATCGTAGAAGGTTGTGTTTTGGATTGCTCAAGGACACAGTCCTCAATGAAAGCTACAAACAGGCTGCAGTGCTTGAACAGCTGCACACACACTGATGGCGCCTGCAGAAGGGCAAACCTTCTCCTGAATGCCTGTGGCCACCTTGCCACTGCTCGTCCTTTCTGTTCATTCAATAAAAAAAATAAATTAAAAAAATAATTTAAAAAAAATTTTAAAAAAAGAGCAAAAGAACAGCAAAGGCAGAGTCAAAAGAGCTCCCTTAAAATTGAAAAAGCCAATTTTTTCAGCATATGCATACAAATCAAGAACAAAGAGCCCTCCAGAAAGTACCAGCTAGCTGTGCTGCCATGGAGCCATTCCCAGCTCCCAGCTGCCACAGGTTTGGTCAACACTGAGCTCCTACTGTCAAAGTAGCAACAACAGTCATCATCTCCTATCTTGTCTCTCTAAGCATGTTTGCCAGCTAGATGGGTTTTTTCAGACTCCTCTGTGACTCAACTTGGGTGCTATATACCAGACCATGGAACATAATCTCATTTAGAAAGGTTATCTGCTCTCTAATTCCTGTTCTGAAAGCAGATCATGTTTCCATCTACCTTCAACCAGACATTTCACTGTTTAGGTTTTTTTTTCTTCTTTTTTTTCTTTAATTTTAAGTAATGGCTTAGTGTTGCCAAGGTTACCAATCAATCATTTTTCCTTTGGTACATCTGAGTATGTATCAGGCATACTGTGCAGGAAACTGCTTATTTTTTGATGAGGAATAGGACAGGAATGAGGATGCCATACTAGAGGTAGAAACCCATTCAGTCGCGACTCATCTGTTCTCTTGTCCAAAGTTTCTAAGGTTAAGAATTTTTTTAAAAGCACACAGAATTATTGCAACTTCTACTGTACATTTTTATATGTCCTCATGTAAAAAAATTACTATTTTTGCAGAGGTATAATTGTCGCTGCCCTCTTCTGCGCATAGAAGTCAAGGCTATTAGTCTAAACACAATAACGTGAATTTCTATACTCTATAGTATTCCAATAGCTCAGTCACCAGTTTTAATTAACACCAGACAGAGGTCAATTATGTGTGTGCACAACGTGTTCTCTACCTGTTATTTCTCTGCAGTCTAGAAACAGTATGCACCAAGTAAAGCTAGGACAGTCGAGAAAACTAGCACTTATTAATGACTTGGTATTAAAAAGAGAGATACCATTATCTAAAAATGAGTGACACCCACTGATAAAAGACTAATGTTAATTTGCCCTATCACGGATCTCAATTTACTTTTCTGGGAACTTCATACTACCTTCTATAGAAGAAAGAACAAAAAAAAGAGAGAGAAGAAAAAATAAAAGCGCAGCACCAGATGCAGATGATGTGTATATTGGATTTGAATATATGCACATACACAGTAAGATTTCCTAAAAACTGCTGGCAACGGTACAGCGACTCCAGTAGTTTTTTCAGGAAGCCTGGATGACCACTGCTACACAAGATGTGCAATCACCTGTTAAGTGCCCTCAACCCCAACGCATTCCTGGCCGATTTGTCCACCTTTGCAGGTCTCACTCCCTAAGAAAAGGTTAAATTGGCTGATTTTTTGCAGCCGCCCTAAGAACAGCTGCCTTCCAGTAACAGAGCTCTTTCGTCTTGTCAAGTATCACATTCAGCACCCATAGGACTCCAATAAAGTGTTACATACACTGGGTTGGTGCTCCAGTGTTGCGAGCACGGAGCTCACACCGCCGCTGCTCCGCTCCAGCTCAGTGGGTGGGCTGGGCAGTGCAGCCACCACCGACCCGCGCTGTGCCCTGTGTAAGAGACGGTCCGAAAATCTCTCATTTTGTCTCACAATCATCGACAAAGAACAAAGACTGTAAATATCTCTAATGTAAGAGAGGGCGAGG
>JAVJGJ010000037.1:99872241-99882362 GCA_035590215.1 Microhierax caerulescens
GCTGGGGTGGGGGGGGCTCTGCCCTCACCTGGGGGTGCTCAGCTGGGGTGGGGGCGGCTCTGCCCTCCACAGAACACTTCAGGTCAGGAGAAGTTACAAGAGCTTCTGGAGAGAAATCAGTGCCAAAAGAACAAACCTCGAATTGAAACAGAAGGATCTGATAACAACACTAACTGGCTAATGTTATGCAGAATATTAACTGCTTTTTAGATTAATCTTTAATTTTATTCCAACATTTGGAGTACAGCTCTGCTGGAAAGGGACCCAAGTGGATTCAGTCTCTTCTGTCGCACCAGGTGCCCGGTAGCTCCAGGCTGGCACTAGATGTGCCAGACAAAGTTCAGGCACTTGGAGTTTTCACGTTTTAGCTAATCACATCGCAAACTTCTCCACAGTCAAACTTACCAGCTATCCTAAAGCTGCTCACATACCTATTGCTAACATTAATGTAATTATCCTTTTTGATTTTAGCCTAATGTTATCACTTAATCAGCCAGAGAAAAATGGCTGCAGCAAGAGAACGTATCTTTAGAAGAAATCACACTTATAAAAGACAGAACATTAGGGAGAATTTAGTAATGCTTTTTTGTCCATCAATTAAATGATTAACTGTTAAACGTCAGACACAGAAATTAAGTAGAATACTATACCACTCTAGACCATGTACTAAGTCTTCATTAGAAGAGGATATTAGCCAACAGTATTTTATCTCCTCGGGATTATTTCTTTTTTTTGGTTGATGAAGAGGGGGAAAAAAAAATAAAAAAATCTCTCAGAACAGTCTTTCATTTTAAAGCAGAAAAAGATGCCAAACTAAAAGGGTCACAAGAAGTCACACTATATGCAAGGGAAGAGAAAAAAATTTTCATGTTCTCCGTTGACAGGCGCAGTTGCAGCCTCCGATAGCCACACCGGGCACGGAGCAGCCCACCCCCAGCACCCCACCGGGCACCCACCCCCGGGACGGGCAGTCAAGCACCCAGCAAGTGAGGAAATAGCGTCAGACCCACCTGCTGATGCCCACGGTGCCCGTGAGGCTCGTCCCCAATGTGGGCAGAAGCATCGGGCATGGACTGGGCAGGTGTGAGACAGACCTTGAGCAAAACCCTTCCCTAGGCAGCCTGGGAGCCACCTTCACGCCACCCCAGCTGCGTAACCACCGACGTGCTGTTTGCGGGGAGTCCGAGATTTGTTTTTCCACTTCCATATTATAGATAAGCAGCTTCACATAATGCAATATCCTTCTGTCCACAGCACAGCTGTGAACCCTTGCACGTATAAAATAATAGGATGCAAGGATTAAATAATTCACAATCTCAGCACTGCAAGTCAGTAAGAGTAACGAGACCCCGCAGAGAGACAAAGACAGAAAAAGGCAAAGCAGGGATATCTTTTTCTAGCCATCAGTACAACGGGTAAATAGATTAAAGGCTTCTGGATTACATTAAGAGATGGGAACCATAATGCATCACTGG
Organism: Microhierax caerulescens; assembly: GCA_035590215.1. Lineage (NCBI taxonomy): Eukaryota > Metazoa > Chordata > Aves > Falconiformes > Falconidae > Microhierax > Microhierax caerulescens. The sequence goes on from JAVJGJ010000037.1 coordinate 99,873,717, forward strand.
ATGAGTTAGCTAGACATTTAGCACAGGCTTGACTTCATTAAAGAATCAAAACACTGAAAGTTCAGGTCAGACTAAGCATTAGTGACTCGTAAGAACGCAGCCTACAGCCAGAAGAGACTTCTGAGAAAGGGGGAAAATAACGCAGACCATAGGAAGGCTTTAAAATAATTTCAAAATAATTCATATGACAGAACAGTACATGGATTTATTTATGTAAGCAAATATTAGGGAATTTAAAAATCCAGTGATGAAAGGTAGATGGCAGCAAGTATTTAATTAATGAATGTGGGAAAATGCCGTGTAGTGCTAGAAAAACATTAATGTCACTTGAATAAGGCTTAAAGTCCTCACTTATCATGAAGGCAGCTTAGAAGGATCTTTCTAGGAGAAGCTCACAACAGACCCAGAGGCTGCGCGCAGATGTCTGGACATGGGCTCAGGAGCCAACAGCCATCAGTGAACCTGCTGGCGCTGGGAGTCACGAGTGCAGGTCACACACAGAATTTTGTTTTTAAAACCGTGAGGGGAAAATCCTGGCACTCCATCCAACGGGGAGGACTCACCAGCCCCTAGCACCACTGGATCAACAGTCTTTGTAGCACAGGTAGGTACAGTGAAAGCTGAAAGGCAGGAAAAACTCAGGGAGACGAAGCTGGCAAACATCTACGGAGCAGAGCGGCAAACGCAGCACAGGGCAGAGGTCCCTGCAGCAGCTTGGTGGCACCGAGGTTGTTGTGATACAGCACGAGAAAGCCCCTCTGGAGGCAGCATTCACAGAACACTGTGGCAGCCCTCCCACTTTGAGCTGGAAACAAGGAAGAAACGGCTCTGCTTAAAGTCGTTACCCTTCGAGTTCATCCCGGGTGTCTGCTAAACCGACAGGGAAGGAGGAAAACGGAAACCCACGTTTCAAATCTGAAGCACGCGCAGCGAGCTGGGAGGAAAAGCACGACACAGAGTTCCCTCGTTTTTCAGGACAACCTGCTTCGGTAGCAGGTTCCTTGTGGCTGCTCGAGATCTCATGCTTACCAGCTGCCAGAAGGAGCTGATCCCCTCCTGCCTCCTCGGGGGGTTCCCCAGGCTGCCCCTAATTCTGATGCCTCTCCCCTGAAGCCGCACAAGACAAAAGCGCCAGTGGCAGAAATCACAATGTGCCTCAATCACGCCAAAGCTTGCCCTGAAATCTTAAGACACCCGACAAAGCCCCTTTGGCTCTTCCTGCTGCTCACAGCTTGCTTTCTCAGAGCAATAAACTTTTCTTCACGATTAAAAGGTACAAGAAGATATTAGCCATAATATGAGCCATTGGGGCATATACTCATAAAAAAAAAAATCTCCGAGGAAGAAGCGTATATAGAAATTAGAACAAGAACAAGGTCTGACAACTACTCTTAGTTCTGGATGGGAGGAAGATCTCTTCTAACGTGCTACCTTAATACATTCCTTCCTTTTTAAATGTAGTTGTTCACACAGCGAGTAGATCTCTTCAGGCTGTTTTAAGGAGCGTAGCAAGATAGCCAAAGGTCACGAAAAGCCATTTTATAATACGCGGGGGAGATCACACTCCAGGACTCTCAGACATATGGAGCAGTTCCTCAGTTGCCATTGTATCTACGTGCACCTAAATATGCCGAAAGTATAATTCCCCTTTATGAATGCAAACAAAAAGAAGTCTGTTAAATCATGCTTCAAAGGTTTTGAATCTGCATTTCTCTCTCTTTAGAAAAGTACAGGAGCTCGTTAATGACCACTATTAGTAGAGGAGCTGTTGCATGGCCAGTTGAATCTGTCGAAAAGCCTGTGTTGGGACAGCCAGAATTCTCAAGTTGGCCATCAACTAATTATATTAAAAGAACAGATTTTAAAAGTATCTTCAACAAAAAGATGTTGAGCATCTTAATTGCTTAACAGTGAGAGTTTTGTACATTCCAGGTTTCATTTCTTTGAAGTAACTTCTGTGCTGCAGCAGGCAGCAGGAGCATTTAACGATAGAAGAGAAATGACCCACCACTTCTTCCTCAACACCTCTGGCTGTGACTCCCTTACTGTCTCCTAACACTGCTACTTCCCCTCCCTACCTTGCTTTTGTCACCTCTATTTAGTTCTAAAATCCTGATTTACTTCTCCTCCTGGTGATATTAAAAATTAAAAGGTTTTTGTATGAACATCAAGACAACATAGATGACAATTTTAAGTTTTTCATATGCTGTTTTTGTTTGTTTTTCTTGGATAGAGGAGCTGGGGCATAGAGCACTGATTTAGGATTTAGAAAACTATGCTTCTATTTGCTGTCCTGGCTGTAGCTAGATACCAAATCACATCTGTGTCTTGGTTCTCCCATCATGTAAAATAAAGGTCATAATATCAGCCTGTTACCATGTATGTTCCTACTGAAACTGCTACACATCAGGGAATTAGTACAACCCCCATTTATAATAATATTCTAATTTTCAGTCCATAAACCTTAATACAAGCATTTATGTTAATTGTTTTGAAAAAAAAAAAAATGCATGTGAAAAATTCTACCAAGTCACCCTGCAAGTCACAATTCCCAAGATATATTCAACTGTCAATCTGCCTTTAAAGTTTAGACAACAGTAAATGGAAGTGGAAATGTTACCTTTCTAGAGAGGACTCTGTGTGTTCCAGTTAGTTACTGGAAGCGGCTGAAAGCAAGCACATTTGCAAGGTAATAGACCAAATGAGACCAGGAGGTTGCAGAACAACATAAATACACACTGTGTGGCAAAATGCTCTTTGCAGCCTTACTTATTTCACTGGTTTATCACTAACACTGAGAAATTATGTATGCCAAACTGGGTATTTTCTGTGATCTATTAGACATTGTTCAATAAAAAGATTAATTAAGCTGCCAGTCCAAAATACTCCCCTGAAACATCTTATGTTGGCATCAAGTATGTATTTGACAATCTTGAGACAGAAATGCGCTTTCACAAGTATATTGATGTCTACTTAAGTGAGTAGCGGGGTTGGAAAATGCATTGAGCTGGGAGGAAGGAAAGGAGGAAAGGTGAACTGAGGAACACTGGGAAGTGCTATCATTGATACAAGACAGGCGCTGCAGAAAAATATACAATAAAATTATATAGATTACTCCAGTGTGATGTTATAGTTCAGAGACATAAAATCTCTGAAGAAAGCTTTTGAAATTATTCCAGGAAAAACAAAATTTCATATATATAATTTTAAGACCAAATGAGAGACTACTGAAGCTGTTAGTTACTGCAGAGAATTATCATTGTTGCCTACACTGAATTTCCAAACACAAATCTCTGGTTTAGAGCACTGAGGGGACAAAAACCAACCCCAAACCAAAACACAACTCTGCATCCCTAAGGTCTTATCTGAAACGTTGCCTTTTGCAGGGATCATTCCGGCTCGGTCCCAGTCTAGTGCCCCGTCCAAGTATTTGAGACTGAGCCCCAAAGGAAATGCAGTTCTAGTGAAAAACTGAACATTTGGTAATTCATCACCCTGAAACTGATGTGTTGAATCAGTTACAAGATCATACCCAAACGTCATTTGGATATGAAATTCAAAGCAACAGTTTAGCAGAAGGGTGGAGGTGGGCAGGTGGGAGAGGAGAGGATGTAAGAAAAGCAAACACTGCTTGGTTTCTAGCTGGTCCAGGGAAAGGCAGCAGCAGAATATTTTTGAGATATTGTCCCAGTCTGTTTTATCTCCACATCTGTCCACTGGCTTCACTAAGAAAGAACTTCAGTTGAGTTTGACTTTCTGCTTGAAAAACAATGTCTGTGCATCCAGCCGTGCTTCCTGCTACCACCCTACTATTTGCCTCACAAAAGAAGTTCCATAATGGTCACAAAAGCTACAGCTGCTGTGTCATATTTTTCCACCTCCAATGCCTTTATTTGAACTACAATCAAAGCCTCAGACACGCAGAAGGAATTTCAGCCACAGGAGTAAGAGAAGATCCATCTTCTTCGCTAATATGCACCCTAAATTAATCATGTCTTGTTTTCACTACTTCTCTCACTTCATACCTCTAGCATGGCAGTAGTCAGCAGGTTTGCAAGTGTTTGGGAATATTTGCAGCCATCAGACTTAAGGCATTGCAGAACAGTAGAAGTGAAAGTGGTGCAACACTTGATCATTTAAAACCTGACAGATTGGGGGTGGTAGTTGAGGTCAGAGCAGTAAAGAAACAATTTTTCAAGCTGTTGGGAGGAGGCTGCTGATCCTCTCCCAATAGTAATGGTTTTGCTGTAATTTAACACAGAAAAGGAATGATGATTTATATGTGGAGCCCCTGGAAAAAGCGTGGCTTTTGCCCTGCTCGACAATTAATCAAATGCTAAAAAGCACCTTGACAGAGCTGCCTGCCCGCACAGCGGACACTTCATTAACGTAAGAGGCATCGACATTTGTGCAACAGCATTCAAAACCATGTGCAGTAAGTATAACCCAAGGGGAGAGTGGTTACCCCACTACCAAGCCAAATGGAAGGCTCTTGAATAAAATACTATTATGTAATAAGCTGACAAAGCCCAAAAGTCTCCCCTTTACATGAAACGGGCGCCTCATAAAACCTGGAAGGCCAGCTGGTCGCACCCTCACAGGCAGCCCCTCCACCGGGAAACACCACTTGCAGCTCTTCAGTTATTTCTCATGACAGATCAGCTGCACCCAGCAGAATACGAGTAATGCCGTCCCAAATACTGCAGCTGACATTATTAGAATAAACCCTCCGGTTTCTTCAGCAGTACGCATTTCTCAAAAGGAAACACTGAGCTTCCCTGGCTGGACGGCCCTCGACTACCCTGCTCTCTTCCCACATCCAGAATCCTGCAGAGTTTACAAATCTTTTCCCTGTAACTCCGTAACTCACCCTTCCACTCCTGCCTCGGTATTTCTCCTCCTTCCTTCCAAACTAAGTTATTTATGATGCTCTGTCAGAGCCACCACCACCTTCTGTACATCAGTACGATGCGCAGTTCACAGCATGTCAGGGATGGGTCCTTGGAGAGGGAGAAGCTCCCTGTGATCACCGAAAATGGATCGTGGGAAAATTAAGATTGGAAGAGCCATCAGGAGGTCTCAAATCAATTTGTATCTGCTGCACCTCCCTTCCATGGCTCGCTACAGGAGAGCCTGGCTCCATCCTCCTGGTGAGCTCCTCGGGGGGATTGGCAGGCTGCTGTTAGGTCCCCACGAGGTTCCCTTGTCCAGGCTGCACGGCGCCCAGTCCACCAGCCTCTTCCCACTGGGCAAGTGCTCCAGCCCCTGACCATCTCAAGGGCCCTCTGCCAAACTTGCTCCAGTTCAGCAACATCTTCCTTATATTTGTAGAGCAGAAATATGGGACTCCAGATTTGGTCTAACAAATGCTGAGTAGAGGGATAATCACTTCCTTCAACCTACTGACTACGCTTCCTCCTGATGCCTCTACCAGGCTCAGACACAGGTGACTCCAGCGCTTCCTCAGAGGTGGCTTTCTGCCCTTCATCAGCTGCTAGGGCTCTGCAGCTACCCTGTAGGTGCACATCTGCCCATGGGAGAGAAGCCACAATCCTGATGACAAAAGTCCCAAGCTTCTAAGCCTTCTCCATCATGGGACTCTCTATTTAGCACAAAACCAAACAGTTTCTGGCTGCCTCTCCCCTGTGCAGTTGGGAGTTCAGGCTCTCATCTTTGCAGGGTCTCTGAAGATCTTCTGAACTCCTTTTTCATCTTTCCTGATGGTGCCTACCAGCTGGCCTCCTCCAGACTGACCTCAGTGTGGTGGCACATCTCAATCAGTACACACACCCCACAGGCAAGGACATCATCTCCCTCTGCCCTAGCCTCAGCGAGAAGCCCTGGGCACCTCTGCCCCCCCAGCCCTGTAGGGCTGCATCCTTCCTTGGAGCCTCAGCTGAGGGGCAGTACTCCAGCAGATGCTGGGGACCATGCCCTGTGACACCCCACCTCTGTAGGTACTGAGTCCCACACTGTCAACCAGAGCCAAACTACCAGGTTGGGTCAAGCAGGTGCAAACCAGCACCAACAGGCACAGCAGCACCCAGGACACCTGCATGCACCCTGCCAGAGCTCTGCTTGCAGCCCCCCCACCCCACCCCACCCCCACCACCACGGCTGTGCTCCTTAAGACCCACCAAAATGGTCAGCGGAGACCAGCAGAGGCACCACCAGCTTCTCCAGCTTCTCCACCCGCATGTGGCAGGTCCCCTCTTGCCAGCCTTCAAGCCTCCCCAAACTCCCCCCAGCCACCTTTCACTTCACTCACGCATGTTGTCCTCACAGAGAAACATCTAGAAAAAGCTTCTGCAGTTTCTAGATGACGAAGCAAATATGACAGCCAGCCTTCTCCCCTGCCTGCCAAAGCCCTAACTTCTCCCTCTCTAACTTCCCAAGTTTTTAGAACAAACCACCATCAGATAAGTGGTGGGTCCCTGATAACAGCTTTCCCATGGAATTTTTTCAATTGCCTCACCAACTGCAAAGACCAGTTTAGTTTCAACAAGCCAGTGCCCGCCGTTAGCTCTGAACACAGGGCACCTGCTGGGATCGCTGCTGGTGGGCAGGGACCCAGAGGAGCTGGCGGAGGCACACGCTGCCCGAACCACTGTTACCCCTCTTGGGGTAACACCCCCACAGCGCTTCCTCCGCTTGCTGCCCACTGAGCCGGAGCGGACCTGCAGCTGCAGCAGAAAAAACTTTCTGCAACCAGAAGAAATAACCTCCCTCGCCTCCTGGCTCCTTCCCAAGCAAATCTCTTTCCAGTGTGCTCTCCCACCTTGAGAAATTAAAGGTATGAAAATTACGGTAGAATTGAAGTCAAATAAACAATGACCTGTTGGGGAAAGAAATTGAGATAATAGGAAAGGAGAAATTTTCTATGTTCCCAACAAAAACACAGCTCTTGCTTCCAGTCCTGGAACAACATGAGAGCTAGAAATTACTTTCAGCTTTTAGGTAGAATTTCAGACTTTCCAAATGATTATGGGGTTTTTTTCCTGTTTCTTTGAAGACTCCGTACTGGCAAAGGATGTTTATCTCGTCTAAAAGTAATGCTCACAAAGACCTGAAAACTGATATTTTCTTTCAAAATCCCCATCCTGGAGAACAGTAAAGCAAAGAGCACTAGTAGAAAAAGCAGTAAAGTAAAACATCCTTCAGATTGTCCAACTTTTTTTTTTTTTCATTCTTATTAGATTTTTGGTTATATAGAGATAGATAATATACAAAGCATTAAAGTTCGGTATCATATTGAGATTATAGATTTGTCCATAATTGAAAAATAATCATTGCATAAAAGCTTCCAAAAGGACCTAACTTCTGTTCACAGAATGTAAAGTATCCATCCAGCAACGAGACACTAAGCTGGGCATTGAAGGTGAGAAAAAAAAGTTGAAACCTCCTCTGAAATCTCCGTGGCTCTGAAGAGCATTCACATCCTCAGAGGCATCTGCTAAACCTCTTATTCACTTCGTAACGGCGTAGGGACAGGCACGGGAAGAAACCCAACACATAAACAGGAGCAAGTTCAGCAGAAGGCAACCAAGAGGGTGGGGGCACTTGCCCTGTGTGGAGAGGCTGCGGGACCAGGATGCGTTCAACCTGAGAGAGAGGTGGCTTCAGGACAACCTAATCGCCGCCCATCAGTGCCTCTAAGGAGCTTATCAAGAAGACGGAGCCAGGCTCTTCTGTGTTGAGTTGCAGGAGGACAAGAAACAAGATACAAATCAATTTGAGAGAGATTCAGACTGGGCACCGTAAGAAACCTTTATTCCCATAAAGACAGGGATGGAGCAGGACAGGCTGCTCCCAGGGAGGCTGAGCAGTCTCCACCCTTGGAGGTTTCCATGGCCCAACGGGATGAAGCCAGACGTGACCCCACAGCCAGCTCTGCGTTGAGTCGAGGGCTCTATTAGACGCCCCGCAGCCCCCTCCAGCTTGAGCAGGTCTCTTGTCCTATGAACGAGTGGCGGGCAAGCTGGGAGAAGCACTTGCTACAGTCTTTGCATCCAGTGAGTATTCACCCACTGCTTGCTCAAAGGAACAGCCAGAACTAGACAGTCGCACTCCTGGCACTCGCTTGGGGGGTAGGAAACCATCCCACCACTGAATCAAAACTTTAATCTTAGCCTTTCCTTTAAAAAGTAAGGCTTAACAATTCCTAAATTTGCTTTAAAGTAACTCATTTCTAGCTAAATTAATGGTTTCATTTTAACTAAAGCAGGTATCTGTGGCTTAGCAAAGGAAACGTAACGAGTATACTCCAGTTTGACTCGATTTTAAATTTTACATTTTTCAAAACCACTGATCAAGACCCAACAAATCATTCACACAACTCCAGATATTTTTTCCTGGCATTCTCAGCTTTACTCTTATTTTTAATATTTCTGTAGTACTTTTTTCATATTTAGCCTATTTACATAATCTGGAGGACTACTCTCCCCAAAGCCCACATGAAGGGACAGGTCTGTTCCTGTCACCCAGAACAGCAGTTACTGTAGAGAAAGGAGAGGTGAATACTAGAAAGAGGAGACCATAACTCAAGATACATTGAGAAACATTATCTTAAGTCTATATTAACTAAACCCTTATGTGTATAGACCCCATATATGCTATTCCATGCTGTTGGTGAAAACATTACAAGGC
>JAVJGJ010000037.1:99893751-99926794 GCA_035590215.1 Microhierax caerulescens
CCCAGAGCAGCTGTGGGTGCCCCATCCCTGGCAGTGTCCCAGGCCAGGCTGGATGGGGCTGGGAGCAGCCTGGGCTGGTGGAAGGTGTCCCTGCCCAGGGCAGGGGGGTGGGAGCTACATGGTCTTGAAGGTCCCTGCCCACACCAAGAATTACATGATTCTATGAAATTGCTTGAAGGCATAAGCATTACCCGTTTACAGTTCAGATATCTTAATGTTTCAAATCTATCAGTCAAGCACAACTATTTAGGCATCTCTAAGTCCTAGGGCACTATAAAATCCTCTAGACAGTTTTTTTCTACAAACACCCCCAGGCAGCATGTGCAAAGTATGATTTTAATGCTACATAATGGGAACTGAATTTGGTCCCAAACACAGCGTCAAAACTAAGAGAATACTGCCTGCTGGCTGAGTTACCTACTAGTCATCTTGGATGCAGTAGAAAATAAGTCAGATCCCTAATTTAGGAATTTTTTTTTTTTTTTTATTACTTGTCTTTTGTTCCACAGGAAGTATTGTGTGCCACCCTGAATCCCAGATAATCATTTTGAGGTACTGCTGTATTTTTGCCTGCCACGATATAAGTCTTACTGACAGCTGACAGAGTAAAATATGTGACAGATGCAAGAAATAATGGAAAGCCAGACCTGTGGCAGACACCAGGCTCTATTTCTAAAGACCCAGCTCTAACGCCAAGATCTGACACAGACTGGATATCGTCATTGGAGCAGAATGCTCCCCATTTACTCAGAGTAGGACTAAACTTCCACCTACTTTACACCAGAGATGCCCTGTTCAAAGCGAAAGCCTATCGAGAAAGAGCTGCAGGTGAAGAACACAGGGAAGGTATTACACACACATCCTGCACACACGGGTCCCACCTCAGGGGAGCTGGGTTTGCATGGATTATCTTGGTAAATGAACACTCTCTATCAACTTAGCAGTTGTCACGGACCCTGTGAAGGACTCATTATACCCAGAAAAGAAAGTACTGCTTTGTCTAACTGCATGAGTTTTAGCTAAATAAAAGGGTAGTGCTTTTACAAACTTCTCCTCAAACACATCATGGCTGCAACTGTAAAATTACTACCTACCTAAATAAATAAATAAATAAAAATCCCACATCGCCCCTTGAAAACTGCAAATCATAATAGCACCTCGACCAGAGGATAAAGGGATAATTCTCCCTTTGATCTCATTTCATTTCTAATTGCAAAATGGCATGTGAACAGAAATCCAATGAATCATAGCTGAGAAACATGATTTTGTGCAATTGCAGAGAAGAATTATTAAGCAAACGAAGCCACCATAATACCCAAAGCAAAATTTACATGTGGATGAATTTAGGTCTTTTCAGCTGCAACCGCAAGCATCGCTGTTTAGCTAGGTAAGTGTCAGAGAGAAAGAGCGAGCACAAAATGTCAAACTGGGAACGGTCCCTTCAATGCCCAGGTTGAAATTGCTCTAGAGGGAACATCCTTGTTTACAACCTTTGCTTGAATATTTCTCATGATATTGCAAGAGAGGCAAAGCACCACCTTTCCACTGCAGTTTTTCATCCAGACTTAATGATCTCCACAGACCAGCAATGTACAAAACTTAGAAATAAATAATTGATGATTTTGCATAGCCTGGGCTGGCTGAGTCATCTCCCATAGACTATTAAAACGGCACCGTGAGCTCAGCTGGGATCGAGTGCCCAGAAATCCCAGCTCTGCCTGCAGCCGGGGCCTTCATTCCACTCCAATTAAGGCAGCGAGAAAACAAACAATTTAAGGAAAGTCGGGGTGGGGAGGTGGTTTTTTGTGGGGGTTTGTTGTTTTGTGGTACGTTGTTTGGTTGGGGGGTTTGGGTGTTTTTTTGTTTTAGAGGGGGGAGCAGGGGGGATGCCTTCCCACCCCCCTTTTCCATGAGAAAGTTCCTTCTCTAGTTTGCACAGCTCAAGTCACCACCTTGTCCGCACACCTACAGCTCTCGTGCACATGAGAAAAAGGAACAGAGCGGCTCCAACAAGAGGCAACTCCCAGTTCAGGACCACAAAGTCAACAGCGTTGCTCCGGGGCGCTCCTGCAGTTACACGTCATGGCGCTGTAGCCAAGAGAGTTCCCTTCTCCGACCGTGACCGTACGTACCACAGTTCTCCTACTTACATTTAGGGGGAAGAGGCTTTACTCCCCCACACTGTAAATAACCTTAAGATGTTACAGATCTCACTTGCATCTTTGGAGCGGGGAGGAGGAACTGGCAGACCCCTGACGAGGGCTTCAGGATGGACCATAGCTCTTATGAGGAGAACAAGCTGGCGCTACAGACTTGCCTAAGTACAAGGGTCTCACGGTAAGAATTAAAGTACACAGCGATGGAACGGGTTTATCAGCAGCCTGGCCAAGGGCCCACGCAGGTGCTTTTGTTGGCAGAGCGATAGTTTCACGTACGGAAAGATTTTTACTGGCTGAACCCTGAGAGAAGCTAAGATCAGAAACCTACCATCAAACCTTCTCTAGCGTAGACCTGGTCTTAAGTGACACTAGATCTGACAATTTTAGACAATCTGCTAGATCAGTCGAGGTTGTGGGGCTGATCGTTTACAGAAGAATAGTATTAGATACATATTTATTGGAACTTGCCCTGATGAGGGTTGCTACCAGGAGAACAGTCATCTAGCTGTCCCGTACCCTGCAGTTTATCGCACATTTCTGGATACACACACCCGTAACAAGCCCTCACTGCAGGAGCTGTAAGAGGATAGAACTGATACAGTTTAAAATAAATATAGTAAGTAGCCTGCCTTTCAGCTCCAAGGCCAGCCCTTCAGTTTGCGGTCTTCTCTGAGCACGATGTTTAAGAGCTGCTATGGGACAGCGGATGGAGGAAGCCCCAAGCTAAGAACAAGACGCCAAGCCGTTAAACGCAGCTCTCACACCTTGCCGAAGCACTCCGAGCTGAGCCTTGCAAGAGCAGTTCCACCTCTGCCTAAGACAAGAGTGGCAAGGTGCCACCAACAGGGACCCTGCTGTCCCATCCTCCATCCCTGGCCATGGGTTCTCATGATCTCCTTGCCACAGGCTGGAAGCCAAACGGCAGATACTCCTCACACATACACATCAAATTTTCGCTGGTTTAGCAGGCTCACTGCAGCCAGGTCGGTGTAAGCCACCCTTGTTTATCACGGTGAGATGCTGGATTGGCTTTGCCACACCACAAAACCCACCTCCATGGGCGCCCTGGGAGCAGCTCGGCGTGTCCGTGTGACACAGCTCGGCCAGGAGCAGGATTTCTCGCTCAGGTTGCAAGAGTGGACCACCACCGCCCGGCACCCACCTGCACTAGCCTCTACTCCGAGGCGCAGGGGCACCCGAGCGGTGGTACCAGTTTTACATTCACGGCTGGTCACAGACAGCCTGATGCTGACGACCGGATGGATTATTCCCAACAGAATAAAAAATAAATACTAAAGATGATCCTGCACTATCATGGTTGGGTCTCAAAATCTGGTTTCCCATATTCCTTATTTCCTACTTAAACAACTGAAAAATTAGAGATAGACAAATTTAAGTCAAGAAACAAAATGCTATATCTGAATTTCTTCAATGAAATTTTGTGTCTGAAAAAATAACAATTTTCATGACAAAAATTTCAAAATACTGATAAGAAGAGTAATATCCCCAAGCCCATGAGGTTTTCACCCTCCTAGCTGGGAATGGCAACACTCAAAAATTCCCTCACAAGGCAAAAACTGTCATAAAAAAAAACAAACCAGCAACAGAAAAAAGACCCACAGACATCTTACAATTGGATGGAAAGGATTAACCACTTCCACCTGAAGAACTTCAATAAGACATCCAAACTCCAGACAAGACAAGAGTCATGACATCCTGAACTAAGCATGTAGAGACCTGGTTTAAGCCAAGATACACATCCTCAGCGGTATCATCGACCATTTCAAGGTCTCCCACACAACAGTTATCTAAACCACTACCCTTATGCTGCCATTTACAGAACAAGGATGGAAATATCTGACCAGTTATCCTGTAGAGCTAGTGATCGAAACTGATTATGCTTTCATTAACGTATCGATGCTTGTAGGTGAGGCTGGGACCATTTGGGTACATCTAATAGGAGTCAGTGCTGGCTAATATGTTTAAAAAAGTATCACCCAAAAAGATAAATAAGAAAAAACCCTGAAGTCTGTTTATGATAACTAGTCCTCATCAAATTACTGTTAATTAATGATTCAAAATGAGATAGAACATCCAGATCCCATTTTATTGAACAACATTGTAAGAATCTCTCTTTCCCTGACTCATCTGAACAGAATGCTTAATGCAATTCCACACACACACCCCCAAGAAAAACAACAAAACAACAAACAAAAAAATTCAACATGCAAACCCCCTAAGACAGGGAGAAGAGTTGGGGTCTTGACAAAAAACAAAACACTCTTGGAAACCTGAACAGCAAAAATACTTTAACAGCAGCAACTTGTTTGTGACTGAGAACTCTGTCTAAAGCAGCACATTTAGAAATCATCAAAGTAAAGAAAGGCGAACTGAAATGGTTAATGAAAAAAATTCTGGATCATGAAGATACTATTACCAGTACCTAGGGGAAAAATATTACATTTTTTAAAATTAGGTGCCATCTTCCAAACAATCTTTTCCTCTGTCCTGACAGTTCCTCACTGCAAAATGTGCACTGCCAGAACTATCCTGTTTTCCAGTGCTTCTGATGGGAAGAGATATTATGCTATAATGAATCTAACAATCTTATATCTTCTCTTTATAATGGACCTAGAATGCTCCCCAAAATAATTGAACTAGTTTCTTAGCTTAAAGTCTTGTACTATTACCAGTGCTTAGCAGCAAAGAGAATTGAACAATTTCCTAAGTAATAACATGAAAACTCAAAGAAAATCTTGCCACCATACTGTGAAGTTTTATCAGGCATTGGGTGATTAAAGCTCAGTTCAGACTGTGATCAGCCGAGGCAATATCTGGACCTGATTTATCAGAGGTAGGGGCTTTAGCCACAAGATAACGTAGTGACACAGAGCCTTGTGGCATGCAGCACAACTGAACTAAGCTAAACAAATGTCATTAACGTGGTTGGAATTTACCTGTCTTCCAATTCTAACCTGTAGATCAAATCCTTCCTAGCAAATGGAATAGGGCTTGTTCTTAGCATAATCGTTACCTAGACAAGGAAAAATGGATCAGCAACACGCCCCTCCCAAAAAAACATGTCGCAATAAGGCTTAAGTCAGCGTTTGCACAGCTTTAACACACAAAAGTAAACCAAGTCATTCATCTACCTTAACACAAATTAAACTTTAATTAGCCCTGAAATATCTATCCACAGTAGATTTCCATTTGCTGCCTTTCCTAACGGCAGCATCACTCCCCCCAGGTTCCTATCTCAGCAATTAGAAAACCTGTTTGCTTGTCTTTATTTGCCACACAATTAAAGTCTAACGGGTCTAAATGTTACATAGAAGCCACACTTTCGGGTGGATTTGTTAGCTTCTCAAGCATCCATGGGCATTTTGGGTTTGCATTTGTTCAGAGCTCTTACAGAAGGAATCCGAACGGGCTGCGATTTTGGCTGTCACACAGCTTTATAAAAGCCTTGATGAAGGGATTATTAGAAAAATGTTCCATCTGGGTTTTGTCCCTCTAACTGCTCTAGCAGACAAGATTCTTTACTCCCAATGGTCTAACTATGCTCCTTTGCAGCTGTACTTGCTAAAGCACTACTCAGCTGCGCGCGGTTCCACAGATACAATTCACACAATGAACATTAAGAGCAGGTTTCATTTCCACCGTCTCTAAAAGAAATAAGGGTTTAGGTCAGCCAGTACTTCTGATGGAAACAGGTTGACTCCCCTTTCATATCACTCATTTGTTACTACATAGCACTTAAAATTCCAATTTCTGTCTATTGGGACATAATTATCCTACTTCAATCCTCCTATGCTTTAAAAAAAAAAAAAAACAAAAACACACACACCACAAAACTAAACACAAAACAAACCACAGAAAAACCCAAACATACCAACAGATCAAGATTCTGTTTATTCAAAGAACATTTTTACTCTGTTTCTAAGAAGATTTAAGGACATTTTTTACACCATGAAAAAAGCAATTAAGGGTTTTTCTCTTTTTAGCCCAGGGAAATGCAATTTGCTGTTCCTTTCTGAAAGAAAGTACAAGTGTCTTGGATGCAACATGAAAATTTCCAAGAACTCATTTGTTCAAGAATACATTTTGTGTGTTTACTAGGTGCTTGAGGTAATGGAATAAGAAATTTGGAACAGTGAAATTTAATTTTATAATTAATGATTTATCCTATCTATTCCTTTAAAGATGCTTCTCCCTCAGCAGAACTTACGTACTCAGAAAAGTAAGGCAAATGAAACACACTGAGACATAATTTCACTTCAAAGTTTTATAGATGCTTATGCATTATTTTGCTCATTATTAAAGTACTTCACATAAGACATTGGTCCTGATAAGCTCAGCTTGCACGTGGAGAAGGAGATTCTCAGTGAAATACACTATTTTGTCCAACATGAGATGGTTTGGCCCCTCCCTGCACTGAGGGACTGCCAGTCCCTACACCACCTATCACATATCCTTTCTTGTTTTGCTTTCCTGGTTATAAACTTTATATAAAATGCCCAAATAGAGATACTATGTACTAGAACCATGTGGAAGTCAACTGTAACTCAAACTTGCAGCACACTGGAATTACAGCTTTTTGGACCAAGCTTACACCACTTCTGTAAAACCTAGCAAAGCTATCTATCGAGACAGTAGTAGAAGCTAACAGAAGAGTCTGTATGATCTCCCACATCTGATTAAAAAAATTTAAAAAATAAAACCTGATTTTGTCCTAGCAGGAATACCTTCATTCTTCATACTTTGGGTTTGAGCAACGCCAAGAGGAAACGCGCAGCCAGCGCATCGTGGAGGACGTGCCCGTGACAGCCCATCGTCAGACAGCCCTCAGACACCTCGACCTCCCCGCTACTACAGGTGCACAGGCAGGTGTAAACAAATGGCAACAGATGTGCTCAAAGGGTGCATTTATACAACTATGTGCAACCAGGTTTAATGCTTTTGAGAAATGCTTTTATATTTGCTTGAGGTTAGAGAATGAATTAAACGCTATAAAAGGCAATAGCTGAGAGGTATCTTACAAGTGTTGCTTGTGGAAGTGCGTTATCACCCTCACAAAGTTTTCCAAGCAGGCACACATCTTGGCTTCTCTGGGGAGACGGCTACTGGTGAATGGTCAGTGAGCAAGTTTCTCCTGGTAACCAAAGAATATTTATGTGCATCAGCCAGTCCAGTTGCCAGTTTTTTCAGCCACAATACATACAGGCTTCTTTGGGAGGGCAGGGAGATTAAAGAGTGTCAGTGATGCTTGTCAATTATTTCTTGACAAAATATGTCAATGCTGATAACATTTTGTGGTAGAAGACAAAGATAAAAACCACCATTACATTACCCAAAACGTACCGTGCCTCACCGGTGCACGTGATGGCACATGCACGTGATGGCACGTGATGGCAGCCCTGAGAGCCATCAGCCATTCCATTTCGGAAAGGGCTGTTAGGAAGCTCTGTTGGAAAACGCCTCGTTTCATTCAAGTTACTCTGAAAAACCCCGTCCCTGATGTTCCCAAGCACGAATGAAGCCTGGTGTAGCCCGAGCGAGAGCCCCGCGCTCCCGGGCTGGCTGTAAGATACCGACACCACACCGGCAGCATCCCTCCGCAGCCTGGGACCCCACGCGAGGCAGCCTCCCCTGCCCACCCTCCCCAAAAAAGTCCCTTTAATCACCGCCAGACTTGTTCCTAAAATTACCTACCTGTCTTCTCTGAAATCCTATTCTAAAAAGGGAGCAGGCAATTCCTGTGGAAGCTGCAGGTTAGCACTCTGGTGAACTCCGAACACGCTGATGGTTTCTGCAGCTTCCCGAGACCACAGACGCTTTCGCATCACTATGTCATGGATGTGCTGCAGTTATTAGCAATTCAAAATCAAAATATTTACTCTGAAATGGATCGTTTTGCTGGTTTATGCTGTCAAACGAACCTGTAGGAGGACAATGGTATTTCACCAGGGGCCAAAGGCGGATGGCAAAGGCATTAAGCCGAACGCCAGATTTTGTACCACTCGTAGGAAACCTACGAGGAAACTCGTAGGGTCTCGGAAACCAAAGCTGATGAATCTTGCAGTGACTAAGCATTGCATCAGCAGCCTGAATGCTCCATCAATTTCATCTTTGTTACAAATATTATACAAGGAAAGTCTCCCCGCTCAGTTCCTGCCTGTCAATTAGGTGCTGAATAATCAACTCCACACCAAGCAAGTTGTGGATGGATAGCAGCGAGATCACCCCACCAACATGACATACAGGTTTTAAGGGTCAAAATATTACTTTCAATTATGGTTTTCTTTAGCAGAAGACTACCTAGCTTGCGGTATATGGGCCATCAACCAACTGTATCTTTTCTGTGGCAGTGACAGGAGGGCAATTTGGCGCTGCCACTTCTACTAACCCATCTCCAAATCCAAATAATTAACAGGGTTGTGATCACACAGTTAGTTGAACCTTCACCAGTGGTTTCAATGAGATTAATTGACAGGATATTTTGACACCCCCTTTGACAGCCTGACATGCAGTACAGTTTGAAACAAGGAACCGTCCTGGTTCTGGTTTCTCTGTCCTCTGTCAAAATGCCAGACGCCGTGCTGCACCGGGAGGAGGGAGGCAGCAGGGCCACGATGCTCCTTCCCCAAGCACATCAGGGGGTATACGGCAACCTGCACCGCGGCACAGGGTGAATAGAAAAGAATCTGTGAAAGCCAAGGCAGAAACACCCCAGAAACGACTCTGGGACTGCAAAACAGCCCCCCCAGAGAGCAGAGGGACAGCAAGGGGTGCCTGCTGGTACCGGGGCACGGCTCGCTGCCCCGCAGCACAACACGGCTAATGCACGGCACCTCTTCCCCAGCAGACCCGTCTGCTAACAACAGCGCCTTGCACGTGGGGACAAGCAAGCTGTGTATTTATTCCAGGCTTCTCCAGACTAGAATTCAATCCCGGTACGCTGTCAAAGGAGGGCTGATGACAGGCAACTACTCATTCCCCGTTCCAGGCTGCTTGCTTCCAACAAGCTCATTGCACAGGATAGTTAACAGAGCCTCTCACGATAAGGATGACCGCTCAAAGCACTTAGTGATGTTTTAACGCCAAATCTATATTGAGGTGGTTGACACAAGTAGCACTCTACAATGCCTCAGATTTAACATAGTTCCTAAGAAAAAAAAAAAAAAATAAATGGCTTACAAAGGTTAATGGAGTGGAACAAGACATGAAGCCTTATATCAACATTCCTCTGCTTCTGAAAGTCCAATTACACCTCTTGATGCTGTGGGTATTTCTCAAATACAATGCTTTCACACAGCATTTATTTACGGCAGAATAACTATGCCTGCAGATTAACTTGATGGTTAAATATTGCACATATGAGATTAGCTAGTGTTCTTTCGATTCCTCTGGTCCTTGCACACCTAATATATTCCCAGTGATATTTATGTGATATAAGATTATTCCACTATATTTCCTTGCAGGGGAACCACCAAAAAGGGAGGGGGAAATCACTTTATATCACCAATTCAATACACATGCCCTGATTTTATGCAGTATTTAATTGTTTATATAATAAATATTTATAATGTAAGGAAATTAACTATACAAAGATACTACAGTGAGGACGTGTTTAAGCATTATGATGAAAATGGAAGAGAATTTGAACAATTCTCAAACACAGAACTTTTTCCTCCTCTTTTCTGAACGCGCTTTTGACGTGGGGCTATCACCTCTGAACGTGGCCTGGCTGCTTCCACAACCATTTCTGAAAATCTCTCCCCTGCCATCAAGGTCCTTCAAACTTCATTACTGCTTGTATCCTTTGCATTATTTTTAAGGATCATCAGGTATCTAAACACAACAGAACACCCATAATGTGTGGTTTGTCCTAATTATCAGAAGCTGTGAGAATTGTGATGGTTGATGCGTGAACCGCATCTTTAACAGCATGAAAAATAATAGCTCAATTAATTTGGTGGTAAGTTCTTGCTGCAGCCTTTATTTTAACAAAAATAAGACACACACAATCCCATGTCACTTGGTCAATAGAGAATGAATCACTTGCTGTTATGCTGCTCACACCTCCACCCTCTACTGACATTAGCAGTTAAGTATTAATTGAGTATATGGATCACACAGAAGGTCAAAACCCATTTTAACTCACACTTAGCTATTTCTTAGGAGCAACCATTGAATTGTAACATTACTATGGTATCTTTATGTCACATGAAAACGTACATGAAGATTGCTTTCGTCAATCTCACCTTGTTGCACCAATTGCCCACAAATTGCCCTTCCCCGTCACCATGGAAGAGGGACAGTGCAGGAACCTGAAGTGTCAGTGGTGGCTCCTATGCTTTGTTCCAAGCACATGGAGATAGAAACATCTCAAAGTAATTATTAGGTTTTGATAGTTTCCCTGAATTTTGAATTAACTTTCACAAATTGTCTCAGCCAAATATCATTTGGGCTCCAAGTATATGGAGGTTTGCCTGAAAAAAAATTCCCAGATGCTCCCACATACCTAAGCCAGCTGTGTTCATAGCCCAATTACTTCAGCGTCGAGATTGCATTTCCCCCCACCCCGTTGTGAACAGTACAGGCGCTGAGTAGAGAACAACATTTTTAAGTGCCAAAACTGCAAATGCCTCCTGAAATTGTGCACCTGCAAAAACGTGAATCCAGGCATCATAAGTGGTAGAGGGACACCTGTATCTGCCAGCCGGGCATTCATGCTCTCTGTAGTCTGTTTTCAATGGCATTCAACAACATGTTCATTGAGCATAAAACAATCGAATCCATAGCGTGTGATGCCCTGTAACTGCTGTGCATCTCGGTGCTGACCAGTAGAGAGATGTGAAAACCAAAGAGGCTGCTCTGGGATCTGCTGTGCTGAGTTGTGCCAAAAACAAAGCGAGTAAAAAACGTGGAGGAGAAGAGGAAAAAAAAAAAAATAGTGTAGAGACCCCAAAAAAATAATGCTTAGTCGTAAGAGGGAGATTTGGTCATGACAGGTGATCTATATGTACCCAAACAGATGGAAGTTAGTTGGTTTGTTACACTCAAAGAGGAAAAAGAAAATGTGCATACACATCAAATACTTCTACCTTATGCCAGTGTCAAACCAGAACTGTTGAAAAGTGTCAGAGGTATTGAGAAACGACTCTAGAAGGCCTAAAAGACCATCCCTTTTTCCTCCTCCACCTCAGAGCAAACGAGGTTACGTGCTGACGCAAGCCCTGGCAGGCAAGTGCCGTATTGCAGTGCCACCGGAGCGAAGGCGGCTGAACAGCTTCCAACACTTCGATTAACCAAACAACGAAGACACACTTACATTTTAAACAAAGTCCATCGCCTCAGCTATGTCGGAATATTAAAGTTCTCTGTGACCATCAGCCTGAACTTCTGTCACAGCTACTCCACGGCAACTCTAGGAACTGAATCATGAAGCATCTGGGGGAAAGCAGAGTCCCAAAAAAGCCTGTGATTCACTCTGCAGCGTCCTGTTGCCTCGGGGGGTGAGTACCAGCACCAGCACTCATGACAGTGAGCAAGCCTGACTCGTCAACCCTATTTTTTCCAAATCTGAACTTGGAAACCTTCAAGAAAACTTACTCATGGTTGCAATGCATGTGGGCTTAGAGATTGGGGGAAATGATAGAGAAACTGTTGGAGCTCAGCTGCAGTGGTCATCAGGACCAAGCGAGGCATGCAGTGCATTTATTATTTTATGAATTTGCATGTTCTTTCTCTGGTTAGCCTGGGCCAATGCCCACAGGAACCTGAGGAACCTTCTGCACCCACTTCAAGATGCTTGATGCACGTCCTTAATTACCATTTTTTAATGATCTAAACGAACATAAGCATCAAAACAATGGTTCTGTCTATGCTTCAGGAGTAGCAGTTGACACAGTCACATTTCCATCTTACATGCTGTATTTCTTCAGAGTACATCGAGTCGTCAGACTTTGAAGAAATGAAGAAAACCAACCTTTTCCTGTAAACAGTATAGAGCTTTTCCAGTAACTCACCACAGCATCACTACTGCCCTCCGTATCGGGATTTTGGCACGGACAGGGCCGTGCGAACTAAGAAGCCTTTCTGCAGGCAGGGACATAGTTAGGGTTGGAGCGAAGCTTCGTCAGGACTCTAAAGAAGTCCTCTAGAAAACGATAAAAATGAAATTGATAAAAGTCTACGTCTAATAGACGTTTGAAAGGAATACATCTCCCACCTCCTTCACAAGTGGAGGCTGCGGGACAGGTTATGGGCATCAGCCGTTCGCCGCTGCTCTTGGCCTTCTGGACATCTGCGTCAGGCAGGAGCGAGCGACAGAAACGCCGAACCGCGCGTCGTCCCTTTGCACTGGGAAGGAACGCGGGAGGCAGCAGCAACCGGGCTCCTTTCCTCTGCCCACTGGAACAAGCCAAGGCACGACCTCGACACTGCAAGTTTCTAATTAATACTTTTCTTTTTCAAAGTTCTATGTACACATCCGATGCAAAAGATGAAAACAAAGGTGGCTCCCAGGCTGTAAAGCTTAAATATCAAGCTCCTCGCGGCTGGGCTGAGTGGATCTGAGGCTCCTTTACGGTCAGCTTCGAGCATCGCTGATGCACAAGCACAGCACAGTTTGCAGAGATTTGTGCTTAATCACACACCTTGGAACTCATAAAATAGAAAGGACTAGAGAAAGAAATAAAGCTGGTCTGCAGACAAATAGATTCCAGCCTACCTGCTTTTTGTACTTCTGTCCATAACTCTGGAAGCTGGTGCTTTTCCATGCTATTGAAACTGTCACTGAATTGATTGCCTCTGTTGCCAAGGAAACCAAAAGGGATGATGCTAATGGATACTATTTATGACAGTGAAAAGCTTAGAAAATAATATTGTTTGACATGAAAAGCATCGTGTCACAAGTTAGTTAAAAGCTACCTTGAGTCTCAGCCCAGAAAAGAGAACTAGATAGGATTCTTTTTCTTCCCTCTGAATTTTATGGGGGTTTTTTTGTTTGTTTTTTGGTTTTGTTTTTTTTTTTTTTTTGTCAGACACTTACAGCTTTATGCACTCCAACTGGTTTGACTGTCAGTATCACTTTGTAGTCATTTTTCTAGCTTTATTTCCAAACAGAGAAGTTAACTCAAATAAAGTCATTCTAATTCTAAGCAGTGGAGTCTAGGCTTTTTTAAAAGAACCACGCATGATGCAAAAGAGGATTTTACCTTGGGAATGCTTTCCAGAAGTTAGAGTTTATAAGTCACAGACAAAGATTTAAGATTCTTCCACCTTTGCTTTCATGAACTGCAAGCTATGGAAGATTTCCATAACAGATGTGGCAGACCTCATAAACCAAACCTACATCTTATAAATTATTATATTTTCAGAAACCTATGCTTGTATTAAAGAAAAATATTTCCTCATTTAAAGAGAGGCAGATCTCCTGAAAACATAAGCAAGCATCAGGGAACTGTAAATTATTTTTTTTCCTTTTCCACAAGCTATACATTCACAGCATGAGTCATCTATCAAAAGCAACCACACAAGTCTGAGCTTATACCGGTGAGGGATCAGGCTCCAGGCACACATTTATTTACAGCAGGCTTGGGGAGTGATTTCTGCACTGGAGTCACAGATGACCCGTAGTCAGACACCTTGTTGCCATGGATATCTCACACCACCACCCTCCGCCTTGCTCCCATCCGAGATCCTCCCTTGCATCCCTTGTGATCCCCGCGTGCCACAGCTCCCACGGCCCCTCGTCCTGGGCAGGCAGCAGCTGCTGGCAGGACCGGGGCACGTCCCACCCTGCCTGGCACTGCCACTTACAGGAACATCCAGAAAGTGAATCTGTGGGCTTACGATACTCGACTGAAAGTCTTCTGCCACCTCGTATTCTTATGATCCAGAGGTCTCCAAAGTTGAGTCTTATTGCTTAATGTCACAGGGAAGTAATTACAGAAACTAGTGCCCTTTGTGCCAGATATGGGGGCGGGTGAGACAGTAGGAATTAACAAGAAGTTGGCCAATTCTGGCCAATAAACAAGAATTTGTTCCCAGGGGAAGCAGGGAGAATGTCACAGCACTCTCTAAACTAGCCGGCTGCAACAAGGTCTTTTACCATCTCATACTGGCACACTCTTCATGCTGGTCCCTCTGCTGCCTTCTCCTCATCTCTCCTCTCTCAGGGCATGCCCTCTCTCCTCTTGCTTTCTCCTCTCCCCTTCTTCCTCAGCCACTCTCTCCCCACTGGCTCTCAGCCCCTTACCAGAACCAGCCACAGCTGCACCTTATCTACATCGACCAACCCGCTGCCCCTGAAGCCAGCCCACAGCTGTGTGTTATCAATGCTAATTAACCCAGCTACATTCCTCTACAGGAGAAAATCCTGTGGTTGTTCATTCTCAAGGGACAGTTGTTCACAGAGGCAATTCATTGACAGAGGTCATAAGGTGCACCCAGAACAAAACAACCCCCCAAAAAAAAAAACCAACCCAAAACCAAAACCACACAAACTAAAAAAGTTTAAAAAGGCAGAGAAGCACACACTCCACCTGAGCACACAGAATCACAGTGTCTCAAGGTGTTAGGGACCTGTAAGGATCATAGATAGAGCCCAGCTCCCTGCAGAACTACCTAAAACTAAACGATGTAAGAGCATCGTCCCCACGCTCCTTGAAGTGTGACAGGCTTCGCACTGTGACCGCTTCCCTGGGGAGCCTGTTCCAGCGACCAACCACCCTCTCAGTGAAGACCCTTTTCCTAATGGAGAAGGATCACAGCAGAAGGAAGGGTCCCAGCATGGTTTGAGGTTGAAGGGACCTTTAAAGACCATCCAGTCCAACCCACCTGCACTGACCAGGGACATTTTCTACTAGATCAGGTTGCTCAGAGCCTGTCCAACTTGAGCTTGAATGTTTCCAGGGATGGGGCATCTACCACCTCTCTGGGCAACCTATTCCAGCGTTGCATCACCCTCAATATCAAAAAGCTTTCTTCCCCATATCTAGTCTGAATCTAACCCTCTTTTGACTTAACCATTGCCCCTTGTCTAGCACTACAGCCCCTACTAAAGAGCCTGTCCCCATCTTTCTTATAAGCTCCTTTAAGTACTGAAAAGCCACAATAAGGTCTCGCTGGAGCCTTCTCCAGGCTGAAGAACCGCAACTCTCTCGCCTGTCTCCGTAGGAGAAGTGCTCCAACCCCCTGATCATCTTTGTGGTCTCCTCTGGACCTGCTCCAACAGGTCCCGTCTTTCCTGCACTCCGGGCAGGTCTCACCGGAGTGGAGCAGAGGGGCAGAGTTGTGGTTTAATGCCAGCTGGCAACTGAGTACCACCCAGCTGCTCGCTCACTGCCTGCCCCCCAGCAGGATGGGGAGGAGAACTGGGGGAAATTTAAAACTTGAAGGTTGAGATAAGAACAATTTCATAACTGAAATAAAATAAAAATAAGAACTGTAATGAAAAGGAGAGAGAAGGGGAGAGGAATAAAATCTAAAGGGAAGGTGGGAAAAGAACCCCACAAGTGATGCACAATTGCTCACCACCCACTGACCGATGCCCAGCCAGTCCCCCCGAGCAGCACGCAGCAGCCCCCAGCCAGCTCCCCCCAGTTTATACACTCAGTATGACATTCTATGGCATGGAATATCCCTCTGGCCAGTTGGGGTCAGCTGTCCCGGCTGTGCCCCTTCCCCACATCCCGTGCCCCTCCAGCCCTCTCGCTGGCAGAGACCGAGAAATGGAAGAGTCCTTGACTTGGTACAAACATCAGCCAGCAACAGCCAAAACCATCCGTGGGTTACCAGCCTCATTGTCACCCCAAATCCAAAGCACAGCACCAGCTACTACGGAGAAAATCGGCTCCATCCCAGCCGAAACCAGGACAGAACCACCTCCCCAGCCTGGTGGCCGTGCTTCTTTCTATGCAGCCCAGGAGAGGGGCTGCGCTCTGCCCTGCAGGCACGCACTGCTGGCTCACATCCAGCTGTTAATGCCCAGGTCCTTCTCCCCAGGGCTGCTGCCCATCCCTTCATCCCCAGCTGGTACTGACACCCGGGAGCGCGCTGACCTAGGTGCAGGCCCTTGCACTTGACCTTGTCTAACCTCGTGAGGTTCACTTGAGAAGTGGACCCACGTGAACCCAATAGGAGGGATGGTTTTCAGATTCCCATTTTCCTGATATTGGGAACCTTGGAGAATTGTTTCAACCTGCATGGGTGGCTGCAGCCCGCAGAGCCTGAGCATGCTCTCCAGGAAGCTCTGCACCAGCAATGCTGCCACCACTCAAGACCAAGTAGCACGGAGCAGACTAGCAGTGCTTTCTACCAGGAGAGCTATTCTATACACCATTACTGCTGCCTGGCTAAGCGCTTCCCACATATTATCCCAGTCCAAAGCATGAGGAGGACTTTACATGGCTTTTGCATTGTCTCTGCAGTTGCAAATCTCTGCATAATGGAAAATAATACTTTTTTTCCTGTTGCACCAGTGCCTCTACTTTAGACTTTCTACTCCAGAATCATATGTCTATTCATGCCTGAAAGATGTTGCTCTTTCCTAATACAGCAGACAGGAACAAGGGCCTATAATAAGTTAGAAAACATAAGATTCAGCAAGCTTGTTGGAAGAAATATGGGACAAGAATCCATTATATCGTTCAAACAGATACAGCACATTAAAATCACATATAGAGCACTTCCATTGGCACGACCTGGTTACAGACATGGACCCTTGGTGATATTTCAAAACATTAAAAAAATAATTGAATAATCCTAATGATTATTCTTCGTACAAATTCCATTTCCAGAAAGATGTCACAATTTTACCCAGCCTGTGAGCACTGGAACTGCAACCTATCAAGATATACAAATGTGAAGCAATTTCATCATGAGGTCATTAGCATCACAGTTTAAGTGAAGGGGTGTGTGTGTGTGTGTGCAAAGTTACGACAATTCCAAGTCTGCTTTATTGAAAATATTCGAAAAAACCACCTTCCCACCCCACTACTGCCTAGTGCTACTGTTCACCTTTCAGTCTCCTCTGTGGCTGCAGGAGAGAAAGCTAAAACCAGTGTTCCTGACACTTCTACAGCTTGTGAAATTTAAATAGATCTCTTCCTGGTTGAGACTGAAGGATTATTTTTATTATTATTATTTTTAGTCCCAGCACTGAAAATTAGCCCACTCCAATTAAGGCTTCACAAGAAGTAATGTCTCCCTTCAGGGAATACACCGACATTTTAAATTAAGAAACATTCCTGCTAACAAGCCTATAAATCTTCCCAATTAACTGTATTCTCCACTAGTTGATGAGTCTTCTGTTCAATTTGACAGCCCTAATCTCCCAAGGGGGGCAGGGAAGGACGAGACCTCTGCGGAAGCTGCTCCCCATTTCCCGCAGCGGAGGGGGTGCAGACACCCTCGCTGGCCGTACCGGACCCCGACGGCACCTCGGAGCCTGATGGCACCTTGGACCCTGATGGCACCTCGGAGCCCACCCCCTGCTCACTGCTGCCAGGCGCCAAGGGGGTCAGGCGGCCAACAGCCCCCCGCCACACACCTCAGCCTGTAAAGCAGCTCTGTGTCAGCATCGCTGGAAACACAGCGCCAAGCTCCCAGCCCCCAGGAGTGCTCGGCACACTTCCCCATGGATTATTCTTTTTCTACCCAAAGCTTTCAGGGAAGGTGGTCAGGGTCTGTCCTAGGAAACAGCGTCATGCAACGGTGCTTGGTGGTGCCAGGTGAGGTAGGCTGGTGGAGACGGCCAGCACAAGCACATCTGTCGGCAATATTACATCGAACTTTTCTTTCTGTAACATAGATGAGTTTATTCCCTTTTAACCTAGGAGGGTGGCTGAAAAGAACAGCTCAATAGCAGATAGACAAGAGACACCTGAACTAGCGATAAACAGTGAAGAGAACAAGCCAAGTGGGGGGAAAACAGAATATACCAAGAGTGCCTTGCCCTTTTTGAAAGATGGGTGTCAAAAGCTCCCATCCCAAGCTGGGCGAGGCGAGCAGGGGACCTGACACCACAAAAACCCAGCCAGCCGAGCCACCCCCGGCTAAGGGAGCGCGCCAAGTCAGTGTAAGACGCAGTCACTACTCGGATGTAACAGCGTGTCCCGATGAACGATGGCAGGTATGAAATGCAACGTGTCTCAGCTCCCTGGGAAGGTGCTTAGCACGGAAACGGCAGAACGGTCCCTGTGCCACAGCATGGCTTGTTACACTCCCTTGGATGTGTATGGATGACGCTCCCCACCAACACCTTTCCTTTGCCGCTTTGGTTTCGGGGGAAGGGGGGTTGCTCTGTTTTGTTTAGGTGTTTGAGGGTTTCTCTTTAGGATTACTGCCAGGGGAGACCAGTATGAGGTCCAAATCTTTGTTCCCCAGGGCAGAGCAGAGGAAGCCGTGCCGACACGCTTTGCCCCACGCCCAGGGATGCTGCACGCACTCTCCTGCATATTCATTCATTCGGCTGCAAGTAACAGCATCTCCTGGCGCGCCACAAGCCTCGTGCCCTATTACTTTGTCCAACTGCGAACTTCACTTTCTGCTTTGTGCTCTGGGTTTCTTCTACTGCACATGAGGCAACGAGCTAATGTTCTTCTTCCACTACCAAAGCTCAAACAATCAACTAGCAACTCACACATGAGACCGGTCCCTCGGGTATGAGAGGACCTTAGAGAGGCTCCTCAAGGCATACAGACACGCGTGTCTGTCCAGTCCTGCTGTCTGTGGCTGTAACCCACCTTCTCACCTATTTAATCTGAGCTTGGCACTGAGGCAGACAACTGCTCTGTGCCACCCCACCACAGACATGCCAGCAATAACCACCCAGGGTGAGAGATTAACCACTGAGGGAAGGGGAGGGATGGGGGGGGACACCAAGGAGGAAAGAAACATGAAGTATTTAGAGCAACAACACACAAACATGCAACAAGAGACATGTAGAAGGTAAAGAAAAATACAAGCAATAGTGCCTGCCAACACTTTCATGATTAAATCAAGACAGTGTGTGTATACATATGTATATACACACACACTATGTATCCCAACATAGTATAGACATCTGCTTCCCAAACACCAATATCCAATGTCACTCACAGAAATTCCCAAAGGTCAGAGCAACGTAGCCACAGCGGCACACGTCCTGCAGAGGTGACCATGCCAACATGGCCCTAGAAACCCTATGGCCACCATGCCTGTTCACCAAGGGGTTTGCCTGCACTGTGGTCATTTTAGCCCTGGGGCCATGGCGCCACAAACTGGGCTCGCAGGTGGAGTGCCCCATTTTCCCAATGTTTGTTAGCTCTGCAGTCGCTTCAGCATTCCTCTTTTCCACCCATCCCTGGCCCATCTGTGAGCACCCCAGACCCTTTGCTACAAGGGGAAAACTCTGCTAGGCTTTCCTTGGGTACAAACTCTGCCAGGAGCAGGAAAAATGCATGCAACCGGGAGTACATAATAATGTAAGTTAATTAGAATAAATAAAGATATCTTGAAAACCTGTCCCAGAAAAATCAATCCTTTAGTACTTATACTTTGTTCTTCAAGTTGCATGCCTTTACAGCTCTGGTCATACCTTGAGCCAGAAGGGCCAGGAACTGAGCAAACACAACCAGATCAGTAAGGATTGTTAACACCAGTACAAACTGATGCTCATGCAACATCATGCTTCGGGACTGGAAGCTGTTAGTCCCTCTCCCAGCCCACAACACAGAAAGCACCAGTGCATTGTTTCTCGGGTACGATACTGTCCTGGGCAGTACTGGGGGGGGGGCGAACTAAACCACCACAGGTCCTACCAGTGAAAACGCAGCACATGTCTCTGCCTCCCTTAAGCATAACACGAAGCAGAGTTTTTGCAGTGTGGCCTTTGCAAACCAAATGTCATCAGTCTGTTATAATTAAGAACAGCCGCGTGCTGCCAGCTCTAGGGCCACTGCAGCTGACCTCAGACCACGCAGCAAGAAGAAAGCATCCCCTCCTAAGATGCTCAAGATTGCTGGAGAGGCAGGTAGTAAAGTGAATACTTCTGCAAACCATTTAACCCACATTCTGAATCCAGCAGGTGTTAAGTCTGTCTGTACATCAGGGTTGCTCTGAGGAGCATCTGTATTTAGGGGATCCTAAACACAAAGTAGTAGAAACACACACATCAAGATCTCTTATAAAATAAATAAATTTAGAAAACCTCATTCCAGTAACAACAGAAATGCACTGCCAGCTAAGTGGGTCTGTGTTTACAAAAACCTTTAATGCTCAATTAGGTCTGTTGATCACCCTGCATAATTGTTGATCTTAATGCAGCTTCTTCTGTTGATCACACTGCAGCAACTGCTATTGCTGCTGTATAAAAATCTGTACAGGGACAGAAACCTTTCCACATATGAACCTAAATGAGAGTGTGTGCCTCATTAGTCAGGAAACACTGTCATGCTCTAATTAATTCAGAAGAGGCAGAAAATGGATAACATATGGCTTTACTCTTACAGAATCAGTTAAAGGACTAAAAAAAACACAAGAAAACATGTTTGCTTGTATTCCCACTGCTAGAAGAACACCTCTACACATTTGCTAGGCACTTACCACCTCTCCTAGAGGCACAGACAGCATCTTTTATAGGTACAGTCCACTCTGATCTTGAACCCAATGAAATCTCGGACCCAGAGACAGACCACATATGTGAATCAGTGCTAGTTAAAATAGCTATGGCCATTGTAAACCCGATGAGAAAAAAAAAAAAAAAAAGGATATTTCAGAATATAGGTTTCTACCTAATAACAAAAGTGATTATAGCACCAAGAGTTGTTTCATTACCCAAAATTTACGCAAAGATTCAGAAACACTCCAGTGCCTTTGTCTCTCATAACAAACCAAGAAAAAACACAGAAAAGATTTAACATCTCTAGCAAGACAGGTCTGGAAACTACACCTTAGGTGAGTCCTACCCCTTGTTGTTAAAGTTTAAGCCTCATTTAAACAAGTAAATGAATAAGGGCAAAAAAGCACGTTCAAAGCAGCTGTGGTCAGGGCTACGTTTTGGATGCATATTTTTCAAAAATCTACAGTTTTGCTTGGATAGGGAAATCAAGAATCAGACCATGCAGACTCTGGACAACTGTTTCCCAGGATGCTGCCCAACATCCAGGGACCAGGGGGAAGCACAGGTGCCCCCTGCTCCTCCACGTGACCCGCAGGGAGCCGCTGCACGTGGCCAAAGGGCTTTGGATCTCCCCAACAGGGAGACACACTGGGGCACGGTGCACCTCCCTCTCAACAGCCAAACCAAGCAGAAGCTAAATTAGCTTAAAACCACATCCCTTGAGAAGGTTCTTCTTCATTTCCTTCTTGTCAGAGGCTCTTACTATTAAATAGTGTTTCTGAAAGCTGCATAGGAAGAAATATGCTTATACAATAAAATTTTGCCCACCCCCAAAGTCATCCAGCAAGTCCTGCCATTCACTGCAAGTTGCAGACCCTCACCCCATCAGAGGGGAAAGTGCCCATGGAAGGCAGAGCAGCCTTCTCCAGGCAGCCTACTTCTTTTGAAAACACGTATAATTTAGTGTATATCATAGGTTTACTGTTTTTGCTTCCCATAATAAGTTGCAAATCCCCAGTTGCAAATCTCCAACCTTAACATGGGAATGGGGTGAACTGCTAGAAGTGATGGAGCAGAGAAGTATCACAGAGGGTTCCCAGATGTCCACAGCCCAGGGGCCAAGAGGCTGGGATTGCTCCACACACCACAGATCGGCTGATAACCATCTAACCCATGGAAGCACTCAAAATAAAGAGTGAAAAAGTAGCACAGACAGTTCAAATCACGTAAAATACACAGAAGAGCTGTATGGGTGCCAACATCAAAGGACTCGTCTGCAGTGAACGCACTCCCCATCTTACCCAGCCCTTTGGGACGAGGGGCATCGCTGGCACCTGCTGCTATCTTCTCTCTTTCCCGATCTGGCAGCCACAGCGGGAATGACCTCCGGTTCCCCACAGAAAGGAGGACCATCTATCTGGCCAGCAGTTGCCGTCACCTTCCCTGCAGCTGTGGCAAGTGTCCTTTCATCCCATCCATCGAAGGGAGCCTCCCTCTCTGGGAGTACCTTTTGGAGGTGCTGCTTAACTCCTTAGAAACTAGAGATGTATTCGGGGAGACCCTGCCAGCAAGGACAGGCTATCAGCAAGCCTCTCTTCTCCTGCTGCTGACCCTGGGGGAGTTTTCCTCCCGTTGCATGATCATAAGCGACCTGCCCAATGCAGACTCCAGTCCTCCTCGCCCCCCGTGCATTTCTCAGCTGCGGGGGTTTACCTCCCTCCAGCTTCACTTGTGTTCTCCTGCCCCACCTCACCCCCTTCCATAGCACGGTTTCTACGGTGGCAAAGGCCAACTTGAGCAAACGCCACAGGGAACAAGGGGTCATGAACTCCCAGTGATTTTGCCTGCATGGAGCACCAGGCCCCCATCTTCCATCTGATGGTTTCCCAGGTTGAAGGGAAAGATTTAGTGCCCCAGCTCTTAGAGCTGCAGGTATAAGAGTCCCTTGGTCTGAAAAGGAATCGTAAAAACGTCACGTTCTCACTCCTCACACGTGCATTCAGACACGCCTAGGCTCTTTTCTCTTTCCACACACGTTT
The DNA here is from genome assembly GCA_035590215.1 of Microhierax caerulescens. Taxonomy (NCBI): domain Eukaryota; kingdom Metazoa; phylum Chordata; class Aves; order Falconiformes; family Falconidae; genus Microhierax; species Microhierax caerulescens. The sequence goes on from JAVJGJ010000037.1 coordinate 99,916,560, forward strand.
ACGACCATTAAGGACTGTGACTTGATCTCCAGATTCATTTTAATACAAGGGATGATGAGCACACGTAACAGGAAAAACAGAAGCAATAAAGCAAGACAAGGTGATGTAAAAGCAGCAAACCAAAGAGGAACACTTAACAGGAGAAGTCTTTAGGTCTCCTGAAAATAATCTTGACAGCAACTACCCCATCTTACAGCAGCAAGCATGAAGCTTGCTACAGCGGCACTTCATAACTCTCAAGGGAAAATTGTTCACTTTCCCCAATTTCCCTTCGACTGAAACGTAGCAAAAAATGCATTCTTTGCCCAATGTGCAGACAGAACTACACTTACCTGTTTAACAGAAAGGAGCACTAAATCTTACTTTTTCTTGCAAAAACCCAGACAAGAAAAGTAAACATGAATGATATTTTGATCTCCTTCAGCCTATTAAGATGCCACTATAAAGTTTCCAACTAAAAGAGCAATCTTCTCTCCCCCTCACTTTCCTCAAAATAAATTAGAGGAAAAGCTGTGAAAGGAAGAACTGACATGATTTCATCAGAAAAGCATTGCACTTGTCCACACTGACTAGCTCCTGCTACTGGAAATTTTAATAAGAAGGGTAGTATGTCAAAAATACTTCTTGTCAAGAGAGGGGGAAAAAAAAATACCACCAAAAAGATGCTACAATGAAGTGTACAAAAGTTGTTCTGAGATTTCACATTAAAACCTTAAACTTCCAGATTAAAACAATATTTCTTAAACCAGAAATGCTGTATCATTATTAAAGCTTCTGAAATCAATTCACCATTGCCCTGGGGCTTCTTTATTAAGTTACAGAAGTGCAAGACTGATGTAAAACTTCATTATAAAAATCTTACATGGATTTGCATGGAAACCGCAAGGAATCAGGAAGGGCATAAGTGACATGATGAACAGATTTGGGATCCTCTACCATGGGCACAAGAAAGCTTGATTTAGGAAGGAGAACAGGGAAGAAAGCAAGCTCATGCTTGTGGTTTGCTTAAGACTTAGTTTAAGGATGAGAATATTGAACACAAAAAGTCTTTTCTTCGTATACACAGACTTTTTCTTGATATTCGAAGACATACAAATTGTTTTCTTACTTTCACATTTCTGTGCCTCCTTTTCTGGGGAAAAAGTACTGATAACCTAGGGAAACATTTTTGATATATCCAGAAAGAGCCTGGAAAACTACAACTCCAACTCTTACAAGATTACTTTTTAGATGACTATGCATCATTTAATCATTTTTCAAAAAAAAAATTCATCAAGCCTTTGGCAGCAGGTCAACTGCCACTCACGAAAAGCCAAGAGACAGAGTTGAGTGCTCAAGCAGCCACCAGAGACAAGGTCCCCTGTGCTCACACCATGGGGTTTCTAAGCTGCTCGGGAAGAAAACAGGAGTCAGGACACCACTCCGTTTTCCTCATTGTGAACAAAAGGCAGGTGGCTGAAGAATGAAAATGTACAAGGAGGGTGAAGGACTGTCACGTGCCACCACTCTCTCACACAACATACTTTTCTAAGTCCTCCCAGTATACAGGGTCTGAATCTCATCCCAGCTTTTCCTCACATACACCTCCCACGCTGCCAGGTGTGTCCAGCGTTCCCAGACAGCTCCTGCGCTCCGCTGGATGGCTCACGTTCTTCACAGCGACTTAAAGCCCCACAAGAATGAAACGTTGCCTGCAGCTCTCGTTCCTGGCACGCCACAGGAGAGCGGCTCGCTTTTGAGTCAGGAAGCGAAGATGACAGCAGTGGGAAAGCTGCAGGTAGAAGAGATACTGGCTATGAAAGATGGGCAGTTTGGAAAGTGAAGTTTGGTACCCTGGAAAACGAGCACATCAGAAAGCCCAGTCAGTGGCCCTTATCCTCTCAATACACCCAACCTCACGACGATCACTTGTGCCTAAGGGAATCACCAATGTCCACGGCCATAGATTTCTACATCTTATATCGTAAACACTAGCAGAACTATGTGGGATTTAAATTATATTGGGAAATCAACACTGCACAGGAGCACCAGCATCAAAGGAATATGCAAGAATCTTGGGTGGTTTGTTTTGATTAGGTATTTTGTTTGGTGGTGTTTTGGTACTGGGTTTGTTGTTGTTGTTGGGGGGGTGGGGGGTATGTGCCTTTGGGTTTTTTTAGTCTTCTTCCTTAAATGTGCTGTCCCCACCTCAGCCAAGACAGCTGTTCACGTCACTGAAGGTGCCTGGTTGTTATAATACTTCCAAGACAACACACAAATTGACTATATAGATAGGCAGCATGCTCCTAAAGGAGTGAATTAGGGACACAAAGTCACACTGTATTGTCTACAGAGAGCTGGGGGGGTTATTCTAGCACTGCGAGCTCAGGAGCGATGGCTCCTAGATGATTAGGATGATGGCCACAGCTTGGCTCTGGGGCTGGCAGCAGTGCTTCCTCCCACCCTCCACATTTGCAGCAAACATACACTTATTTCTGTACTATACGACACCACCACAGCTTCACAGCTCTTCCACAGTTACAAGACCACCCTGACCTCAATGCAATTATCGCTGTCCTTCCTTCTCTGCCTCCTGCCTTTTTTTCCATGATTGTTTTCCATTCGATACGAATTTCCTTCCATCAGTGCCCATGGTAACATCCATAGAAATAACAGCAGACTAGACAGAGGCATGAACAGCTCCCTAACCATGGAAACCTGCCAACGTTTATCACAAATATAATAAGATGTGCCACAGAAGCAAAAAGCATAACAGCACTTCTTATACTCCCTTGCACATTCTTGACACGTTCTGGTAGCCAGAGCAATTTGTAAATGTGGTGAACTGCCCATCTGGCCTTTTTACATTTATAAGCATATGGATGCACTTTAATGGCATGTTCAAAGATTCTAGGACTATACATTCAACTAAATAGATACCTTCGCATTAGCCATTGAATAATACTTGAGTCACCGTGCCGTCAAAGATGCTGTTGTGATAAAGATGTACCACACACTGTCTGTCTCATGCTGAAAGAAACAGCAAAACTGGTTTATATTGGAAAGTTTTTTAAGGTGCTCACTGATATTTAAAATTTGCAGCAATTAGGGATATGGGGTTTGGGTATGGGGGGGTTGGCTGGATTTTTTTAACTTTTGCTATGAGAATTTGATGGCAGGGTGACACGATCGTACCCTAAAGAATGAATGATGATAGCCTGGAATCCTGCAGTGATTTCTTTTAAAATAATCACCAATTGCCTCCCAGAGCGTCTGTTTACTGAGAACAGTTTGCAGTGGTGAATCAGAACGAGTAGCAGACCCAGGCCTATTTGGAAAGCAATCAAACTATATTTAGACTGGAAGATGTTGAATGCAATAAAACACAGACATGCATGCTGTTAGGAGGCTCCACCACAGGGACAGAGAAACTTTCAGCGTGCAGCAGAGAAGTGATCCATCTAGACTGCATGAGAATCAAGTCCAGACCTATATGCACTTTAAAGAAAGGCACAAGAATGTCCATGCCTGGCTGCCGTGTGATGCTCAGCTACCCAGTTTTCCCTCTCTTTCAATCAATTTAAGATGGGTTATGCCCCAGAGCAGAGGTTCACATCCCTTATTTAACAATCAAGTTCAGATCCTCAGCTGCTGCTTAACAGCCCTTGCCTCTAGGTTACATATTTTCACCTGAATGCCTTCCACTATTACTTGGAATGCTTGGTCACCTGTAAAACTGCTTCTCCTTTCCAAATCCCTGTCAATTTACAAGACATAAGCCTGTGGATGCACCAAGCCTCACACAAAAGTTTTTAACCTGGAGACTTGCTAATGGCTATATTTTAACATTTCTGTATGCAGGACTGCTTACCAGAACAAGGAGATGATTACCATAATATCATTGATAATTATAAGGCTTTATTTTCAGCTCCCCAAAACGTGCAAGATCTAATGTGTTCTGTATAATCCAAGGTATGTATTTACACTATGACAGTTTAACAGCTGTGCACGTGCATACACACCTAAGCCAACACATTCCCTTCAGAGCATCCTCACGTAGGGTTGCATGGATCTACCTACACCTATATAATTACAGCCATACGACCAAGAGCAGTATTTCTTTTAGAGGAAGATTTGGTCCTTCACTTCAAGCATCGCAAACTACTATTATTTCCAAGTCCCACTCTGAACTCCTGAAGCTGCCTATTCCTGCTCTCACCTATCCAGTGAGGAGGCTTTCAGGCTCAGCCTGTCTGAGCCAGGGTAGCGCTGCCAGCACTTTGTCAGGTCAGCCTCCAGACCCCTCCCTCGGGTTCACAGAGCCAAGAAAAAACAACCATAGGCAGAACTGAATGAAGATGCAAAGGTGTGGATCACAGTCTCTAAAGAGGTGTTATGAGAAGCAACAAGTCCCTGCTCAGGCTGCAGCAGGAATCAGGGGACTTTCCATCACAAAAGTGAGGTGCCAGGTGCCACCATTTAGCCAACCCACAGCAACTTGTCCCACATCAAAAGATAAATTCAGTCTCTTGCTGTGGTTTGGTTGGGGGTTTTTTTCCCCCAACACATGTAACTTCTAATTTGAGCATGAAAAACTCTTAACACAGCACCTCAGAAGGGTGGTCTGCTCCCTTCCAGACCAACATACCAGCAGAGCTTAACATGCAAGTGATCTGACGGAGTAGACCGCAACAGCAGAACAGCAGTTTCACCCGTATTATTAGTCCTGTGACAGTCAGCCTGCCTTCATACTCCTGTAAGATCACAGGACTATCGTGCTTGGTCAGAAATTCAATATTCTTAGGAATGACTTGGTGGTGGTGTGGAAATACCTGAGAATATTGGACTCTCTGTGGACTAAACCAACTTCCACTTCATCCACCTTCACTCCAGCTGTGGGAGGAAAGCCAGCAGAGCCCGAGCACAGGGGTCCCAGCCATACCACCCCTCGGCTCACAAGCTTAGCATAAACCACACCGGTTTCCTCAAAACGCCCAATGAGTTAGGCACCACTATCCTAGAAACAGTAACATCAAGTGAACCTCAAAGAAGTGGTTATGTCTGTAGTTTCTTGCACTTCACTAATTACTGCCTGGGTAATGGCCTGAACCTTTTCACACAGCTTGGTGTTACTGCAGCAATTTGCCTGACGTAGCCTAAAGACTCAAAGAACATATCTATGGAAGTTAAAGGGGGGTAATATCCAAGTACAATTTAAAGGATATAATTAAATTCTCACTTTCATGCTTTTCTAAGAAGCTAGTCTCTCAGGATTTTGAAGAACAAAACCTAGTCAGGCACATGAGAGAGATATTTACTAAGTAACAAAGCTGGAACATCAAGACAAGAAATTAGTTCTGTACACTACCATCCCCAAGAACTGAAAGTAGCAATAAAAGGAAACTGAGAATGTCATCATAGACCATGAGGGAGAAGGCTTTATAATTATATTTTTCAAAACAAGCAATGGAATTGAAAATTACCCTAATGATTTAAACATCTTTAAAAAGTTATAGAAAAACCACTGATCTCTCTGAGCATCCAGACAGCATCCTTGGAATGAGCCTCAGTGCTTATGGAAGATTCCTCCTTGATATGCCTTCTCAAAAGCAGTTGGGAGCTCAACACACTTCCTAAAATAATGGGGTTTTTTCATATATATATATACACGCCCCAATATAAAGAGGCAAACATAAACTAAATAGCACTTTTTAAACGCCTAGACTCGGATTTTATGTGTTAGCTTATGTAAACCAAGTAAATTACAAGTTCTTGATGTATGTGTATAGCCTGCAACCTGCCCTTTCATCAGGTTTAGGCTGCATGCATTTGGTTTAATTTTAGAAAGTTGTCCACTTAACCTTGAACCCAAAGAGCAGCTATCACACAGATAATCGTTTTTGGTTACTTTCTTAAACTTTCTTTCCAGCAAATACAGCAGGAGCACATACCCCTTTGACTTTCAAAATACAAAATTCCAAGTTAACAACTTTCCTGTTTCTGCCCTTCCCTGTTAATGCCTTTTCCATTACAAACATCTTTGATAGAAACAGTCAGGGGGTGATGCTGACTCAGGCGCACACAGGACTGATCAGTCGTGCAGAGCACCGAGGCTGCCAGCACAACCGGCTTTGACGGAGGATGTGCACGCTTCTTACAGCGCAGTTGACCTGCACGGCAAACTGCCGGGGACGGAGACAGCATGGGGTTTGCTACAGAACGTCAGAGTACGGCCGTACGAGACAAAGCTCGAATCCAGCCCCAAAGCAGTTCAGACCAAGCTGAACTAAACAAACTGAGTAACTAAGTCAAACCAGACTAAGTGGCTACTATTTCCACGGCCTTTGGAACAGCATTCTAACCTGAAGTGCCCGTAGCATGCACCATCACTGCAACGTGCACCACTTGATTTTTGGCATCTTTTATCCCAAAGGCATCCATCCTAGCCGCAGAACCACCTGCATGCCCACAAAAGCAGTGTCTTACATTTCCTTTGCTGGGAAAAGTTACATTCTCACTTCGCTTTTAGAGCTTGTCTTCACGGTGATCGAGACAGCGCACTGCCAGATTCTGGTGCCAATCTCAATTTTTAAAAAGGTATAGCTCTGTACTTACTTGCACTAAAATTGCTGTCCTTCCGCTGTCCTCTGAGTGGGAATCCAGTTGCTTATGGCATATAAAGCAGGAGAACAAGCATGGCTTTTGAGAGACTGGTGGAATACAGCCTTCTGCCAGTGGATTTGTTCAAGGACTGCTTCCAAACTTCATGTCTGTTGTTCCAGCCATCTCACAGATAAGGAGCAAAGCAAGGCACAACTCTGCTTCACAGGGGCTCAGTGCACAACAGGTCATGGGGCACCCTCAGAACATATCCATCCTTCTCCAGGTCCAGTGATCACCAAAAGCCTCATACACAGTGAAGCTGCATGCAACTTCATTTCTTACACTAGAGGTTTCTGAGCTCAGACTCAGAAGCCTATGGATTTTTAAGTTTCATTTCTGCATCACAAAGCCAACCCAACCTCACTGGCAGGAGATACACAAAGACAGACACTGGGGGATGAGGGGGGGGAAACAGAGACATTTGGAAGAGATCCTTCCCCCAGATAGAATATGCACTTGTAAGAACATCAGTACAAGGAAGAAATTGAGTTCAACCTCTGTCACGTGAAGATCTAAGCAAAAGGACAGAAGCCTTGCGAGCTAGCTTCAGACTCCTCCCAAGCCCTCTCCCCACAGCAAGCAGTCTGCAGAACTGGGAACCATTCACTCCGTATTGGAAATCAGTAATCTGATGCAGAGGGGCTGGAAATCTTGGCAAGATTTACACAGAAGTGCTGAGCAAGTTGTGTGCATGTGCTTAGATGCAGAGGGTATGTGGTATTAGAAGGGCATTGATGATGTTAATTATAGCTGTTAATGAGGCAATGGAAAAAACAAGAGAAGCAAAGGTCACAATCCTTAAACATCAACATGCTTGAATATCAATCAACTCAAGAAAATCTTTGCAGAGAGCAGTGAAATGATCTCATTGCAGGAGAGATGTTTCTAAAAGCTGACTAACCGACAGAGTAGGATGATCATTTTATAGAAAACCAGGTATTTTCAAAACCAGCCCAGTGTGACCAGGAGCTGTAGTGTTCTTGACAGCTCTGCTAACATCTACGGTGGGAAGCACATGAGAAAATATTTTCAGAAGACACCTACGAGGTGTAAGAATCAATGGATGTTAACTTCTATACATGGCATGGTTCATGCATCAGTTTATGCTAGAACACAGGACTGAGACCTCAGATCAGAGACATTTAATCACTCGTACCACAGGAAGGACAGTGTCTGAGAAGGCGCTTTGCAAAAGGCTGGAGCAGCCTGTTGAGATATTCAACACTTCATTAATTTCATTTTCGGAAAACATAGGAGCAATTTATGCTCAAATTCAGGGCTCTTCAGTCACTGTTTTAAAACCTTGGAAGGACTCATACTTATACTTCTCAGGGTATTTCAAGTATTTAAATCCCATTATCACAGAGGGGCTTTCACAGATCAGCACCTCAGCATGTACTGCAGGGGATGTTCAAACACACCTCTCTCCCTTTGGCTCCTGTGGGAGTTAGTCATAAAAAAAAAAAAAAGTAGGACAGGACTAATTATAGACTAAAACCTGACAGAGGTGGTCTATCTTAAGGAATATCTTTGGAATAACAATTTTAAGAACAACTATATTTAACTGTATAGCTGAATTCACAGTTAGAAAAACAGTCCTTATTATCGAAGACAAACTCATGCTGTGCAGTATGTCATGTTCCCTGCAGTGTTAGTGGGCAGCTGATTATCCCCATTTTTGTAGCAGTCTTGAAATCTTATGCCCCAACTTCAGCTACTTATTTTAACAACAGCACAATTCCTGCGTACTTCCTTTTGAAGGGCATACTTCTGAAAGCTTTAGTTTTACTACCTCTGAATCTCCAACACACTCTTTCTGGACATTTCAGGATTAAACACAAGAATTCAGCAATGCCTCACCGCTGTCGAGAGGAACATTACCTTGTACACAACTGTCCTGTTCAGGAGCTGTGGAACGGTATCTCCCCACTGCAAGAGCATCACGTTGATGATCAGTTATGTTTGTAGCCTCTGTTAGCTCTTTTCCGTGCCCTCTATTTCTATTTCCCATTCATCTTTCTAAAACCATTTTAAAAATTAGGCCTCACGTTTACCTTTTCCCTCTTCTCCCAGATGACACCCATCCTCTAACAGTCCTTATGAGGTGACTGCTAATGGTACCAAACCTGCTTTGGCTCAATCTTTCACCACTTCAGAATGAACATGTCTGAAGGAACTTGATTTTAGCCTTTAGAAAAAGCACACATTAAAAAAATTCCCTGCTTAGAACAGAGTTATTTAATGGTAGACGCCCCGTTGCAGTTCTAAGATGTGATTACAGCTCATAGAGATGTGCTTAAGCCAGACTTAACCCTGGTTATCTGGCTTAGTTTTCATGTTCTTACCAAAGCTCATTGGCACCTGCTTCGTGGCTCTGAAACTAGGCGCTAAGTGACCACGGTGACACATTTCTCCTGCTGTACAAACACACACAACAACATCTAGCTCCCAGAGTCTCCAGCAGATACCTTCTGAACGATCGCAAACGGGATCTCCCATGCTAGCCCCAGTGAGATCTCAGTGTCTGAACGCCACAAACCATGAAGAGGAAGGGCACTAGTCCACAGTGTTTATATATTCTCCTCTCACGTGTCTAGGGGAGAAAAAAAGTTAACACAGTATACGTGTTTTCACAAGAACTGCACATTTATTGCATGTCATTATAAGATTTATAAATGGGTATGCCTGCAAATGTATTTGCCCACATCACTGAAAATTAAAGCACACAAAATCTAAGGACAGAGACCAAAGGCAGAGGAAGGCAACGAGAAGTGCCGCACTGTGCCCTTACCACCCGAGGAAGGTGTTAATGCCCGACAGAAGACATCGCTGTGGTAATCCAGTTATCTCTTAAAATGCAATTATAACTTCATAGCAGCCTGGGCCAGATAATTTACAACTTCAACACTTTCAGGATTTGGGCAGAATCTTGGTGCAATTAAGCAACTTATTTCTTGATTAGCAATGAATTTAACTAGCACAGGTGACATGGAAGAAAATACGAAAGCGTAGGCTTTCGAAAAGTGGGTCAAATAAAGAGTTAATTATTTTATTAATTTATGTAGCGAGTTGTGCTCAGCTTTACAGAGTCAGAGAGGAATCCTTTGTGCCTGTCTCAAGGAATTAAAGGTGACCCCCTCTGTATACCTGTTAAAGTCAGGCATGCAAAGGTCTCGGGCGACAAATCATTCTCTGGCTACATACAGCCAATGCACCATCAAACCAAGATGGGGCTGGAGCCCTTCCAGGCTTCTTCCAGTACACCCTGACCAGGAGAGCCATTTCCTCCAGCCACAGCTGACTGATAAGCTCTTCCAAGCTCAGAACTGAAAGCCAAAGTTCCTTCAGACTCAGACAAAAGATCTGGATGTGGACAAGGGAGCCGAGGAAGGGGAATGTCACTATACAAATGGCTCTTAAGCATGAACCCGGAATTTCTTTACCATCCCCCATGCCTATCCTAGCGAGCCAGCCATGGCATAAGTATGAGCACTGCCTCGTGGCGCTGCTTGTCAATGGATTTAACTAGAAAATTAGTCTGTGTGAATCTAGGCTTATTATATTGCATGCTCAAATTGTTCACGTGATTGGGA